>JAQFVV010012548.1:709587-1909587 GCA_028023455.1 Epiperipatus broadwayi
TAATTTTCTGATGTCACTTTGTCCCAGGGGTTTTTAAGAAAAAAAGGAGCAGTTGACCAAGGTATTGAATTCATTAACAATAAAGAAGGGGTCTGTTTCAATTTTTTTACTAGGTAAAAAGGATATATTTTTTTTAATATTTTAAGTTTTGGTTGCATAAGAATATAATATATTTTATAGCAATCATTAACATCATGGAGTGAGTTTAAACTAGTTTCTTCATTATGATTTAATTCCAGTCCTGAAAGTCAACTCATAACTAAAAGTATTTAAAGAAATTCTAAAAGAAAAGCTAAAGTTATTAATCTTGTTTAGAATAACCATGAAAAAGAAACAACTAGATTTACTCAAAAGGGAAATATATCTGCTCTAACAAAAAAAAAAAACAACACTTGCTTATTTATGTCAAATTAAATACTTTATTATTTATAGATAAAAAATGAGAAACAAATCTTAAAATCCAGAGAGATAATTTTTTTAAAATTTTTAAGGTTATCGGCCTTTGAAAATAATGACTTTGTTGAGAGTGATAAGTCTAATTAAAATTAATATTCTTTTTGAATAACTTGGAAAAAAAAATTAAAGAAGAAAATGTTTAGCATATATTAAATAACGAATAAAGAAGAGAACAGACAAAATGAATTAATATTTATCATGTTTTAATAGATGGTGAAATCTTATATTATTATAAGACAGGAACAGTAACAGATAAAGGATAACAGAAATGTCTGTTTAACTTTAAATAGTGGATATCAATAATGGAGATGATACATTATAATACAATAAGTTATATAAATGTATTTATGTGTAATAAAAATTTACTAAACTATTAAATAAGAGTGAAATGATGAGATAAGTTAAAAGTAAAACTTATTGATGAATTAATTAAACCTATTTTAAACTTTTGTAATGTGGAAAAAGTAATGTGAAGATTTATTGAGAATATTTATTAAGCTCTTCATTATTGTATTTTTTTCAAGAGTATAATTATGCACATTTAATTTTAAACTAGTCAAGAATGAAGGATGCATCCAACCAAAAACTTTTGTTCAGTTATTGTTGTGATTATTTGTCAAATGTTTTGTTTAAATGTGCATGCATTTTTAGCAGAAAAAGGATATGTGAAGCACCCAAACGTATGAGGAATTGTGAACATCTATTAAGTATTATCATGGTAGTGTTAAAATAGAATAAAATGGGTTCTCTTAAAAAAACAAAGAGAAAAAGATTTTTTAATTTTAAATTTATTATTAATATTTTTTGTTTGATATGAAATCTAAATGCTAGGTATTATAGTTAGCACTAATTGAAATAATATTTATATGCAATCTAATATATAAGTTTAAAAATGAATCATTATTATTCATTCTTGTTAAAAATAATGAAGAGTATGCTTAAAGATATAAAGAGTGTATACTGAGTTATAACATGAAGTATGGAGGGGGTGGTATAATATTTTAACCTTTTATTTTAGTAGGTATACATTTTAAAAGTTGAGTGTGGTAAAAAGTATTGTAGATGTATTTAAAATGTATTACCATAAAGTATATTTGATAAGTGGAATGAAATACTGGTAGATAAATAAAAATTTATAGGATTTTATGGAAATAATAACAAATATATTATAATATGAATGTTATTTATAAGAATGAGGAAAAGAATGAATGTTAAGGTAAAAAAATAATTATGATCTCATATGTCATCATAAAAAGAGTATCATATTGATGATGATAAAGGTAGACTATTATTTTTGTAACGTGATCTCAAATGTGGTTAGAGAAATATCTGATGGGAAGATTGGATTATATTATTGGTCCAGACATAGTTTATAATAATAGATGCTGGAGATGTAGAAGAGAAAGAGTAAGTTGAAATTCCAGGATAGGATATAAAAATATCATCCTGAAGAAATAAATGAATAGTTGAATGAGATTAATCCTTGTGACATCCATATATTTTTTACAAAGTGATAGAAGGATTTTCCACAAAGACATGAGTGTAGTATATACTGTAAGTGCATAATGTATAGTATACGTATAAGCCAGGATAAAATTCGAGTAAGATCATTAGGAAAATGACTACCTGCCAAAGTATGACACCTCATAAATAAAGGAGACCTTCATTCTTATATTATGACATAGTATTTTTGATAAAATCAGTTCCTTATCTATAAAGTTTTATGTGAAATAAGAATATAGTAGGCTTTGAAAGTTGACTAAATATTTTAGAAAATTTATGAAGTTTTTCCCCTTTCTAAGTTTTTGTTAGATTAGCATAAAAGTAGTAATACCATACACAAAACAAATACTTTATATTTGAATAAAATCTAAATAAATTATTATATGAATAATGATACCTGAGATCAAAGTACGAAAAAATATATTAATGAAAGATAGAGAAATAATGTATAAAATGAATGATATTGTATGAAAAAGAATCCTTAAAGTCACTATTTATTTTGAATATATATATATAATAAATAAAGTTTGATATCTGTATTCGTTTCACAATATATGTAATATACAAATCAATATATATATATATCAAAATACAGTACAATTTATATAAATTATATTCTTTTAGAAGTACTTTCGACTATACACTTTGTAGTATATATATATTACCAAAGCAGCACTAATTTTGTTGATGAAATTGTGGTGCAATATCTTTATACAAATTTTATGTATGAAGTATAACTTAAATATTATAATTTTATTGAAATATCTAAAGTTATAAAATATAAGGTAAATAGGGAAAGATGACCAAGAAGATAAGCACAAAATAACTCATGAATGGTGAAACTGTATAATGTATTAATAAAGCATATATGACGGTGAAGAAGAACAAATTTATTATTTTAAGGAACTAAATAATGAATATAAAAATGAAGATTAAAATGTATGGAATAATTATTATTTCTATCTGTTATGAATGTAAATAATTTTATTGAAATTTTATAAACAATTAAATAATTATTTTGTTAATTAATTGTTTAATATAATGTATATAGCTGTTTCTTATTAATTATTATTTTTTAAAAATAAATAAATATTTTAACTTTGAGTTTGTATTAATAATTTATTGCAATTGAGAGTCATTTACGTCACATGGTCATATCCATAAAGTACATAATCCACATAAAATTATACATAACATATATTTATTACATGTTTTAGCTGAAGAGTTATATTCACAATAATGATTAATTAGGTTAAAATTATAATTACGTTAAAGGGAATTTGTGGTATTTCATATTTTTAATAAATATAAAAGAATCTTGAAGACTTATTTGAAAAGTGCTATTAAGTATTACAAAATGGAGAGCATGTAATATAAATTAATAGTATGTTTCAAGAGTCACATTCTTATTTTGTAATCCAGTTTGGAAATTTATTTTATATAATAAATTTAAAAGTATTATATTATTTCAAAGTACAAGTTATTGACAAATATATTATAATGTTTGTAATTTTGAAGAATCTAATTACAATGGGTGATTGCTAAGTAACTAAGAAATGTAGTTAATTGAGTTAGATGTAATAGATAATAATTGCATAATAAAGCTTTTAATTATAATAAAATGGAGAATTATATGGTGATTGTTACTAGTATAAATATAAGAATAAATCTTAGGAAAGTAAATTAAATTATTTAAGTGAAGGTAATGAAAAGATAGGAATCTTTAATTTTCATGTTTTATTATTATAGTTAGATTAATTTTCAAATGGGCGGTTAATCAATGTTTGTAATAGAAGGTGTCATTTTATTTAAATGGTTATATTCCAATAAAATCCCCATTGCAATTCCATTATTTAATTATCAATATAATTGTTATATTATATTTTAGAACAGAACAATTATGATCCCTGAGGCATCCATATGATAACATTAATTATTTTAATTTAATGTACTTTTTGTTTTAATATTATTATTTTGAGCTTTTTAAATTATAGTAGAATAGTTAAGTCATTATTTAAATAAAGTATTATGTTATTCATTGTTAATTGTATGGATTTTTCAAATGATTATAATAGGAAAGTAGCAGGAGAATTTTTACAATAGAAATGCCATTGTGGAGTGTATTTTATATACTTCTCAATGTTAAAACCTCTATGTTATAGCCATCCCTGAAGTCTAACTTATGTTTTGATGTATTGTAAGTTTTAAACCCCATAGAGAGTCTTATAGTTTATGGTTGTTATACTTGATTGTTTATTATTGATCAAGTGTCATAGATAGTAGGTATTGTATATGTTGAACAATTGAAAGGAAAGATTACTATGCATGTGTGTGTGTTGAATTATATGTTTCTATGGATTGTTATTATAATAAGGAATAAAAATAAGTAAAGATTATTTGTGAAATATCTATGCAGTAAGGCACATTAATAAATAACTAGTATAGATTGGTAAATAATTATGGCAGAATGAATTTTGAGGTGGGGCAGAATGGAATTTAAAATTTGAATTATTGAGAATATCCTACAGTTCTATTACAGTTTATATAGAATTTTGGTATGATATTTTTCAAAAACTGTTATAAGTCTTATAGTAATAATTCTTTCTTTTGAGAGACAGAGAGAGAGAGAGATCTGAAATAATGGATTTTCTGTTTACTTGATATTTTCTTGGTAATTTTTTGATTACAACTTTTAATTATATATATATATATATATAAATGGTAACTGTGAAGTTTTAAGCATTAAACAATAACTAAACTAGATTCCAACATTTTGATGTATCTATTTCTCTATAAACTTACATTGCGCTTTGCAAAACAATGTGGGTCACTGGAATATATTGTTTGGCATTAAGAAATTTTAGAGTAATTCCAACAATTGTTATGACATCCATAATGTCAGAAAGAGATAATATAAATAGCCAGAAAAGATTGTAATAGAACACTTATCATTTGTGCCATTGCTGAAGACAGATGCATTTCTCAGTTCTTTAGAGAAAAAATTAAAACTTTATTTTTAAATCATTAATTATAAAAATGGAAGAATATAAACTTCATTTTTCTGCTCATTCAGTTTGAAGGGCAACTGGCAGAAAAAAGTTCCAAAGAAGACAACAAACAAAAATGTGAAAGAAGAGAAACCTATAAAAAAAAAATGTGTTGTATGAAATCGGCTATTTATTTATTTTTTATTTTTAAAGAAAAAAGATCCCAGATTTTAAAAGAAAAAAAATCTGGATGTAACTATTCGATGGATATCATGTTTTAAGCCAGAAAAATCAACTGGATTATTACATATTAACAAGCAATTTAACCTCCAATCTCCTAATTCAGAGAAAAGAAGAAAAAGCGCTGTTATTGAAATTCTTCACTTAATTTAAGAATGTTATTCTATCTGAACATTATCTTTACTCAAGGAAGTAAATTGAGAAGCTACGATTAATCAATGAATAATGAAAATGGACAGACTTTTATTTAGGGTATGATTTTTTTTTATAAATATGTGTGCATATTTTTTTTTATATTTTAAAAGAATGATTTCTATTTTATTTATATAATAAATATCATATATTTAGGTCTAATATAATTTATGCAATGAAATGCTCGGAGAGATTTATTTCCTAAGTATTTGAACTCTTGTCTGAGTATATATATATTAATGTGACTCGATGCTATTTTTTAAATATCCAATTTGATTTTGTATGGGTAAAATTTAGTTTAAAACAACAGACAGACAAGACGTTTAAATATATTGTTTTATTTCATTTTTATTTATAGATTATTATTTTAATGAACAAATAGAATTCAATCTCATTCAATTGCATATATTTGGTATCTGTTGTTTATTTTATTTTTTTTATTAAAATATTCAAATCTCTCCTTCCATTCATTTTTTTATATACAAGTCATTATTGTTTTTGCAACATAGTTTAGAGTTACCCACAGAAATTTTATCATTTTTTTTATTAATTCAATCAATCAGAAATATACATTAATCTCCTATTGAATTTTGTTATTAATTTTACCATTATTTTTATAATCCAATAAATTGAGTTGATTTAAATGCTACGACGTCTTTCATTTATTATTTATTTGGATTGCGTGAGATGATTTTGCTATTTAAAATTTGGTTCAAGATTCAAACTCAACTTGGTAAGTGAACTAGAATATAAAATATGATATGTTTAGTATATTATTAATTTTTTAATCTTATTTATACATAAACTTTATATTTATTTCTCCATTCGAATAATTGCTTTTATATATATATATATATATTCACATAGAGAGCGTACCAATAGCTCTAACAAGCTCGTA
This sequence comes from Epiperipatus broadwayi, assembly GCA_028023455.1. Classification (NCBI taxonomy): domain Eukaryota; kingdom Metazoa; phylum Onychophora; class Udeonychophora; order Euonychophora; family Peripatidae; genus Epiperipatus; species Epiperipatus broadwayi. The sequence continues at coordinate 715,864 of JAQFVV010012548.1, forward strand.
AATTAACAAGTGCGGTTATGAGAAACTTGTTAATTTACGAGCTTGTTAGAGCTATTGGTACGCTCTCTATGTGCATTTTTGTAATTACAAGCTCATAAAAGTAATGTCATGTTATATATGACTTGCTTTATTAATTAATATATATATATATATATATTACAGTTAAATGTCATTAGCATTTCTTTGCTTATCTAGTTCCTTCATGAAAGTATAAATAGATCGTATTTTGTCATTGGTCTAGAATGACTTGTCTTAAATATTTTTACATTTCCCTAAAGTAAAGATAACAAATTTCATTGACTAGTTTAATTGAATATTATCTGTAATTTGAATAACTGTCAAATATTGTTATATAGCTTAGTTATTAATAAAATCAATTTCATATTCGATTGATTGAAGATTCAAATAAATAGTATTAGTAATTATAAGTTAATAAACATCCAATGGAAACTTAAGATATATTTTATATAATGTGATTGGACATTGTAGAGTTAGAACTTATCTAATAGATTTGTTGGTAATAAATTATCTTGGAGTATTCCATTTTAAAATATAAATGAAGCAATTATTATGTATCGCTTTATTGGAAGATATGAATAAATCATTTATATATTATGTTATAGCATCTTATTAAACTAGACATAGATTAATTTGTTTAAACATTTAAAAGAGTGCATAAGTTTTCAAAGTGTTTTCCAAAAGGATATAAAATAGTTGATTTCAATAGAATATTATTAATTAAATATTAAAGTAGAAATAATTATGTATCGCTTTATCGGAGCTTTATTGGAATATACGAATAAATTGTTTATACATTTATTTAGCATTTTATTAAACCAAATATAAATTTGGGGTAAAAGATTGTTTTTTTTTTCAACATTTAAAGTAGTATATAGATTTTAAAAACATTTTGTAAAATGCAATTATAGTTATTTAAAAGCTCATCTGTTTTAAATGCAGTATCATTGAATATTAAAGTAGATTTGAAATATTATAATAACAATAGATTAATAAAGTGTGTTGGAATCTAGTTTAGTTATTGATTTGAATTGACTTTCTTTCAATTAATAATCAAATAGTTACTTTAATCATATATTATTGTTTAGGGCAATGATATACAGTTTCTCTGCTTATGGCAGTTTACTTTGTAATCATGATGGATTTGTTGATGTCTGGAGCAGACAATCTCATTGTTATTTCATTTTACATATAGTTTAAATAAATTAAGTTTTAGTAGAGATTATTAGTGTTTTATGATAGTTCATTATGTAAGGCAACCCGATTGAGCTAGATTAGATTAAATTAGATTAGATTTTATATAGATTTTTGAATTAGACTATATTGATCATTCTTCCCAATACAGACAAATTTCATCCATTATAAAATGCTGCCTATATGCATGACTAGATTATTAAATTAATTGTTAATGATCATGGGAAAATGTATAGTATGTGAATTATTAATACAAATGTTAGAATAGGAAAAATTCGATTTTGATACAATACTAATTAAAAGTTAGTGTAATTTACCCCATTACAAAAAGGGAATCATCACCATCAACATTAACAATTTTGTTGGTTACAATATATATATATATGTGTGTGATGTAAGTGAACCATTAAGAGATATCGAAAATCACAATATAATAAAATAATTTTATACTAATAAACACATATAGGTAAATTTTAATCATTTTTTATTTTTATATGATGATTAAAATATAAATCAATTGTATGCACATGTCTGTGCATATATCAAGGAGTGTCAAATAGATCCTTATATGTAAATTTTAATCATGTTTTAGTATTAAATGTCAATTCAGAAATGTTAATTTTATATTAATACATGTCTGTGTGCTGTCTGGTTTTAAATAAACCTATTGGAACATCTATGTAAATCAATGTAAAAACTTGAATTTTGTAAATCATATATATGTAAATCGCTATGTGATAATTTTTATTGTATGTTAATCAAAATCAGAAGGCATAATTGATATATGCATAACCTTACTCTAGAGATCTTAATATCATTTTTATTTATTTTTATTAATAAACTTGAATTCAATTGGTAAAATTGTAGTAAATAATCATTTGTTGGTAACCATAACAGCTACAGAGCTTGTGTTATTCTGAGGTAGATTTGTGTATAATGGTCTAATATATATTAAAGGGGGATTATATTAGTGCTTATGGGGTATTCAGTATGATAGATATATCCTGTTTGGCACATAATATTATATTTTTTAAAGCCTATGCATTACATTTTATTTTAGTTTCATCTTAAAAATGAAGTTTATAGTTGACCAGTGCCTTAATGGCATTAGGTGGCCAGAGAATTGATGATGATCAGCATGCTTTAATATCCAAGAATTATTTTATGGATATATATATTCAGATGGATTAACTGTTAAAATGGTACATCCAAATTATGTCTAAATAATTCAAAGCTGATAAAGACTCAGTAGTTAGCTTGGTCTACAATAAACTCTCTTCAAATCCAGTCACAAGATTGATTTATTGTATTGATGTATTTTGATGGATCATTCATGATGATGAATGATTGTTTTGAGTATTACTTACTTTTACTAATTATAATGCTGATGGATTTATAGTTGATTGTACTTATAGTTGCTCTAAGGAATTAACTAATCTTTTCTGATCTAACTAGGCTGATCTTTCAGAAAGATGTTTGGATCTCATGGTCTATATTTAATATATAAACTTACTTGTATATTTTTAGTAATAAACATTACTTTATTATTTTAATCTGATATCTTTAAATTTTAATTTTTTTTGTAAATTGCATTAATTAATATATTTTTGTAACTTGGGGATGATTATAATTTGCCATCACCCCAGGTATAATTACCCCCATTCCATTAAAATAATAGTTAATCTGATATTAACACATATATAGTAATAAATCTGACATAAAGTTTAATATGTTTAACGGATGACTATTGATATCCTGTTGTTTAGTTTTCCTCTTTCCAGAACTTCAACCCAAATTCATGAAAAGAATATACCTTTATATTAATTTATTTTTGTCATGTAAATATCACAATAACTTGGAGTTTAAGATAATAGTTGAATTATTGAAGTTAATAAAGTTATTATTTTTTACCCAAATCTCAATTTTATTTTAAATAAAAAATAAAGATTTGTTTTTATTTAATTCTGTATTCTGTTTTATTTATTTTATTCACTTACCATAATAGATTTCAGTCACATATAAAATAATTGATTATTTAAATATATATTTTGAAATTAATAAAACATTCTTTTAATTTCAAAATATATTATTTAAACCTTTAGTATCAGTTACAAAATGTACATGTGTAAGCACCTTTGGAGAAATAAAGAATCTCATGACCTTACATCCATTTTTCTCACCTACTCACCATTATGGGGATGAGTAAGGCTTTTCTCTCTTTATAGAGATTATAGCTAGGTTTCCATCATTTAACATTTCATAATTTGGCACCTCAATTCATAGAGCATAATAAAGCTTCTGTCACCCATTCCCAGTATTTTACAACATTCACTTACTATTTCACCTTTATTATTAAAAACAGTTTGCCTTGAGAGCAGTTTGAGATTGTTGTTTGTTATGGATATTGGGATTGTCTAAGCATTGACTGTTTTATAATTATTACAATATATATATATATATATATGTGTGTGTTGGATATATTTAAGTTGTTAACGTATATATGGGATGATTAATCAATTATCAATTGAATATAAATTTGAGCAGAGAACAAAGTAAGTCATTTAATGAGAAAATAATTGAGTTATAGAAAGTACATTCAGAGATACTGTGTTTTATTAAGTGTGTCATCAATCCTGAAATTTATTCTTAAAAATATTGCTGGATTAGCTTATTTTCAATATCTTTATAATAGTTTCTAATGAACTTACATAAAAAATATTTTAATTTTATTAAATTTGAACTAATATTAATTAGAATAGAAACAGTTGGTGCTATCTAATGTTGCGTTTATATATCAGTGAGAAATCTTAACTAAATTATAATTTCCTAATGAAGAATAATAACATTTAATATAAAATTAAAACTAATATATTGTTTAGTTAATATTTTAAATATGTGTAAACTTTTCCAAAGAAATATATTCACTTAAGGTTTAGATTGGCTAATTGATGACATAGCATTGTGATTATTTTGAACTAGATTTTGACTATTTTTAATTATGTTAGCCTTAACATACATCCATTGATCTAAATACAACAAACTTTAATTCACTTGTATTAATGTTTCTACATTGTTTAGTATATGTTTTATATAAGAAGGTTTTGGGTATTACATATTAGTCACAAACTCTAATGGTGGACGTTAATTTATTGTAGTATAAATTTTGTATTATACACATTTTATTTAAAGATAACATAGTGAAAAAAATGATATATTTATGCAGTTTTTTTGTGTTAGAATTTGTGCTGTATATTTATATTAAAGAGCTATTTGTCATGTCGAAAACTAATGGCTAAACACTTTATTTTTGTATAGACTTAGAATACTACAATTCTGATTTAAATGATTATTTGTCTATTGTTTGCTAGAAAGTGAAAAAAAGAAACATTAAACGGTTCACACTCTCATTACAAACAAATAAAAAGCCAGATAAAAATTATCTTCTTTCCTATTCTTCTAAATGAGGTCATGGGTTGTGAGCTTGCATTATAGTGGAATACTTATAAAATTTTTGCTATTTTACTTTTATTATGGTAGTTAGAATTTTTTAAATATTTATTTTATCATTTTATATTTCTTTAATATTATTAAAAATTGAACATTTTCATGTATTTAAAACACTATGTATAAAAGAAATCAAATTTGAAATCATTACAAAAAAGAAGTTAACGTCCATGATATTTTAATGAAAAACTGAATAATATATATATAAGCATGTATGTATTTCTCCCAGAAATTAAACTAGTAAAGCAATTATTTACAGGACATACAGTTTTTGATACTACAGTGTAATTTATAACAATAGTGCCTTTTTTATATAATATAGTTTTCCTCAAAATGATACATAATTATTAAAATTTTATTGTGATTGAGCTACAATTAATTTTGAAGTTTTTGTTTTGGCATTTTAACCTATGTAGTCTACAATTATCCAATACGCATGAATGGAAAATACATATACGTCGACATTTATCAACCATTTATATATAAATATATAGCCTTAATATCTTTGTCGTTTTAAAGCAATGATTGATTTATAATTACATAGTGCTTTTTTAAGGACTTAGAAATGTATTGATAGAAATTTCAAAGTAAACTGTATATTAATGTTAATTATATGTGTAAAAAATAATAATAATAACCGTAATTACATTTTAAATAGATTAAAAAATTTCCATAACTATTATTTCATTAAAAACCGAAGTTGTTGTTTTTGTATTTATTTTTTTTTTAAAAAAAGTAATTATTTTCTAAAGATTTTTATTGAAAAAAATTAACAACGTTTCATTAAAAATAATTTTTAACAAACAGTTAAAGCTTGATATTTTTTTTTTTTTCAAAACAAAAAAAATACACTATAAAAACAAATATCAATATAATAACAATAACAACAACAATATAATGATGATGATCATAATAATAATAATAATAATAATAATAATAATAATAATAATAATAATAATAATAATAATAATAATAATAATAATAATAATAATAATAATAATTGCATATCATTGAAAGATCTGTTCATGTAGAAGTTAGCAAATTTGCTTGTAATTTCAATAACCTGAATTTCCATCCTTAGTCGGAATAATCTTAAAAAGTAAAATCACAAGCAGGCTTACGTTTTTTTTTTAATTAACTGGGATTCGCCACAAGAATATTATGGTAGGCACAGCTATTTGGGGAAAATGTAATCATGTAGATGCTGACTTCTTTATTTGTCTTAAAGAACAAAAATTCTCACATCAAGATATAAATAAAATCAAATTACCATAGGTCTTAAATTATTAAGCTAAATTATTATTACAAAATATGTTTTAGGGCTCTAAATTTCATAATAAATGTAATAGTCTCACATCAAAGATGTAAATTAACAAATAGAAAACCATTTAAATATCCATGTTTCTAAAAAACACTTCATAAAAATTATAATACTAGTAATATAATAGAGGAGGCATTACAAATACTAAAAACACAGAATTTATATTCAACACAGATGTTTCCAAATAATACCAAAATATTTGGCCTCTTGCCTATTGGAATATTAGGGTTTTCCAGTTTGACTAAATGTTTGAGATTAAAACCTAGGTTCATAGATTTTCTGATTAAGGTCAACCTCTGAGCCTTGCCAACTGTGGCTTTCTTGCATTATGAAAGAGTATATCAGACGGATTATATTTGAACTTTGTGTAAAAAAGAAGAAGAATCAATGCAACATATATTTGGAAAATGCCACATATGGTCAAATTTACATAATATTTTCAAATCATTAATGAAAAATAGAGAACCTGAATGTGTTCATTTAATCAAAGTTTTCAAAAAAGGCCATTTTGGAATAATCAGAATGGCAAATTACACCAATTTTTGCATATGGATTCTCAGAAATAAAACATTATTTGAGTATGGCAAAGACTATGATGCTGTAAAAACAGTGTGCATTTTGTTATATGAAATCAAAGAGACTGATAAAAATGTTTGTAATAAATGGCTTGTGGACCTAACCTGGTCACAAATTGATCTTAAGCAAATATCCTTTGACTAGAATAAAGACTACAATTTAATAAAGAGTTGCCTTGATAAGTATAAATGACAATTTGCAGCTAAAATTATATGAAGTAGAATATTAAGGCCATATATTGGAAAAAGTGAGATAAAGCTGGAGATGCCATCGATGTTAACTTAATGACTTTCAGGAGTATGTATTTAGAATAATGTTATATCAATGAATAACTAATTGAATTTCAAACCATGTAAATTTGAATTCAATGTATATGCTCAATAATCCTAATTATAATTTACAGATGACATGCATATTCATTGACAAAGGGTATGCTTTTAGCATAATCCTGTATCTATGTTAAATTAATTATATTTCCTTTTTATGTTTCACTTTTCAATTTTGTAGCTTTGAATTTAAGGCATATTATTTATAATTTTAATGTATACTAGAATTTATATGTATCTTTTGATAATATACAAGGAGAGTGAATAAAGTTATATTTTGAAAGAAATCATTCATAATTATAGCAGAAGTTACATGTGATCATACTACTCTACAATTAATTAATCAAAAAAAAATATAAATAGTATAAAAAAAACAAGTTTATATAACAAAAAAATAAATTCTACTATAAATGTTAGTATTCATTCATAATGTATTGTCTATGTAATGTACATTAAATATTTCACTGTTAAATGTTTCAAAAGAGATAATAGTATTTGTCCTCAATATATTTCATTGAAACATATTTGTCATAATAGAAATTAAGAAAAATAATAAATAAGATGATCTACATAGACAGCATATTTTTGACATAATACAAATATCACATGATCACCATCATAACTGTTAGTAAACAGGCAAAAACTCTCCATATAGTAGTGCCATCTTGTGCTAACCAGAGTAATCAATGGATGCCAGAAGTCTTGTACATAAAATCCCTATCTAGTGCCTACTCATCCAATATCCCCAAACTAGTTTCTGACTTGTGGCCTTCATCAGTGAGGCACTAGATAGGGATCTTATGTACAAGCCTTCTGGAATCCATTGATTACTCTGGTTAGCACAAGGTGGTGCTACTATATGGAGAGTTTTTGCCTGTTTACTAACAGTTGTGTGTTAGCATGAGATGGTGATCATGTGATGTTTAGTGGTTTAACACCAATCCTGCCCAATAGGATAATGGTGGCTATGGTTGTTAAAGAGCCAAAGTCACGAAAATGTATGGTTTCTGAATTGAGTTCAGACCCATATGACTATATAAGCTATTGAGCTTAGATTGAAAATATTATTATGTTTTCAATTTCATGCTCATAGTTTTGTAGTGAAGTAGAGATAAAAGGTAGCTGCTGGAGTGTTGCCTTGGATCCTAAGATCTATGTGCAGTGCTCTCTGATCCAAGGTTCCTCACTGATGAAGGCCACAAGCCAGAAACTTGTCTGGGGATATTGGATGAGTAGGCATTAGATAGGGATTTTATGTACAAGCCTTCTGGCATCCATTGATTACTCTGGTTAGCACAAGGTGGCACTACTATATGGAGAGTTTTTGCCTGTTTACATAATACAAATAGTTGAAATAGCAAATTAATACCAATATGAAAGAAATAAAAGTACTTGCTTAAAGCAAAGCTAATGTTAGTGATCAACTCGTTCCCAATTGTATGATAAAAGTTATAAATAAAAAATCTAAAACTATTTAGCAGTTGTAAAATATGAATTATTACACTAGTTAAAATAAAGTTTCATAAAATCTTTAAAAGTAATGAAACACTTGTTAAGATAAAATTTCAAAAATAAAAAAAATGAAATGTGTTATTTTAAAGAAAGAAATATAAAAGTTCAATGTAGTAGATATCCTCTATCTACTTTTTAAAAGAATATACTTTTAAAAAATGATATGATCAGCATCTCATTACTTATTATTAAATCTTACTATCAAATATAAATCAATTGAGTTTCTTAAAGATTGTAAGGTCATATCAGATATTTTTTTTATAGAATGGTATATTACTATTGCTTATTTAAAAATATAATATGTGGAAATTTACTAAACTTATTCATTTCTGTGTAAACACACATTGGTTGCTAATAATATTCTGTTGCTTGCAAAAATCTTTATAATTAATTAACAGCAACAGAGTGTGACTCACTGTTAAATGTTTTGGACAGATTTTCACTTGAGTAAAATAAAAAAAGAATCAATTTCATCTAATAAATAGAATTTTTGACTTAATCTGCATCAAGAAAGTCATAACAAATTCTTAACAAATCATTACATTATTGACTATTTAATATGGTCAACATTATCAATCTTGGGGAATTTGCTATAATCCGAATGGCGATCATGATTCTCTTTGCAAAGTGGCAGACTAGGTGTCACAGTGTTTTTCGAGACAATTTGGCAAACCCATGGTTAGTCTTCAAAAAACACCTTTGCAGTCTGAAAACCAGAGACTACCTTATAACATCCCACAGATTGTATGCAGACACGTGGAAACATATCGCTCTCGATGAGCCAACAATCAAACCTCTTAAACTGACATCTAAGTTATAAAACAATTTGTCAACTGAAACTAGAAGAGACAAAAAAGAAAAAGAAATAAAGATAGAAAAAAGGATGACAGGAAGAATGAGGAAAAGAAAAAAGAACAAAGATAATAGAAAACAGACAAAGCCTATTACCAAATAAAAATGGCTGCTTGATTTGACTCTAGTGTAACCAAAGACCAAGTTGTAACATAAAACTGCACAAGATAAAAGAGAGATGTAAATTCAAGTTGAATTTAATCAATGTAAACAAAGACTAAAACAAATGTAAATAAATAGAGTTGTAATTTAATGTAATCTGTAGAATCTGTATCCCAATAAATATTTCCTTAATAAAAAAAAAATAAAAAAAAAACATTATCAATCTTAGTTTTTCATTCTTTAGTATTATTCACTAATATAAATATCGTTATCATTAATAATTCTTAACATTAAAATGATATGAAGTTACATACTTGTAATAAAAAGTGTTTATATTAGTTTAAATGAAGTGCTCAAAGATTATACCATCTATTACATAATATTTCAATATTTTATTTATAGTTACTTTTTACCTTCTACAGTAGCAAGTTTATTTATTTTTAGTGTATGTTTTTTAAAAAAAAATTGACTTTAAACTTTCTTTCCAGATAAAACAGTTTATTAAAACGATTGGGACATATAAATCATATTGATCATTTTTTACGTAACAAATATAACTTTCCAATTGCTTTTTATTATGTAATATTGGTTTTTATGTTGTAGTAATATAAAAAGATTGACTAACCTTGAAATTCTTATTTTTATATTGAAACATGATTCCATACTAAGATTAAACCTATAAAATTAGGTTAAAATATATTTTTATTAGTTATTAATAGAACTCCTGCGATATTTTTATTCTTAAAAAATATCAAACTTTAGACTCATCTTACAGAATTTATATTTCTGAGATATCAAAATCAATTTATCCAGACAGTAGAAAATAAACAAAATTATTAATAACCGATATATGATTAATTCTCCATTGGTAACTGAATTAAATGTTGACGTAACATAAAAAATAAAACCTATAGACTTTTTTATTTTTATAATGTGTTTTTTTTTTTTTTAATGCAAATGGAAAACCAGTAAATATAGATTCATAAATTTATCTAAACAAACAGAAATTTTGTTTGTTTTATAAAACATAAAAAAAAAAGGAAATAGATATTGATATTTCTTTTCCATACATTCACAAAGGTAATAAAAACTCAAATATAAAGTTATACATATTTAAAAGAAATATATTTACAATTAAATTTCTAAGCAAGTTACAAAAGGCTAAAATATTTTCAGTTTCTGTCATTGATATAAAAATGTTAATAAGCAACATGCAATTAATTAATGAGAACATTTATTATTATTATTATTATTATTATTATTATTATTATTATTATTATTATTATTATTATTATTATTATTATTATTATTATTATTATTATTATTATTATTATTATTATTATTATTATTATTATTATTATTATTATTATTATTATTATTATTATTAGTAGTAGTAGTAGTAGTAGTAGTAGTAGTAGTAGTAGTAGTAGTAGTAGTAGTAGTAGTAGTATTTGTTGTTGTTGTAATATGAACAATACTAAATACTTCAGCAATATTAAAGTTGATATTAAAATTAATTTTAAATGTGTTATATATTCACCGAAAAAAAAAAGCTAATGGAATAGTATTATCTCTCTTATCTATACACTCAAGGAATATATATTATCATTTGATTAAAATGGCAGAGATATAAGTATCTAGAATAATATTTGTAACTTCAAAGCATATTTAGTAAACCATATAATATTTTATAACATATTTGAACTAATTGCACATACCATACTATTTTCTCTGAATTATTATTAATAATAAATTATAAGAGAATAAAACGTGTGTTCACATTTTGTTTTTTAGTTACTTACAGAGAGATGAAACCTTTCGAAGCTAAGTAAAAACTAAGGTAGTTTATTTTACAAGGTTTTACTTGCCTGAAAAATAAGTAAAGATAAGTCAATAAATGTAACTAATTTTTGGCAACTAATGACTTCTTGGTGCAATAGATTTAGTCTGAAAACCATTAACAATTGTATATATTTATTTTCCAAAATATTAACTCCAAACATTAACTGGAACAAAATAAAATTTAAGTAATGACCTCCTTAAGATTGACTCATATTATTTCTTACAATATTCATTGCCTATCTTCTCCTATTTCTGGCTTGTGTTTTAGAATTGAGAATTCCACGTGCAGTCATTATTACATCTGATTGGCTGTCACCTAAGCATTTTTAAGGCGCATCTGTCAAAGGTTTCAGCCTTTCACGTTATTATTATCTATCTTCCTAAAAAATAAACAATAATAATAAGCTATGTTATTATTATTGCACATCTATTCCAGATATATATATATTAGAATTAACTTTTTGTTTAGTGAAATAGAATATAGTTTTTAAAAAGTATTTTATAAAAAAAAACATCCCCCCCCCTATAGCATTTTTATAAAAACTATATGTTCAATCTTATAGCTAAATAATATATTAGAACACAAAAAAAGTTTAAATGAATATTAAAACTACAATATTCTTCAATTTTTTTTTGATTACTGATTTAGTTTTTCTATTTTATTAAAAGTTTAAATCTAAAATTATTTTTAGAAGCAATCTTTTTAGAAACGTTCAATCAAACCAGTTATAAATATAAGTAATATATGATCAACTTCTTTGCCTTCTACCATTGAAATTTTAAACTCTTATTTCTGCTTGAGTAAAATATATTTCTACATGTGCATAATGGCAAACTCAAATTAATTCGCTAGGAACTGGATATTCATTCTAATATATAATCATCTTAATATCAGTTGAAAATTTATTTTTTAGAAATATTGTCAAAACTATTAAATAAACTACTTCTAAATAATAAATTTAAAAAGTAATCAAATGGTTATATATTTATTATTATTATAAATATTTATATAAAATATTTAGAAATGATATTCTTTTTTTTTTCTCATTTGTCATAGCATCAGCCGGGAAGCGAACCCGCTAACCCGGGACAACTGCTTGTAAAGCAGCTGTCGCTGACCTCTCGACCACTAATGCTTGACGAAATGGTATTCTTATAGTATTTCTTTTCTTTTGTTTGATAAAAAATTTGTTTTAAGATAAAAGATGATGGAATAATAGTCAAATATTTATCTAAATGACATGGATGACTTCATACATTATCTATATTTTATCAATTAACACCGGATCTGTCCCTATCTAATATAAACTTATCATGCTTCATAAATGAGTTTGCTTCATTGAAAAAAAACATCAAAGTTAGTTGTCAACAGAAATTTTGAGCTTAATCTAATTATAGACCAATCACAAGCCAGTGCTAAAATTTTTAAAAGAAACATTTAAATTATGAACATCTCAATTTAAAAAAAATTATTGAATAACAATAATAACTATTAATTATTTGGTAGACTATTTCCATCATCTAATATTAACTGAATGTCTTTAAAAAAAAATTAAACTTTGTTTAAACTTTTCAAATAAATTCAATTGTTAGTAAGGTATTTGGAAAATTTAAATAAATATTTTTTTTCTTAAGGACATTTAGTTCTTAATATCAGATGATGGAAATAGTACAATAAATAATTAATACTAAAATGTCATTATCACAAACCTTCAGACAAACAATCATAATTGTTTAAATAATGATTTTTTTACTATGTTTAAAATTACATTTCTTTAATAAATTTCTTTAATAAATTAATTATAATAAACTTTATAATGGACATTCAAGCTTCTTCGAATATCTGTATCTGCATGTTTATCAACAATTTTCACCAGAATTTCTAAAAGCATAACTATGATGAAGAAAAGAATGTCACTTTACTTTTTATTTTCTGTATATATATAATTGAATATAATTAAAGAAATACAGACATTCAATAAGAATAACATTATATATACATATATGTGTTTGTTCTCTAGAGGGAGCTTACCCATAGCTACAAACAAGCTTTAATTTATAAGTTGCCGAAAGAGAAAGCATTCAAAATCTCTATTGGAAAAGTTCTCATCTCCAGACCAATTGTTTTCGAGCTTATGTTAAACCTCAGTGGGGAGTTAGGACTCCAGACACTAGATCTAAAATACCAACTCAAGAGTAAGCACTTATTTAATGTGTTACTATCAATTTGAAAACCTGAATTTTTCAGACATGTAAATGTCTTCAAATCCAGCCTTACAAACCAGATATCTATATGGGTTTGAACTCAGTTAAGTTTCACCATATGTTAATAGCCAAAGCAATATAACATCACAAAAGCCTTCAAGGGTACACTTATAATAATTAAAAAAAAACAAGAAACAAATTGTGTAACTTGCTTTTAAGCTTGTATTAAAATGTTCACCAGAGAAAGCTTATCAATAGCTCCAAACAAACATTAATCTATAAGTGCTGAAAGAATAAGAATTCAAAATTTCTAACAGAAAGTCCTCATCCCTAGACCAATTGGTTTTGAGCTTATGGCTCACCTCAGTGAGGAATTAGGACTCCAGACACTAGATCTAAAATACCAACTCAAAAGTCAGCATTTATTTAATACGTTATTATCAATTTAAAAACCTGAATTTTTTAGACACATAAATGTCTTCGAATCCAGCCTTACAAACCAGATAGCTATATACGTCTGAACTCAGTTTTTTTTTTCTTTTTCGGCACTTATAAATTAATGCTTGTTTGGAGCTATTGTTAAGCTTCTTCTAGTGAACATTTTAATACAAGCCTAAAAGCAAGTTACACAATTTGTTTCTTGTTTTTTTTTTTTTAATATATATATATATATATGTATATATTATTCCATTTATAAAAAAAAAATAAAAAATGTTCTAATATTTTTATTTTAACAAAAGTAAGATTATATTTCAGGTCTCTTCCAAGTATTCGAATCCAGATCTGAAATTAGAAAAGATATATTTAGTATAGAACTATTATAATTTATGAAACATGTTTTCACATACATTTATATTTGTATGCGTATTTTGATGAATGTATGCATGAATGATTACTTAATAAATTTGATTTCCTTTTAATTCTTTTAATATAGTTGGCTATTAAATTATTTACTAGTTTTGAAATATTATTTGTTATATGGAATTGTATATTTTAGCGGTTTAAAATGATTTCTTTATTTTATAAATTCATGTAAGCATAGAATATACAATTTTTAAATATATTGCTATTATTTTAAAAAGACTTTCATTATTGGTATGAAGGATTTTTTATGATATATATTTTGTTATCATAGATAAATGTATTTAGATTTGTACAACACTCATATAAAATAATGAATTATAAGCAAAAAGAATTGCTGCCAGTATATTAAAGTTCTTCGAGGTCAGTTTGTAAGTTTGTTTATGTGAATATTATATAAATTTACTTGCTTTTATGCTTCGTTATATTAAGACCAATATTTGCTTATTTTAAATAAACTTGAAAAATATACTTTATGCTTTTTGTTAAAATTGTTTTACATTTAGTAACTGAAATACAAGCTTATTATATACCTGCATCAACATATGTAATATATAGGGTATATGAGCACAGACATTCACACGACCCACCACTCTTCACTCTATATCATAACACTGATACACTTGAACACGTATATGTCGAAAAGATAAATAATCGTCAATATACATATTCCATGCTAAACCAGCAATCATCAGTTGGAGAGTGGTGGGTTGTGTGAAAGTCTGTACTCATATACCCTATATGTTATACCTTTAGCCAAATTTCAGCAAATAATATGTTTATAATAAAAAAATTAGATTTATTTGATTTTATTAATGTATCATCATAAATCATTTTCAACTATTATCAATTTACTGCATGATGAAGGTTTTTCCAGGATCAATCCATTTTCTCTAATCTCTAGCTTCTCTTCTCCACACTACCCAAGTCGCTTTCTTATTTTATCCATTCATTTCATTTGCTGTCTCTTTGTTGGTCTTTTGCAATCTCTTAAAATCCAGTTTAGGATGTCCAATGTCAGTTATGATTTTTTTTTAGAAATATGTCCTACACAATGCCCATTTTAGTCTCTTACTTTTTTAAATAATATCAGCAACACCTATTTTTTCTCTCATGCATGTATTTTGTTGATCTTTTCTTATTACCCCTAACATGTGCATCTCTCCGTATTTCATTGAGTTGTTTGTAGTCTCTTTAGTGCTTTTTTGTTAAGAGTTCTTGTCTCAGATGTGTAAATCAAAACTGGTACATGTTTGCCAAAAAAACTTCCTTTTTAAACACATAGACTATTTTATTTTAATATTAAGTTATTTTTACCAAAGCACTCCAACAAAATTAAATGGTATGATTACTTTCATCCATTATGTTTCAATCTGTAGTAATAATCTGACCAAGAAATTTGTAGTTGTTAACTTCTTCTAACTCATAATTATCAATCTTTAATTTTCTTTTGAAAAAGTCCATTTAACATTACCTTAATCCTTTTTCCTTACTTTTGTCCTACAACTTTTGCAACATTTTCCTGAAACTTTAAAACATTATTTTCAAAAATAACTACATCTTCTGAAAATGCTAGATTACTTAAATAATCTCCATCTATTTTTCTTTTCTCAGCTTTCCATTTTAATTCATAAAATGCTTCTCCAAATCTATTGCAAATATTTTGAAGATATGTAATCACGCTCTTGTACACCCTTCACATTGTTAAACTTCTAGTATAATTATGTAATCTAATTGTAGCTAATATATTATTATAAATATTCTTCAGATTATGGCACTATCCAATATCAGAATGTGACAATATTCAATGCATAAATGACTGTAGAAATGCTTATAGAGTCAAAAGCATGTTTTAATCTACAAATCCAAAGCATAATGATAACTCATATTTATTAATCCTTTCTATAATATCTTTCAATCCCTGAGTATGGTCCACTGTACTAAAAATTTTGTATAAAACTACTAAAAAAACTGATTATGTCCTTAGGTTATTTCCTTTATCTACCATTAAATGTTGTATGACTAAAAAAAATTAAACTTTATTATAGTTTTTTTTTTTCAAATATAAACAACTATTAGTAAGAACACGAAAGCAGACAACACATGTTAGAAGATTACACAAGTGTTTCTAGCATGACCATTGACAATATTAGCATAGGATTCAACTTACATCTTTAGATATTGAAGTTTGAACTTTAAGGCAATGCTCTAACTATCTGAACAATTCTTTCAAAGCAATCAGTAGAAATATCATATACATATCTATGATAGTTGGTTCAATTCTTTCTGAAATATTTATTTTTTTACTGATTTTTTTCTAAGATGAAGGTTAATTAGAGGCTTCCTTACATTATGTCTCACTACACTGAATTGACTTATAGGATTATTTCTCATTGTCATATGAGAAACTTCTTTGAATTTCTTCTTTGCACCTTTTCTTCTCTATGTAATATTTTTGTAATTTTTCACATTAATATCCACATGGTCTATTAGTGTACTGCCTCTCCCTTTAACCATTTCTTTGTGTTATTTCAATTGCTGTTAATCCTAGTGTGCAATACATAATGTCTGGAAACTTCTAATTAAAAACTTGCTCCTAGAAAAATATTAATAATACAATAATTGGAGAAATCATGTGGATTTGAATCAACTTCCAAAGAAAAATATATGAAATTTCTACTGATTGTTGTCTTTGCCAAAATATCTCAGTGACCATGAATCTAAAGATGTACAATCGACTTTTATTTTAATATTGTCACTAATCAGATCAGTAACATCTGAAAAAGAGCAGAGAAATAATATCACTCAAACTGCTGTGTAATCTGCTAATCTGTGCTGTTTATTTGAGTGTTATCACTAACAATTGTTTGTATTTGAAAAGTTTAAATAAAGTTTAAACTTTTTTTACCATTTAAAATGTAATGGTTGTTGATGGAAATAGTCTAACATATCACATCTAATATTCTATCATTACTAACCTTCAGGAAAATGTTGAATCTGGAATATTTAATATTTTCTTTCTCACCTTTTTTTTAAATATTAATACTAATACTGCATTCTTCTTATCATTTGGTATGTCTCTATCATTTAGATATTCGGAATATAACATTGCCAAAAAAATTCCATTTATTCATTCACTTCTTTTAAGATATTTGATAAATGAATTAATTTTTTTTTTAAGATATTGATTATAATTTTATCATTACCTGGTGATTTTCTCTTCTTCATAAATTTAAGTGCATATCTCACTTCTTTATTTAAAATCCTGGGCAATTCAGAAAACATAGTAGTCATCAGAGGTGCTTTATTTTGTTCTATACTGTTACATCATTCATTATAGAACTTCTATGCACAATTTGTGATATTTATCTCTTTTTTTAGTAATAGGACATTTTTTTTCTTATTGCAGAAATAAGTTTCCTATTAATATCAAGACTTTGTTCTATACTCTTGAGACTTTTATTCTCTTCTATACCTCTCTTTGCTAGTTCATAATTATATATCTCTTATATCATTATCAACACTATTTTCCACCACTTTACAAATTTTTAAATATTCAAACCTTTTTAATACATCATTTTTATATATTTTTATATTCCTGATTTTCTTCTTAAATTGTCTTATTTTAGTATAAATTTTACCAGACAATTGCGGCATTTCTGTAGCAGATATCTCTGTTGCAGCTTGTAAAAGTGTATCAGTAATCTTCCTATTCATTTCTTTCAAATCTGAATTATGTTCAACATCTATCCCTTTATTGGAATGTTTCTGAAGGTTAGGAATATCAACTGTGAATATGTATTTCTTAATAACTTTTGTCTTTTTTATTTTACATTAAAGTGCATCTTATATCTCACTAATCGATAACTACTTCATTAGTTGAATTTATTAAGATCATTATATTCTTGAAATACAAATTTTTTGTTAAACAAAATATAATGAATTCCATGTCCATTTCCGATTAGCATTTTTTTCAAAAAAAAATTATAAAGTTTTTATTTTTCTGCAAAGTTCACAAGCCTATTTTTCTCTCATTTTTATCACCATAACCAAATTCACCTACATCACTTTCATTTTACAACTGTGTACCAATTTAAGCATAAAAGTATTCCATGACAATTTTAAAATGTTGTTTGGTCTAATTAAAATATTTTTTACATTCATACAAAAGTATTCTACTTCTCCATCACTATGAAAATTTGTTGAGGTATAAATCTGAATTATCTGTATTTTGTATATCCCCAATTTTGTCATACATTATGATGTCATTTGCCCACAAAACAGCATATATTATATAGTCACATACACATACACACAAACATATTGTGTAAATCTAATATATAGTAAATTTGTATATATATATATATATATATATATATATATACAAATTTACTATATATTAGATTTACACAGACTTTAACCCCTGATATATGTTTTATTCTAGATACTAATTAAAATGGAGATAGCCATTGAGCCCAAATCAAAATTTTAATTTACATTAAATGTGCACACACATTAAGAAAATACATCTGGGTCTCATTTTATGCAGTGGATAGGTTCCTCAGAAAATGCACACAAAAGAAATTGCACATAAATAGACTTAACTTACCTTGAAAAATGAGGGATAGGTTCTGTAATTTTCCAAAAATCGCATAAAAGCAAAGCAACAACATAAAATTACTTTAAAATTTGCATAAAAAAGAAATAAGGAAATAAAATATGACTAATAAAAAATTTCAAATTTGAAAAAAATTGATACAAGACAAACTATTTATGCTTTTTTTATTAACTACAGTATTTAATTTTATTCAGAACAATATATTTTTTATGCATAATTTACATTTTTTTTCATACATGTATGGTATTTTAATTATTATTGCTATTTGAGACATCATATTCATCATGTGGTGATGTGATGGGATGTGATGTACTGTAGCTTTTTCTTAAACAAAGTCAAAAATCTCTCAGCAAATATGCCCAGAGAAACCTGTTAGCTAATTTATTTTATATTCCCCAGTCTAAGTTTTTCTATATTCTGCTCCATCCCATTTCCACAACATAATCTTTGTCAACTCTATGGTCTTTATATCTAAATCCCAATAAATTGCTTTTATAGGGGATTTGCCCAAACTAAAACATTTTCCAATCACTATTGATCCTTTCCATTTCTTTAAGCAATCTAAAATTGAATTTTTTGTTTCCAAAGAAATTCACTTTCTTGAATGTTTTTTCCTCTCCATTAGGGTAAACTAAAAATTTAAAATAAAAATAAGAACTTAGACTTATGATAATAAAAAGACATCTACTCACCATTGTTTGGCAAAACTTAATTAAAACTAACAGAAATTAAATTCTTATTTTTGTCTTTAATCTTTTTTTACTTTTCAATTCCATTTAAAAATCAAATTTCATTGTTTCACGATCACATTAGGTAATTTTTAAATTGTTAATTACAATTAAAAATCAGATTTTAATTTTTAATTGTCAAATTTAATTGTGCCCAACACTGTTACTCATCTTTTAAAAATAAACTTATGGACACTAAATGATTAATTGATTACGTACTCTTTTTTTAAATAGCAAAAATAGAATGTGATTTTAAAATGCAAAAACAACAATATGCATAGTATAGGCATCTATAATATTTGAACAGATTTACATTATAATCTTGTAAAATTTAATGTGTATATATAAAATGGGAAAATCCTGATTTTAAGTGAATTCTGAACTTCATTATTGCATAAATTCTACTACAGTCCTATTATAAAGTGCTGAAAATATTGAAATTATTAGATGGAAGTTGATCTCTGATAATGCTCTATTACTTTAAATATGACACATGAGTGGGCAAAATTTATAATATTTAAAGTAATAGCACATTATCAGAGCTTGACTTCTGATCTAATAATTTATCACATAAAAGTAAACCGCATACAAAGATATTAAGAAGAAACATTAATCACATAACTTCTAAATCGCATTAAATAAATCCATATAAAATGAGACCCGGATGTACATATAATACATAAAAAAATATTTAGATACTTAAAACTATTTATGCAACATATAAAATATATTTAATATTAACTTTGTCATATTACTATTCTGGCTAAATTCCAATTCAGTCATAAGTTAATATAATAAATATTTATTTAAATTAATTATAGTTTGGATACAATAAATTGTACCCTTTTTCTCCACATGCATTACTATATGTGTTCTCCATATAAATGTGTTCTCTTTCTATAGACTATCATTCTTTTTATGATTACAATATATGTATATATTGAAATGGTATTTATTGGCAAGCATCCCATTTCAGCTACTACATTACATAGTAGTGTTTATCCTATAATTAAAACCTCTCCAAGTCCACATGTATTAATTTATGTGCACATATATTTATGTATATTCAAATATATATTGGGTGTAATGAGGTATATTAGAGTGTATTAACATATATATATATGTATAACTGGACATAATATGTATACATCTAATTCTAAATTTTATAATAAATTAAAAGTTGTATAAACATTGTTATATATGAATGAGCACACCTACATATATATGCAAGAGGAGCTGTGACACACGCAATGCAATTATATGATTTTATATTTTAAATTTTTTTATAAGTTAAATATACAAATTTACTCTTATTTCATTTAAAACTCACATATAATTTCAATTCCGGAGGTGACTGAGAAACATATATAGCAGAATGTTTATGTTAATACAATTTGTTTTAAAGGATTGAATAATTCTTGGAAAATATCATGCTACACACACCTGGTTAATGTTGTGTGGAGTTAAAACAGATTTTAAAATAAGTCTAAAATATAATTTGGGTTAAAACAAAATAATCAAACTGCACTATTTGTTATTCATTTTAAATTTGCTTTTGTATTTTCCCAAAATGTTAATGCTGAATTTAAAAGTTAATAAAACTATGCTAAAATTAAGGATTAAAACTTATGGCTGTAAACAAGTTAATAGATTATGCGGGGGGGGGGTCAAGGAGTTAATATAAAACCCCTTAAATTTTAGTACTGACTATTCATTATTTTAATAAATGAATCAATTACTGCCTGGAGCTATGCCCATTTTGAAAATAAAATTGAGTAGCTAGAAGACCACCAAATTTGTTGACTTCCTTCAGAAGATCAGTCTATTAGAATGGATGAGTTGGAGACCAACAAACCACAAGAAGACATCAGAGAACAGCCCACCTAGAGAAGTAACTGTGCCACTAGAATGCTGGACAGTTCAACCTAAAGAAGAAGAATCAGTAATATCTTCACAGCAGAGCTCTCTAATCTATTAACTTTACTCTTTATAATCTAAACCTGAATGCTCATAAGTTATAAATCATAAACTGTAATATTTAAACAGCATTAAGCTGTTGTGCATGCACTTTGAAGATTTACTATAAATGAATGAATATTAACACTTCAAACACATGATAAAGTGTTAGTATTCATTCATTTATAGTAAATCTTCAAAGCGCATGTGTAACAGATTAATGCTATTTAAATATTACATCATAAACTGGTAAATTTAAAGTAATAATTCTTAATAATTGAATCTGTAACCATAAAATACAACTTAATGCTATCTGTAAAAGCTTGCCAAGTTCTTTAAATTCAAGTAAGTGTCTTTAATCTGTAATAATTAAATCATTTATTCATTAAGCTTTTTAAAATCTGCAGTCATGCCTTAATTTATTAATTATTTTGTTTTATTTAAAATTATCTACTATGATGTGTCATCCTTTCAAGACAGAGATAATTAATATAATCATTGGGAGATATGATTAGAAGCTCTCTAATGTAATTATCTTTGCTATGATTGAGCAATATAAATCTCTGTTTTGAAATCTGTTCTTATGTATGTATATTTAGTTAAGCTACTATATTCTAGCTTATCATTACGGTTTGCATAATAATATTATGTATATAGATAAATAATGGCAAGGATGATATTTATAAAAAAACATATTAATAATAATTAAGTTAGCCCCAAAAGGGGTTTTTCTTCTCCTTAATTATTAGATAAACTATTCAGATTTAATGATCTGAAACTATATTACTTTAATGAAACCCTTCTTAGCATATTTTAAGTATGATCATTAATGAATTGGAGTAGGGTAGTTTCACAGAATGAAACTGTAGTATTTTGTGCATTAGTTAAGTTTAATAATAATCTTTAGTAAGCATTACGAATATGTTTTTACAAGGCACAACACATGAAATAATACTTTCTATGATTTCTTTATAAAATAGGTTTATGGTTTATATGTCAACCCATTATTAGTTCAGACAGTCTCCTTAGAAATGGAACATGAGAATTCAGAAACCAATTTGTAAAGTTACTCTGATCTCCTAAACTATTGTTCACTTTATGAGTACTTGGTACCAAATCCCATGACTAATTACACATTCGGGACATAAATTTTATTTAGTTAATTTAGCCCCATAGTATCAGAAGTTCTGCTACCTCACCAGTTTATCCCACCTTAATATGTTTATACAGTGTAGTATTAATCTGAGGGTCTAATCTAATTTCCTTGAGTAATCTGCATAGGGAGCATATTTATTGCTCATTATGTATTGTTAGTAAGAATAAGTTATATTTTATCATTTACCATTCTTGTAAGATTTAAATCCTATAGCAAACCTTAGAATAATAGGCAGAACATAGACATACATAGGCACAAATATTTATTACAGATACTAAATTATAATAAAACTCTCTAAAAGATGAAATTCCTGTAACTAAATGAACTCATCATTGTTATAGCACATGCATGCATAAAACATCACCAATGCACTTCTGTTTGTTTTGTATTAATTAACTTACTCTTTTTTATTAATTAACAATATTACATTTAGAATAATGTTTAGTGTGTTTCTTTGCAATTCATCCCAAATCATATCCAAATCTATTCTATTTTAGTATTAATTATTAATATATGCATTATATCAGTAAGCCATATATGTGTGTTTGTTTAATTAATTGTTAATCTATTGACCATTCCCTAAGTATGTGAATTAAATTGAGACTGAGTGTAGCCTCATATATGTCATCCATAAGATACTAAATCATGGAGCACTGGTAAAGGAGTTAAAGTGTGGCCAGATTTGATGTCTCACCCCCTCATCTGGATCAGTTTTGGTACAATTTACCAAAACTCTGGATTTTCTTGTGTCAATGTACCAATATGATTATTACAATATTAATAATTTATTTTTTTTCACAATTTTTACAATGAATAATTTTGAGGAACTATGTAAGATGTCATTTATTAATGTATTTTTAAATGGTATTATTTTTTTTTTGTAATTTTATCCCCTCCTCACTTTGTCTCCATTATAAACAGAAAAAAACTACAGTTTATCTCGTTCAAACTTATATTTTTTTTTAGATTTCTCATTTGTATATTATTACAATTCTTTGTGAAAATGTCAAATAGATTATTTAGGGAAGTCACTTTATTGAAGAGAAAATGACCATATAATTTTCTAAACATGCAATTAAATATTAGCATTTGAAATATTATTGATATTCTCTCTTGAAGTGACTTTCTAACTTTTATTATATACCTTGACCTAATATCAGAAAATAAAATCAAAATTTTCTATAATGTTTGATATTAGTAAGTGATTCATCAACATATTCAGAAACACTCATGTTTTTTCAATCAATTTTCTTTAGGAATAAAATTTAATATCATCCATATATTTAATAGTGATGAAACACATATTATGAATGACATTGTTATGATTTTACAAACATATGAATTTGAAAAATTAAAATTATAATATCTGAGAGAAATTTTCACTTTATTGGATTGTCTACAAATTTCTTTTAATGTTTATTAACACACATATACTTCAAATGACCAAGAAATATCTTTTGGCCAATTTTCCCCCTGGTGAATTTTTCCATAAGTATTATATGTTAAAATGTGTGTAAAATGGTATACTTTATTATAATTTTTTTTTTCACTGAAAAAAGTGAAAAATTCAAAATTCCCACTTTAACAATAGACATAAGCCCTGCCCTGAGCCATTATATGTTGCCAAGGCTGTAAAACATTTGGTGTTTTACAACAATGAAATTTCCAATGATGCAAAAACATGTTTATTTGCAAATTTATTACGGTTTTATATTTGTTTTAATAATAATTTACACTATATTTATTAGATATCAACAAATATAAATTATTAATAACTTATTTTGACTTGCAAAACTTTATTTTCAAAAATATAACATTATATTAGCAGCTAACATAAATATGTCCTGAAGCAAATTTGGAAACTTGCTATGATGTAAACAATCTACTTATATTTATGAGGAAGAAAATAATCACAATTTTACAATAAATATTTAAAAAAATTAAACATTTGATACATAATTTGTTAGATATTTAAAAAATAAATAATTTTCCGTTCAAGTTTTTAATAATATCAAGAAACAAAGTAGATTTCATTGATTTTATAAACTAAAAATAATATTTCTAGAAACAATGACATAATACTGCTTTGTTTTGATTACAGTCTCATTTTTTTAATATTTACAAAATCAAAATGTGAACATTTAAAATTTATTTCAGTAGTAAACAAAATTTTTTATCAAACTAAGTCAAATTTGTTCTTTTCTGATAAATAATAATCATTTTATCATATATTTTACATTGACATAAACTGAAAATAATTTTTCTAGAAACGATGATGTGTAAAGTTTTTGTATTGATTACATCCACATTTTTTTAATATTTATGAAAACAAAATGTGAACATTTAAACTTTATTTTAGTAGTAAACATGAATATCTATCAAATGAAGTCAATTTTGTTATTTTCTGATAAGTAATAATCATTTTAGCATATATTTTACATAAATGTGTGAGACAAAGAAAAATGTCAGAAATAGCTAAATACAGTAGGGTTAATGGTTAGGTCATTTAGAAAATAAAAAAAGCAATGATCTAAAAATATAGTGTTGTTTAGAAGTTTTTGATATTATTCTTAGTAGATATTGAATGGAAATATAAATTTTCTAAATACATCAATGAGATTTTTAGCACAGAAGAGACTAGTTCTATAATTTGTGGGCTAAAATGAAAGTTTACACAAAGGAGAAATAATAAAAATTTATTTGAAAAATATGTCAAAGCAATATTTTTAGTTTGGAAAAAAAAATCTAAAAGATTCAGATTACCATCATATGTATTAATCTTTTGTTAGGTTTTATAAAGATAGTCTAATATCAATTACACACTTAAAATTATTAGCAAGTCATATCAAAGAAAATAGCACATTGAAATTATATTAAAATAAATATCTCAGACGAATGTAATAATCAAAACCATTTCTATTCTAACCCCATTTTTCAATTATTAGTAGTATAAATTCTAATTTATGGCTTGTAAACTAAAAAAAAATCTCACTATATTTATAGACACAAACAGCAAGCTAGAGTAATCAGTGGATCCCAGAAGGCTTGTGCATAAAATCCCATCTAAAGAGAGGAGGTGGCCATGTGATGTTTATTGCTTTAAAACCAATCCTGCCTTATAGGATAGTGGTGGCTATGGTTATTAAAAAACCAAAGACACCAAAATGTATGGGTACTGAACTGGGTTCAGACCAATATGACTATATAAGCTAATGGACTTGAATTGAAAACATTAAGGTGTCTTCAGTTTAAGACTCATAGTTTTGTAGTTAAATGGAGATAAAAGATGTTTTCTGGAGGGTTGCATTAGATCCTAAGATCTAGATGCAGTGCTCTCAGATCCAAGGCTCCTTACTGATAAAGGCTATAAGCCAGAAACTAGTCTGGGGATATAGGATGAGTAGGCACTAGATGAGGATTTTATGCACAAGACTTCTGGCATCCATTTATTATTCTAGCTTGCTGTGTGTGGCAATATATATAGTGAGTTTTTCCTGTTTTAACAACAGTTTTCACAAGCATAAGAGGAGGTGGTCATGTGATGTTTATTGTCTTGTAAACTATTTTTTAAAATGTAAATTATGCAATATTATAGTGGTAAAATGCTTAACTTAGTACACCTGGTCTCATTTTATGCAGTAGATAGGTTCCACAGAAAACCAGCATTAAAAAAATCACACAAAAATAGACTTAACTTACCTTGAAAAATGGGAGATAGGTTCTGTAATTTTTAGAAATCACATAAAAGCAAAGCAACAAGGAAAAATTACTCTAAAATTCACATTAAAAAAATAAGGAAACAAAGTATGACTAGTAAAAAATTTCAAATATTTGAAAAAAAGTAACACAAGTCAAACTTTTTTTACTTTTTTTTATTAACTACAGTATTTAATTTTACATTTTCTGCACATATTTTAATCATTACCATTATTTGACAATATGTGTTCATTTGTGAACTGATAAGAAATTAGATTTGTCATAAGAAGAAATACAACTAGCACCATTTTCAGTGTTGTGCTGTGTTAATGGTTTTCTGTCAACAATGTAATCGATGATTAAACTTTGAGATGATGATTTTACTAATTGTTTATAAAGCTCATGATATCCAGACATATAACTATTTAGCTCTCATTGGAATTTAAGAGGTTGTTCATTGTAGGAAACTCTGATTTCAGCATTTTTTGTCATTCTTCTTTGTCTAACACATCAATGTAAAATCTATGATTAACTGATTTTTACTTATCAGAAAATAATAAATTTGTTTTTTTTTTTTGTTTACTACTGAAATAAATTTTAAATATTCACATTTTGTTTTTATATTTAAAAAATGAGATGCAATCATACAAAAAGATTATACATTATCATTAGAAAGATTATTTTCAGTTTACAAAATCAATAAAATCGTTATTTATTTTAAAAATCTAAAAGAATACTTATTTATGTTATATCTAACAAAATATGTTTTAAAAATTTTTAATTTTTGAATATTTATTGTGATATTTTTATACATAAGTATAAAACTATTATTATTATTTACTCATTAGTATAAATGGGTTATTTACATAAAAGCTAAGATTCTAAATACAGCTTCAGGCCATATTCACGTTAGCTGCTAAAATAGTATTATTTTTTGGAAAAAAAAGTATTTCCACTTAAAATAAGTTATTAATAATTTAAATTTCTTGATATCTAAAAAATATAGTGAAATATGAACTTATTTATCACATAAAAAAATCCCCACAAAAAGATGTTAAGAAGGAACAAAAATTGCGTAACTTCAAATTTGCATTAAAATAATCCATATAAAATGAGACCCAGGTGTATTACATAAAATACATACTAATAAATTCATTTAGTGAACTTTTTTTTAAATTGACAATATATTATATTTTACTAGTAATTGACTTTAAGTTCAACATGAAAATATTTTTACATAGTAATGACTTCTCAGCAGTTTTTTTTTTATTTATTATTTTTCCATTGGATTCTATGTCAAAAGACATAGATAAATATAAAAAAAATATTGGTTAATAAATTCATATGTATCATTTTTTTTCTAAAAGTTCATTAAAAAAGTTATAAGAAGTTTATTTATTGGCAATTGTCTTTTGAGTGATAATCTTTTATATGCTGTTCCGCAGAGAGTTACCATTAGCTCTACAAGAATTATATAATAATAATAATAATAATAATAATAATAATAATAATAATAATAATAATAATAATAATAATAATAATAATAAATAATTATTATTATTATTAGTATTATTAAACCACAGCTGAACTTCAATTAAAAGTAGGCTATGATTATGGAGACTCAAGGTCTCTGAAAGCGCTAAGCCATATAACTTTTTAATAAGATTGAGACAAGCTTCACTTTTTTGCATAAAGCACAATCTCAATTACTTACTAATCAAAAGTGAAATGGAAAACTATTATTTTATTATTATTATTATTGTTGTTATTGTTGTTATTATTACTATTACTACTAGTAGTACTACTACTACCACTACTCTTATTATTATTTCTACTACTATTATTGTGCTTTTAATAAGAACAAACTTATCTAATTATCACGTATCTGTCTCATTAAAAAATTTCAGGATTTTTTAATAATAGAACAACACAAAAAGTTATATTCATAATTAAAAAAACTACATATAAATTAGGTAAATATATTACTTTCAAATTGAAGTAAATTACAGAATGTTGCTTTGAATAGATAGATAGATAGATAGATAGATAGATAGATAGATAGATAGATAGATAGATAGATAGATAGATAGATAGATAGATAGATAGATAGATAGATAGATAGATAGATAGATAGATAGATAGATAGATAGATAGATAGATAGATAGATAGATAGATAGATAGATAGATAGATAGATAGAGATAGATAGATAGATAGATAGATAGATAGATAGATAGATAGATAGATAGATAGATAGATAGATAGATAGATAGATAGATAGATAGATAGATAGATAGATAGATAGATAGATAGATAGATAGATAGATAGATAGATAGATAGATAGATAGATAGATAGATAGATAGATAGATAGATAGATAAGTAGGTAGGTAGGTAGGTAGGTAGGTAGGTAGGTAGGTAGGTAGATAGATAGATAGATAGATAGATAGATAGATAGATAGATAGATAGATAGATAGATAGATAGATAGATAGATAGATAGATAGATAGATAGATAGATAGATAGATAGATAGATAGATAGATAGATAGATAGATAGATAGATAGATAGATAGATAGATAGATAGATGGACGCATGTTTGAATGAATAGATATTTATTTTTATAAATAAATAGATTAGACAGATATATAAATATTAGGATAAAAAGGTAAGTAGATAAATAGCTACATAGATAATTAAAAAATAAATAGACTGGCAAATATATTTAGAGATATATAAAAGAAATGATAGACTAATGGGGAGATTGATATAAGGGCATACAGATAGTTAAACAAGTGAATAATCTATTAGACAGGAATCTATTGTGGACTGAGAACATTTTGTCAGTCATGTTAGTGATTTATGTTGAAACGATATTTTATAAATTTCAGGTTTTTCTTCTAGATAGATCCTCTTTAATTCCGACTATCATCAAAAAATATGTCTAATTCATGGTCTTTATAGAGTACATCCATAATAAATAATCCACTGAAAAAATTGATCAATTGAATAGCCTTTTAAGTTATCCTGTCCACTTCATTACTCTTCTGTGAGAGTCTGTTGATTGGAGAAGTCTTTTGGGTGCCTCAGACTATTTTAAAAGCTCTACTATTTTTTATCTTATTTTGTGAAATATCAATTTACATATTCAAATAGCTTTTGTTTCTTTCAAGCTTTACTTATCTTTTTTAAATATGGATGTTTTGTTTTTAATATTATCTTGCAAATTAATTTTATTTAAAAAAAAAAAAAATGTACAAGAAAAACACCTGCGCTTGATTTTTTATTTAGTTTTAAAGCTTTTGAGTAGAATGTAAACATAAATGCGTTGAAATTGAATACTCCTTTATTTTTTAATATCATCGAAAATTAGTTTATGTAAATTATAACGAAATTAATAATAATATCATTCTTCTTTTTTTAATCTTTTTTTATTACGAAGGATTTTTTTTTTTACAGAAAGAAAAAATAATATATATAGTTTTAAAAGATAAATTTATTATAAAGTTAATTTTTATTAATAGTAATTGTTTACTTTTTAAAAGTAAATATATTTATTACATTTTGATCTCTTTTATCTAGAAAACCTCGAGTAATTTTAGATATTAAATAGGTAAATTCGTCTTTTTTAATCTAAACCATAAAGTTTAACAAAATTATGAGTTTAATTAATGTATAAGATGAAAAGCATTAGAAAGCTATTCTGATGCACTGACATGGAAAGTTATGTCAGTCGTAAATTTATTAAATTTATATTTAAAAGACAACGTTGACTTTTAAAATAAATTGCTCTTAATATTATTTAATTAAATAAAAAAATATTTACTTTTAAAACTAATATCGGAAAAGATATGTATCATTTTATTAAGTCTTTTTTGTTTTACCAATAATTGTTAATAAAAAAACTTATCATAGAAAAAAATAATTGTTAATAATATCCATTTAACTTGATTTTATAAATCATACACTTTTAGAAATACAAATTATATTACACAATCACCTTATATAACTTTCTTAATCAAGCACGTACAAATAACAGATAAGTCGCTCTTAGACAAAACTACTTTAATGCAGTGTCACTGTGGATCTCTCTGGAGCTCAATGGCAGTGAATCATGGTTCCAGTTCTGTTATTTCTGATATTCGAATAGCTCTTAAACAAGGAGCAATTATCATTTTTAATTAATTGATAGGTTAATAAAAACAGTGAAGACAAAATACACACCAATCTTAAAGTGATTACAGTAGATTTACGTCAAGCTTGCATATATATATATGATGACATATGGAGTTTTACCAATAGCTTATCAAGCTTGTTACAAAAAATGCCGAAAGAGAATAGAAATTTCAATATCTCTTTCAAATTGTCCCCAACCTTTAAACCATGGTTTCAAGCTAATTGCCTTTCATCAGTAAAGGATAGGGGGACTAGAAACTAGATCTAAAACCCCAACTCTATTGAACAGCATATATGTAAACTGTTCCTATCAGGTTGAAAGCACAAAATTTTTAGATATGTAAATATCTTAAAATCCAGCTAAACAAACTAGATAGCTATATGGGTCTGAAATCAGTTCAGTTTCACCACATAGTAGAAAGGGTCTGCAATCTATATCATTGCTAAAACCTTCAAAGGTACATATATGATAAACAAAAACAAGTTAAAAATTTTTTTAACCTGCTTGCATTTTATGATCACAGATGGAGCTTTACCAATAGCTCATCAAGCTTGTTTACAAAAAATGCTGAGAGAGAATCAAAATTTTAATATCTCTTTCAAATTGTCTCCAACCTTTAAACCATGGTTTCAAGCTAATTGGCTTTCATCAGTAAAGGGTAGGGGGACTAGAAACTAGATCTAAAACCCCAACTCTACTGAACAGCATGTATGTAAACTGTACCTATCAGTTTGAAAGCACAATTTTTTAGATACGTAAATATCTTAAAATCCAGCTAAACAAACTAGATAGCTATATGGGTCTGAAATCAATTTTTATCTTGTTTTTGATTATCATAAATGTACCCTTGAAGGTTTTAGCAATAATATAGATTGCAGAACCTTTCTACTATGTGGTGAAACTGAACTGATTTCAGACCCATATAAGAATGATTTGAGAAAAAGGACCCTCTGAGGAAGGTACTTGATATTGTATTGAAACATCAGCATTTAGCTTTTTTATTACACAGAATATCCCGCAAATAGTAATAATAATATGACATATTTTATCCATGAAAATATTAGAATTAATATATATATTCTGACCTTGCTCTCGTGCATCTTCACTTCCAGATAATATATGATATGAAATAAAACGGGTTTTATCTCAGAAATAATTAACAACTAAAATATTCAGCATTAAAATTACAATATTTCACTAGCTCAAATTTAAAATACAAATAATGTTCAGTTTATAAAAATAAATTAAATAAATATTTAATATTTTCATGAGACTTGAAGTGAAAATACAAGTGACAAGATAGATTACATTGAGCCAATATCCCATAGGATACTACGTCAATGGCCTAAGAAGACTATCCCCCCTTTATTACTATTTCAAATAACAAACTCATAGTATTCTTATGACTTTAATAATATATCTCATAGCCTAAATGTTTGGGTACCACAATCTGGCCTATCGATTGTATTCCCAACTACACATTGTGCAGTCACATTGGATGAGCAAAATCTAACCTTCTGTTGGTTGAATCTGATGCCCTTACTAACACATCTCGAGCCCTTAAAGTTGGCATGCCATAATCTAACCTGTACTATGTGTAGCTCCACTGCACATCATGCCTCATGTTGGGCACCATAATCTGATCTTGCTCTCGTGCATCTTCACTTCCAGATAATATGTGATATGAAATAAAATGGGTTTTATCTCAGTTAATAATTAATAACTAAAATATTCAGCATTAAAATTAAAATATTTCACTAGCTCAAATTTAAAATACAAATAAGGTTCAGTTTATAAAAATAAATTAAATAAATATTTAATATTTTCATGAGACTTGAAGTGAAAATACAGATGATAAGATAAATTACATTGAGCCAATATCCCATAGGATACTACCTCAATGGCATAAGAACACTATCCCCCCTTTATTACTATTTCAAATAACAAACTCATAGTATTCTTATGACTTTAATAACTTCTACTCACTAAGATTAAACTAATAATTAAGTCTTAATCTTCTATTTGTAATAATATAGCTCAATAAAATAATCTCAGGTTCATAAAGTTTATTCTAAGTTAATTTTAAAAATACGGTAGTAAAATATGAGAAGGAATTTTATGTCATAATCTACTACAGTGAAACTAATAATAATAAATAATAATAATATTCTTCATTGTTCAATTACTACTGGATATCTTTTCTTTTTACTATAATTTTATTACCATAATAAAATAATGAAATAATATAATATGATCTTATATCTTCATGTAATGATATAATAAATATGTGGTAGCATTTTAATAATCTGACAAACAAAATATGTGTGGCAACTGATAGCATATAATTCAGTATACTATTGTGATAACTGATTTATGACCAATAAAATAATGTAAGATTATGATTATTTAATTATAATGAATAATATCAACAAATAAAAAATCCTTCTCCTTTTTTCTTTTCAAAAACTTTATTTTTTATCTCAATACTGAACATATATATACATTAATATACAAAACTCCAATGTTTCAACTGTTTTATCTCATACAGTCATTTTCAAGGATCTGCAACAATATTAAATACATATCAACAAATAAACTTCAATTACATAAAAACTTTCTCTTACATTAACATAATAACAAACATATTAAACATATAGAAATATATTTTACTTACAGCTTTCTCCCACTGCTATATTTTATTACTCTTTTTTTTTTATTTACATTGTTTAATTACAATATATCTTAAAATCATCCATGAAACTTTCTATACAAATTTAAATACCAACTCTAATTTCCAAAAACCTCCCCCTTTCTTTAAATTTTATCTAAAACCCATCTTAAAACTACATTCCTAAACTATATATTTAAATGAATATAAAACAAATTTAAACATCCCCCCCCTCTCTCTCTCTCTCTTTTATACAAAAAAACTTCTAACAATTTACCTAAACCCATTAAGCATTTATTTTAATTATACAGTAATTTATATTCCTTATCTACTCCATTAATTCTATTTAGATAAGGAATATAAATTACTGTATAATTAAAATAAATGCTTAATGGGTTTAGGTAAATTGTTAGAAGTTTTTTGTACAAAAGAGAGAGAGAGGGGGGGGGGAATGTTTAAATTTGTTTTATATTCATTTAAATATATAGTTTAGGAATGTAGTTTTAAGATGGGTTTTAGATAAAATTTAAAGAAAGGGGGAGGTTTTTGGAAATTAGAGTTGGTATTTAAATTTGTATAGAAAGTTTCATGGATGATTTTTAAGATATATTGTAATTAAACAATGTAAAATAAAAAAAAAAGAGTAATAAAATATAGCAGTGGGAGAAAGCTGTAAGTAAAATATATTTCTATATGTTTAATATGTTTGTTATTATGTTAATGTAAGAGAAAGTTTTTATGTAATTGAAGTTTATTTGTTGATATGTATTTAATATTGTTGCAGATCCTTGAAAATGACTGTATGAGATAAAACAGTTGAAACGTTGGAGTTTTGTATATTAATGTATATATATGTTCAGTATTGAGATAAAAAATAAAGTTTTTGAAAAGAAAAAAGGAGAAGGATTTTTTATTTGTTGATATTATTGTAGAACATATATATTTTAAAAGAAAAAGTGGATGTACCTTTGCTGTGTTATTATATTTTATAATGAATACCAATAAAATATTTAAAATTCTTAAAATAATTCTCTATTTGTCTTTTGTGCAAAATTATATATTTGTTTCAGTTATTATGCATATATCGTGATTTCATGCAGCGATGTGGAGAAATAAATAACTCAGACACAAATTTTTTGAAATAACAAAATTTAACAAAGTTTATTACTAACAATAAATAAATAAACAATTTATTTACACTATTTACAGTGGATATCCTTAACTTTTTTACTTTACAGTTTGATCCACTGGGTTATAAAAAAAATAATTTATATTTCAATTATATCTTTATTTAGATTTAGGACAATATTTAAAAAAATGTTACTATTTGGTTTCTCATTATGGTTAACTTATTACAAATATATTTATCTACTTTATTAGCAACAGGATTTTATCCTTAATATTATTAAACTATCTTATTTTAAAAAATTAATACTTAGAAAACATTCTATAGAAAACAAAATTTTATAATGAGTATGGACTTCTCAAAATATTAAAAAAAAATTCATCTTGCAAAGTCAAAGATGTTACACAAAATATTATCCAAAATTCAGTACTAGATTTTCTATTTATCACACAATGTTTACTAATCATAATATATTCTTCTTTAAGCCTTACTCTAGTATGATATAAGTGTAATCATCAATATATTTCTCTTAATCAATAAACAAAAATATACTATGCATATTGTTTACATAATTTACTTTGTACTATTGTATTTTAAAAATATGCAATACTTATTTTCTCCTTAAAAAAATAATACTAAAGCATTTAAAATTATTATCACTTTAAAGAAAATATCTTTGTTTAGATACTTTATTTTTAAAAAAATTTATATTTCATTTTCGAAATAACATTCAAAATATATTCTATGATTCTTTTCTTTCCTTAGGATACTTTGGATCTTCAATTTTAAGTTATAACGTCCTATTCCTTCTAAGCAAATAAACCAATCTTATACAAAACGATAGCATAACCTAAGTTCTAAATTATTTATCATTTCTCTGAAACATATCTTACTAAATGATGCACTTACATCAAATAAAGATAGCAAAAACAGATGCATAGGATTAAGGAAGAAAGCTAGAGTATTACTCTTGACATATCTCAAAATCATGGCACAGTGCAAATAGGTATGACATTTACCTGCCTAATATCCTCTAGTACAGGGATGATGTTAAAGCTATTCCTTCAGCTTTATTAGAACATCAAATATTTAAAGAAATATAAACACTGTCCAAATAAAATGTGTATCAGTCAGAGGGCTTTGTTAACTATGCTGATATTCACATAAAGACTAAATATTATTTCCATTCCTTATAACATCCTATTTCTTAAAACATCATCTTGGTTTCCTGTTCACTAAGTACTTCCAAGCCACTATCTCAACATTATTTCTCAAGATTTTCCACATCTTACATCGATAAATAACTATCTGCATTTACAAAAACAATAAATAAAATTCATTAATAGTTAAACAATCTAGCTGTTCCACAAGAAAAGTCTGCTTACTTCATTATTCTATATGTCTAATTATATACAATCTACTTAGACAATATTTGAATATCCAATAACATGAAAATTTAAAAGAATCACATAATTATTTGTTATATGTTGGATTATATCACTAATATAAAAAAAAATCAAAAAAAATTGTCGTATGCATAT
Source organism: Epiperipatus broadwayi (assembly GCA_028023455.1). Taxonomy (NCBI): domain Eukaryota; kingdom Metazoa; phylum Onychophora; class Udeonychophora; order Euonychophora; family Peripatidae; genus Epiperipatus; species Epiperipatus broadwayi. The sequence continues at coordinate 751,840 of JAQFVV010012548.1, forward strand.
TTTCAAATCAATCCTATCTCATAATGTTTTTTAAAATGTTGTATGAAATGTGGTACATATAAGTAAAAAAACTTTTACACTTCATTCTTCCAATTTATGGATGATCTAAAGAAAACAAAAAATATATACATTATAAATTATCAATAGTTATTATTATTACCAATAACCTTTATCTAGTCATTGTGTTCAGTAGGCTTCCTTTATCCACTTGAGCATTGCAGATATAAAAAAAATTCACACCCATACACTTTATATTAAAATATTTTTAGCTAAATTATTAGATTGTCATATTATAAAATTTTAATATTAATAAATTAATGTTTTTATGTTTTTCCTAATCTTATATAAAAATTTAGATTTAAACTAGGTTAACAAAATAAAAGGAATCAAAACTATAATTACATATTTTCTTGATGATAGTTCCTGATAAGTCCAAAATGATTATTATTTTCTCTAGAATTTTTAAAAATGTTCTCCTCCAAGCACGTTAAAGTTTAAAATAAAATAATCATTAAACCATTTAATAAAATTTATAGAAAATAATCCTTGGTTTTAGTATTTAGGATGATAATTATTAAATCATCATATTAATTAATCCTGTGAAGCTTCTTATCTTCTCTACCAATATTCTCTGCGTATCCAATGCATCAATTCAACTAATTTAACTTTAAAAATATTCGATGAATTTTTAAGTACTATTTGTATTTCCATGGATCCATATTTTATTCAACTATATGTTCACTTTTTTATATAAGTTTCCTTCTTAATACATTTAAACTTTCATTTGGTATTTTTTATAAATCTCTTTTAAAAATAAAAAAAAAACTTCAAGTACTTTTAAACAAATCTTTTCTAAATACATTTTTAAAACAATTCTAAGACCGGATATTTTAATATCAAAACGCTTCTGTAACATATTCTCCTGGGTTCTTTCTTTAATTCATGAAAATATTTTTTTTAAAAATGTTACCTTCAGAAAGGATATAACATTTTACTCCTTTAAATATAATATTCTATAAAATGATTCATGAGATATAATTGTCTTATTACTATTTAAAAATAAATCTTGGATAAACTTATAAATAATACATTTCAATACATTTTTTAGACTCTGTATAATGTCTGAGCTGTGGTTTTTATGTACCAGAACAGTTCTTCAGTTATGCATCAATAAAGCTGTATCAATAAACATTCCCAACATTTTTTCAGCATTACAACTTATATCCATTTTATTTCGTAGTATATCCATTTTTATTGCGAAGTTTAGGTTAAACTTTTAGATAAAATATGACTGGTAAGTACTTTAAAAATTAGAAAATCATTTCCATGAAGTATCTAAATATATTATATTTTAAACTTTCTTTTGCAAAACACTTTAAAATTATCAATTAGTTTTTTGCAGATAAAGTTATAAGAAAGTACTAAAAAAAATTGACTAAAATAAAATATTTTAAAAATACTATCTTTTTGATAGTTATAATTTACCTTTCTCTAGTTTCAATACATTATTAATTTCTCCCGATAACCTCGTGCAAATCATATTTATAGTCTGTAAGAATACCTATTCCTATTGGTTAATTCTTACTTTAGCTTGAGAACAAATTTACATATTTTCAATTTCAAGTAGAATTGAATTTCAAAATTAGAAATTGTGATGTAATGAACTTAAAATATTATTTAAAATATTACTTTTAAATCAATTATTATTTTATTAAAATTATTTAAACATTTAAAATAACTTTTAAAATAACCTTAATAACTTATTCCATTTATCTATTTTTATTTAAACAAAATATTTAATTTTTATTATATCTGTATTCGTCTTTATTACATTACTTAAAACATTACATACGATAGTTAACTTAATATTTATTATTATTTGCTTTTATGATAGGCAATAATTTTATCCAATTCTATAATATAACTTTTAAAATATTTTAAACTTCGTTACTTTAAATACTAACAAGCAAGTGTGTGAACGTATGTAATATACAAGTCACATGATCAATAACTTTGACAGACGATTTTCAATCTATTTCTCTGCCTAGATTTATATAATTGATACACTTATTACATTATATAAAATAATTATAAAATTTGGAAGAACAATTTAGAAAATATAGAATTAAATATAATTTTCACCATCACAAAGTTTATTTTAAAATATACTATATTAATTTTGACTATTTAAATGTGATTACAAATTTAAATACTGTATTTATTAACTTATCAGTTTTTAAACTATTAAAATCGAATTTATTAAATATACTTTTAATTTTTATAGCTGTGTTATTTAATATGGCCAGATTTTACAACCATATGAAACAATATTTTAAGCTTTACATAACCATTTTTTTTAAACAATTCGCTATAATTTTATATACTACGTATTTGCTTTAGCTTTAAATTGTACTTTAAAAATATAATTGACTTAATATAATTACCATATTAAAAAAACATTCTAAATTTAATTTTTTTTAGTAATTGACTGTTATAAACTATTACTGACCTATAGAAAAGGGGACTATATATATATATATATATATATATATATTGTAGCCATTCATTGCTAGTTACAAGCCTTAAATATAAATGTGAAATCCAAACTGCAATAATTATAAGCATTTTTAATTCTAAACTCTCAGTAAATAAATGATTGTTTTATTTGCAGTATATATATATATATATATATATGGTTTCTACTATGTATATATATATATATATATATATATATATATATATATATATATATATATATATATATATATATATATATATATATATATATATATAAAAGAGTTTGTTAACTAGTTCTAAAATTAACTTAGATAATACAGATAAAAATTATATTAAATTCTTTTATTGGTTGTGCACTAAAAAGAAATAAATAATTGTTTTTCTCAGCCACAATTGGAGATTTTAGACTTAACATAAAATAAAATCATGGAATCAATGGTTAGAAATTAATTAACCCTCTCAATGTCTGCTTTTTCTGATGTTTTTTTGTCTCATACATAAACATAAAATATATGATAAAATGATTATTACTTATCTGAAAATAATAAATTTGACTTGAATTCACAAATAAACAAATTTTTTGGGGTCATTGGAACTATTTTTTTAAACAATGTCATAAAACACTGAACATTTTACAGCCTTGGCAACAGACAGTGGCTGAATATGTCAGGGTGGGCTTTATGTCTATTGTAAAAGCAGGAATTTTGAATTTCTTGCCTTCTACCATAAAATTTTTAGCAAATATTTAATATAATAAAAATACCATTTTACATGCATTTTAACATATAATATTTATGAAAAAATTCACCAGGGGTCAAATTGGTCAAAGTCAAAATTCTGTCATCCTGCTAAATCAAAAGGTTAAGTCACTTCCTTGTTATAAAAAGTAAGGATTGACTTATCTAATTTCTGGACTCCCCCCCCATGTTTTTATTTTTAATTAAATCTAAAAACTTCAGTTGTAGTTGAAAAAACAATTATTATTTTTTAGTGTACAGTCAATAAAAGCATTTAATATATATAAAAAAATATCTCTATTATTTTTAAGTATATAGTATTAGCATAGTAATTGAAAATATAAAACTATATTGTACTTTAAATTGGATGGACATTTATAGTTGATATATATTATTAGAACTTCTTATAAAAAAAGGGATTAATTAATTTCTGGACATAAGTAATATCTAACTTCTTATATACAAACATATGCATATATTAAACATGTATTTCTAATATGCATACATAATTATATATGTATAATAAATCAGTAAGTTTTAAATTGTGCTTTATGCAAAAAAGTGAAGCTTTGTATTATTAGAAAAGAATTATCAGGCTTAGCAATTTCTGAGCACTTAGGTCTCCATATTCATAGCCTATCTAGGGAGTGTTACCTTACATTGAGAATTTAAGCAAAGCTTAGTAATAATTTATGCAAAATTTATTTAAATTTTTCTTTCATACAGACCATTTTTTGGAGATTGCAAAGTACGATTCTTTTCAGTTTATTGCATAGTCATCATTTGCAATGAAAAATGCCTCATTTATCTTTCATTTCATATCATTATATTCAATGCACAGTGCCCTTGCCATAGTGGGTTCAAATGCATGACATTTAATTTGATAGATTTATTTTTATTTTAAAATATTTTTGAAAAAAATGCTGAAAAAAAAATTTGTGAGTTTTGCAAATATTTTAAATAATATGATTTTTTTTTTTATTTACTTCTTTTTTTTTAAAAAGAAAAATTGTTTTAAAATAGAAATAGAAATGGTTTAAATAGAAAATTTAGTTACTAATTTATTATACATATACAATTATGTACACTTTCTAAATATGATATATATACACTAAAAGTTTAAAATGGTTTTTAAAATGTTATTAAATTTTAAAAAAAATAAACTGCCCTCTCATGCCCATTATTTAATGTAAATGAAAATTCTATAAATAATTAACTGCAAAACATGAAATTATTAAATATTTTTTATATTTTTCCTGCTTTCTGTTCCATATCTATCAAACTAGTTGATGTACTGAAAAGATAAATGTTTTAAATGGATTAGGGTGATATAACTTAGTTATATATCAAGTTTTAAGCAATTCTGTTGAATTTAAATATAGTATACCTCTATTTTAAAATTTTATTATAACTTGAAAAAGTTCAAAAGTTAACAAAAAAACAAATAGATTTACCAAATTATTTTAAGCATTTAAAAAAACAAAAAAGAGGGAAAATAGTTTTATTAAGTTATTAACCCATAATAATTTTTTACTAACTATCTTTATATGCAAAGTTTTGGAATAAGTTTGTATTATCAAAAAAAAAAATATTTTTTAATTTTTTTTATATTTTTTCCATTTTTTTTTGTAGTTCCAATTATAATTAATCATCATAATACTCACTTTCCTGTGCTTTTTAAAATACAATCATTGATAGTGATTGTGAGAGAGGTGGTTTAATGTTATACTGTTTTTTTTAATAACAACTTTAAAGTGTTGGATTGAAGTAATCAAGGTTAATAAGCAATACAAATTTATCAGAGTAAATTTGCATCTGAGTTTACAATTTGGCAGAGAATGTTTTGGAAACAGAATATGTTTGTATTGGCTCAGAGTATAAATAGCATTTTTTTTAATTAAGAAAACCATACAGACTCATATATATGTGTTAAAAATTTAAGAAATCAGAAAGTGTGTGTTATAATTCAAATATGATTTCACATGCATATAAGTTATGTTTTATAGAAATAATTTGCTAGAAAAACTTATTATTCATCTCACAAGGAAAAAAGTGAAGTTACCCAGCCTGCATAACCTAACCTGAAGACAAATGTTTAGTTGTATAATCCAGGCTTTATAATAAATGAATATATGTATGTTCTTTTCCAAGAGAGAAGAAAGAAAATCCACTGAGACATAATAATCATCAGCGAAACTATCAGCAAATTATGTACTTATCATTGAAAAATACTATGTGCCATTTTGTTAATTTACAAAATTTAAAACTATTTTAAAAATCCATTGATAAAATTGTTTAGATCAAAAATGGCAGAGAAGTGATCAATAGACTAGGAAGTCTTTTTTTTAAAAGCAACTCCATTAACAAATGAGAAATAACAAAAATCATCAGATTATTACTGTCAGATCAAAGTATTAGTATTTTTAACATCTTCTTCTGTGAACGACAAATACAACAGACAAAAACTAAAGGGCAACAAAAAACAAAGGACAATAGACAAGATCTAGAGATAAGGAATAATGATTTATGTTATCATTATAATATATAAATGCATATAAAATATATTTTTTATTTTATTTTCAATGATTAATAATTAACCCAACTCTAAATATTATATATATGTTTTACGGCAAGGTGTATATTTATTTTATTTATTTTGTACAGCCATTACTCATTTTCTAATGAGAAATTATATATATGTATGATAATTATTATTACGCTTGTATTTAATTCAACCTTGATGCAGCATCTGCAGTAATATAATATACACATTTTAATAGGTGTATTTATCTAAATTATATGAAAAGAAATGAAAAAGTATATAATTAACCATTATCTAGATATACAAATGCCTTGTCATCGTCTGTAATAACAATTGCTTGAGAGAATGTAAAGATAACTTGCATGTTACTACTGCAATAATACTGTTATTGTTATGCATATACATTTTTGCTATTTTCACTTTTCATTTATGCATTTCATCATGTTAACTGTGTAGTGAAACATTGCTAATGAGTTTTATGAATGACAAAGCTATGATTTAGAACTGACAAAATTTTTACAAAGGGTATAATTTCAAACCTAGTTAGCTAGAAGTGCATTTCTGGGTCTCCAATAATATAACCAGCATGAATTAATAAATATTCTAGTAATTTAGGTATCATATGTTAAATGCATATGATGAGAAGGAAATATTACTGTTGTGGGGTTAACATTATCGGCAATATACTTTTAACTGATAATGACTCTCAGTATGTTCATCATAATTTATAATTGGACCAATAAGTCATTGTCTTGATATCATTTATAACTGTGCTCAGGTATGTTTGATATACCATTGTGATACAGATAACATGCAACATGTTGTGATTAACACTTTCACATTCACTTTGGAAAGTAAAGGCACATATTGATAGGAATAAAGTAATGTTGCACAAAAGTGAAAGGTAGGAATGAAGAAGTATATAAAATAGTAGAGAAAGGCAAAGTTTATGAAAATTAAAAATCATATGATAGAATCATATTAACAAGAATGAATATGCAATGTTAAAGAGAAAATTGAATATATTATGGTTCAGCTATAGTAACAAAAGCAAATAAGCTAGGAAAAATGGGACTGGATACAAAAATAAATTAAGTGGAGTTTCTGTGTAGTTGAGTGGTAAACTCAATAATTATTGATATTTATTTAAATTGGGGGGGGGATGTCATGTTTACAATATTTATGATATCATATAAGTTTCTTCAAAAAAACATAGACTCTCTCCCTTTTTTGCAACACACTTGAAGAAGTTATGAAAGAAAGACAGCATTTTTTTTTATTATTTTCATATGCACATTTTGTTCATAAAACTAACAATTCTAGAAAACGTCACTATGTTTTTTTTAAAATTACAATTGACAATTGTTGTGGTTTTTTATTTCTTTATTTGTTATCTTCATGTGATTTCAGTATTTATATTTTTATTGAACATTAACCAATTTGTACTTTTATTTTGCACATTAAGGTGTGAAAATCATTTCTTTATTATTAAAATGCTTTTACTTGTTATATCCAGTTATAGCTTATTTTCTGTATTTATTATCCTTGGCTATGAATGATGGCAATACTAATGATGGTATACAAAGAAAACAGAGGGACCATATTAATAACTTTAAAAATATTAACTATCATAATCTGTTAAAAAAGACACCGAATTACTGTTTGGTTATTTAAAAAAAAAGGAAAAAGAAAAAGAATTTGTAAATTACCAATAAATATTTTTTTTAGTTATATATCATAAACTATCATATTTACATGTAAAACTTATATATATATATATATATATATATATATATATATATATATATATATATATATATATATATATATATATATATATATATATATATATATATATGCAATTGTAAAGTATTAATCATACTGTATTCTGACAGATTTCTTTGTTCTCACTAGATTTTAGCATTAAACTTTCACTTTAATATTAAACCATTATTATTTATCATAATTTAATACATTTTATCTCATTTTATAGATAATTTTGTTTAGAAATTAAATAAAATTTAAAAAATCAAATTTGAATTTTGGAATTATTTTAAAAATTAGATTTTAATCAAAATAAAACACTGTCACATTATCAAATTTCAGGTGGAGCAGATTCAATTTGCAAAATAAATGAAATATTTTTGTTTGATGTTTGTTTTAAAAATCTGAACAAATTATTTTAAATATCTAGTAAATCTATCAATTTATGCTTTAAAATTTTAATTTATTTATTTTTTTGTAATAACAGACTGTTTAGTAACAACATTTTACACATTGTAATTCCCAAAACCATAATACTTATGGTAACATTATTCAGAAAATATATTCTTTTATATTTAAAAATAAACATTTCTGCAAAAAATAAATATGTAACAATATATATTTTTGATTACTATCAAGTTTAAGAAACTTTAAATTACCACTTATTCAATTATTTTGACATCTTTTTCAGAAAAAAATGTTAAAAAAAATTTTCAGTAGAAGGCAAAAAATGCAAAATAAATTTCTAGATTTTTCAGACATGGGTCCAATGGCTAAAAGAACCCAATTGTTAAGATTTCTTTTGGAGGGTTGAAGCAATGTGTTATGTGGAAACATAAGCTATATACTATAATAACTACAGGTAACAAAGGAAGAGATTATGCTAGTTTCTATAGGCATAATTATTATTGACAATCAAACAAATTTTTTCTCATAAAATTTCTTTTTTTTTTCTGAAGAAATTACAAAACATTATTTGAACCTGGTATTAATAAAGAATGGCAGGGTAGAGAGAAGACTACTATCTGAGAAACTTAGGACATCCTAAATTGTTCAAGTATGATTAATTACCACTGTAAAGCAAGAAATCATCATCATAGAGTATGCATTGAAAAAAGAATGGAATAGAAAAAATACTTTGAAATTAATTTGAGAAATTATAAAAGCTTTGAAAGTCAGATTACTATATTCCCACTAAATTATCTTGGCTTAACCAAAAGAATGGTGCTTTAAGAAAATTGATTTTAAATGGTTGCAAAGTTTATACATTTCTCATGACAATTAATCTGCTATGTTGAACGGATGTGATTACAGATAAACATTGGTGCTGCAACTGGCTAACAATCTTCAGTACAAATGCTAAATAGTAATTCTATTTGCTTATTAATATTTTTTGAAGTGCATATGATTTCACATTTAAAACTTTTTTTTAAATTAAAAAAAAACAATATTATACTAATAATAATTTATCAATATATTTTGTGCAATACATATATCTAATACACGAGAAATATAATTATTACATATTGAAAATTTGATATTAATTTAATATGGGCATTTTTATGAAGATCATTTATATGCATATATATATATAATGGTCTCATTTAGGGGGATTGAAATTTAACTAAATTTTTTTTTGTTTAATAATTCAATAAAAGGATACATTTGATAGAGTAATTTTTTATACTAGTATTATATGTAGTATGCACACATAGTTATAGATATGATTCTGTATTCCCCTTTCCTTCATGAGAGGTAGCTCTAAAAATACTAATTAAAGTTATTGTAGCATGGTAGTGACTTCTTAGTAGAATCTCAAAAGTAAATATGATATAGCTAAGTATATCTTTATATAGGGTCTCTTATATTATAATGTAGGGTCTTATAAATGAGCAATTTAGAAATTCACATTTGATTCTTTGAAGAAAACTATAATCCAGAAGATTTATGTTCATACTTAAGGAAGAGTGTAGTTTACATTGATACAATAATATTTTAATCTGCAAAGTGCAGATAGTTGAAACTGAAATAAATTGAGATACTGGAAATCTCTTTGCACTCGTTATAATGCTTATCTGACAGCCAATCAGATGTTGTGATGGCTGTCTGAATGGCGATCAAACTGTAAACACATGACAAAGAATTTATGAGAAAAAGGTCACCCTTTTCTTTACTTTTTTTTCTATATATCTTAGCCAGTTGAAATTATTTAGGTTTGAAAGCATGAAGCTTTAAATATATTCACAATTAGCTCACCGAGTCTAAATTATAAAGATACTGCACGAAATCCTATGATTTACTACACAGTAGTTTTTCAAATGATATAACTTGCAGTAAAGTATGTAAAAAATATTTTAATTTGCGAAGTGCAGATAGTTGAAACTGAAATAAAGTGAGATACTGAAAATCTCTTTGTGCTCATTATAATGTGTTTACAGTTTGATCATCATTCAGACAGTCAGCACAACATCTGATTGGCTGTCATATAATTATAACGAGTGCAAAGAGATGTCCAGTACCTCCATTTATTGATACAAAGGGAAAACTGATGATGGTGGAGATTTTAGATTAGGAAGCCAGTCATTTATCTTCTAATTTATCTATGGTTGCCAAACATTTGACTGGAATAAAACATGACTGTATTGTTGGTGCCCATAGTATTTTTCCTATCTCAAAATACATGTTGTTTTTATATGAATATAATCATAGCTAAAATATATTGTTAATATATACTGTGGTGTTAAATGACTACAATGATAAGTGAGAAAAATCTTAAAGACATACTTTTTGTACTGTGTGAACCCATTATTATTATCGCCATTTGACAAAAAAAAAAAATATCCAAATTTTGATTAAAGGATATATCAATTATTTTACTTAAACACTTATGTGAGTTATTTATTTATTTAATTTTATTACCACTTACAAACATGGGATCATTATGCTATACATGGCATTGTGAATTTGATCAATTTATTCTGAGAGTATTCAAATGCTGCTATAGCTTGCCTAAACATTAATCAATGATTACAATATTACATTTAGCAATTTTGAAAGTATACATGTAACACCTCTAGCTAGATATTAGTAGATATAAATTAGATTCCATAAAATATTCCCTTCTGGTTTATATCTTGACAAATGTGAGTTCAGATTTCTTGCAATACTAAACCCTGAGAGTAGTATATTTATGACATTGAGGGAGGTTATAAGTGTAAGCTTATTACATGTTGAATGCTATGTTTTGGGAAACATAACCAAATCTTTCTCTACCGTATTTGTGTCAGGCATATTACATTAAAGCTCCCAAATTTATGGAACATAAGAAACCTTCACTGAATAAGGCAGATCCTGCATGTACACTATGTGCCATTACATTTGGACATGACCAACTAACAACCTGAAAAGTCAGAAAGTAAACAACATTGAAATAACATGTGTTTCAGGAGAGTATAGAATATATTTGATTTATACAAGACCTATTTCTAAAAAAGCATTTCATATGTAGAAAATCTGGAAATAATAGCCAAATTAGAAATCTCAAAAAGTAACTAACATTCCTTTTAGGGAGAGTGATAAATATATCATTATATAAATTTGGCTTAACTATGTGTGCCTTGTATAGCTTATATAAATATTTTGAGCTCATTTTATTATGTATCACTAGTACAATTAGGTATTTCCAGCTCCAGGGTTGAAATTTTAATCTCAGTGTTGTGTTTAATTGAAATGTATTGTTGTTACTTTTTTTGATCTGATAAGTGATACATGTGGTTTGACATACCCATAGTGTAGTAGTAATTATTTTTTGAGATATGACATTGCCGATAATATTAAAATAGCAAAAAAAGTGTATTATACCAAAGTGGAGAGTTTGATGTTCTAGGCAAAGGCAAAAAACATTTTTCATAGATGTGTATTAACTGGCTTTTATGTGTGCTTGGTGTAATGATTATTTTTTTCTGAATGTATGTAAAGATAGCAAGCTTCAGGCAGTTATGTAATTATAGTCTAAGATTTTTTTCTCTTATAAGTTTATTGTAATAGAACTAATTTTATTCTAAGTATTATGGACTTTACTAAATAAATGTTGGGAGAATCTAGTGTTTGCTTGTCTGAGCTAATAAACATGATGAAAGAATTGAAAATTAATGGCCAAAATAGATAATACTTCTGTCAAGTAAAAGGCTACTTCTGCTGATTTGAAGGCTGACTCTTCTGAGTTGAAGACAGTCAATGCCATAGTGGAGAGTGATTCTTCTGAGTTAAAGGATACTGCTGCTGGGTAGAAGGCAATCAATGCCAAAATAGTAATTCTGCTAAGTTGAAGGCATTTGTATATAGAAATATAATGAATTAGACACCAAATTTGTAAAAGGGTTAAAAGTTTTGCTTAAGTTTATACATGTAATAAAGGCATGAAAATTTACAAACGAAATTGATCTAATGTAATAGGAAGTAATATGGGTAATTGCACATAGTTTTGATATAAACAGAGTAAGTATTAGTTATATTTTGCCTAATAACTCGGTTCTATATCTCTTTTTAAATTTGTATTAGTGTTAATGATCATAGTAAAATAAATATATCTAGATAAGCTTTAGTTTTATGATTTTAAAAAGATAAATGTATGAAATATTTTAATGCATATAGATTAACAGAGTACTACTGATAATCATATAAATGTTAGAAAAAAAATGCAAACTCTCACATCATGAAGTTCAGGATAATCAATATACAGATCTCAATTTTATAAATTACCAGGGAAAAAAAAAGTATTATCAAGCAATGATGTGTAGAGATCATAAAACAATATTTATTAGAACATGTAAAACATTGCTCAACCACTTTCTATTTTATAGAAATGTAATGTTCAATGATATAACTCACAGTTACATGTAATTCAAATATTTGAATATTTAAATACTTATCCTGTAGATGAAATATAAACTGTGTGCGAGTCAATTATATATAAACAGTGTTTAGCACCAATATACTACAACTGTTCATATTCTTATACCAACATACACACTTGATCTTATATGTATTAACATTCCATGTTTGACTAATATATTTGTTTATTAATTACAACATCCAAGAAAATGTTATCAAGTATCAAGAAGTTAAATTTATAAGATTAATCGGAGGTAAATCATTATCTGATATTTACTAGTTTTTTTGTTTTTTTTTAGATAATTGTCTGCACAATCAAGAAATACATTATTTTTTTTCGTTTACTAAACATTAATTAATGAATGATTTTGGTAGGTGAACCTTTTTTCTAAAGCAATTGTTATTGTTTGGGCTATTATGTAATTGTTTTGATACTTTAATAAATTTTGTTAAAATTGTTACTTCGCGGTTTTCTTTCTTTAAATAAAATATAGATGTCAAGTGTTGTTAGCCGAGATGTCATCGCAACCGCCTTTCAAGCAAGTAGTTGGTTGCAGACGGTTGTGGGTTCGCGTCCCGGCCGATGCTATGACATATGAAAAAATAAAAAATAAAAAAATAAAATAAAGATTTGAACAAATAAATGTTTGCTCTTTTTTCTTTCCGATATAAATTTGAGGTTAAGCAAAACGACTTAAATTCACACTTGATAATCGCTGATTTTTTAACAATCTTGATCGTTAAAATATATATATTAACAATTAAAAGTTAAAAATAATTTAAAAAATAAAATATTAAAATACAATTTATATTTTAAGTTTGATGGAAAACATTCACCAATTATATTATACATCTTATGTCTACTTCTATTTTCATGTATGTTTTTTTTTTTGTAAATTCCAACTTCTTTATGGTTTGTTTTATATATTGATATAAGTTGGCATAAAGTTCCAATCTCACCTTCTTTTAACAAACTGTCATGAACTTAAGTATTACGTTTGATCGATTGCCTATATACATAAGTATCCTTTTCTTGATATCTTTAAAGAAGTTTGTACAATAAAAATATATTTGTTATCTTAAAAATATATTGTAATACAATGTTTTAATATAAAATGGATAAATTAATTAACACTAAAAAAAAGAATAGGCTTAATTAAAAGAAAAATAATTATAAGTTTTTATTATCTTCCGAGTTTTTTATAACTTTAAAATTTAAAACATCATGTTCGTATTTTAAATATATTACTCTTTGAACATTAATGTCAAAATGAAATATTAAAACAAACTTTAACTTTCTTAAAATTCACTTCCCAAGTAATACATTTTGCTAAACACTTTAGTTAAGTTTCATTCAACACTCAAAATCTCTGTTTATTTTTCACTCCGATAGAATAGTTATAGACCATTAATGTTGCTCAAGTTTCAAAATGATTGCTCAGATAAGAAGATCTTCAAGATGTTATTGTAACAAAACTGTTTTCATTATCCACAATCTTGGCTTTTATTACTTACAGCGCTCGTCTTGAAGCAATCGAATTTTTTGAAAGGAAAGACAAAGTTCTTTTTCTCGTGTTCGATCAATAAACTTAAAATAATATTTTAAAAATGTTTTAAAAATAATAAGCTTTTACGCAAAAAGAAAACATACTTCGATATTACGGATATCTTAAAAAAGCCATTGATATGTAATTCATACATCATTTATAATATGTAAAATGGAAATATATAATTTGCATATTTAAATCAGATAAATGTTATAATTTTAATTTCAATTTGTATTAACGTCTGCCAGTACAGAGCACAAAATCTAGTTTTAAAAAAAAGCGCTAATATTGAGTGCAAAAATGTAATATATTATATAAAACTAAAAGTAAATAATAATATCTATATATTATTTAAATGATAATAATAAAACTTCATGTAGTGAAATGTATAAATTTGAATTGTTAAAAATAGATTTTATTATTATCAAAACCATTTTTATTTTAAAAAATAACACATACACGACGGTACAAAAGTATGTATATAGCAATTAATAATAATAAATGAAACTAGATATTAAAAAAAAAACTATGCATATATTTGCCTCATGTGTCATAAAAATGTAATTAGAACATATATTTCAAAAACATCGATATAATACTAAGCATATTATTACACTATATATGGTTGCTGGTTTAGCATGAAATACCTGTATAGGTGATTATTTATCTTTTCAGCATATTATTTATCTTTTCAGCATATATGTGCTTGAGTGTATCAGAGATTTTAGATAGAGTGGAGAGTAGTGGGTTGTGTGACAGTCTGTGCTCATATACCCCATATATGATATATGTTTTATATAAATCATAATAAATGAATATAAAAATACTTTCATCGAATATTGTAAAAGACATTCATTTTATCACTTCAGCTTACAAAACATCATTTTAATAGCAGATATTCATAATTAAATACCATGTTTTAAATAGGTTTACTATTAATAACTTAGAATCCTTTACTTTGATTTTATTGTGTTATATGTTTTTGTTGAGATAAAGTAGATATATATAAACAATGTATTACGCTATCTGAAATCTACATAAAATAGTTGAAATGGTCCATGGTTATATTCTTTCAGCCAAACTGCCTCTTTAAATAATGAAAATTTGAATTTTGCAGTCTATTCAAAATAAGGTGTTTTTTTTTTTTTTTAATGGGTTGTAACATTCAAACTTTTTTTTACTTAAAGGGGGAGCATGACTGAAATAAAATAGATATGGAATGTTTCAAAGTATATACATATAACCCATTTATTCTCTATTCTGAACGTTTATTATAGTAAATACAGGGATTTGAAAATAAGATTTTCAGTCTTTATGTGTAAAAAAAAAAAAACGTCAAGTAATAAAAAAAAAAATAAAGCACTGTTGATATATAAATAATAATATACTAGATGGCGTTAGTTGACTTAGTCTATATCGTATCGTTGGGATTTAAAGTTACTCTTTTTTGCTTTATATGCTTGAAATTTACTATAAAAAAAAAACTTTGGAAGTACAAGGTAGGTGCTGTTCTTCCAACGATTACCTCTTTTATTAAACTGTTCTTATTCATTTCTTTAATGAATAATTCAATAATAAAGAAATAAGTTAATGTTTCCCAATTATAATTTTTAAAATTAAATGGTATAAGTTATTATAGTAGTCCTAGTGTTCCTGGAATTCACGAATGAAAAGATACCTTCAAGATACAATTGTAATTTCTAACAGTTGTTATATTGAAGAAGATAATATAGAATCTCAAGACTGATGTTTAGTTTATCCTTGCATGTAGATAGCATCTTCTTTTATATCAGTTCTTTTATTAACAAATTATAATTCCATTTTGAAGATATAGCTTCTATATAATTTAAAGCACTTGGCAAAGTTGTTGATACTATATATGCATGACTAGACAAGTGAATTTTATATATCCTACAATAAATTGGTATTCTATTCACTTTGCATTTTTCTTATAATGTAAGTGTAATTTAATTTAGTTGAGATTTTATAAAATGTTCTTTTTAAACAATATTTGCATTTGGAATCTCAACTAGAACTTAGTCTTTGTAAAGATACAAATATATTCAAATTAAAACAATTTGAAATTGCTTTTTTTAATATTCATTTCTTCTAATGATATTAAATACATTCAAAATATAGATTTTATTCTATACGCATTCTTTAAATCAAACAGTATATAAAAATCTTTGTGAGGATATACATGAAAGAATCCTTAAATCTAAAAAAATTATTTTTTCTATATAAGACATGAGCTTGCTGAGAAAGCATATCCATATTATACTGTTATTACATTACAATTGATATTAAATCATTAAGTTAATTTCATTCCACTTTAATTAGATAAACTTGCATATGAACTTAGAAGAGATTCACTCACCATGTCATTGTCTTTCTCAACAATGGTTTTTCATTTTAAAGAATGAAAAATACTAATTACTAAAATTACATATTTATTTTATAAATATAATAAAAATACAAATATATTGTATATATAGTTATATGTATAATGAGTATATATATCTCCTACATTTCCCTAGATTAAAAGTTAAACTAAACTAACATTTTATTTAATTCTTCATCTTTAATATATTTATGCATTATTCCCTGGCCATTTTCCCCCTCGATTTAGATTTTAAATTCTTAATCGATTATTAGAGAAAAAAATTATTATTAACTAATATATTGTAATAATTAAGTTGTTTATAGGCAATTGGGTTCTTATTTTTTTATAATGTCTTAAATATGGTACATCTCATATTTAATTTTGATCAAATCATAGATTAAATGTACTGACTATTTTATTTAAAATTAATTACCTATTAAATTAAATAATTAAATAGCCTTTATTATGTAAAAATCATTATATGAATTACTTTTATACTTCAGCACAAATCAATTGAGTATAATATAATCGTAGCATCGTATACTAAATATTTGAATGACATATCAAAATAATTATATGGCAGAAAACCTGATTATTTTATAACTGATTTTAAAGTAGTTAGTTCACTTATGTTTTATGTATAAATCAATTTAAAATGCCAATCTTGCTCCATATAAAGACTTTACGTTATCATTGTATCCCAATAATTGAATATACATAAATATTTAAAGGTGCCGATATAATAACCAGTGCGGACTTACTGATTATCTTTAGCGTCAATAAATATATTGGTTGGAATTCATTGGTGAACTTGCCAACCTATAAGTAACCAGTCTTCTATTTCCATATTAATGATATGAATCCATCCTAGAATTCATTGATATTTGATGGGAACATTAAGACTAAAAGGATTTATATTTATAATCACTAATAAAACAATACAGAGGAGGAGGTTTTTATGTTTAGTATAAAAATGGCAATTATATGTTTTAATTGATGTAGATTCTTATATTTTAAGCCTAATAATCAGTAATGAGCTCTTTTGTTTCGGTATTATTATTATTATTATTATTATTGTTGTTGTTGTTATTATTATTATTATTATTATTATTATTATTATTATTATTATTATTATTATTATTATTATTATTATTATTATTATTATTATTATTATTATTATTATTATTATTATTATTATGTTTCAACAATAGTAAACTTTATTGATCCAATAGTTACATAGTATTATAATGCCATAGCAAGATACATGTTGAATCTTATTATTGTTAGTTCAATTTCAAGTCTACAATATTCATTTTTTTAAAAGTACATAGATATTATTATTATTGTTGTTGTTGTTGTTGTTGTTATTGTTGTTGTTATTAAAACCTGTTACTCAGATACTCTTAAATTTTCTCCTTGTTTTGATTATTGGACTCTCATAATAAAGATTTTTGCAATAATAATTATTTTAATTTAAATGATAAAAATTATAATATGATTTTTGTTAAAAAATATAACATTTAATATATTATAGTGATGACTTATGGCATCTTTGTCTCCCCACCCCCCTTATATTTGTAATCTACATTATTTATATATATTTTTTCTTTTTATAATCTTATATGTATTACTTAATTAACTAATGTGCAATCTATAATTAGCATATAGTGCTGTGGAGTAAATTAAATAAATAAATTGAATTTAATAATTATTATTAGTATCATCTTCATCATCATCATCATCATCATCATCATTATTATTATTATCATCATCATCTTTATTAATCCTTTGAGTTTCATAGCATTATGCAATCATGCTATACATGTTTTTATATGGATTAATTTTAAGGGTTACATTAATCAGGTTGTTTATCAAGTTTAATCATTAAAGTCTTAAAATATAGTTCAATATAAATCTCAGCTACATAGATAGATAGATAGATAGATATGACCTAAGATTGTAAAATCTGGCATCATATTGGGAGTTATATACAGTCACTAAATTAATCTTGTTTATTGTTTTTATAATTATTAATCTTGAAGTACAATAGGGTGGTAACTTATAATCCATGTTATATAAAATCAAGTTTTGGGGGCTATACAAAAAACAAAGTCAATTCATAGAACTACATATGTTAAGCAGCTGAAGGATTATAATACATTGGGAATAAATTTTGTAGTCTGGTGGTGGGAGGTGTTGAAGGCAGGTAATGAAAGTGAGATGTAGTAATAAATGATAGAATTGAATGTTATTCAATATGGTTATTGTTAGACTATGACCTTTTATATGTTGTATGGTTATTTCAGTAGTGACTAGGTGGATGAAAAAATGTCTAGGGGTGCAGTATTGTTGTCTCAAGCTTAGTGTCATTGCCAATGGCAAAGATGCACCAAGTGCATCAGAAGGCATACAGGGTGAAATTTGTTGCACATGCTTTGAGATATGTGCATATTTTCTGATAGGATTGAATTAGTTGTTGTATAGATGCAACTGATCATCTATATGTATTTAGCATGATAGTCCTGATTTTGTTGAGGGCTTGACACTG
Source organism: Epiperipatus broadwayi (assembly GCA_028023455.1). Classification (NCBI taxonomy): domain Eukaryota; kingdom Metazoa; phylum Onychophora; class Udeonychophora; order Euonychophora; family Peripatidae; genus Epiperipatus; species Epiperipatus broadwayi. Next base: position 770,771 of record JAQFVV010012548.1, read on the forward strand.
TTGGAAGAGTTTATTATAGTTTCCTCTGCCACATGGAATAAGGTGCAGAATGGATTTATATTTTTGCATAAACAGTAATACCAGAGAAAATAAGATGTTGGCAATACATGTAGGTTAAGATGACCTAGAAAATCAAATCATTTAGGCTCCAGGGATCATCTTTTGAAGAAGCAGAGTAGCTGGTGGTTATTGCTACCAAGCATGGGAGAAGGAAAATCTTTGTTGGCTTCCAGATGTGGTATGGCATATGTTTTCCAGTATGTATATTTGGTAAAGTGTGGTGAGATATGAAACTGAAAAAGGTGGAGATTCATCAGTAGGAATTACTTGTAACAGTGATTGGAGTGCTGGAAATTTTTGAACAACCAATGCAGTTGAATTTATGCCTTTTTGAATATAGAACATTTGGATATTATGGAGGCCAAGACCATTATTGATGGGTGGGAAATTAAGTCTCTTAGCTGGAATTGAAACTGTCTTCCTGTCCCATAGTAGCTTATAGCAGAGGGAGGAGATAGCAGAAGTAAACAATTTTGAAAATTTAGCAATAGGTAAATAATATGTAAACTTAGTCATTATGAGTATATTAAATATATGAATTTTAGCACAATGAGAGAGAATATTTGAAGAGAGAGTTGGTAATCCATGTGACTATTAAACTTGTTTAGTAAGATGTTCTTCATTGCAAGTGTGTTCATGTAAAATAAGAAACCTAAAAAGGGGTTGCTTTTCCCTAGAATATTTGAATGTATGATTTGTTGGTATACATAAACTGTGCTGCTGTTTTACACTTATTAAATCTAAGTTTATACATGCTACTATATTGATTGAGGATGCTTTGCAATAAGGGGAGATGTTTACAAGATGGCAGGTAGACAGTGGCATCATCCATGTTCCCTATGTGTGGTATGTATTGGTGAGTATGTATACTTTGGATACCTAAAATGTCTGTTGTATATTCTTTAATAGATGATTTATATAGAAAATGAAAAGCAGTGCCTTAAGAGGTAAGCCTTTGGACATAAATTGCATAGGAGTAATTGATGGTGAACTTTTCCCATTTGAAAGTGATATATATCATTCTGCTATACAGTAAACTGATAATTAAGTAAACAAGAGTACTTGGAATAGTAGTGTTAGGTAGCAAATCAATCAGAATGTAAATAGAGACAGAGTCAAATTCAGAATCTATATCTCACTGAACTGCAATCAGAGCATATTTTTAGTCTTGAATTCAGTTCAAGACCACTTTAAACATCAGAGCAGCCTGTATGGCAGAGGAGCCTTTTTGTGAACTGTGCATTGGAGATTAGAGTAGGTATGTGTGGCTCAAAATGATAATTTACAACTTTTTCCAGTGTCTTAATTCCCAGTAGCCCTATGAGAATTAGATGAAAATTAGTAACAATAAAGTTTAAGTCTGGTTTTGGTAAATGGTAAACTGAGATTATATAGACCTTTAATGCCATATACCTTTTGGGAGAAATAATTTGACAGATCACAGAGGTATAATGCAGTAAAGTGTCTAGGATGGGCAAAAATAAAAGCAGGGATTCCATTGGAAACTGGGTGGCATGAGTTATTTATGAGGCAAACTTGTGAGAAAATTGTATGGTTCGGAATGGTGTTCCAAATAAGTCTAAAGGTAGCCTGAGCCCAGAAAATATAACCCCAGGTCCATGTGTGATGATGAGTAAGACAAATTCTTCTTTTCTTAATGGGAAGATATTCTTTAAATTGGTTAATGATTTTTTTGATAAGCCTGGGAAAGTATGTGTAACTGTTAGCGTGTATGATATACAGACTTGGCTAGTGTAATCCATACATGCAACTCATCAACCAATTCCAGAAATCAAGAAGGTGTAGATGAACTATATGTGAAAGTTTTGGATATTGAATGATATTATATGTGTAAAGGTGAGGCATTCTTGGACTGAATCAAGTTATTTGTTCCATTTTCCATAACAAAATATTTATTTCAGAGAATAAAACCTGTGTGGTATGTGAGAAAAGAAAAATTGTTTTATGCTAATGAATAGCTGTGATGTGTAGTTCATTGATATTCAGGATGAGAGATTGTCCAGAGTGGTCAGAGAAAGGAGTAGCGTTGGTGAGTAAAAGCAAAGATTGATGAATGAGGGATGCCAAACATGATAGAGTTGGAAGGCCGACCACTCATAAGTGGAAAGGTTATTAGCTGAAGCCATTTTGATATGAATGAAAATCCCCCCATTAAAACAGTTGGGTTGGGGGAAAAGGCAAGAAAAGGGTTAATTGTCAGAATAATAGTTGAAATAACAGTAGAATCAGAAGGAATATATACAAATACATTGTGTTATAATATGGCTGTGAAATGTGGTGATCAAAAAATTTAAGTGTATGTAAATAATCGTGATTGATGAGAATGGGAAGTTGGGAGTTATAAAAATACAGTTCCAGCTGATGGCAATGATGTATATATCCCTGGAAAAGCACAGAAATCTTGTCTTTTGAGATAAGCAGAAGGATCAATATGGGATCCATTGTATATTTTTGTCACAAGCAATCCAAGCAGATGAGGTATATTGCTTATCCACTTTTTAATTGAAAATATTTAGATATCATGTTGATACATCGAACATTAAGTGCAGTAATTTTTAGTTTCATTTATTAGGAATTTTAGGGTAATCAATCCTAATCACCAGTCAGGGTAGGTGTAAACTCTAATGTTTTCAGGAAGGTGTGGTTATATAATTTTGAAATTTAGAATGGTGTTTGATCAAGCTAATGATGTGTGTAGCCCAGATGTTAAGGGTATTTGTTGTTGTTGATGGCAGGTAGAAATATATTGATCTATGAAGTCCAATAAGGGACATTATTTTGATGATAGTATGACTGGTTTCTCCAGAATCCATGTCCAGCATATCACTTTTTGAAGTTGATAAGTTTTTAGGGTGTGCAGACTTTCTGTTTGTTTCATTAAATGTGTGTGGTGGGAAGAGATAACTGATATAGTTGGAAAACAAGGAGAAACTGTCTTCAAGATATATGGTTAGGTTTTTTTATAATTAGCATGTCATTGTCTCATGTATGATTATATAATATGAACTTCTGGGGAAGGGTTAATTTTGAGACAGTGCTAGCTCAGATATAGCATTGGGAGGAATGTTGGAAACAATATTATCTGAATCAGAAGTTGTTTGCATATCAAGTCCGTTGGCACAATTATCATTATTTGCCTTATAGACTGTCAAATAATATATCAAGATTGAGGGTGGATGAGGTTATAAGATAACTAGAATGTGCATGAATAAACTCTTGCTATTAATGAATATCATCATGAAAAGATTTTATATTGACTGTTCTTTGTTACTTGGGAATTTAGGTGATCAGCTAATTTTCCTAAAAGTGAAATATAGGAGATTAGGACATTGACAGCTAAATGACTCCACTGGTGACAGGAGTAGCACTGGGATTTCAATCCTTTGATATATATGTATATGGTAACTTCTTGATCAAGTATTTGTGTCAGAATTATATTTGGATCAATAACATGGTGCAGTTGTAATTTGAAATTATAGCTATTACTAGAGATGATTATAGGGGTATCTTTTAGATATATGGAATGTATAGGGGTATCCTTTAGATATGAGTGCAAAGCTGTAACATTTTCCAAATGGCTGCATCATATATCAGAAATCTTGGTATATCTCAAGTAAGTGTTTTTAAGCATCCCTGTGATATAATTGTAAGGCAAAGTGATTTTATTTGTGTTTAAAATCAGTCTCTCTACGTAGTCTGAAAGAACTCGATTATCAAATACCTGGGATTTGGATATTCAGCAATATGTGCAATGGTATCACACAGTCCATGCAAGAATATTGCATCAAATAATAATTGCCTAGGAAATTTATACAAAGAAATGTTGATGTCTGTTGCAGATAGAATTATGGACTGAGAGAAAAAAATCTTTTTAAAGTTTCAAATAATCCTCTTGAGGTTGAAATATAGCATCTGTGAACCAAACTATAGAAGGGGGAATTGTGCTTCTTGAGTATTGAGGTCCAATTCCCTGATGTCACTAGGGGTTAGGGGTAGTTTTTCTAAATCTTAGAACTAACTTGGGAATAGATAAAATATTGTTACTTTTGTTATTAACAACTATTGAATTATTATTTAATTTTACTATTCATCTATTGAGGATTATTTTTAATAATATTAGCATATGTTTGTATTCTCTTTGAACTTTGGAATTTAGTTTTACTGAAATTAAAAGTGGTTGAAATAATGTTATTTTTGTTATTTATAACTATTGGATAATTATTACTTTTGCTACTGATCTGGTATTATTTTAGCATCATTAGCATCTGTTTGTATTATCTGTGAGCTTTGGAACTCAGTGTTAGTGAAATTGATGTCAGCCACCTGGTCCTGTGACCGCTGTCACCATATTAGTTATCAAATTTTAGACAAATCAATTATTTTGTAAATTTTGAAGGCCAAATTTAAACAAATTTAATAAATGAGTTATCAAGCAATTGAAGACAAAACTTTGTAATAAAATTATAAGAATTTTATCTTGTCAAATGAAAGCTTTAAATGAAAGCTTTGAATCAAACAAAACTGGAGCTTTTTACCTGGGTTATTGATAAATGAACAACTGTGGAACTAATATTTATAGTAATAGAGAAAATAATAATAATAATTATTGTTGTTATTGTTATTTATAAATTTTAGGGATGGCTGATATAGATATATATACTTTACTGCATTCATATTCCATTGCTATTTTGGATTTACTTGCATAGCTATTTACTAATTTGATCAAAAGAAAAATTAATGCAAAGAATCAGCTTCATACTTTGTTTCTATCTCATTTACTGATATTTTTCAAATTTATTAAATTAATAAAGGAGGAAGAGAATATTTTAAATTTTTTTTTTTTTTTTAATATTTCTGATGTTCATTTTTTTTAAATATACAGCATCAAAAGATTCTTAGAAAATAGCTTTATTTATTTATATCAAATTAATTTCTTTTTTTTATTATATATATACATATAAAGTTAAAAATTACAATATAAAATGAGATTAAAAAGATATTTCTTTTTATTGATTTGAGAAGAAATAAAAACTGTTTTATCCATTAAAATATTATACAATGATGATGATAATAATAAATGATAATAACTGATTCATTATTACAGTACTTTTAAGGAAATAAAGCAAAGGGCTTCGGGGTTAAAAGATAGAATTAGCAGTTACGTTTTTTGTCTCAAGTAATGCTTAATTCAAACTCTTAGACCATTTGTTTATTATAAAATGTATTATAAATATACTATTTACAGATATAAAAATAATACTTTATAATGTTATTCTAAACACGACAGTGCATTGAATGTTATAATAAATCTGTAAAAACTCTTATTAATATAATAAATATTCAATGCATTTTCCTGATGTGCCTGCCCTTGATCTGGAGTTCAAATCTTAGGTATAGTTTATAGATCTTTCCCTCTTAAATTATTGTAAGCTCAAGGAAAGCATCACAGGGATGTTTTTGGTTAAAATTTGCATTAAGATTTTATTTTATTTACTTAACTTCATCCTATATAAGTTTATGGTAGATTTGTAAAGTAACCAATAATCACTTGATAATAAGACCATATTCATATTACTAGACTACATGTTCACTATCAAGGAGCACATCCAAGAGCTATTTTTTTATTTCTTCAACTCTGTCCAGAATCTTAGACTATTTGAAACTCAAGTCATTAGTTTGAATAATTTATATAAAAAAGTAAAGGCAACTAATATTGGTTTTTAAATAACAATAGATCCAAAATAATTTCTGTTGAAATGTTAAATGTAGTCCCTGTAAAATATGAATTACATTTAGAGAGATTTGAACTTAGGACTTTTGTATTATATTCATCTTTTTTCTTTAAAAAAAAAAAACAACCCCAAACAAAAGGGAAAAGGGTGAATTACCTTAATTTTTTTTTTTTGAACCAGCAGTCATAAGTTGGGAAAGATCATAATACCTACACATATTTACAATCAACGATCAGTTTATATTAAAATAGCAATTCCTTAAACTTTACTGGACAGGCTTCAATATTCTCACCATTCCAATTATTAAACCATCAAAACACTGGTTGTATATATGTGTGGGAGATTATGATCTGGCCCAACTGATAGGTTCTGGCTCTAAACAAAATATGTATATTGGGGATTATTTAGCTTTTTTGCATGTATGTGATCATGTGTATCACTTGCTTGAGATAAAATGGAGGATGAATATAGATTGAAAAATAATTCCCAAGTTCTAATCCCTTTACTTACATATGTAAGAGACATTCAGTATAAGCAAATTACATATTGCCTTATAAATGAATTACACTTAAGGAAGTTGTTTCTAAATCTTACAAATGAACATATGATTAACTGAAATAGAAGGACTATTTGTTTCATTTACTGTAAATATAATATCAATCTGAATTTATTTGAATTAATTATATATTTTTTTCTTCTTAATATTCAAGTTATTGAAAATATTTATTTTTAAAGTTTTTGTTATTGATTATAGTTTATAATGTTATGAACAAATACTTTAGACAATATTTATTCTTCTGTTACAATGGTTTATAAGCAATAAAGTAATATTTTTAAAAAAAAAATTAGAATAATGAGAGAGAGAGAGAGGTCTAAGTTTTTGTGATGTGGATGAATAAGATATAATGAGCTTGTGATAGATATGCTTTGATAAAAATCAAATAAAACACTTGAAAATATATAGATGGAAAAACTTCCAAGAAAGTGTTTACCACATCTATCTTTACTACACATAACCTGGAATTCATTGAATAGATAAGCATTTTAAAGGAAGGTTAAAATATTCCATTGGAAACTGCAGACCATTAGTTAATCATCCAACTATCTATCTAGATAATTTGGCTGGAAGATAAAAAATGAGGACAAATACCTCAAATCAAGATGTAGATCCTAGAGGATTAAAAGATATATTTCATGAGAAATGACTACTGCAATTAAATAAGCTAAATATAGATGTTATTTAATTAATTTGTTGTATGGAAGTGAAACTTGGACACCTTATCAATGTAATATAAAAACATTAGAAAATTTTCACCAAAATTACACTACAAAATTTTAAAATTACAATAGCAAGGTCAAAAAGAGCAATTAATGTTTTTTAATTTGTTGTTTGAGATATTATAAGATCTATTATTATAAAATTATATTTTTTGGTATTGAATATATGAAACACATCAACAAGGCTTTTTAAAAGTTGCCTTTATGGTTAACTCAAACATGGTTTTCATGGCAAAGGTAGATCCCATTTATGTCATAAAGATTATAATTAAAACATTCTATAAGAAGTGCAATATTAAATATTTTTATTGGAAAGATATGATAGAGAATAGTGGAAAGCTACAGTTAAATACTGTGTTGAAGCAATTCAAAAATAAAGTTTGCTGCTGAAGAAATTAAAAGACAGCATTACAAAATATCAAGCTAACAAGTAATGGACTAGCAGGTTCTATATTTGGACATATTTATGGTTTAAAGATTGATTAATATAGTCATCACAAAACCCATCTCTAGTGTAATTATACTATTTCTTTTATTCATTTGCAAACAGCTGATTAGTCTAAAAAATAGTCTTTTCCTTTCTTATTTCTCTTTGAAAAGTCTTTTTCTTTCATTAGTTATTCGAATTATTTCACTTTAACCTATACATATGTATGTATGAACATATGTCTGTATATGCAGTAGGTGTTTGAAATGTAACAATACACCTACTGTAAAAAAATGAAATAAATAAATGAGATATTTTGAATATGTCAGCTACCACTATTAAAATTCATAGGCATGCAGTAGCATGAACTATTCAGTTATGCTATGGATTGCCTCATAAATGGTTTTGATTCTAAAACAACATGCTTTTGGTGGTTATTTTGGAAAAGGTGATGTGTATTAGAGAACAGTTTTGTCCCAAAATTTCCTGAAACCACAGTGTGAAACTCACACATAGTGTGGGTATTATTAGGAAAATTCCATAAGGTAAGCTTAATTTGTGACATTATGTAAAATGGGTAAACTTATCTCCTCACTGAAGATAAACTTTTGAAAAGGAGCAATTCAGTGATACAGTGTCTTTAAAAATCAGTGCAGAAGTTGGCACAACAACATCAAATTTCTATTGGTATGCCATATAATATTGTAAGGAAGAAACCAACTAGTCCCCTACAAAGTTACTACAGTACAAAAATTGAAACAAATAGAATGAGCACATACATTACTGCCATGGGTCTCAGAAACTGATTGCAAACAATAATGAATATATTATTTATGTTTTATTTTTTTACTGATGAGGCATAGTTTTATCTGAATATTTAAATCAACTCTCAGAATATAAAAATATTATCAGTCCATAATTCAGGCTGTTTATAACAAATTCCTCTCCATGAGTAAATGGTTGATATGTGCATGGTGATATTAAGAAAGAAGTTTGTTGGACCTATATATTTTATGATAATGTTGCCAGTTATCATAATTTAATGATATTTTGTTCCCATTCTTTAATGAACTTAATGGAAATGAAATAAATAATGTTCCAGCAAGATTGCACCATTAATGAGTTTCTTTTGAAGATATCTAAAGACTTGTGATCTACTAGATTATCTCATCTGAACCTTCCGGTTTCATATCTTTGGAAAGCTGCAAAAATTATGTTATATGAAAACAACCTATATTCTATTAAAAAATGGAAATCTATAATCACAGCACGCATCGGATGCACAACAAGTGAAGTATTAAAAAAATGTTTGATAATAAGATTAAAGATATGCCCAATTGCTTGTGGAAGTTTTTTTGAACTTCTTTGGTAATAGGTAATTAATAAAAATACTGTACATATAGCATATAAAAATAAAATAAAATGTATCACATTTTCCATAGATAGAGAGCTGCTTTTGATTATCCTGTATATATGTTGTAACGATATATAAATATGTCGTTACATTAATTTAAAATAAAAACTTAAAAGTTCGCAAATAAAAGTAAAAAACTAAACGCTAAAATTAAAACATTGTTAAACGTGTATACATTCGCACAGATGCTAAACTTTAAAAATATTTTTTTCATAAACAAAAAAAAAAAAAAGTATTTGAACGTATTTTTTTTAATAAAAAAATACAAGCTTGAAATATAAAAATATTTTAATAAAAAAATAATGTAAGTTAAAATAAAAACAGGTATTAATTAATTCCTGTAATCTGTAAATGGAAATGATTGTTTATTAATTATCTAAAAGCTGTTTAATTAAAAAGTCAGATGGAAAGTTAGATAAGAGAAGAAAGAGATTTTAGCTTGACAAATGGAAGCACTAAGCCTTGGCCCGGACCATAACGAAAAAACAGATTAGTGACGTTTTGTTCAGTGAATCCTTGTGGATGATATAAAAAGAAAAAAATATTGAGTTGAAGGGCTTTTTCAACTTGGTTGGGTGAGACGAGCGATAAAGACGCGCTTTATCGTTCTCTCTCACTTATCTCTGAAATGGAAGGACTGATACCATGAACCAGCAAATGCCACCTCCTGAGCATTAGATTGATCTTTCAATTAAAGACTCCGTGGACATTGACACCAGGAACCGGGAGTTCTGCTACCGTAAGCTATAGGAAATGAACAATTCTTAAAATCAATCAAGAACTTTCGTCAAGTTGAACAAATTAATAAACAAGCCGACTTATTTAAAATGGACTCTTATCTGACTTTTTGTAAGTTTAAATCAAATTAATAATGGTTAATTTTATATCTTTCCCGATTGTGAAAAGAATCATTTCCCTTTTAATATTTTTATGTGTAGTAATATTTTATTGTAGAAATTATTAAATGCATTACATTTAAGTTGTCCATAGACGCTTGCATGGATTCGTTTGCGGTTAATTAGATTTTGGTTTTCATATTTGATCAAAATATATAGACATTCGATAAATAATGATACCTTATGGTGAGTATCTAAAATGTATTTATTCGGATGTCTTTTAAGTTATTGGTGACAACGCAAGTATCTTATGGTGAATACTATTGGGTTACTTATAAGTTTCCCTCTGCGATTGTCGGTATCAATAATTTTGTATTTTGATCGTTTATGTTTATTTTGAAATGTTTTTGACCGTGGAATCTGTGTAATCGATCTATACCCAACATTTTTAAATAAATCTGTGCGAACGTATATAAATGTTAAAATTAAGTCGGGCGCGAATGGCTATATAGTTTTGTAAAGTTGTATTAAGGGAGGGTAATCTTAGGTTATTCATTTCGTAGTTGAATTGGTTCAATGGATTGGATATATTTGTGTAATTAGTAGATGTAGTATGAGATCCGCTACGGGCAGGATTATAGATATACGCCACATACCCTCTGTTTGCCTATGGATGGGTTTGTAAGTCGGCAGAAGACCGCAGTCCATTCCTATGGAGTTTTTAGTTTATTGATCTACTTGCCCACAGATGTCACATTCCTGTTGGTGGAGAGTCAATGTCTTCTCTATTTCTACTTATTGTTCAGATGTACATTCCTGACAATATAGTATTTTGTGTTGTCGTATCATGCTACATTGAATACATGAATGTATCAGATGGATTGGCGCCAGTTGATTGCGAAATTTGTTGCCTAAGGTTAAATCAGGGAAGAATATTTTCCTTTCAAATGCAGACCTATGTAGTCCATTCATACTCGACCCTCTAAATAAAATATTAAACATTATAGCAAGCTATTTTAAATGTAAAATTAAAAATTAATATAAAATTATAAACATTAAATTTATTCCTCAAAATTTAAATATTATTTTATATGTGCGTAAATAAATATTTTATGTGTTAATTTCTGGCAGTGGCTTATTATTTTTTTATATTTATATCTAAGGTTATATATTTTATTATCTCTGCGTCTCCACTGAGCTAGTGACAATGGGCTAACGATCTAAATATGTAAATAAAGTGGAATCCTAACAGCGCGTATCTGCCTACTTTATAAATTTTTCTAGGCTCAAATGCCTAGATGGCGCCCTTTGGTAGTGCGGTGCGGTGCGATGCGATCTCCCACTTAGTTTGGATCGTTATAATGTATATGTGAAAATAACATTTTTGGTATCTGTAATTGAAATGGAAATAACTACCTACCACTGAATTATATAATGTCTAACTGAGTAGGTGATAGTTAAAAAGGTGGGATCTTTATTAGGTTAATTCGCTTCTCTATTATTAATTAAATATCTCAGCAATTCTAAGATAAAACAATTCAAAATTTACACAGATATTTAGCTTATTTAATTAAATAGAATAAAAATAAGTTATATATTTGTGGTCTTAATTTCTTTTCTTCTATGTTATGTGAGTAACTTAAATTATAAATAAATGAAATTTTAAATGTTTATCTTCATTGTAAAATCATAATTTAGCTGCTCATCCACACTGGTCAAATGCCTCAAGTATAATTAAATTTTGGAGCTGGACATCAAATACTTTAGTTTACTAATTAATCAATTTTATTCCTCTATATACCAGAATCTTGTCTTAAGAAAAAAATAGTAATTGTAATCTTTCTAAAAATATTTTTTGCCCATTTTATTTTTTATTTGTTGTTTAGTTATTGACTTCTGTTTAATGTATTCATTTCATAAGATGAATGAAGTTACACTACATTGTTGGCATAGATTTACTGTTCTATTTCTGACACTAACAAACAATTTTGCTTATAGCATGTAAAATATTATTCTAAAATTTTCATATTTCATCATAATCGATGAATAAGTAATATTTTTATATGTTAGCAATGTTAAGATAAAGAGTGGATTCATCTATTGTTTAAGCTTTCAATCTTTATAAGCTTTCATTTACTAACATTGCTATTATTCAGATTTAGATATGTTAATCATTTTGAAATTAAAATTGTTCATATAGAGAATGGAAACAGAATCTCTCTTTTAACATCTTCTATAAGGAAAGATCAAATATTAGCTTGTAACTGCAAATATCAAATAAGTATATGTGAAATTCAAATGTAAGTAAACCAAACTGTTATATATCAGCAGCTAATAAAGATTAGAGTGAATGCATCTATTCTTTTAACTTTCAGTTTTTATAAACTTTTGTTTGCTAATATTGCTGAAAATTCAAAATGGAAATCATATGTCAGCCAGATTTGAAAATTAAATTAAAAATTTTGAAATTACAATTGTTTAAATAGACTATATTTAAAGATGGCTAATATATAATCTCCACTCTAAATTCCAGAAATATTAACAAACAAAAGCTAAAGTCAAAAGAATAGATAATAACTCCATTTCTTATCATTTCCCAACATATAAGAACATTACTAATTCATAGTAGTAGTTTTCTATTCTATCATGTCAGCTGCTTGATGGCACTATTTATATGCAAAAGCACATAAATCTGCTGTTTATGTGGCTGCCATATTCTAGGCCTATACATCTATACCAAAAAGCACAGCAAGAGGCTATTTAATATATAGGAGCCAGCCGCCCCAGATGATGGTGTTCATTTCTATGCTATAAAGCACAGAAAAAATGCCGTTTAGCAGTGGCCTGCCTGTTTAAGTGTTACACACTTTATCTTAATGCTCACAGTTCAATGTTCACTACAGTATCATGTGAGACAGTCTGGACTTCAGCCTGTCACAACTCTTCAAATATGCATCTCAAAGGAATTAACTTACAAGTCATTCGACCTACTATTACCTCCTAACAATTGTTCACACATCACCATGCTTCCCTACTCAACATGTAACCTTCAAATCAATTCAGAAAGGGTAGGTCCCAAGCAAGATTTTGACAGGTTAATGTGAATAGTCATGTTTTTGTGAGAACATATCCATAAAAAATAAAATGGCTGACAGGTCAAAATCAGGCCAACTGCCATCCACAGAAGTCAGCCTGTATGGGGAATTTAGTAATTCTACTGGAATTGAATCATTGCAATAAGGTAAGTCAATTGATAAAGTTTTAATTCTTGAGGATGTGAAAAAGGAATAACCTTCTGGCCTACATTGCAGGACTAAGATTTGACTTTTTGGGGTGATTTGGAGTTTAAGTGGGTTTTGAAATTTGTTGGTAGCATCAAATTGTTCTTGACTAAATTACAGAAATTGATGAAGGAAATTGGAATGATTTATGTTAAGCCTTTGGACAAAAAAAAAAGAAGAATGCATGAGTATGAAAATTCTCATAGTTCTATTAAGAGAAATCAAAAGTAATTGTCCAAATACCAAATCCATTGATTAATTAATCTTGAAATACCCAATCAAAAAGGTGTAATAAAAAAAATTTAAAAAAGCCAATCAAGTTGGAAAATATTAATCATTCTTAATAGGTGTGCCATTAAGATCTATAAACATATTATCCTTCAAAGCTAGCTATTGTGAGAAATCAATCAATAAATAAAATTAATAAATAATTATTTTTTTTAACCTTTTTCAAAAATGACCTGAAAAAGTAAAAGACAGTTCAGTAATTAAAGTATTATCAACAACATTTTTTGGCCACCATGATGTAGTTGTAAAATTTGGGGGAAGGGAGGGAGAAAAGTTTTGCCACACAAGCAATTCTACTAGAATAGAATATTTGCAATAACGTATGTTTACATAAAATTGTTCCAGTAAATGTTATTAAGGAAATTAATTAATTACATTAGCCCGTGCGATTTCTATATTCTTTCACAAAGAACGGGGTGGGTCCAATAATATTATATGTATGTGTTTTTGCTTAGTATCAGTGCTATCAAGTGGCTGACATGATAGAATAAAAAAAAAACCTTCATAGCCTACAGGAGAGAGAGTTTCACTTCCATTTGATATTTATATTTTTAAACTCACATTTGATTATTGTTATGGAGCTTGTTGAAAGTGAGATTCAATCTTACCTTTTATATAAAAATTGTAATTTCAAAATGATTAATATTATATTAAATTCAGGCTAATTAATATATATTCCCCCCTCTGAATTTCCAGAAATGTTAGCAAATAAAGCATATAAAGATCAAAAACTAAAAGAATAGGTGAATTCAGTTTTTTTTCATTGTTTGCTACTATAAAAGTGTTAATTTACTTATAGCTTCTAAGGAAGTGAATTTTCATTTGGATTTTATATAAATTAATATTTATTGTAAATTTGTTTGTTTGAAACAACCATAGTTTTTAGTTTGTGGGTATGTATATTTCCCCATCATTAATATTTTTCTTTCATATTTCATAAACTCTGTTGATCTTTGTAGCATTCCTACATAATCAATATAGGGGTTAATCTTTTGAACAATCTCTGAATCCATTTTGCCAATTTATTTTTAATTAAAAAAAAAACTTTTCTATTTTATCTTTATATTTTTTACAAATTTTATTAAAATATAAATGCAGTAAAATATCAATTTTATAAAAATAAAAACCCTTCAGGCTGAAATATGTATTTTAAAAGAAAATTATTTTTTTTTGAAAAATCTGTACATTTAGGAAATATTTTGTTAAACCTATAAGTTTTGAATAATTAAAACGTTCTTTAATACAACATTTATAATAATACGTAATCACAGAAATTGATAAAAATTTTCAGCACTACTGACATCTATTTACTGGTTTCTCACATCAGAATTCAATTTGCAAAAAAGCTAAATAAATCAATTTAAATTTGTTCTTAAAATAATACTGAATCTGTCAAGTGATATTAATCAGAGCAAATTTTCTATTACATATAGATGTGAAGAAAGCTTCACTGAATATGGCACTTAATTTAACATTGTAAGGTAAATTGCTACTCATTTTAATATCCTTATGAATAAGCAACCAAATATTGAATATGTAAATTTTAATTAATAATAATGGGCATGACCATTCCAACTCCACAAAAAGAGAGAGAGAGAGGGAGGGGGAGAGAGAAAAAACTACAAATGAGTTTTGTGATGGGTATACAAACTAACATATTGATCAATTTTCCTGTTTGCTTGATATTTTACTATGTTGTCTTAATTTCTTGAATAGAAAACTTTTTTTAAAAAAATATTTCAGCACTATGTCTAATTATAATCCTTCAATATACCCTAACCCCTGCCATATTTTCCTAATGAAAATAATTGATATTGCCCTTCTTAATAATGTCTTTGAGGTAATCTTTTTAATGAAGACAGGGTCTACCTCTCCCATGATAATCATTCTCAAGTTCACCAAAAACACTATTTTAAGAAGTCTTTTATTGTTCATTCATATTACATCTCAAATCTAATGAAGGTATGGTTTTACATTAGTGGACTCAATAGTATCACATTAATGAAACTGAAGATCATATAGATTGGTTTCATAATCTTGCCATTGTATTTTTAAAATTTTATACAGAATTCTTAATTGACATTTTAAAAATACCTTTATATTGTGTTGATAGAGTGTACAAGTTTCACTTTTATACAACAAATTAAGTAAAATAACAGCTTTATATACAGCTTAGTTGCAGTAATTATTTCCTTATGATGAAATACTTCATCTTTTAACTTGTTAAAAGCAGCAGCACAATAGAGTTTGTGTTGGATCTCAATATCTAAGTCCACCTTTCTACTTATAGAACTACCAAGATTTTTAAACTGATTTACATTTCTTAAATTGATAACTATAGGAGCTAAAAGTTACTGAAGATTTTTCTGTTGTCATTAACTGATAAAGAACTTTAGTTTTTTTAACATTAGTTAACAAACCAAAATGTTTATATATTACATTCAAAATCTTAAACATATTCTGTAACCTTTTGGCAATTAGCAAAAGTAGCACAATTATCAGCATACTATAAACCGCAGTAGCAAACTCTCTATACAGTAGTGTCACCCAGTGAAAGCCTTAGTAATCAATGAATGCAAAAAGGCTTGTGCATAAAATCCTTATCTAATTCCTACTCATCCAATATCCCAGACATCAGTAAGGTTCTTTGAATCTGAGAGCGCTGTCCCAGATATTATGATCGAATGCAATCCTCCAGCAGCCACCATTTACCTATTTAGTTAAGATTTGAAACACAGGCATTCTTATACCTATATATATATATATATATGTGTGTGTGTGTGTGTGTGTATGTGTTTGTGTATGTGTGTGAGATGATAATCTGGACCAACTGATGGAGGCTGGTTTAGCATAAAATGCAAATATTAGTGATTATTTATCATTTCTACATGTGTGTGATCATGTGTGTCAATAGCATGAGATAGTGTGCATAGTTGAAGGTTGTTTGAGAAAATCTGCATTCAAATCCCCTATATTTACAATTAAGTTCCAGGTATAAGAATGCCTGTATTTCAAATCTTACACATTAAGCCTGCATTCTGCCCATCCCTCTTCTATGCATTTAAATGGATACTGTCCTATACATAAGAGGTCAGAGTAACTTGAGGTCAACATGGGCATAATAACAATAATGGTATAAGCATGGAATTTGGGCATTCTATCATCAGATTTTCAATGGTATAGAAGGCTGAAGAGTTGGAAATTGGAGCATATGTGTGGGAGATGATAATCTGAACCAATTGATGAGTGCTGGTGCATCACAAAATACATATATTGGTGATTATTTATCTTTTTTACATGTGCTTGGTAATGTGGGTAGTTGAAGGTTGCTTAAAAGTCTGAGTTCAAATCCCCTATATTTACTATTTAGTTAATTATAATGCTAGAAATCCAAGATGAAAACACAATAATGTTTTCAATCCAAGATCATTCACTTGTATAATCATATAGGTCTAAACCCAGTTCAGCATCTATGCATTTTGATACATTGGAAGGCACTACTGTACAGAGAGGTTGCTATTATTATTAACAGCTTGTGTAAGCATAGGAAATGGTGATCATGTGATGTTTTAGTGGTTTCATACTATAAATCCAGTATACAAAAAGAATCTTGTTTTTACTTTTAGTTGATTTAAATAAAAAATTTTTATCACCAAATCTGTATCATATTTTGATCTCTTTGATTAAGTTATCTATAAAAATTCCAAAGGCCACTGTAATAAAATAAAAATAGTATTAAAGCAAGTGTGCATTCGTATTGAACACCAACTTTCATTTCAAATGCCTCAAATTTTTCATTTGTAGTGATAATGCTTCTTTTCATTTCAACAGGTAGAAACTGTATAATATAAATAAATTTTGATAGACAATCAAGTAATTTCAAACAATGGCACATATCAGTCCTATTAACTAAATCAAATGCTTTGACCAAATCAATAAAACCAATATGTAAATCATTCTTTTATTCCCAATGCTTTTCTTGCATTTTCCTGAAAATAAAACCATGCTTTAAGTGTTTTTTGATTCTCTAAACCCACAATGGGTTTCTGGTAAATACCTCAATGACTGGAAACAACATAGTCAACAAAATTCTTGAAAGTATCTTTACTGTTGTATATAATATTGATATTTCATAGTAATTACTACAATCATTTATACTCCTTTTGCTTTTAAAAACTGGAACAATAAAAGCATTTCTAAAATCAATAGCACAACTTCAAGGGTTTATATATTGCCAAAAAAAATCTAATATTTTTGAAGCTAGCATGTCACCATCATATTTTAAATCTGTTATTTTATGAGGATCTGCAGCCTTTTCATTTTTAAGATGACAAAGAGCTGCTTTGATTTCATTAAGTTGGATATCTTTGTTCTAATCTAAAAGAGTAAGTAAAATGGGTATATCATTAAAAATCATCATTTTAATTCTTGTATTATTATTTAAAAGATGATCTAAATACTCCCTACACCTGTTCAAAATATTATTATCATATAAGATAGTTCCATTGTTTGATTTAATAGAACTGTAATACTGTTTTTCAGGTCTATGTTGTTTTTCATGTTCCAAAAAAGATCTAGAATGACATAGTTAATGAATGTATGTTTTTGCCATCCACTGATGATATTTAAACCTTCTTGTCAGTTTTTGAATTTTATATCCTGTACTGCCCACATCGATGTACTTTCTCATCAGATTTCAATTTGCAATGTAAATTGAACCACTTTACATTTACATTACCCATCTTATAAAACTAAAAAAATATATAACAAGAGATATTAATCAAAATCGTCATTAAATATAACAAATAATTTTACATCATAAAACAGATTACTACTTATTCTAATATCGTTATGAAAAATTCGCTTCTATGTATTTCAATACAATATTTTTTAGAAATAATATTTGACTAAATTTTTAACAAATCCAATCTCCCTTAGAGCTGAAAAATAATTTTAGTGTGAAAAATTAAAATTTATTATTACAATCTTTTATATATTACTTGATTATAAAAATACTATAAGTAAATTTAACCATTAAATTGTTTTTAAAAGCAATTACACCTGGGTCTCGTTTTACGTGATAGATAGGTTCCTCAGAAAACACGCGCAAAAGAAATCATGCAAAAATAGACTTAACTTACATTAAAAAAGGGGGGATGCGGTCTGTGATTTTTCAAAATTCGCGCGTAAAAAAAACTAAGGAAATAAAATATGACTAATAAAAAAGTTCAAATTTGAAAAAAATTGATACAAGACAAACTTTTTTTAAACTATAATATTTAATTTTATTCAAAATAATATATTTTTATGCATAATTTACAGTACAGTAATTTACATTTTTTTATACACGTTTTAATTATTATCGTTATTTGCCCCAAAACACGTTCGTTTGCAAACTAGTAAAAAATCAGATTCTTATGTGATGTGATGTGATGTATTTGTCTTCTCCTTAAATGAAGTCAAGAATATCTCAGCAATTATTCTCACAAGAGGAAATACAACTAGTGCCAAGTTCACTCTCATATTGTGTTAATGGTTTTCTGTTGATGACGTCGATGATTTTATTAATTGTTTATGAACTTAGACTTATGATAATAAAAAGACATTTATTCACCACTGCTGGAAAAAATTTAATTAAAACTAACAACTAAAAATTAAATTCTTATTTTTGTCTTTAATTTTTAATTCCGTTTAAAAATCAAATTTCGTTTTACATCACTTTAATTTCAAGTTGCCCTTAAGTAATTTTTAAATTGTTAATTACAATTAAAAATCAGATTTTAATTGTGCCCACTGCTATTACTGACCTTTTAAAAATAAACTTGTGGACACTAAATGATTAATAATTGATTACGTTCTTTTTTAAAAAGCAAAAACAGAATGTGATTTAAAATGCAAAATTAACACGCACAATGTTTGAACAAATTTACATTATAATCTTGTAAAATTTAATGTGTGTATACATAAAATGTGGAAATCATGATTTTAATTTCATTATTGCATAAAATCTTACTATTATAAAGCACTAAAAATATTGAAATTACTAAGATGAAAGTAGAATTCCAATAATGTGCTATTACTTTCAATATAATGTAAGTGCGCAAAATTTATTATTTAAAGTAATAGCGCATTATCGGAGGTCGACTTCCGGTGAAACACGAATCGCGTAACTTCAAAATCGTGTTAAATAAGTTCGTGTAAAAAGAGACCCAGGTGTATATGTACGCACGTGTTTAAAATTTATTTCCATTCATATATAATAAAAATAAATACATATGTGCATACGCAAATAAATGAACATATGTAGACACATTAGTATACATATATTACTAAAAAATTAAAATTTAAATTTTATTCTTTTTAAGACCCTTATATTCTATCAAAAGTAAACAATAATGAAAACAAAGATTAAGAATTTTTTAAAACATCTACACACACACACACACACACATATATATATATGTAATCACTTAAGGTGTAATATAATTGAAAATTACTAATCTTATGTAAGATCAGAATGGTAAAGTTTTACAAAAATTAATATCTAAATAATTATTTATTAGCTAAAGAGGATATCTCCTTTTGTTAGCTAATACAAAATGATATGAGAGCTAATATTTGCAAGACTTTATCATATTATTTTTGATATAAGATTGTTTTATATGAACTAATAGTAATTTTCATATATATATATATGTATCTACTGAATTGAAATATATGAGTATAAATGTATATATACACACAATTCATACCACATAACATTTATTTATATTTTGTTACTTTAATACGAAAACATTTAATTACCATATAATAATTTCAAAACTTATAAAATGTATTTTTAATAATCCTATTTATATGAAAATTGATAATAAATAAATACTCTTATGAGTAAATAATTGAATTCATAAATGTTAATAAATATAAGATGTAATCAAAGAAACTCACAGGCTTCTCCTGCACTGTTGACATGAAGACATTGTTATTGCAAATTATTATAGTTACTGTATTAATTAATATTTATAGACTCAATATTTGGTTATTAACTTATAATGTTATTAAAATGTGCAGAAATCAACTCTGTTTAATGATACCAAATGATTTGCCATATTAAATGAAGCTGAGAACAGTTGGAAACTTACTCTGGTTAATAACACTTGCCAAACTCCCTTTTTTGTTACACAAATGCAAATTGATTCATTTTACATTTGCATATTAAAATTTGAAATGAGAGAATGGTGCAATAAGATTTCTGTGATTGTATAATTATTTATTAATTGTTTACAAAGACCATATTATTTATGTGCATTGTTAACATTGAGTACAGTTCACTGATTAATATAACTTGTTTGTTACAGTCATTATTTTTATAAGATCAACTGCGAATATAAATTAATTTATTTTCATGTTTGAAAGTTGAAATTTGGCATGAGAAGGCAGTGCACTGATATGAGCAGTCCAGAGAAAAAATATCATTATATTGTGTGTAGATATACAGGTGCAAAAATCTTTGCATAATCTGTAAAACAAAAAATATTGGAATTTATAGTTATTTTATCTATGGAATTATGATGTTTACTAATCATAGAAAAATCATGATAAAAAGTTCACTAAATTCTGCTTCTTTTTCGTTTAACAGATCTAGTCTTCTTTCCAATCTTCTACATTAACATTTTATGCATGATAATACATGTATATTATTCCAATTATTAGGAACATTATTCTTTTAAACATATTAAAAACAAAAGTAATATTTTTTTATTGGTTCAACGCCATCTTTAATTATTTTAAATATTTTTAATGGATTCTATTTTTCACACCTGAAATTTCTTACATTAATTTATTTAGGGTTTTTCATTATAAAATTGATCAAAAAAAGTATCATTTCTGCATAAAATAAAAGATATTGAACTGTGCAGCTTTTTTAAAATTAATAATTCTGGATCTATCTAAATCTTTTAAAGGATAAAGTGATATTTTTTTAGTGTTTGTTTAACTTTTTTGAATTACTGATTTTTTTTAACCAATTGTCTTTCAGAAGTAATTGCAATTAAATGAATGGATATTTCACATCACTTGTTTATTAAGTTTTTGCTTAATTTCATATATTATGCTTTTAGAAGCAGTTTTCTTTAATCTACTCCAGAGACATCTGTTATAAATTTGCATAATCAATGGTCACTAGATGATAATGCTGTTAAATTACCAGCCTAGATTACAGCTTAATCCTTTCATGAGTGAAGATTTTGAATTTAAAGTGAAATTAATGCATTTATGCTTTTGGACAAACCTTTAAATTCTTTAGATTATCAAGTTAATAAATTAAATCTTTTTTTTTTTAAAAAAACAACTTTAATACATTAAATCCAGCATTCAAAGCCTTCATTGATGAAGACATAAACCAGAAACTAATATACAACTGTAGATAAAATACTATTATCACTTAGTGTTTATTAATTACTCTGCCTTACAAATGATGGGTCTATGGTAGCATGAAAAAATCTGCTTGTGGAAGCTTATGTTAAAGGTAAAGAGAAAAAGTCAAGTGTTGTTTTATCTGCTTTTAAAAACTTATTTGCTTTATCTCTCATTATGATTTTAATGTTACATTAAATTTATTACTCTGTGAAATCAAATCATTTATCAGCCAGACAGATTTATATGACAGATAACTCAGTTTTACAGTTCTAATTTGATTCCAAAACAGTGACTCTAAAAAATATTTTACCATGACTGTTTTTCTAGCCCTGAGATCTTAATTCAGATGCTTAAATCCAACTTCATTTACTGTTAAGATTGCAAATGGCAAGTCAGATTAAATGATGTCATTTATTAACATTTTTAGACACAAATATAATTGTTTTTCATTTGTACTATGATTTCAAAAATGTGGAATCTGCTCAGTTTTATAAAAATTATACTTGGTTTGAAAATTAATTAAATTTTTATAATAAATTATTTCCAAAACAAAATCCACATCTTGGATGAATAGGCAGATAGATGAGCAAATGAATGTTGAAAAGAATGAAGGATATATATGGAAGAGACTGTAGCAACAAAAAAGTGATAAATGAAAATAAATGAAAAAAATAACACAAATAAAGAATCAATTCAAGCATTCTAAAATGTAATTAAAATATAAAATTAATACTTATAAAATTATGAATGCTTTTATTAAAATATTTTACATTTTACTTTTTCTTCTAATTTTTCTATTTTTCAACCCAAAAGCGAAAAAATGGAGGAAAGAAAATACCAAGAAACTGAATAAACGATAGAAATTAAAAAAAGAAGAAGGAAAATAAAGAATCGGGGGAAAAGGTACAAAAAAAAAGTGTAAATGAAAAGAATAAATAAGTATGTCAAAGAGGAGAATTATGGATAATAATTAAATGAAAAAAAAAGAATCGAAAGAAGAAATATTTATATATAAAAGAAAAATAGGACTTAAAAATTTTGATTACGACTTATTAAAAAAAGTGATTTGATCTTGAAATTTTAATTACTGGTTTTTGATGTCTAAAAAAAACATAAAGACAATGAACTTTAATATATAAAAAATAGATAATTAAAAAAAAAAATTTTTTTTTTTTTTCGATTTTTGGTTTATGCAGAACATTAAGTTGTATTATATCTTTGTCGTTTATTCACCTGGAAGGGATGGGAGGGTGAAATAATTACTTTCTTCTGTCTCATTAGAATAAAGTTAATGAAACAAATGATCGACTATTTTTCAATTAAATACTTTGTGGATAAAAAGTCATTTTACAAATAAGAAAATATCTAATTTGTTTATTAGTTTTGAAAATTAAATGTAGAAATTTAATATTAATTCTTATACCTAAAAATAGTTGAGAAGTTCGCATTTAGAAAATTAGCTTTATTAGAATCAAAAGTAAAGGCTATAGCTAAAGTTAAATTGAATGTAATAAATATTTCCAACTTAATAATGAGTAATAATTATTTATATACTATTGAAAGGTGATTGATATAAACTAGTGCTTGCTAAAAAATACTGACATATAAAGTAAATCTTAAAGTATATATTTAATTAATATATAACAATTGTGCATAACATTTGAATAGCTAAGATATCTAACTGAGAAGACCTGGTTGATTTAAATGCATCTTAGGACTATTAGTCTGCTCCTCTACCCGAATATCTTCACACATATGATTTAAATATAAGTTGAGACTTTCAAAGTTTTGAAGCTTTTATAGGTGGAATATCAACGAATACAAAAATAATACAATATCTACTGTGTATATATATATATATATATATATATATATATATATATACGTATCCATTACAATATATATATACAGACACAAGCGAATATTATCACAAAATATGTTCATCAGCTATATAAATTATAAAACACCTTTTACCTGTGAAAACATTTATTTCAATATATATAATATTTAAATACAGATATACTTTATATCCCTGAAGTTTATCTCATACAACCGATACACATGACCACACACATGTGAAAGAGATAAATGATTTCCAATATATCAGTATTTCATGCTGAACCAGCAATCATCAGTTGGTCCAGATCGACTCCCCCCCCCCATATATATATATATTCAGTGCAAGGTTTATATTAAGATAGCAAATTTCAAACTCTAATGGACAGGTTTCAATCTATTCCATTATCCAACTCTTCAACCTTCTAAATTCTATCATCAGATTTTCAATGGTATAGAAGGCTGAACAATTGGATAGTGGAGTAGATTGAAGCCTGTCCATTAAAGTTAGGAGATTTGCTATCTTAATATAAATCAAGTAGTAATTATATATATGTGTGTAGGAAATAATGATCTAAACCAACTGATGAAAGCTGGTTGAGCATGAAATACGTCTATTGGACATCATTTATCTTTTCCACATGTGTACTGTTTGTATGAAATAGATTGAATAGCTGAAGTGAGCTTGAAAGCCTAGGTTCAATCCCCTATCTAACTATATATATATATATATATATATATATATATATATATATGAAGCATTAAATCACACCACATGGTTAAAAAATCCAGTACTGTCCTCTGTGAACTAATATAAAAATACCTTAGAGTTTGTATTTCAAAATAGCCAGATCAAAATTGTTTCATCTGGCTATTTTGAAATATAAACTCTAATGTATTTTTATATTAGTTCACAGAGGGCAGTAGTGGATTTCTTAACCATGTGGGGTGATTTAATGCTTAATATTTGTATATTTATTTCAGTTTAGCGTTATGCACTGAGATTATTATATATACATATATTGTACTGGGTTCGTTCAGAAAAATGATCCAGAGTACTCTACTTTAGGTTTAACTGTATTTAAATGTTATTTATCATAATTTAAGATTATGAATATTACACGAACAGACTGACCCTTGAGCAGAGAGGAGAATACCACCAATAGCAGAGCTATCAATGATACCCATAGTCAGACTGAGCTATACAATGCATAACGCAATCATATTTCCAGACCATGGCCCACCTCAACTTCTAGATTCAAACCCCACTATCCAAAGCACATTTGTTTTGAGGTAAACCTTTGGTGTTAAATAATTACACAGGGTAACTAACATGCTCTGGACAGTAGGCCCATAATCCAGTGCTCAAAAATATCCCATGACTAGCTCAATCAAAAAAATAATCTAACACATTATTGCTTTAATTAGTGGTAAAGAATTGACTGACAAATATTATATTCCAAAATAATTTATTTTAACTAAACATTTATTATTCTAATTTTAATTACTTGTATGAAACTTAATTAAATGAAACAATGACTTATCATAACCTCAGGCTCACACATACCCAATAGCAATATAATATAACAAAAAATATTAAATAATACAAGACATTTTAAAATACATGAAATCAATATAAAATATCCTAAAGCATTAACATACACATCATTTCAAAAAACACACACATCCATAGTTCTTTATGCATGCTATAAAGTTCATTTATTAACTGACTCTGAGAGGCTTTAAGGAGTGCAATGGCTACTTTAATATCAGAAATGGAAATAATAAAAGTTACTCATTACCTATAGGAATTGAATGTTGATTTCTTGCTGGTTGTTGCTTCATGTGAAAATCTTTCCAACTGGTTGGGTATGAAGTTTTGTGGAGGTTTATATGCTTGATATTTCTATTGGACTATTCTTAGAGAGTTACATATCATGGCTTTTTTTAAGTTGTTGTTAAGCAGGCATCACTTTTACTGGGCAAAATTGCTGATCTTCATTAGACTAAGGGCTGGAGCAAGGTCATATGTTTCCGATGATGATTAACACTGCATGATTGTAAAAGTGATTGATGGACTGATTCAACTGATTATAATCTCAACTGATTGATTGAACTCCACTGCTTGTGATCTCAACTGAACTGATTGATGAAAATCCAGACTATTTATATGATGACCTGTTGTCACTTTGGTAATTGGTTTTATGTCTGCCAGCTATATTTGTTGTTGAAATTCCTCCAGTGTTTTTGAATACATCCTTAGATAAGCTTTTGATTATGTGTTTTCATTTGGTAGCCATTGCAAATTTATTGTTTTGTGGATTTTTAATTCATAGCCATTGCAAATTTTGTGTTTATATCTCATCTCTTATGATTATACAATATTTTTTTAACTTTCATTTATTCTTTAACATTGAACATGCACATATTTACTCTATCAATCATTCACTATTTATGCATGAAAAAGATTTTTTTTTCTTTTAGTTTTAATATTTCCTTTCCTTTTTTAAACTTAACTAAAAAGAAAGTATCTTATAATTTAAACTGTTATACTTTTAATTTTTTCTAAATTAATTTCTTTCCCCCTTCTAATTACTCCTAACTTTTATAGATTATTTCTTTTTTTTTTTAGCAAAGTGCATTTCATTTTAAATTAATTTGTTTAGGAATCATTTCTAAAATCGTCTCTCTTGTTGTATAAGAAAATGTTTCTGGACAAATTCAGGGATCATCAAAATTAAACACACTTATTGTACCCCCAGTAACAAATACATCTTCAGTATCACCTTCCCTTATTGTTTCTTCTCTATTGTCTTTGGGTCAATTTCTGCAGCATATTCACTATCTTCACAGGAATTCTTTTCCAACTGACTGAATGTGTCAAAAATATCATTCCTGCAACCAGAAACTATTCTCTGAACCATGCTTCATTAATTATTTAGTGAAGTATTGAGTAATATTGGAAGCATTTTTCTCTGCTATTCCCATTGTCTTTTATTTATTAAATTTTGATATCTGGAAAGTTTATTTTTCTCTTGGAACTTCTAATTTTTAAAAAAGTAAATAATTATTACAAATTTTATTATTAAAATTCCAAGTTAGATATATATTTACTAAGGCAATAAATCTAAAGCATGTGCGGTTGAAAATGTGAAGGTAGGGACTTTCTACAGGTCTTAACCACAAGCTTACACATTGAAAGAAAAAGTGGTAAGCTTGTGGTTAAGACCTGTAGAGGTCCCTACCATTGCATTTTCAACTGCACATGCTTTAGGTTTATTGCCTTAGCAAATATTATTTACATAATCAATGTGCATTAAATAAATATATATTTTTATAATATTAATAGAAAAAAAAATACAAAACACATTTTTACAATGAATAATCCTTGTGTAAATGTACTAACTTAAATAAAAATTAATATTAAAAGAAAATGTTGAAGTATTAAATATATAGATATTAATTTGAAATATCTAAAAGTGTAAAATTTTTATTTTTTCATATCAGTTTAACAAAATTAAAAATAAAAAATGTATTGTGTTAAATGTAGAGAAAAAAGTAAATAAATTACCTTAGATTTTAGTTCAAATTCATATTTACTTCTTGTTCTTGCTGGTGTCCTGCACTTTACTGACCTATGTCTAATTATAAAAATTTGCAATTGATACTTTTTTGATTAGTGATACAATCCAATACTACACTATAAGAGCAGAATATAGAATAAACTTAAAAATTGCTGCAAATTTACTTATGACCGTTTAGAGAAAATGTGAGCTTGAACAAGATTCAAACACACTTCATCCTGTAAACAGTAAACTCAAGCAAGTTCATGTTTGTACTTGAGAATGTAGAATCAGAATAAAGCAATAATAATAAGTGATTTTAAATAATTTGTTTAAGACATATCTATAAAATTTAAGTAACATTTAACTAAAACTATAATATTGCTGTATCCTGAAACTCTCTAAGACCAGATAAGCAGCAATAATAATAATAATAATAATAATAATAATAATAATAATAATAATAATAATAATAATAATAATAATAATAATAATAATAATAATAATAATAATAATAATAATAATAATAATAATAATAATAATAATAATAATAATAATAATAATAATAATAACAACAACAACAACAACAACAATATACACAGAAATTTATATATAATATTTATACAGCAATAATGATGTAAAAAACATTGGGAATATAATAATCCAAATTAAATAAGCTATAATTTATCTTCGAGTGAAAATATATATTATTCACACATGGAAACAATTAATTACACTTGTAGATTTTAATTTTAGAAGCCTTTTACATCGTACCCATATGCATATAGTCCTTCTTGTTATAACTAACATTCAGAAATTTATATGTCTTTAATGGGCAATATATTATTTCAGCACACAAATAAATTTTTTAAAGTTTGCAATTTAAATGCTTTTTTTGTATAGATAATTTATGCATTTATTTATCCATCATTCTGCTATTAATTTTTACTTGCAGTTTGGTTAAACTTCTGATAATTAATATTTTCTTCAGTAACAATTTTAACCAACAACAAATACTTTTGTATATAAATGCCTTTATTTGTATACAAATTTTATTTAAATAAAATTTCTATTGGGATGCGATCTCTGTAGATTTTGTAGAATAGGATTTTTAAAAAAAAAAAAGAAATGTTTTACAAGTGAAAATATCTGTATGCGTTGACAAAATAAACGATCTTTATTTCTGCATATGTTTTTGTACCACAGAGACTCTACTCTTCCCACTATTCTAAAAAATAATGGATCAATTGCATACATAGCCTTTAAATTTGACAGATGGTCTATATATACAGAGAGTTTTTGGGAGTAATTTTTTCTCCTTCCTTATTGAAATAGTGGCATTCCTGTTTTTTTATCCTGTAGGAACTCCTTACTATCAATTAATTTATCTTGATTCAGATCATTATTTAAATCATCTGATACAGTATATATCCACAAAACAAGAATAAAAGTCATTAATGTGTTACTCATTTCCCGCCTGTTTTCTAATTTGACAATTTGTAATTGTTTTGATAACAATTTCTTCTACGTGAAATTATTCCCAATTTTGATTTTTTTTTTGTCTTTTTTACTAGTAGATGGTAATAATTTGGTCAAATGCATTCAGAATGGATGAGACATCAATAACTCTGCTGAAGTCTTATTTGTTGCTGTACTGGGCATAAAACATTCATTATACATAGCATCCACTAATACTTCTAGTACATACTTTATTCTCATTTTTTCCAATTTATTTTCTAAATGTTGAATTACTTTCTCCATGAGACTGTTATTTTCAGAATTATAAGATGGAATCATATGTTTAATTCCTTTATCCTGCATGTAATCCTTGAATTTTTGTAAAGTAAAGTTATCTATAGATAATCACGTGTAGCAAATATTTACTCCAGTGCTATTATTATGCATTTTCGACTCACACTTTTTACTAATTTGTATTTAATCCACAGGAAGAATGAATTCATTAGTATCAACATTGTTTAAAGTTTCTATCTGATCCAAATGTATACAAGTTCAAGGGATTGTAGATTTTCCCCACATTTCCAATGAGCAGCATTTTCACAGTTTGTTGATGATTAGTGCATTTTAACCATCTGCTCAATATTATTAATTAAATTTGGCCATCAATGTATTATTAGGCCAATAATTTCATACTCACAATTCCAGGATGGCTTCTATGCAAAAGATCCAATATATATGCTCTACCTTTGGAGGGAGGGAGTACACTATTTGTAGTTAGCACACATCCATTGCAGAATCAATGTATCTCATATATTCCATATCAGTTTTATCACTCCTATTGGATGTATTTTAAACCAGCCAAATTTAATCCAATTTATGAATTGGACTTATTCTTTAACTTGCTTAGCCCACTATAACTGAATTGTTTAAAAATGTAACTGTGTAGTTTATTTTATTAATTGCATCTTTCTTTTCCTTTAATGGGTAACCATGATAAAACATCAGGATGTATATTAATATCCAATGGTTGAAAACAGTTTCTTCCTAGTAATGTATTGAAATCTTTATTTACTTAATGTAAAAAATTTTCTCTAGAATTTAACTTTATGGGCACTATAACTTTTCTATGTCTATCTAATTTGTAAGCACCATGTCTGTATTTTAAAATATAGACCTTTTTCTGCTTATTTTTATCCAATCCCTATTAGATATCAGTGATAAAACAGTTTCACTGTCTTACTGTTTGCTTGCAAATATTCACATCTGGAAATATGTGGTTCATTTTTATGGCACTCAGCATCTTTACATTAATCTATCCCTCCCCTAGATTTGTAATGTCTTTTGCATGTTAATAGCTCTGCATTTCTTCAAATAACAGACAGCTGCTAAATGTTCTTTCTTTTAACAGTTTATGCATGTTTTATTTTTACATTTGCAGTTATTCCTTAAATGACTGGGTTTACCACAACAATAGCACATTTTCTTTTTCTACTGGGGTTTGGAATATGTTTTTTTTGATTTTTGTTTTGTAAACAAGATTTTCTCCGACTGTTGTGGCAATCTATACTCAGCCACATTATTTAGCATAGCTTCTTGTTCAACATATTTCTCCATGAACCAATTATAATTTAGGTCAAGATCACTCGACAATACTCTTTTAAAATTCTCATCCATCATGCCATATAAGAATTTTTCTAATATCGTGCCATTTATTTCAGGGTTAAACACACAGTCTTTAGCTAACTCCCATAAACCTAAATCTAGTCCATGTATTTTTCATGTAGCAACTGTTTTCTATTTTAAAATCTCAGCTGATTATTTATTTAGATATTCCAGAATAAAATACCCATTTAGCATTTTGACAACTTCTTTATACAGAAGTTCCTCTGGTCATTTTGAATTTGTTAATCTATTTGTCAGATGTATTACATCCTGACCTAAAAATAGAAAAGCATAAACACTTTCAGATGTTCATCTTCTACTTTATCTATGAAAATATAATTTTCTATATGTTTAACATATTTTTTCCACGATTCAACATTATTAATATCAAATTCTTGAATCATATTATTTAATATTGCCATTTTCTATTTATACACAAGTTCTTTCCAAATAACCAAGTGTAGACATTACAATTATTAGGTTGGTATTCTTTCAATTGCTGACTTGTACCATTATACTAATTAATTTCAGGTCATCCTATTGACTGTGTCATTCTGCTGTAACATGAAGGCCTCCAAGTCAGATAGTGATTATAATAACAATATACACAGAAATTTATATATAACAATATTTATTTAACAATAATAATAATGAGGTAAAACGCATTTAGATTGTATGTAACTATAATTTATTCTTGAGGAAAAATATATATTATTTACACAAGGATTCAACCAATTTCATATATGTGTTTTTAATTTTAAAAGTCTCTTACATGTATGCCTGCATATATTAATAAATACATATAGTCCTATTTATAATAACTAACATTTAGAAATTTAAATGTCTTTATCGGACAATGTACTATTTTCGTATACAAATAAATATTTTAAAGTTAACAACTTAAATGCTTTTTTTTGCACTCACAATTTATACATTTGCTTAACTATCATTCCACTATTAATTCTTATTTGCAGTTTGGTTCATCATTATCATTGTCAGCCATTATCAACCCACTGCAGGATGAAGATCTCTCCAAGTTCAATATATCTTCTCCGATATCTAACCTCTCTTCTACACATCACCCCTGCAATTTTCTATTTCATCCTTTCATACCACATGTGTTCTTTTTCTTGGTCTTTTAAAATCTATTGGAACCAGTTTAAGATTTCAACTTTCCATCTATTATTGTCTCTTCTACAAATATTTCCAGCCCAACTCCACTTTAGTCTTTGCAGTTTGGTTAACTTCTATTAATTAACATTTTTTATATATCCATTTTAACTGATAACAAATACTTCTTTTCTATATCCACATCACTTGACTATTTGGAGTCTATTTATACTCTGTTAATTTGTATAAAAATGCCCTTATTTCTATACAAAGTTTATTTCAATTAAATTTCTATTGGGACAATCTCTTTATAGATTTCCTACAGTAGTTTCTTTAAAACAAAAGGAATGTTTTACAAGTGAAAAAAATCTGTATGCATTTACAAAAATAAACAATATTTATTTAAAATACCATTTTTACACACAGATATTTCAAATATAATGAATGAATAATACTTTTTCAAATTATTTTCTCCTCACTTAAAATCTTTAGTTCCAATGTGCATCACACACATTGCACACTGTATCAGCGCACCCATCATAGTATAGTGATTGTTAAAGCTACATCATTTGAAAATAAATGGTGACATTAATTAAAAATGTTCAGAAAAAACTTTATTAATTATACAATATACAATATTATATTTTGACTATAGAATTAAAATACAATTAATATATTTACTCAATTTTCATCCAGTATTTTCTTGCAAGGCCTTAATTTAGGACTTGTCCAAAATAAAGATTTTCATCATTAAAAGCAAAAAAAAAAAAACAATACATAATCATAAATCAAAGTTTTATCACATACAATTTTACAAATGTGTATATTAGATAAAATATATTCACTTTATCAAGTATGGATTAAAATTCTTATGAATATTATTATGTTTGAAGCTAAAAATATGATCATTATATGTGAAAAACATAGTCATCTTAAATATAAGTTATTGGGAGGGGAGAGAAAAATTATTTTGTGCATTATGCATTTAATAGTCAAGTTTCTATGATCAAAAGTTTTTAAATCGAAGTTAAAAATATCATTTATTTGCTCAATTTTAAATCAATAATTTTGTAACCTGTTTTTGATAAATTCAAGATATTGGTGACTTTTATTGTAAAAAAAAAAAAGTAGTATCAGTAAAAAAAAATCATTTGCATACATTTTTCACTTAATTTTTCTTTAATTTTGATTTCATTTATATAAAATAACTAAATTTACAAAATGATGCTTGAAACAAAAATTACGGGCTCCACAAACAAACAAAAAAAAAACAATTTGGTATTTTATTTGATAATAGAACAGAAAGTGACAAAAGTAAATTTTAAAATTTGAACATTAGATAAAATATATTCAATTAATTATAAGTTAAAATTTTTGTAAACATTTTTCCTGCAGCTAAAAATATGAAAAAAAAAGATATCTTGCATTATGCAATTAATAATCAATTTTATATGTACAAAGATTAATAAATATAAATTTAAAATGCATTTATATGTTTAATTTAAAATCAATAATATCATAATTTGTTTCTGACATATTTAAGATAATGATAACTTTTATTATAAATATTTAAAAAAATATAGTATTGGCAAAAAAAAATCGTTTATATTATTAAAACTACAGCAATCAACTGTATATTCTTTATCTAATTTCAATTGCATTTATGTAAAATAAATAAATTCACAAACTGTTGCTGTAAAAAAATACTCAAGTTTTATTGGTTAATTATTACCAAAGTAAAAAACTTTGCTAATATAGTATAAAGGGAATGAAAAGTAAATTTTAAAATATGCATTTTGTTAAATTATTTTTTTACATGCTTTATTTTAATTTAATGAAGCATGATTCAGCAAGGAATTATAATTTTTTTAAAAATATTTTTATACATTATATTTATCTGCAAGTTAGCAATTTTTTTAAATTAATAATATGTTTAGTAAAATGTTTGTTTATTAATTGATACTTTTTTCAATTTCAAGCTTTAGTTTTTTGACTAGGTTTTTATATATTTTGAAATTCCAAGTAATGATTTTTTTTTTCTCCATAGGAACTCATTATAATTTCTTATTTTTTATGCAAGATATTTGATTTATGAAGCATTCTGGGGAACAATTGAGTTTGTTGTTTGGGGTAAAGATGTATTTGATCTGTAGAAAAATTTAAAATCTATATCTAAAATAAAAATGATTTTAATAATTTTAAACTTAATATTTAGTGATTAATAACCCTTTGTTTCTTTGCTGAAACATTATTGTTATGAATAAGCTAGTTTAATGTATGATGCCTGTAAATTAAATTTTTTATATCTCCTACTTCAGCTCTGCCACCTAATGTAAGCTTGAACAATCATTAGATGTTAAATATGGAGCTTAATAAATCTTTATCTACCTGTCCTATCCATGTTTCCAGGTTAGGTTCTAGCTTTTGGCTTTCATTAGTAAGATGTTTTTGATCTGGATTTAGTGCAACTGAATTTCTCAGATTTAATGCAAGATGTGTTAATTTGGTGGTAGTGAATTATGTTTGTGTAAAAAATATATGTCTATGCTAATGTTGTGTGTAAAGATTGATTTAGGAAAGTGGTATAAATCAATGTTGGATAAGTGCCTATATATTTTGAATTACCTAGGGATAATGTGGAAGTTATTGGAAGCATTTAAATATATATTTTAAGATTTTTTTTTTTTTTTAAATATTGAACTTTGTTATAATGTAAGATTGAAAAAAAATTATAAAGATGTTGGTAAAATTATATGAAGTTATTGTATTACAAAAATAAAAGAAAAATATTTAATGTATAACAAGTTAAAAAATATTTATATAAGTATTATGTTGTACATAAAAAAGATAAATATGTATACTGTAAGTATACATGGATGAAAAAAAAATGTAAAACTGAATGTGAATAAAAATATTTGAAAAAGTGTGTTTATTCTTCATAAATATTTAGGAAAATGTTCTGTAAAAATTTTAAAACACATCTTTGTTTAAAATAGTTTAAAACGAATATTAATAAAGAATATACAAGTTAAAAAATTAATATACAGAGGGTATAGATATTTGTATATATTGCAACAGTACAAAGAATTGGGGTTAATAAGAGACTATTTGAGATTAAAAAGTCCCACAATTGGGTAGCTATTTATAACAATACAAAGATTAGCTCTGAACTTGGTGTAATGGCACTCATCATCATCAACCCCAAGTCAATAACTCAAATTTAAACATACAACTAATATAATAAGCATGAGAGACTAACACAGAACTAACTATAAGTAACTATAAGTTCACCAGAATTACACAGAAGCAATAATTCATCATCATGAATGATCAAAAATAAAAATAAATCAACAATCAATCTTGTGATTGGATTTGAAATGAGTCTAACATAGATCAAGCTAAGTATTTAACCCTTGTTAGCTTGGGTCAGATTATTTAAGCAATAATTTGAATGAAGTTCTAATCCATAACAATATAACAATTAAAAAATAATGCTGGGATACTAAAACATACTGATCATCATCAATTCTCTGGTCACTTAATACCATTAATGTACTGGTCAGCTATAAACTTAATTTTTAAATAAATAATTAAAATGAAATGCAATGCACAGAATTTAATGAATATCACTTTGGCACCATCCAGATCATCATCATCTGGATGTCCATAACAGTAAACATAAACCCCTTTTATAAAATAGACTATTATGCACAAATCTAGCTCAGTAAGCAAAAGCTCTATGACTGTTCACAGTGAGCAAGAGATATAATATGAACATATAAAAATTTATCATATTTTAGGATAATTTTAACAATGAAATATAAATTTATTAATTAAAAACAATAAAATAAAATGAAATTAAGGTTGATAGAATATGACTATACATATAAATTAAGCCTTCTGATTTTGATTATTACCAAAAAGAAATCCACTATTACATTGTAATTTACATATATGTTCCAATAGGTTTACATAAAACACACCTATATATATATATATATATATAAGCACACAGACATGCAGTATGCTAATTTATGAACATATAATTGTTATAAACCTATTAATAAAATTCATTTTTATAATACATAATTAATGACTAATTTAACATATATGTGTGTACACACTGGATTTATAACCTAATGATATTTCATTCTTTAATAAATAAACTTATTCCAATAAAATATTTTCATAAGATCAATGTCAAAAATATACATAAAATTCACATATATATATAGTATGAATCAAAGTTATTAATTAATTATTTCTAATGGTAAAAAATTAAAAAAAAATTATGAGATTCAGTTTGGAAAGTTCTTGTCTTAAAAAAAATCTTTGCCTTTTAGTTTCTTCATTTACAATAAGATTTTTTGGTTTCACTTTTTTTTTTAAATTTCAAAATAAAATCATTTATGAATGAATCCATTTTAGACATTGCTTTACTTTTAAATTACAGATTTTAACAATCATTTTCTTTAAAGAAGGTTTCTGTGAGTTTCACTTTTAATAAATAAAACTGGAAACTTATTTTTTTTCATTATTCTAGTTTTAGTTAAATAATTTTGTCAAAAATTATTCACCTTTAAAAACAGTTAATATCTGTAAGTACTTTATATACATATTGCATTACCTTTGTCTGTGCATCTTTTCATATTGATAAAACTGTATATATAGCATGATAATCTCTTGGTAAACTGATCCTTTCTAAAATCATAGGCTGCCTTATTGTCATCTTTGGAACAGGTATAATCCAGGTAACTGTTAGTATTCAGTGATCTTCATTCAGTCCCTTTGCTGTCTAATACACATATGGGCTATGAACCACAATAAAAGCTGGAACTTGCCTCCATGTGAATTTAAACTACCATTGTAGTACCAACAGTTGGATCTATTGTCTCTTGCCTTCAATTATAGCTTCATAGGCATCATGCTGTCATAATCTATAAAAATTCTCCTCTAATCTTTTTTCCAACCTTTTTATAGTCACTTTAAAATTAAAAAAAAAACCCAGTGTAATTAAATGTAAGTTTTTTTAATCATGATTGAAAAAGTTAATGACTTTTTTCAATTCATCTTCACCCTTTCAAAAACAAGTTTGTAGGATTATTATGAAAATATGTTATACAAGCTTTAATTTAAGAAATTTCTTTAATCAAAATAGATAGTGGAATTTTATAATTACCAGTATATCCATTGTAACAAAACATGCCTGTTTTAATTTCAAAATCAGATTTAATAAAATATTAATTAGACCTTTTAAAATGTTTAATTTATAATACATTTTTTAAATTCAAAATTATTTAATCCTTAACTGTTATTCCAGTGTAATATAAAAAATATCTACAATTTTTTTTTGCTTGTGCTTATTTCTACTTTTCCTTTCAACTTTATATGCATATATGTGCCCCCATACTAATGTGTTTTAATATGCCATGAGAAACATAACTGTCTCAATATATTGAAATTATAATGAGAATTCTCATATATTTTTTCTAAATAATTTCACCAATGATGTAACCAGCTAATTAGAATTGGCATTGCAAAATGAAGTCACACCCTCTAATGGTATCATTTTTCTGACTCCGCTTTAATTAAAAATATTTACAATTATAAAGTCTGTGAAATCTATTATTTCTTTATATATATATATTGAAATAATGAAAAAATGGACATAATGAAAAAGAAAGAATTATTAAATATTTTATTAATTATACAGAATCTAAAATACTGAAATCCTAATCTCAGTTCTCTATTAATAAGAATATGATGATGATTAGATGATATATTCCCAATTTATAGACATTATATTAAATAAATTTAAAATAAACGTAGGATATATTTCACAATCATCCTCACTTTATCATTATCTATGTGAAGGTCAGATTAAGAGTCCCATCATCAGGTAGCTTTATTTATAATCAGGATATGTTAAATAAATTCTTAGAGAGGCATTTTTCTTTGTGGAAGACTACATATGATGAAGAATATTTTTCATATGACAATATTCTTTAGCCTATGGTATAAGCATACTGAATAATATAAACAAAAATTTAAATATGCAATGGAAATGGGACAAGACTTAAATAAAAATGGCACAGACATTAAATTTAATTTAAATAACAAAAATAAATAATTTATTAAAACAGTTTGATTAATAAAAAATATTCATAATTAAAATGTACAAACAGATGTAATAAAACTCTGAACTGATGTGACAGAAAAATATTAGATTGGTATGATTTATCAAATGAAGAGGGGGAAAGGTTTGCAGCATTTCAATTTAATTTCAATTCCTTATACATTAAATAAATATATCAATGTGTGCTATAAAATTAGAATTTTTTTTAGTAACAAACTCTTTTTATATAACTATTGTGCTACCTAGTGTATAATTTAATAATAAATGATGGTGCTTAATAAATCTCTATCTACTGGTGTCTTATCTAATTAGGACTTATTGAATAAGATAGCACTTAATAGAAATTTATTAAGCACTATCGTCGGTCTTCTGTTGATTACTAAAGCACACACTAGATGAAAAAACTGTAGTGAGAAAAAAAGAATTTTCTGTTAAACAACATTATAAAACATTGTGTGAAATGGGTTCACATGAGAACTTAATAGTTTTATACCAATTCTGACTAAAGGCTAGAAATGCTGATAACTATTAAAAATGAAGGACATTATAAAATAAGATGCTGAAATAGTGTCAGATCTTTATGAGTATATAAGAAAGCTGCTTAAATTGAAAATATTTATATGTCTGTCAGTTTGGACTGAATAGCTTGATAGTAAAGCAGAGAAATCAAGGATAACTGCAAGGACTTAAGTGCATTTAATTCAAAAAATACAGCTGCACAACTCCCAGAATCAAAGCTTCTTATTAATGAAAGCTATAAACTATAAACTAGATTGAGAGTAATGGAAAAGACATCACTAGATAGGGATTTATTAACCACTACCATCTGACATTTATTGATTATTAAAGCTTATCCTAGGTGGCATAATAGTGGTGAAAAAAAAGAATTTGCTATTGAACAATAATAATATTTCTGTAGTGTAATTTTTATTATTGGATAATTTCATCTAATGAATAATTAATAAAAATTATAATATGCTGTTGAACAACATTGTGTAAGCATTATCTAAAATGGGATTATGTGATAAAATATTTTACAAATATAATAGGAAAAAATGAATTAGATCTCTGTATGTATATATATATACACACAAAAAAAATGTTCATTAATTTAAAAACTATTGTAATAACAAAAATAATAAATATAATGGTAATTAACTATTATATACAGTCTTTCAATCTACAGAAGTACTTTTGGTTAATTCTTTAATCCTCCTCAACTGCAGTTAAATTCAAAAACCATAATGAAAGTAAATGTCATCAATCCAAATTTCATAAATCTCAAATTTTAACATTATCAGCTTATCTATTAATTATATTCATTTTATTTCTATTTATTAAAATTTCCTCCTTAATTTTTCTTTTATGATGGTTTCTCTTTTCATGAAGAATCTTAACATCTTTCAATATCAAATTTATATTTACATGTCCTTTCATGAGCCAAGAAAACTGAAGCCATCATTGAATCATTATCATTTTTACTTTGCACATGCTTGTATAACAATTCATATTCCCCTAATCTTTTTTCAATACTGCATCTCAATTTACATATACATAATAACACACATCCACAAAAAAATTGACACTCAACACTACTTTTCTGCTTAACAAATATTATATTTTTAGAATTATTCAACTTATTAATACTATTTGTAACACAAAATGAAGCATTAAACATAACCCTATACATAACCTTAAAAAATTTCACCTGAGCATTTTAAATATATGGAATAGACATCCATTTTTTACCACAAATCTTCAATTCCTTTAAATCATTATAACACTTTTTAAATTGACATAAAATATTGTTAATTTGTTCAATCTTATAACCAACTTAATGCAATTCCTTGGCAAATATCTCAATATTTTGTGATAAAATTTGTTATTGATTCTTTAACATTTTTTGATGATAACATTGTTGCTTCTTTTAAAAGTGGATATTATAAAATGTCTAAAGATTGCCCTATGAGTCTGACTATTGTTGCACAAGTTTGCAATTTTGTTTTGTCTACATATGAGAGTAGTATTTTAGATATGTGTGCTTTTAAAGATATTAAAATTTACAAAAAATATGTCGATAGGTTTGTGGAAATACCAATACTATAAGTTTGCTTGTAGAAGATTTAAATAATTTAAATAGCTTGAAATGGACTATTGAAAAGGAATAGAACAAAAGTATTAAGTATTTGGATTTAATTATTACAAGTGATAATAGCATGTTAAGTTATAAATTAATAATTAAATCATTACAAAAAGGGGATATATAAATTGTAAATCAAAAGTATCAATTATGCACAAGGTGGCAAGTTTTAGATCTTTTTTGTTTCATAATAAAAAATTATGTTGTTGCCAATGTGACAAATTAAAAAATATTGAAATATTTGCCTAGGAATTGCTTGAAGTTGGTTATAAGACTGAACAAATTAACAATACTTTATGTCAATTTAAAGAGTTATGATGATTTAAAGAAGTTGAAGATTGATGGTAAAAAATTGATGTCTATTCCAATTCCACATATTTCAAATGCTCAGGTGAAATTTTTTAAGGATATATATATAGGATGTGTTTAATATTTTATTTTGTGTAAAATATCATACCTGTCAATCAGAATTTTTTGTGAATGTGTGTTACCACATATAGGTGAATCAAGGTGCAGTATTGAAAAAAGACTAGCAGAGCATGAATTATTATACCAGCTTGTAAAAAGTAAAAATAATAATGATTTAATGACTATTTCAGTTTTTCTGGATCATGTAAATATAAATTTAAATTTGATCTTGAAAGTGTTAAGTTCTTTATGAAGAGAAAAACCATAATAATAAAAAAATTAATGAGGCAATTTTAATAAATAGAAATAAAATGAATATAATTAATAGACAAGCTGCTAATATTAAAATTAGGGATTCATGGGATTTGCATTGATGACATTTGCTTCCATTATGGTTTTTGAATTTAACAGCAGTTGAGGAGGATTAAAGAATTAACCAAAAGTACTACTGTGGATTGAAAGACTATATATAATAATTAATTACTCTTATATTTATTATTTTTATTGTTATTACATTATATATCTATAAAATCTTATTATGGATTTAATAATTTGTAAGCTTATTGACTAGGTATCTTTCTAAAATTATAATAGCACTTTACTATTTGTGGAATTAACCTCCAACTTTGAATCACTTTGAACTCTTTGAACTGTATATTTTTTCCTTTAAATAAACTAGACATATTAAACTTTAGCCAAGCCACATCACCATTATCCTTCAATAATTAGTTATTATTAACTTAGAGACATGGCATGATGTATTCACTGTTGAGAAATTATTTTTCAGCTAACTTGGATGGTAAATTTCTGCTACATTTAATGCATCTTGTTGAAAGTCATTTCTATAAAAATGTTTTTCATCATAGTCAAAATAAAATTAGTAATAAAAGTATCTTCTAGTTATACAATTTTTATACAGCTAGTTATTACTGAGATACAGTGATTTATTGTAGTTATACTTGGCTCTTTTCTTTTTCCAATTCGGGCTTAAAGCAGCCCTACAGTTTCATGCACTCTCTAACAAAATGACAAATAAAAGAATATGAATGTATGGAGAAATAAATGCAAATGTATTATCAATAATATATATATATAGTCAAAATAAGTCATAGATCACATGACCCTATCTCTTAAGCTTGTAAGTTGGCACCTTTTTGAGGAATGCCAAAGCATGAAACCATGGTCAGGGGTTTGGGGGGGGGTTCCTGACAGAGAGATATTTTAAATGCTGGCTCTGGATAAGCATCTATCACAAAGCTTGTTGAGAAATTGGCAATCCTCATTGTTTATGACAAAAACATATTTTCTTGGCTCATGAAACACTTGCTTATCAAAAGAAGATATTTTCTATATTTATTTTTTTAGTGCTGATCCCTTTATTATTTATAATTAATTGCAGAGTTTTTTCATTAGCATGCATTTTTCCAATTTTAACTAAACATAAAATGAACTTTCTTTCCAATCTTTTTTTAAAATATATATATATTAAACCAAACTTTTTATATCTATTGATACAGTTCAATTTCATATTCTTACTTTTAATTTTCAAAAAAATATATTCAGTATTTTTTCTTCTATCCAAAAATATATTCTTTGTATATATAACACCTCCATAAAGTATGGAATTCAATCCAATACAGAATTCTCAGAATCTTTATTAAATATACATTTGGCATATAACAATTGCCTATTTATTAATTTTACCGAATTTTTATCATTATATGCATTTTGTTTATTTTGAAATCAGTATATTGATTTAATATTTGTTAAATGCTATAACAATGGATAATTATTATTTTTAAGATAACTTTTGGTCTGATTTTTAAGTTCTCAAAAATTTGTTTATTTATTTTTTAATTATGTACTTGATTTTTATCTACTTTAAACTCTAGTGAGTTCTTTGTGATTTTGAGTAAGTCCATCATTGAATGAACTCATATAATCACTATATATATATATATATTATATAAATGTGGAATTCTATCTTTGCTGTAAAAGAAGATTGCCATGGCAACAGATTGTGATTGTTGATTGTTATTAGGATCGACTAAATGTTTACTGATTTTAACATTGCTTACAAACCCATTTAGCCTTAAAAATTATTACACTCATTATTTAAGTAATACATTGGGTGCAATTTGAAGA
This sequence comes from Epiperipatus broadwayi, assembly GCA_028023455.1. Lineage (NCBI taxonomy): Eukaryota > Metazoa > Onychophora > Udeonychophora > Euonychophora > Peripatidae > Epiperipatus > Epiperipatus broadwayi. Next base: position 812,981 of record JAQFVV010012548.1, read on the forward strand.
TTATAATTGTAGTTTGGATGTTATAAATCTGCATTCAGAAAAGGTTATATTTACCTGTTTAAAGAAGTTTATTTAAACTTCTTTGTATCAATAATTTCAATCTCTGTGGTTAAGTTGCAATCTTTAGTCTATATTATAAATATAAATGGGATTCCATCTTTATTGTTAAAAGAAGGTTGCCTTGAAAACAGATTGAAATTGTTGATTGTTATTGATATTGGGATTGTCTAAGCATTGACTTATTTTAATTATATATATAAATATCTAATTTTTTTTAACATATGTTAATTTCAAAGGGACCTTTGTGTTAACAAAATGGTGAAGATGATGTTTTTTTTTTGTTATTCTAAATTATGCTTAAATTTTATAAAACAATAATTTAAAAACATTATTTATTATGTTATAGTTGTTTCTTATATGTATTTGCATTGAATTCCAAACTGACTAATGTTAAGTAGCATATGTGTGATAAGAACACAGCCCTAATACATATCTCCATGTTATTATATTCAAGAATTTTGATTTATAAAAAGCATAGAGCAATAATGATCATAACATCAAAGATGGAAATTGTAAAAAATGAAAAATTCTTAATGAGCTAATAAAATGATTTAATTAATAACAAAAATATATTTAAAAATAATTCATTTTAAAAATTTTAAATGATATAAATTAATATATAAAAGTTGTCTATTAATAGATTTGTGGGCTGGATCTATAATTATTTCTGTTCAGCTGGATTGTCAAAATATTTCAATCATAGAATATTAAGAATATATGATTAAGTTTATTATAGAAGAAATAAACAAGATAACCTGATTTATGAACTATTTATCTACAATCTTAATTGTAAACTTATTTTCTTTCTTTATTATAATCAGTTAGCAATAAACTTTTATTTACATAAAATAAATGTAAATAGTTTAGATTGTGCTGTACGCAAAGAAAGTGAAGCTTGTCTCAATCTTATTAAAAGTTATATGGCTTAGCACTTTCAGAGATCCTATGTCTCCACAATCATAGCCCACTTTTAACTGAAGTTTAGTTTTGGTTAAACCAAAACTAAACCAAAAGTAAACTTCAGTTAAAAGTGGGCTATGATTGTGGAGACACAGGGCCTCTGAAAGTGCTAAGCCATATAACTTTTAATAAGATTGAGACAAGCTTCACATTTTTGTGTAAAGCACAATCTAAACTATTAACTAATCAAAGGTGAAGTAGAAAACTAGTATTTTATAAAATAAATGTACAAATCTCTTAAATTTAGAATTTAAAAAAAATGACACAATCTCAAATCCTAAATAAATGAATAGCTAATATATTTCAAAATAACATGGACTGAATATATTTGTTGGCAAAATTGTTTTTCTATCTTTCAATAGTTATTCTTTAGTTTATTGTTTGTTTGTTTTTTGATCTTTACTTTTGCATTTTTTCTTCAATATGATTTTGTTATTCTATTTCATGAAAAAATGAATCTAAAATTGTTTTTTAATGGTTATTGATATAAATGTTTTTAATACCAGGACCCTCTTCAAATGTAACACTGTGACCAAATAAAAAAAAATCAAATTGGTCATCAAAATTCTTAAACAATTAGTCTAGACTGAATTGTAAATGGTTTTTGAAGTCTAATGCAAAAACCATTTACAATTCAGTATTTTCATTAATTATTGTCTATGACATCTGACAGTAATATTTATAATATGAAAAGTACAACAGCTATTTCCACATAGTAAAATATTTACAAATTATATCTGTTGAAAATTATTAGTTTATATATATATATATATATATAAAGTCCTAAATATTTGTCCATAGTGCTGTCATATTATATTTAAGTTAAACATTTCTTTGTTAAAGAGATTATATTTTTCAAGAAAAAAAATAATTATTTGTTCCATCATTAAATCATAATTTTTTAAGAAGCATTTTATGCAAAGGAAGTAATTTCTTTCTTTTATAAGCTAAGTACATTTTCCAGCAAGTAATTCTGCAAAGCAAAAAAAAAATGTTAAAGCAACCATTAAAAAAAAACTATTACAAAAGCTACAGCATATCCATAGGCCAGATACATTTTTCAAATGTTTGTCTGTAATGCAGTCACATGATATTCAAGTGAAACATTTCTTAGTTAGAGAGTGTATTTTTCAAAAAAACAAATAATTATTTGTTCTGCCATTAATAAACTGTATTTTTTATGAAGGTTTTTATGTAAAATCAGGTTATAAAAATAATACTCTGAATGTCAACATGGGGTTACAAATAGAATTAAACTTTTGAAATGCATATAAATGTTAAATATTGGTGGTTAATCTGAGAGAAATGAATACACTATGAACAGATAAAAATATGACATTATAATTTCTAAAATGTACAAAAAAAAATATAAACGGATTAATTATAATAGATATATGAGCAAAACATTTGAATTCTAATATTTTCTGATAAATTAAATATTGCATGCTTTTAAAATCTACAATAGAAAAAGTATGTTTTTTTTAAAAAAAAAATCATAAATAATTATTATATGACTTAGTTGTCATGATGAATAAAAAAATGCCAATAATCAACAGATAATAATTAGGTTTAGTTGTTTCATCATTATTATAAGTTGATCACACTAGTATTATTTTGCTTGTTGAATTCTACAACCAAGTTAACTATGTTTTAATTTGTTGAAAACAAAACAATATATTCTGCTAGAAAAAAAAATATCAAAGCAATCAATTCTTTCAGATTATGCTATTTTATTCTAATCTCTCTGAATGTCAACAAATGTGAGGTGAAAAGCAAATTTTTTTGTGGAGACTGAAACTAAGACTTCTATAGTGCAATTCGAGGTATCATATGTCTTATTATCTTATGAAGTTTATCAATTTCATTCAATCTTATTATAGTGTTTTATCTGAAACTAGGAATTTAATATATTATTGTGCCATGAACTATATTGATCTTACCTAATTAATCTATGGCTAAAATATTTATAGCTCATTATAAATCATAATTATGGATTTATCTTGATTATATCTTACTTAATTTGATATCTGCATTCGAAAATATGCATTACTTTATGATATTTTATTACAGAATGCAATTACCTTTGGTTATATACATGGGTTTATAATGTGCTTGTTCTATTTACACATCAGCTCTGATATATATATATTTACAACATATATAATACTAAATCATCCATGAACTTTACTACCGTTACACAATGCTTTTTTTTAAAATTTGAATTTAGAAGTTGAAGTTAGGAGATATGAGTTCTGAAGAAGATTGCTGGGGCAATCGAAACTGTAAAGAGAATGGTAAATAAAGCATTGTGTAACAGTAGTAAAGTGCATGGATGATTTAGTATTATATGGTATATATTTGGCATTGCAATAAGAAAGAGTAATTATTTACAACCCACCTAATATATTGAATGTATACTGCATTTATTATAATCTGCCTATATAAACTACATCATTTTTTTTATTTGGATGCAACTTTACTATATACGTTTTTATTGTGGGACATGTTCAATTAATTTTTTAAATTTAAACAATTACTTTAATCATTGTGAAAGTATAATAGCATGATGCTAAAATATCTCGAAAGTAATCGTCATCCTGATTATTATTTTATCTAACATAAATTTCTTATTATGGAAAAAAAACTATAATCTCCTAATAAAGTTATATATGATCACTGGAATTGTTCTTGAAATGTGCTCTTAATTAAGTGAAATAAGATATTCGATCTTTAAAGTAATCTGACTTACAATTGTGGAAAATCATTTTCACTCTGGAGAAGAGATCGCTAAAACATTTTTTTTAAATCTTCTATTTTATTATTATAATATTTGAAAAGTTATGTACATGTAACATTTTGTCAACTTCATTTTATTGCATCCTTTATTTGGATATATCCAACAGATGTAACCATGTATTTAAAGGTAGTGTATATAAATGGTTGTATTCATGTTATAGTATTTTGAGGAATTGCAGAGGGGAATTTATGTATATTTTATAAACATCTATAAGCATAGAGTTGCTACTTTAATGTATGATATATATTTTGCCTTGGATTGGTGTATAATTTCCGTTATTATTATTACAATTTTAAAATTAATTGCTTATTTATCCTTATGCATACGTTTGTGTTTATCATTGATTATACTTTTGCTATATATGTTATAAGTATGAAGGAGGAAATGTGGTTTGTCATTTAATAGTTATCCCAATGCCTTTCTTTTCATTATGGATATTTATGCTTTTGATTATGTATTTATTATAGCAATTATGTTGATGGTTTCTCATTTTGTTTAGATATTATTTGTTAAGACTTTCTTTATGTTAGAGGTAGATATTAACGGTGCACTTGTATATATGTAGCATCATGCCTATATTGCCCTGCCCACTTTAGTATAGACTTGTTTTTCTCAGCATCATTGCCCATAAATATTTAGGTATTCCAATTTGTGTATTATAAAAGGGCATTTGTGCATTTATATTCCCTTCTCTTATATTTTCAGATGACTGTGTGTTGAGTAAAGTATTGAATTTGTATTTCTCTGCTCTACCAGTTTTGTTTATCTAAGACTAATATAACTTACCTCTTTATATTAGATCGTCTATATTATAAATTATATAAAGAAATTGTACACTAATTTCAATGAAAATATATTTTATTTTATTAAATATATTTTATTATTGGTACATTTAGATGCGCGAATTACCCTTAGTATGCATCACTGACTACTAAATTTAACTGTAGGAGGTTTCTCTTTATTTATTTATCTGTATAATCTAAGTATATCATAGATATGATAGATTATACGTATATAATATCCAACTGATGTAATAATTGATGTAAAAGTTTCTTTATTTTATTGTGAATAATAGTAAATAAGTTATATAATTTTTTTGTTGTTGTCAAATTGTAAAATAAAAGAAAAACTTTATATTATGAATTCTTTTTTTGAGAAAAATGTTAAAAGGAAATGGACATGGAAGCATTCAAATGAAGGTACAGCAGAATTGGATTATATTTTGACTAACAGAAAATACACATTTCAAGATTGTAATGTTCTTAATAAATTTAACACAGGAAGTGATCATCGATTAGTAAGATATAAGATACATGTTAATGCAACACTAGATAGACAAAAATGATTAAGAAAAACAATATTTACAGTTGATATTCCTAATCTTCAGAAACATTCTAATGAATTTAAATTAGAACTTACAAATCGGTTTCAAGTATTAGTAGATTTTGAACATGATTCAGATTTGAATGACCTTAACAGGAAAATAACTGATACACTTTAAAAACTGCAACAAAGATAGCTGGTAAAAAAAAAGCAGCAATTGACCAATAAAATTTCTACTGAAACTAGAGAATTTATGAAGAAAAGAAGGAATATGAGGATATACAACAATGATGCATTAAAAAAGATTGAATATCTCAAATTTTGTAAAATGGTGGGGAAAAGAGTTGAAAATGATATAAGAAAGTATAATTGTGAACTAGCAAGGAAAGCTGTAGAAGAGAATAAAAGTCTAAAATGTGTAAAACAACATTTTGGTATTGGTAGGAAATTTATATCTGCAATAAGAAAAAAAGATGGCATTATTACTAAAAAGAAAGATGACATCATGAAATATGTAGAAGACTTCTATCAAGAATTATATAGTAGTAAAGAACAAGTGCTTTCTATACCTATTATATCTCCCGAATTGCCCAGAATTTTGAATGAGGCAGTGAGACATGCAATTAAATTTATGAAGAAAGGGAAGGCTCCAGGTAATGATGGAATTATAATTGATATATTAAAAGAAGCAGGTGAAGAAATAGAAATTTTTTTAGCAAAGTTATATACCAAATGTCTAAATGATAAAGATGTACCGGATGATTGGAAGAATGCAGTAATAATATTAATATTTAAAAAAAGTGATAAAGAAGATATTAGAAATTACAGACCTATCAGTCTTTTATCAGTTTTATACAAAATTTTTATTAAGATAATTACAACTCGTCACAGAAAGCACTGGATTTCCACCAACCAAGAAAACAAGCTGGATTTAAAAGTGGTTTTAGTACAGTAGATCATATCCAGGCATTAAGAGAAGTTATAGAAAGGACAAATAAATATGAGTTGCCATTATGCTTAGGATTTGTAGATTATGAAAAGGCATTTGATTCTATAAACATTTCTTCAGTGATTAAAGCATTGGATCATCAAGGTGTAGATTCAGGATATTGTCACATTTTAAGAATATTTATAAAAATGCAACAGCAACAATTAGATTACATAATGATAATAGGGAAATCAACATTGAAATGGGTGTAAGACAAGATGACTCCATATCTCCAAAACTTTTTACAGCAGTGCTGCAAGAAGTATTTTGTGGATTAAAATGAGACGCTAAAGGAGTGAAAGTAAATGTAGATTATTGATGTCATTTAGATTTTGCAGATGATGTAGTTGTTTTTGTAAATAATGCTTTAGAACTACAGAAAATGTTCCAGGAGTTATCAGATGAAAGTAGGAATGTTAACAAGACTAAAATAGTGATTAATAGATTTTGTCAAAATATGAAAATAAAGATTGATTATGAAGAGTTAGAAGAAGTTAACAGCTACAAATACCTTGGTCAGATTATTAATACAGATGAAAACATAATGGATGAAATTAATCATAGAATTAAATTTGGTTGGAGTGCTTTTCGTAGAAATAACTTGATATTAAAAGGAAATATGCCTATGTGTTTGAATAGGAAGGTTTTTAATAAATGTGCTGGGCCAGTTCTTACTTATGGATCTGAGACTTGGACACTTAATAGAAGAGCAATACAGAGACTTCAGACCACTCAAATAAGTATAGAGAGATGCATCTTGGGAGTAACAAGAAGAGATCAAAAACGCAATGTATGGGAGAGAGAACAAACAGGTGTTACTGACGTCATTAAAAAAATTAAAAGACTGAAGTGGAGTTGGGCTGGACATATTGCTAGAAGAGATGATAATAGATGAACAATTGAAATTTTAAACTGGATTCCAAGAGATTGTAAAAGACCCAGAAAGAGATCACATGTGAGATGGATGGATGAAATAAGAAAGTGTGCAGGGGTGATGTGGAGAAGAGAAGCTAAAGATAGGAAAAGATGGATTGAATTTGGAGAGACCTTCATCCTGCAGTGTATAGATAATGATTGATGATGATGACTAACTATTGATTTTATTCCATAATTACGTTTCTGTGTCCGTTACGATTTGTCACACCCATATATCTGAAAATCCATCTAAATACTAAAAGTGTTCAGAGTGTATATAAGAGTACATATTATTTTGAAATTTCGCATTATACGATTCATGCAATCCATTATATATGCAATTAGATTCATATAAGATTACTTTATTGATGTTCTTGTTATTGTATTACTTAGTAACGTATTTGGAAGAACAAAATGCCCTTTTACCTACTGCATCATTTTATCATTGCTGTTGTTAGATAATTATTTAGATTTTAAGAAACTTGATTTTGTTTAGCCGGTGATATAAGAATCAAATAAGAGTTAATCTTTGCTAGCCAATATTATGTTTAAACCCATTTCTAGAAAAATTTGTATCTTTTTTAAAGAAAGAAAGTGTTGATAAGGTGTTAAAAAAAATAAGAGACGCGTTGCTATTATTGCTGTTAATTAGTTTAAAAAATCTAAAATATTTTAGATTAACAACTGCAAAGCTAGTATTCTTTACAACTAAATTACATAATATTTAATACCCTGAAATTATCATTTATTGATGTGTGTGAAATGTAAAAATTAAGTATCAATCATCGACTGATTTGTAAATAATATATTAATTATTGTATGCTTAGCCTAGAAGAAGATTTATATTATATATCTATCGAACACATTAGAGTTCTTATATTGATTCAAACCTATGTTTATGCCTATACTTTGTTTTATAGTTGCGTGGTCACTCTGGGGAATGTTTCATTCGCAAATTTTGGCTTACTCGATGTGTTGGCTTTCGATCGCCCATAAGGTACCGATCGTTTGCAGATTATATATATATCGGATTTGTATATGTATGTGCTTGCATATGTTAATACCAAAGTTATATTGATATTTTATTCAGACCACATCGCTATTGTTCAAGTAGCAGAAATTACTCATATTGTTGCAGAGATGCTAAAAACAACAACAACATACCTGCCAGTGCAACATTGATATTAATAATAAACAACCACATACAGGGATAAACCTGAGATGTATGCTTACATTTTTTTACCCGTGGAACTCTTTCGTATGTATATAAGATTAATTGCAAAATTTATTAAAATAAATAAATAGAAAGCAAATAGGTTTTATAATAATGTGAAAAAATTACATTTATTTTCTTTAAGAAATAATTTATAATGTAATTAGGAATTTCCAATTTTTAAATTTCATTTTAAAACTAACAAATTTTAAATAAAGCAAATATTTGTTTATTTTTTCTTTAAAAAAAACAACAAAATTATTTTAATTTAAAAAAACGACTTAATAATGACAATTTTTTAAAAAAAAAAAAAAAAATCCACATTTATTGAACAATTCAATAAACTGAATTTGTTATCTGGAACTCTTAAAAAACGTTTTTTTTTTTTTAATTGTTTATTTGTTTATTAATTTACGTTATTATTATTATTATTATTATTATAATATAAAAAAACCTCTGAAAACGGAGAAGAAAACTAACTGCAATACTAATAATCTATTATTTTCATTTGCAGATACTATGATGTGAGAAAAAAATAGGCTTGAAAAAGCTTGTTTTAATAAAAGACTACGATCATTATAATCAATAAATTAAAATCTAAAATTAATTTGAAATAATAATTAAATCTTCTAATTAATACTTTCAATTGTCAGAAATATATTGCATGTATTCAAATATTATGTACATAAAGATAAACAGCTTTTAAATAGCCTACTACAAGGTGAAAGCTAGCCCAAACGAAAAGTATTACTTATCGAGTTTTTCGATTGCTAATAATGAAGTTTTGAGTGTTTTTATCGTGTTTATTTTATTCTATAGATATGAATGCCTAGATGTCCATTTATTACTCAGTGTTGGAAAGTTAATGGTTTACTATATCTGGTCAACTGGAAGAAAAATCTAAAACCTGATTGGAACCTGAAAAGATTTTTTAAGTTTTCTCTGATCTAGTTTCGAATCCATATTATAAAAATAGAGAATGTAATATCATTGTTTTAAAAAATATTTTAATACTATATATATGTGTGTGTGTGTGTAATATTTGAATACAAGTATAATGTATATAAAAACAGGCAAAACTCTCTATACATATTGCCACTCAGTTTATTGGCCTATAATATATATATTGAACTTTTAGATGTAATTAGAGGGGATTTGAATACAGAATTTCAAGTTCCCTTCAATTATACAATCCATCTTATATAACTGATATACTTAACCACAGACATATGAAAAAGATAAATGTTCCCCAATATCCAAATTTTGTGCTAAACCAGCACTCATCAGTTGGATCAGATTATCATTTTCCACACACACATATATAGTCAGTCCATTAAAGTTTGAAGATTTGCTATCTCAATATAAATTGATCATTGATTATATATATATATATATGTGTGTGTGTGTGTGTGTGTAGAAAAGGATGATCTAGAACAACTGATGAATGCTGGATGCTGAAATACATATAATGGAGTTAATTTATTTTTTTCACATGTATGTGGTAACATGTATCAGTTATATAAGATGGAGTGAATAATTGAAAAGAATTTGAAAGTCTGTGTTCAAATCCTCTCTAATTACTATATATATATGATTATAGAATAGCATTTCTTTACTCTAGTACTATCTAGCATAAGCTTGAGTTATTAGTGATTACCAAATGCACGTAAAATCCCTATCTTTAGTATTTAACTCCCCATTTTTAAACTGGTTTCTAGCATTTGCCTTAATAAAGGCAATCTAAAAATGAGTACTTAAGGCAAAGCTAGAAAATGATCTGGTAATGGGATTTACATATTACAGATGAAGAGTGATAGCTCAAATTTATGCTAAATATATGGAAATATAGTTGCATATATATATATATGGAAATATAGTTGCTTTATATTTCTACATTGTGTATATTACTTCATTTTCTTTTTTTCATCAAATTGAATTGTGATTATATTTCTAGCTTCATTTATGATTAATAATATAAGCAAATAATTGCTTAGCACTGTATCATTCAAGATTTGAACACAGGTTACAAGTGTGGAAGACAGATGTGCTCTCATTAGACTATGAAAAAAACTCTTGTGTATATGGTTCTAGCATTCTATTATTATGGTTTTTTAAATTCTTGATAAAATTTTTTTATATATCTTCCGTAATCCCATAAGTTATTTAATACAGAAAAAGTAAACCACAAAATATGTAAACTTGAATTTATAGTAACAGACAAGATTAACTATATATATATTTAAAAAAATATGCTCTTTTACGTTGAATAATAATGTTTAATTATTAGTACTTCTAGAAAAACGTCAGCTGTATAATAAAAAAAACAAAACAAATTATTTACTAACAAATAATGATGTTAATTTTTGAGGATATGTAAGTTCTACAAATAGATGATTGTTGGCAATTGGAATTTATTAGAATTTTCAATCCATAATATTATTTGTATTTAACAATATCTGTTTAATGGGTTTATTATATAAAATATAAATCTTTTTGCTTTACTCAGTGATATAATACTGATAACCATCCAAGGGATGGCAACATAATAGAAGTATTAAAAACAATTATATTTGGTGATTGATTTTTCAAAAACCAATTTATTTATTTTTCTATATAATAAAATACAATTAATGCATGATAATGTTATTTGTATGTACACATAAATCATATGCAAGCAGCCATACTTATCTACTACCAAGAATCTTCAATCTATTGTCAAGGCAACCTTTATTGTTAAAAGTAGGTTGCTTTGATAACAGTTTGAAATTATTTATTGCTATTGATATTAGGATCGTCTAAGTGTTAACTGATTTCTAATTATATATATATATTATATTTAGTGTTTTCACGGTTATATGATGTAGATAAAAAAAATTCTCTCTCTCTCTCTCTCTTTATATATATATAAAAACAAAAAAAGACTTATAAATCCAAGAAATAATATTATATTTCAACCAGAGGACTGGTTTTCATCAGAAAGAAAAAAAATACACAGTAAAATGGTGATAAAATATTACCCAATGGATCAAATTAAATTGGGAATTATTAATGAGAAAATTTTTGCATTTAATAGACATTGTCATTTTTTAAGTTATACACCCCATAATGTATTTTTCTTACAGCATACGGATTTCATAAAAAGAGAGAATCTTTTTAGATTTTTAGCCCATGATGGCTGTCATTTGAACATGTATGGCGCTAGATGTTTAGCGGACGGTTTTAAATATATAATGTCATTGATGAAATGTAACAGAGTTTGTAATGTAAATTCAGTGTTGAGTGTGAGGGAATATAGTTTTGTTGATATTGGAACTCAAATGGAAGCTGTGTTGACATGTGATATGTAATTGTCAGGAATCGCAAATTATTATACCGCATGATACTAATGGGATTCTAGTAGATGTTGAACAATCTTGCTTGACAGGGAGTGTTTTGGAGGAATCATTACAGGATAGATCTCCAAAAGTTTTTAAAGAAGATCATACTCAACGTAAAGATGATTCTTTAGACCTTTCATTAGATGATATAATTTGTAACATTTCCAAACAGGAGAACTTTTTAAAAATGATTGTTTCTGATGTTCAACAGATTGATGGTTTTGCTGCTTCGGATCAACATATAGATGGTGGTAAAGGAGATCTGGGTAATTTAGAGGTGGGTGTAGTTAACCAAATAGATAATGGATTGATAATTGACACTGATTTTAATACAATATTTTAATACAGAGTTTGATATTAATAGGGATTATTCTAGTAAACAACATTTACAGGGTCTAACATTAATTAATACAGGGGCAATCCCTAAACATTTATCTAGACGTCTAAATAATAAGCAGGTTAAAAGTAATTGACAAACATTACATAGTACATCATTTCTTAAACTTAGGAAATTATATGATAAATTAGTTAGATATAGACAACATATTAGTAATTTTGCATATTTTATTAACAATAACATAATTCCTAAAGGCCTCAGAATAAAAATTATTGCTAACATAGACTAATTTCCTAGGGAACTTGCAATTAAATGGGATAATACAATAAGAAAAGCATCTGTTACATTAATACATATTTTGAAAGATGCATTTTTGGTAAGACTTAATTTAATTGAAAAAGAAATTATACATTTTGGTAGTTGTAATTTTATGAATATAGATGAACAGAAGGAATTACAAGAATGGGTTTTTTTGAGAGAGAAGTTATTGGTGAAGAAATTTCGTAATAAAATGAATCATTGGTTCAAAGTTACGGGTAATGAGCCAGGATTTGAATTAGTTACTAATCAGTCACAATCACTAATTAATTGTGTGACTTCTGTTAATCATATTGTGTCGGATATTTCTACATCAGATATTATTCCAATTGATACCAATTAATCATTTATATCTTCACATTCACTAGATTGTGCTGAAATGTTACCATCTTTTCTTGATAGTGATGCTGGTTTAGCATTGGTTCATAGAGTTACAGATTCTTCTGAATGCACTAACAATATTTTAGTTTCTGGAAATAAAAACACTAATAAATCTAATTCAAATATTTATAGCAAAGACTTTTTATGTTTAGCTAATAAGGAAAACAATGTGAGTAATCTAACTAACATTAATCTTAGTGAGGCAGAATGTTCACTCTTAAATAAAGGTTTATCTTTTTGCCCTACAGTTCAGTCATTTTATCAAAAAAATGAATTTAAAATTCACCAGGATTTAGATAATTTTTCAAGGAGACTTAGATTAAGAGAATTTTTTGGAAACCAAGAATGTGATACTATTGGAAATTACGATCTGATTGGACACCACCACATCAAAGAAATGTGTTATTAGATACGTACATTGATAATGTATATCAGGATATTATTAATGAAATTAGACTTAAACAACATACCAAATATAAGAGTAATTTAACATTGAAAGAGATGAATGCATTACGCAATTTAGTGAAAAGACAGGATATTATTATAAAAGCAGCTGACAAAGGTGGATCAATAGTAATTATGAATAAAGATGATTATGTTAAAAAAGCTCTGGAGCTTTTAGATGATAACATTTTTTATGAGCCTATTTTACTAACCACTGTTAATTCATTATTCAAGGGTATACTTTATAGTTTAAAAGATATGAGAGCTAGGGGGTCTTATAAATAATAATGTATATAACTTTTTAGTACCAACCAAAATTCATCCTAGTAGTTTTTATATTTTGCCAAAGATTCACAAAACAGGTTGTCCAGGCAGACCTATTGTAGCTAGTATTGGTAGTCCTACAGAAAATATTTCAGCATATGTTGATAATGTTATTAAATTTATTCCACCATCATTTAATTCTTATGTTAAAGATACTACTCATTTTCTTTGTGTGTTAGAAAATATTAAATCTGAATTACCAGATGATTGTTTTTTGGTTACTTTGGATATTGTATCACTATACACAAATATACCTCATGATGATGGAGTTGAGGCTATTAAATGTGCTTTACAGGATAGAAAGTATGCTCATGGTCTTATTACTACAACGGTTGAATTAATATATTTGGTTTTAAGAAATAATTTTTTTACTTTTGATTCTAGACACTAGTTGCAAAAACAAGGTACGGCAATGAGTACAAATATGGCACCAAGTTATGTGAATATTTTTATGTCAAAAGTAGAATCCTCTATACTTGTTAATGCTAGCTGAAACCTCATACTTGGCTTAGATATATAGATGACATTTTCATGATATGGCCACATAATGAAGTTGAACTTCATAATTTTTTAAGTTATTTAAATAATTTTAATAAAAATATTAATTTCACAATAAACTTTTCAAAATCAATTGCTCATTTTCTTGATGTTGAAGTTATTTACACTAATAGAGTTCTTACTACTACTGTATATAGGAAACCAACTGATAATAACTGCTATCTACATTTTTATAGTAACCATCCTAAACATTTAAAGGCTAATATTCCTTTTAATCAATTTTTAAGAATGAAGAGGATTTGTAATGATGAGAAATTTCTTCAACAAAATAATAGTATTTTATATAATAGATTGGTTAATATGAGGTATCCTAAGACATTGTTGGATAACGCAGTAAGGAGATCTTCTTTAATTGATAGAAAGAAACTTCTTTTATCTAAAAAGAGTAAAAAACAATTAGATGTTCCACCATTGGTTCTTACTTTTAATAGAGATTTACCTAATATTAACCGGATATTGGTGAAACATTTTAACATATTACACTCCACAGATTATTTAAAATCTATTTTTTCTGATTCACCTAAGGTTGTATATCGAAAACATAGATCACTTAGAGATATACTTGTCAAAACAAATTTTATTAGTAGTTCTGTACAGGTAAAAGTATGTTTCTCCATGTGAGAATAAAAGATGTTTTACATGTAAACATATTGTTGTGACAAAAGTGGTTTTTAGTACTAAAAATTGTAATTTTAAATGGTATATTCCTAATTATATTACATGTAAAAGTGTTAATTTGATATATTTGATAGAGTGTAGTAGATGTTTAAGCCAGTATATAGGTGAGTCAGCAAATAGTTTACATGTCAGAATGACTAATCATAGATTTGACATTTTGCATAAGAATGAAGATAGACCGGTTTCAAAACATTTTAATTTACCGAATCATTCAATTGATGATTTAAGAGTAGTAATTCTTCAGGAAGGTTTTTCTTCTACAAGGGAGAGGAAACAAGGAGAGTTTTTTTATTTTTAAATTCAAGACTTTAGAACCACATGAATTGAATTTAAACATTGGAACTATTACATCTCTGGATTACCTGGTCTCCTAAATGATTTTTATATGGAAGTTTTTATATGTAAGTTTTTTATGTGAAAGTTTTTTATGTGTTAATTTTCTTATATGAGATTTTTTTTATGTAAAGATTGGTTATATGGATGTTTAATATCTGTGTTTAATTGGTATATAGATAAATAATTAATTATTATAAATTATTGTACTTTGCACTTACTATAATTTTTGATTAAAATGTATAAGTATTTTAGTTTTTAATGAATATTAATGTGAGCACAGCTACTTTTTGTATGTGAGCATAGTCTAATTTTTGTATGTATGCACATATGTATATTTTAATTTTGGAATTTTTTTATTATTATTTATTTATTTTTATTTCAATTTAAATAAAATTTAAGCTTGATTAGGAGGAAATGTAATTTTTTTTGTTTGAATTCTGTCATTGATTGGGTAGATATTTTGTGTTAGATTTTGCGACCAATCAGGGAGGGTTTGTTAAATGTATAATCTTTCATCAAATCTGTAATTTTTGACTATCGCCATTTTACTGTGTATTTTTTTTCTTTCTGATGAAAACCAGTCCTCTGGTTGAAATATAATATTATTTCTTGGATTTATAAGTCTTTTTTTGTTTTTATATGTATTTCCTTTGGTTTTTGAATTTAATGGCAGTTGAGGCAGGTTAGAAAGTAATCGAAAATACTTCTGCGGATTTTAAGATTGTTTGTAATTGTTTATAAACCGTTAAAAATATTATTTCAATTATAATTATATATATAATAGAACTTTTGTTAAAAGCATTATTTATTCATAGCCTGAGTGGTTTAATTCACTTAATTACTTATACATTAAGCTATGCCAATTTCATGTTTATATATAGACAAATTTATGCTTGTTGATGTGATATTCTGTTTAAACACCCATTAAAGAGTTTGACAAATGAATGTATGTTATTCATTTTCATTCATTGTGTTTCATAGTTTTGACACTGGCAAACATTACATTAAATTTGAATAATACATTGAAATTAGGAATTTATCTCTCCAATTACATTTCATAAATAGACAAAGTAAAAATTTATATACATGTATATCCAATGCATGAAAGATCTCATAGCTAATTGTTAGCACATGGACAGAAGTAATAAATGGGTATGGCTATTGCAGTTACAAATAAAAAGATAAAAAGACAAAAATATTACTACTTTACTACTATAATCTTTTTGTAATTCAATTGTTACTAATTTTCTTTTTTTCTGAGCCAATGTAATATCTGGTAAAATGAAAGTACACACAGAAAAGGTAGTTTTTTAAAAATAATATTTAGCTTTATTATTGCCTAGCATGCTTTTTCTGCCATACTGGAGTTGAGTTTTGTGATAAATATACAAAATAATTTGTGAACCACAAAGATGTCTATGTATAAAACATGCCAGTCTGTTGTACTCCAAACATTTGTTTAAAAACAATTTCAACATTCACTTAATTGTAGCTCTCAATTGTATTCTATTCTCAGCTACATATTCCTAATGAAAATAATCAATATTGCACTTTTTAGTATTTTCGCAATAGTTTTTATAATGTAAATGAGATTTATCTTTGTGAGAATCATAATCAAGTTTATCATAAAGTATTTTTTTTTGGAAACAATTGTTCATTTGTTTCACACATTCAGTCCAATAAAAATGTAATTTATATCGGTTGGTTTTATGATCTTGCAATAATGTTTATAGAATTTTATGGATCATCCTAAAATAATTTTTTTCTAATGACTTTATATTGCATTGATAGGAAGTCTAAGTATAACTTCAGAAAATAAATTGAATGATACAATGATTCTGTACATATATAAATATTTGCATACGGTAATTGCATCACTATAATGAAATATTCTGTTTTAACCTGTTAAAAATAGCAGCACATTGAAATCTGTTTTACATTAGTCCACATTTCTATTTACAAAACTAACAAGATATTTAAATTGGCTCACATGCTGAAGCTGATAACCATCATAGCAAAAAAATTCTAAAGACTTTTTTTACCCCATTACTGACTACTAAAGAACTTGGATTTTTAAACGTTAATCATTAACTTAAAGTTTATATAACAATCACGTGGATTTTTTTTAAAATAAAAAGCAAGGACTATATTTTTTAATTATAACAAAGAAAATATTTCTATATTAATGATGTACTTATTCTGTCCAATTGAATGCCACAGTCTCTTGAGAATAGTTTTTATCCAGATATAGATATCTTTTCAAAAATTAAACTTTTAATGAATACCTTGAATCTATAAAAAATATTGTTAAATAATGTGGGAAAACTTTTGTCCATTATTTCAGAAAATCATGCATGTTCTCAGATTTTTTCAGTATTTTAAATAATGGTGGAACAATTTTCTACCACACTTATAAATCTATATATGTCACAAAACTAGACTATTAATGAAATATGAATATATGTGTGTGTCATAAGACCAGCCTTTTAATGGTATACATATATTTGCGCGCGTGTGCACCAAGTAAATCTATATCCATTTTAAATAACATTAATTTAATTTAAACCATCTATAGAATTTTTTTATGATCTTACATTGGTTGATTTTTTTCACTAGCATTGCTACTTGAAAAATCATAAAATATTTCTATAGCTGACATAAGTTAAATTAACATTATCATCATCATCAACCATTATCAATCCACTGCAGGATAAAAGTCTCTCTAAGTTCAATCCATCTTCTCTGATCTTTAGCTTCTCTTCTCCACATCACCCCTGCACACTTTTTTATTTCATCCATCCATCTCACATGTGGTCTCTTTCTGGGTCTTTTACAATCTTTTGAAATTCAATTTAAGATTTCAATTGTCCATCTATTATCATCTCTTCTAGCAATATGTCCAGCCCAACTTTAGTCTTTTAATTTTTTTAATGAGGTAAGTAACACCTGTTTGTTCTCTTACCCATCTATTATGTTTTCAATCTCTTCTTGTTACTCCCAACATGCATCTTTCCATACTTCTTTGAGTGGTCTGAAGACTCTGTATTGCTCTTCTATTAAGTGTCCATATCTCAGATCCATAAGTAAGAACTGATAAAACACATTTATTAAAAATCTTTCTTTTCAAACACATAGGCATATTTCCTTTTAGTATCAAGTTATTTCTACCAAAAGCACTCCAACCAAGTTTAATTCTATGATTAATTTCATCCATTATGTTTCCATCTGTGCTAATTAACATCTGTATAAATTAACATTATACATATTGTGCCCTTTTCTATAGGTCAGTAATAGTTTATAACAGTCAATTACTAAAATTTTTAAATTTTAGAATATGTTCTTTTAATACATTAATTATAGTAAGTCAATTATATCTGTAAAGTACAATTTGAAGCTAAAGAAAATACGTAGTATATAAAATTATAGTGAATTATTTAAAAAGTAGTTATGTAAAGTTTAAAATATTGTTTCATATGGTTGTAAAAGCTGGCCATATTAAATAACACAGCTATAAAAATTAAAAGTATATTTAATAAATTTGATTTTAATAGTTTAAAACTGATAAGTTAATAAATACAGTGTTTAAATTTATAATCATATTTAATAAACAAAAATTAATATCGTACATTTTAAAAATAAACTTTATGATGGTGAGAATTATATTTAATTCTATATTTTCTAAATTGTTCTTCCAAATTTTTTATAATTATTTTATATAATATAATAAGTGTATCAATTTTATAAATCTGGGCAGAGAAATAGATTGAAAATCGTCTGTCAAAGTTATTAATCATGTGACTTTTAATGTATGCTCTCGCACACACGCTTGTTTGAAATAATAACAAAGTTTAAAATACTTTAAAAGTTATATTATAGAATTGGATGGAATTATTGCCTATCATAAAAGCAAATAATAATAAATATTAAGTTAACTGTCATTATTGCGTATTTAAATGATGTAATGTTTTAAGTAATGTAATAAAGACGAATACAGATATATAAAAATTAAATATTTTATTTAAATAAAAATAGATAAATTGAATATTAAGAAATGGAATAAGTTATTAAATGTTATTTTAAAAGTTATTTTAAATGTTTAAATAGTTTTAATAAAATAATAATTTATTTAAAAGTAATATTTTAAATAATATTTTAGGTTCATTACGTCACAATTTCTAATTTTGAAATTCAATTCTACTATAAACTAAAAATATGTAAATTTGTTCTCAAGCTAAAGTAAGAATTAACCAATGGGAATAGGTATTCTTACAGACTATAAATATGATTTGCATAGGGGTATAGGAGGAGATTAATAATGTATTGAAACCAAAGAAAGGTATATTTGCAGCTCTCAAAGAGATAGTATTTTTTTTAATTTGTTATTTTAGTCAATTTTTTTTTAGTACTTTCTTATCGTTTATTTTGCAAAAACTAATTGATAATTTTAAAGAAGTATTTCGCAAAAGGAAAGTTTTTGAAAAAAAAATTATATATTTAGAAACTTCGTGGAAATGATTTTCTAATTTTTTAAAAGTTACTTGCCAGTCGTATTTTATCTAAAAGTTTAACCTAAACTACGCAATAAAAAATGGATATACTACGAAATAAAATGGATATAAATTGTAATACTGAAAAAATATTTGAAATATTTATTGATACAGCTTTATTTATGCATAACTGGAGAACTTTTTTGGTACATAAAAAAAAACCACAGCACGGACATCATACGGAGTCTAATGAAAAAATTGGAGACGCATTATTATTTATAAGCCTATCCAAGATTTATTTTTAAATGGTAATAAGATAGTTATATATTGCATGAATTATTTTATATAGTATGATATTCAAAGGAATAAAATGTTATATCCTTTCTGAAGGTACCATTTTTTAAAAATATTTTTCAAGAATTAAATAAAGAACCCAGGAAAATATGTTACAGAAGCGTTTTGATATTAAAATATCCGTTCTTCGAATTATTTAAAATATATTTGGAAAAGATTTGTTCAAAAGTACTTGAAGTTTTTTATTTTAAAGTGATATATAAAAACACCAAATGAAAGTTTAAATGTATCAAGAAGGAAACATAGATAAAAAGTGAACACATAGATGAATAAAAAGATGGATCCATGGAAATACAAATAGTACTTAAAAGTTTATTGAATATTTTAAAGTTAAATTAGATGGATTGATGCATCGGATATGCAGAGAATATTGGTAAAGAAGACTAAGAAGCTTCATGGGATTAATTAATATTATCGTCCTAAAAATTAAAACCAAGGATTATTTTCTAAATTTTACTAAATGGATTAATAATTATTTTTATTTTAAACTTTAACGTGCTTGGAGAAGAACATTTTTAAAAAAACTCTAGAGAAAATAATAAGCATTTTGGACTTATCAGGAACTATTGTCAAGAAAATATGTAAATATAGTTTTGATTCTTTTTATTTTGTTAACTTAGTTTAAATCTAATTTTTTATATAAGATTAGGAAAAACATAAAAACATTAATTTATTAATATTAAAATTTTATAATATAACAATCTAATAATTTAGCTAAAAATATTTTAATATAAAGTGTATGGGTGTGATTTTTTTTTATATCTGCAATGCTCAAGTGGATAAAGAAAAGCCTACTGAACACGATGACTAGATAAAGGTTATTGGTAATAATAATAACTATTGATAATTTATAGTGTATATTTTTTTTTGTTTTCTTTAGATCATCCATAAATTGGAAGAATGAAGTGTAAAAGTTTTTTTTTTTTTACTTATATGTACCGCATTTTATACAACATTTTAAAAAACATTATGAGATAGGATTGATTTGAAAATATGCATACGACAATTTTTTTTGATTTTTTTTTATTAGTAATATAATCCAACATAACAAATAATTATGTGATTCTTTTAAAATTTTTATGTTATGGGATATTCAAATCTTGTCTAAGTAGATTGTATATGATTAGACATATAGAATAATGAAGCAAGCAGACTTTTCTTGTGGAACAGCTAGATTGTTTAACTATTAATGAATTTTATTTATTGTTTTGTAAATGCAGATAGTTATTTATCGATGTAAGATGTGGAAAATCTTGAGAAATAATGTTGAGATAGTGGCTTGGAAGTACTTAGTGAACAGGAAACCAAGATGATGTTTTCAAGAAATAGGATGTTATAAGGAATGGAAATAATATTTAGTTTTTATGTGGTTATCAGCATAGTTAACATAGCCCTATGACTGATACACATTTTATTGGACAGTGTTTATATTTCTTTAAATATTTGATGTTCTAATAAAGCTGAAGAAATATCTTTAACATCGTCCCTGTACTAGAGGATATTAGGCAGGTAAATGCCATACCTTTTCGCACTGTGCCATGATTTTGAGATATGTTAAGAGTAATATTCTAGCTTTCTTCCTTAATCCTATGCATCTGTTTTCGCTATCTTTATTTAATGTAACTGCATCGTTTAGTAAGATATTTTAAAAGAAATGATGAATAATTTAGAACTAAGGTTATGCTATCGTTTTTGTATAAGATTAGTTTATTTGCTTATAAGGAGCAGAATGTTATAACTTAAAATTGAAGATCCAAAGTATCCTAAGGAAAGAAAAGAATCATAGAATATATTTTGAATTTTATTTCGGAAATGAAATATAAATTTTTTTAAAATAAGGTATCTAAACAAAGATATTTTCTTTAAAGTGATAATAATTTTAAAAGCTTTAGTATTATTTTTTTTTAAGAGAAAATAAGTATTGCATATTTTTAAAATACAATAGTACAAAGTAAATTATGTAAACAATATGCATAGTATATTTTTTGTTTATTGATTAACAGACATGTATTGATGATTACACTTATATCATACTAAAGTAAGGCTTAAAGAAGAATATATTATGATTAGTAAACATTGGGTGATAAATACTAAAATCTAGTACTGAATTTTTGGATAATATTTTGTGTAACATCTTTGACTTTGCAAGATGAAATTTTTTTTAATATTTTGAGAAGTCCATACTCATTATAAAATTTTTGTTTTCTATGGAATGTTTTCTAAGTATGAATTTTTAAAAAAAATAAGATAGTTTAATAATATTAAGGATAAAATGCTGCTGTTAATAAAGTAGATAAATTTATTTGTAATAAGTTAACCATAATGAGAAACCAAATAGTAACATTTTTTTTTTAAAATTTTGTTCTAAATCTAAATAAAGATGTAATTGAAATATAAATTATTTTTTTATAACCCGGTAGATCAAACTGTAAAGTAAAAAAGTTAAGGATATCCACTGTAAATAGTGTAAATAAATTGTTTATTTATTTGTTGTTAGTAATAAACTTTGTTAAATTTTGTTATTTCAAAAATTTTGTGTCCGAGTTATTTATTTCTCCACATCGCTGCATGAAATCACAATATATGCATAATAATCGAAACAAATATATAATTTTGCAAAAAAAAAAAAAAGGTAAATAGAGAATTATTTAAGAATTTAAATATTTTATTGGTATTCATTATAATTAAATAATCATAATCTTGCATTATTTTATTGGTCATAAATCAGTTATCACAATATTATATTGAATTATATGCTATCAGTTGCCACACATATTTTGTTTGTCAGATTATTAAAATGCTACCACGTATTTATTATATCATTACATGAAGGTAAAGATTATATAAAATTATTTTATTATTTTATTATGGTAATAAAATTATAGTAAAAAGAAAAGATATACAGAATTAGTTAAACAATGAAGAATATTATTACTTTTATTTATTATTATTAGTTTCAGTGTAGTAGATTATGACATAAAATCCCTTCTCATATTTTACTACCGTATTTTTAAATTAACTTAGAATAAACTTTATGAACCTGAGATTATTTTATTTGAGCTAGATTATTATTATTAAATAGAAGATTAAGATTTAATTATTAGTTTAATCTTAGTGAGTAGAAGTTATTAAAGTCGTAAGAATACTATGAGTTTGTTATTTGAAATAGTAATAAAGGGGGGATAGTGTTCTTATGCCATTGAGGTAGTATCCTGTGGGATATTGGCTCAATGTAATCTATCTTGTCAACTGTATTTTCACTTCAAGTCTCATGAAAATATTAAATATTTATTTAATTTATTTTTATAAACTGAACCTTATTCGTATTGTAAATTTGAGCTAGTGAAACATTTTAATTTTAATGCTGAATATTTTATTTATTAACTATTAACTGAGCAAGAACCTATTTTATTTTATACCATATATTATCTGGAAGTGAGGATGCACGAGATACAGGTCAGAATATAAATATATGCACATGTATGTGTGTGTATGTGAGCATGGTTTTTGGGTTTGTTCATGTATAAATTTCTTGTTAATACTAACACTATGCCAAAGTTTTGGGTAATGATTCAAGAATATTGCAGAAATCTCACGTATACATGAATATATCCCAAATACTTGTTAACATTTTTGATTGTGAAATATATGTATTCATAAGCTGTTTTCTGCTTATGGTTAGCTTTGGTAGCTTTTATAGAAAAAGATTGATTTTTAAATGCCTGGATGGGGAGAGGGAAGCTAATTATAATCCAGTATTTTAAAAAGTATTATTACAATAAATATATCTGAATATATGAATTTGAAATATATTATTATATGTTAACTATTAAAAGTGATAAAAAACTGATAGGTCTGTAATTTCTAATATCTTCTTTAGCACCTTTTTAAAATATTAATATTACATTCTTCCAATCATCTGGTACATCTTTATCATTTAAACACTAGGTATATAACTTTGCCAAAAAAATTTCTACTTCTCCACCTGCTTCTTTTAAGATATTGATTATAATTCCATCATTACCTGGAGCTTTTCCTTTCTTGATAAATTTAATGCATATATCACTTCTTCATTTAAAATTCTGGGCACTTCAGAAGATACAATAGATGTAGAAGGTACTTGTTCTTTATTACTATATAAATTTTGATAGAACTCTTCTACCTATTTCATGATATTATCTCTCTTTTTAGTAATAGTTCCATTTTTTTTTCTGATTGAAGATATAAGTTTTTTTACCAATACCAAAATGTTGTTTTACACTTTTGAGACTTTCATTCTTTTCTACAGCTTTCATTGCTAGTTCACAATTATACTTTTTTATATCATTATCAACTTTTTTTTGCACCATTTTATAAAATTAAAAATATTCAATCCTTTTTAATGCATCATTTTTGTATATCTTCATATTCCTTTCTTTTTTTCATAAATTCTCTAGTCTCAGTAGAAATTTTATGGCCAATTGCTGCTTTTTTTTTACCAGCTATCTTTGTTGCAGTTTTTAAAAGAGTATCAGTTATTTTCTTATTAATTTCATTCAAATCTGAATCGTATTGCAAGTTCTAATTTAAATTCATTAGAATGTTTCTGAAGATTAAGAATGTCAACTGTAGATATTGTTTTTCTTAATAATTTTTGTCTCTCTAGTTTTGCATTAACCCATATCTACTAATCAATGATCACTTCCTGTGTTAAATTTATTAAGAACATAACAATCTTGAAATATGTATTTTCTGTTAGTTAAAATATAATCCAATTCTGCTGTACCTTCATTTGGATGCTTCCATGTCCATTTTCTTTTAACATTTTTCTCAAAAAAAGAATTCATAAATAAAGTTTGTTTTTTTCTACAAACTCTGTGTCCTCTCTCATTTTTATTACCATAACCAAATTTATCTAGAGCACTTTCATCTTTTATTTGTTTATCAATTCTAGCAATAAAGTCTCCCATAACAATTTTAAAATGTTGTTTAGTCTGATGAAAAGTCTTTTGTATATCCATATAAAAATCTTCTACTACTTCTCCACTGTGAGAACTTGTTGGAGCATAAACCTGAATTATCAGCATTTGGTTTCTGCAGTTAAGTTGAATAACAAATCTTGCCACTCTGTCCAATACACCATCAATCTCCACAATGTTGTTCTTCTACTTTTTATTTATAATGAATCCTATTCCACTTGTACTTCTAATATTTGTGAATTTCTAGTAAGTACAATGTCCACTTTTTAAATCAATTGTCTCTTCACCTTTTCTTCTAACTTCACAAAGTCCAATAATGTCCCATTTAATATAAGACAGTTTCTTCCAATTCTTGCAATCTTCCTTCACTTGAAAGTGATCTGCAGTTATAAGTAGCTAAATAAAAAGTCATCAAATGGCAGCCTGGGTTTGCAATCAAGGGATCTTAGCACCCTCCACCTTCAGCCACCAACCACACTGCCTTGGCTTTTGACTTTACAGCCTCCTGGGAACCAAGGGCTTATTTTTGTCTGTCATGATTGCATATATCTTAGAAAAAAATTTTCATTCACCCACATTCATTCTGCCTTATGAGGCAACTGAGAAGAAAGACCATGATATTTCTTGATCTTAAACTCGGAGGTAAAAAGCCAATAAACTCACCACGCTGGCTAATGCATGTTGATGAGCAGCCCATCCATGTTTGTATACTATATAAGTAGTCACATAGTAATAACAGTTGCAATGACTAGAACATATGAAGTGGACATTAGGAATCAAAGGGTTTCCTTTCAGTTAACAGCAAACTCCTTTTTACAGAAGATGGGTTGAACTTGGAGAGACCTTTATTGTGCAATGGATTGCTAGTGGTTGACAATGATGACAATGTTAACTATTATATAATTTCATTTGATGAGTGATGAAAAGAAAACTTAAAAATTTGGTGACATCCAGACGTTGGCTGAAAATACTTGATAATATCAAATTGTGATAGATAGTTAATGTTAATTTGACTGCAAATATTTTGTGTTTCTTCTAGTATTAAAATAAATTGCAAATTAATTATTGAAAATAATTATGAGAATATGGATGGAATTCTCTACCAGTCAAGCATGAAAATATATATCTGAAGTTACCTCAGATTTGCATAATTCAGCAGGTAAATGACATGTTTTGTAGAGCAGATCATTGAGTACAAGAAGACTGCATAATATTAGAGTCACTGTAAGATGTATCTTGTTCTCTCTTATTCTATAGTGTATTTTTCATCTGATTTTATTTTTTAGAAAAAGTGTGGTGGAATAAATATAAAGTGAGATGTAATCTTTAGATAGTCTTTTAAAAGCAAAAATTATTAATAAACTATTTTAAAATTTGGTCAAAATAATCCTTATTCTTAAAAATAAAGTATACATGTTAAGTATATTTAATTTTGGGAGGAAAAAGATTAAATAACAATTTAAATAGTTGTATATATACGTAGATGTATCAAAATAATATTATTATGTTTGGTTAAATAAACAAGAAATGATGTAATGCAATTGTATTTTATAGTGTTAAGAAGGTTGCTAAACAATGTAAATTATCACACGATTGAACAAAACATTGCAAAAAATGTAAAGATTAAATCAATGTTTACAGAGATTAATTTATTAAAAAAATATTTCTTTACGTATATCTATATGTGGATTGTAGAAACGAAATTGAAATCACCCTCGACTTTTTGAATAAGCTAGGATTGAGATCAAATACTGTTCTTGTCTGGATGCTATTCTCAATACTCTGTCAATACTCTGTCTACGATTTCACCAGTTTTCATTAAATTTTAATTCGCCATAATATTAATTATTTGTAATGTTTGATCTAATTTCTTGGAATTCTTTAAACGTATTTCACTGTTTTTTTTCTCTTTCATATATCAAATGCGTTGACCGGGAAGCTAACCGCTAGGCCCACCAACGCTTGATTACGTATTTCACTGTTGTACACAGATAAAATATAAATAACGTAAATTTTATTTTTCATATTCTAAGAGCATTAACAAATTTTTGTTTCGACTTTGGTAAAAATAAATATTGTTCAGTAGTTCCCTTCACTTAAATTTTTTTATGTAATTTAAATGTATCCTAATGTGAATAAATCTATACATACAAATTTTTCTTTACGTATTCAACAATTTTTGAGAAAAAAAATGGAAATAGGATATGTTAAAAAGGTGAAATTCTTTATCTTTAATATTTTATTGGCTAACTGTTGTTTTTCGCATAATTGAGATATATTTACAATTTTGTTTATTTTATACAAATATAAGCAGTTTTTTTTTTTTTTGCAAAAATAAAATCAAACAAACAAATAAAAAGCAAACATCCTATTTTAAATATATCATAATGTTTTCCAATGTTTTTCCAAATTTGGCCTTTCAATTTCTAGTTGATAATTTATTTCAGTTTACTAATTGGTTATCTGTTTATTTGTCTGTTTTAAGTCAACTTGAAAAAAAAAATTTTTTTAATTTAAAAAAAAAACGGAGAATGGAGAAGGAAGTTGTTTTTTATTTATATATTAGCAATTTTATTAATAATATATTTTTAAGAAATTTGATTTGATAAATCCATCGACATTCATCATCATTTCCAACTATTTGCAGGATGAAATTTTCTTCAAGTTTAATTCAGTTTCTCCATTTTCTAGGCTTTCTTCTTCACAATGCTCCAGCAATTTGCTTACTTTATCCATCTATCTTACATGTATTCTTTTCCAGGTTTTTAAAAATCTTTTAGAGTCCAGTTTAAGACTTCAACTATCCATCTATTATCATCTCTTCTAGAAATATATCCAATCTGACTCCATTTCAGTCTCTTTCAATGATGTCAGTAATATCTGCTTGCTTCTTCATCCATGTATTTTAGTTCTGATCTCTTCTTGTTATTCCTTTCTCCAAACTTACTTAAATGATCTGAAATCTCTCTACTATCCTTCTGTTAAGTGCCCAAGTTTCAAATCCATAGGTGAGAATTAGTAAGACACATCTGTTAAAAATCATCATTTTCAAACACATAGGCATTTTTATTTTAACTTTGAATTATTTCTATCAAAAGCAATAAATCCACATCTAATTATGTGATTAATTCCATTCATTATGTTTTCATCTGTATTAATAATCTGATCAAAGTTTTTGTAGTTGTTAACTTTTTCTAACTCATGACTATCGACCTTTATTTTCTTCTTACCTTAAGTCTTTTTAGTATTTATCTTTAGTACTATTTCCTCACCATTATCTAATAACTCATGCAATATTTACAGAAGCTCTGGAAAAATAACCACATCATCTGTAAAATCTAGATGATAAAAATAATCTCCATTTAGTTTTATTTCCATTGTTTTCTATTTAAATTGCAAAAAAGTTTTGTAGAGATAGAAGTGGTGGTCATGTGATGTTTATTAGAGATAGAATACACATTTCTCAGTGTGAGTCATCTTAGTGTCACTATATAATCTGGTCACTGCTTTTTATAAATATTCTTCAGAATATGACAATATCCTGGATCTATATTTCAATAATCAAAAACTTTAATTACTGTGCAATTCAATCAATACTGTTTTTTTACAATTTATAACTTATATTCACTGATCCTTTCTATAACTTATTGGATATGATCTATGGTAATAAAACTATTTTTAAATCCAACTTTTTCTTTTAATTGATATGAATCCAAATTTCATGGTAGATGAGTTAAAATTATCTTGGAGAACTAAAAGAAGGCTGATATATCTGTAAATTCTAATATCTTTTTCATTACTTTTTTTAAATACCAACATTACTGCTGTATTCTTTTAATGATCTGGAAATCTTTATCATTTAGACATTTAGTATATAGCTTTGTTAAGAATATTTTTTATTTCTTCATCTGTTTGTTTTAAGATATTAATAATAATTACAACTTTTTCTTTCTTCATAGATTTTATTGCATGCCTTACTTTTTGTAATTTAAAATGCAGGGCCATTCAGAAGGCATAATAACTGTAGAGGATATTGTTGCGGCTGTTGTTGCTTCATTATTTATAACTATATAATTCTATATAGAATTTTTCAAACATTTTCTGAAGTTACCTCACTTTTTAGTAATAAATAATTCCATCTCTTTCATATTACAGAAATAATTTTCATTCCAATACCAATATACTATTTTTGCATTTTTGGGACTTGTATTTTTTATTACACCTTTTCTTACCAATTCATAATTCTATTTCTTTATATCATTACTAATCCTTTTTTGTGATTTTTGATAAAACTCTAGATATTCAATTCTTCTTAATGGATTATTTTTAAATATTTTTTTCATATATTATTTTATCTCTGTAAAAAATTGACTGGTAAATTGTTTTATTTTACAAGCTTATTTTTTATATAGTTCTTAAAAGTACATTGAATATATTATTATTAATTTCAATCAAGTCTAAACCATTTTCAGTCTGTCAATATTTTAAAACAATTTGTAAGTTCTAATTTAAATTCATTAGAATGTTTCTGAAGATTAGAATTATCAACTACTAAAACCTTCTTAATAGTTTTTATTTTTCTAATTTTGCATTAACATGTATTTTACATCACAATAACGGATGCTCATTTCCTGTGCTGAATCTATTAAAAGCATTCAATCTTGGAATACATATTTTCTATTAGTCAAAATATAATCTAATTATACTATACTTCATTTGGTCATTTCCATATGCATTTTTGTTTAGTATTTTTTTCAAAGAAAGAATTCATAATATATAGTTTTCTTTTGTGAGCACCACAAGTCTGTACCCTCTCTTATTAATAACTAAATTTATCCACAACATTTTCCTCTTTCAATTATTTACCAGATGAAAGCCATGACAATTCAAAAATGAATTAGAGTCAGAAATGCTGTAAGTTAAACAATGGAAATATGATTGCATAACCACACAATCCAATTATCCCAGATAGTATAGGGAAATGGTTGATGGCATGAGAAATTCATGATGACTAGACCCTAAACTAAACTAAATTGTCTAGAAAAGGAAAAAGGAAGGCAGAAAAGATTGCTTGTATCAGAAACTGTATCCTGCGATAGACCAACATTCTATTCTACTAGGTAGTAGGGTTTTTTAATTCAATGCTGACCTTCATATTTGAATGCCATTTTCCATTATTGCTACCATTTTAGCCCATTGGTAACCTGAGCACAGTATCCAACATATATATTATAATAAATCAATAGTTTATATTTAACATGGTTCAAAATAGTCACAGTTATATACAAGTTCCTATATCAGAGTTAATTAACTAACATTAACAGTTTAGCATACTTTTAGTGTTATGTATCACAACCATAGTTAGAAACTATATTCTAAGAGTAAATAGAATAGCATATTAAATATCCTTGAAATCCAAGAACAAGTTGCATCACAGATTATAATACAGAATTGGTCACCTCCAACAACATTATGGTGAATTAATTGAAAATTGAACAAAATTTTTAAATGCTGCCTTTGAATTGTATGTACTTAAACAAAAAAAAAGCTCCTCTGATATACACCATTTCAAAGCATATTTTATATAAGTATACAAAGGTATAGAGTTTACATTTTCCATTTTAAAAAATCTGAAAACACTACTAAGTATTGTATTCATAATGAGAATTAAGGACTTAAAAAATGAATCTGTAATTACATTATAAAATATAATGGAAATAATTCAAAAGCTTTTATTATCCAGATAAAATTAAAAAATATCTCACTCTTTTATTGTTTTAATTACTGTTGTTTGATTATTTCATGCTAATCT
Organism: Epiperipatus broadwayi; assembly: GCA_028023455.1. Classification (NCBI taxonomy): domain Eukaryota; kingdom Metazoa; phylum Onychophora; class Udeonychophora; order Euonychophora; family Peripatidae; genus Epiperipatus; species Epiperipatus broadwayi. The sequence goes on from JAQFVV010012548.1 coordinate 843,601, forward strand.
AAATATTAACATAGGCAAAATAAGAGTCATAGATCACATGACCCTATCTCTTAAGCTTGTTTATAAATATTAACATATTTTGCTCTTTAGTTTCAAAAATGGAACCAAAAGAAGTCTATTATGCTGATTTTTATATATAAATTATTAAAAATAATAAAAATATGTATAACAGCTATTAATATATATATGAATAAATACATGAAAAGCCTCTTTAAGCACATGATTTTATGTCCTTATCAAATGTTAACCATCTATTTTAAATATTAAGCAGCACTATCTACTGGTTTATAATGGAAATAAAAATAACAATAACAACAATAAATAAAAGATGAATGAAAGAAAATATAATTATGATACAGCAATCCAGATTGTTAGATTCAATAAAACTTGAAACAAATTAATGACATATCAATATACAGAATAAATAAAAAATATATCTTATACAACTTAATATATATTACTTTATTTATTTATTTTTAATTGAACAGTTATTAATTAAATTTATTGAAGTTTTATATATTGAAGTTTTATTTATATATTTATACAATTATATATATATTATGCTTAATATAATTTTTGATCTTTAATGTAATTTAATGGCTTAATATTTTTATAGTATCTATTTATGTCCACATGTTAAGTAATGAATGTATGAAATAGATTTATCATCTCTCCTATTAATTGCACTCTTATTTTCTTTGGTTCAACAATATGGATTTCTGTATCATAATTTTATTCTGTTTTATTCAATTTTATTTTATTTATTGTTGTTGAAGTTATTTTTATTTCTGTTATGAAACAGTAGGTAATAATAATAGGCTTACTGATTAAAATAAATTTCAATGTATACAAATTATAGATAGCAAAATTAATATTTATTCAAGTTTTTGTCAACGTTTGGGTTCATAATGAGGAGAAAAAAGATTTACTGTTGAAATATCAAAAATTCACAAATTTAAAAAGTCCTGGAATTAGGAATTTTATATTAATAATAGTCTACTTATATCAAGTAATCAAAACTTAAATCAGTTAAAATCTGGAATGAATGAAAATCAATTTCAAATTAAAAAATTTGACAATCTCTTCACAAGTCTACAGATACAGACCCTAGCATATTTCCTGTGCCTATTATAGAACAGTTAACAGTAAATTCCAGTGGCGGCTTGTAACTAAAATTTATGAGAGTGCTGTTTCGGAAAATTTTTAGCCATTGTTTATATTGTGTAAAACGAAACAAATATATAAAAATAAAATTTACACATAGACACATTTACCAACTTCTAAAAAGAAAAATAAATTATTTTTTACCTCAAGTTTCACCATCTTCCAATTGGATTAACTTGTTACTGAAAATCTTGTTTTAATTGCTATATGCTACCATAATTTAAGATTTTAAACTATGGTATGATGTCATACAAAAAAGCTGGCACAAAGAAACGTGCTTTCCTTTTTATTTTATAGGATTTCAAAAAGTTCAGTCTGTCCCAGTGAGTGTTTATTATTCTGATTAAAATAAATGTGGGCATCATTATAAGGTCAATAAAGGTTTTTTTGTTTGAAGATCCACGCAGGCATTATTTTATGAGATCACAAACTTAGAATAATTATCATTGAAGTATATGGCTGTAATCATCATAGTTCAAGCTTGACCCACTTATTTAAAAATGAAATCCATTCTTCTCGCTTTATTCTGCTGTTTAATGATTATATAATGAACAAGTATAAAGAAAGTAAAAAAGACTCATTAAGTCATTATATTGAATGTTATCAAAAATAGTTTCTGCACTGTTTAAGCGACAGTGACATCTCTACCTATTACTAATGTGCAGCTTCTTATCTCAGACATGCATGCAACAGTCAAACACGACATTACTGGAACTGTGAATTATATAGTCCTATACAAGGGTTTTTGTAATTTTTTCATGAAATATAGGATAGTTACTGACATTGAACTTAAGAATTATATAATGTTTAAATATAAAAAAAGCTTAAAAAAAGACTCATTATGAATGTTATAGAAAGTGCCACAATTCCACAGTGCCTATGCACTGTTAAATTCACATTTTCCACAGATTCATTTTAAAGGCAACTATGAGTCATATTTATTTGCACAAATATTAAGCAGATATAAAATATTCATTTCAACAGATAATTCAGTTTTTCAAAATATAATTCTTATGCAGGTAAACACAGACATTTATGTAAATAAACAACCTCATAATTGTAATATGTTCTCCCCCTCTCCCAAAAAAAAACCTTCTTGCACCCTATATATTTTTAAAAATTATATTTTCACAGTTTTGAACATTGCATTCATTTTATAGATATACTTTTTTGATTAAGTGATTCATTTAATCACTATAATGATTACTTGTAATTTTTTTTAATGATATTCATTTTTACAGTGGTGATACTAACATTTCTTTCTAATGAAGTAAAAGGGATAATTTTAAATAGAAATAGAAACTCATAATTAATAAATGAATTTTATAATTATTTGAAAATAAATAATGAAATACACCTGGGTCTCATTTTATGTGGATTTTTTTAATGCGATTTTGAAGTTATGCAATTCATATTTCTTCTTAATATCTTTTTATGCAGGTTTTCTTTTATGTGATAAAGAAGTTCATATTTTACTATATTTATTAGGTATCAAGAAATTTAAATTATTAATGACTTATTTTGACTTGAAGTACTTTTTTTAAAACAATTTAATGTTATATTAGCAGCTAACATGAATATGGCCTGAAGCTATTTAGAATCTTAGTTTTTACATAAATAAACCTACTTATACTTATGAGTAAATAATAATAATAATAATAATAATAATAATAATAATAATAATAATAATAATAATAATAATAATATATTTATACTTATGAGTATAAAAATATCACAATAAATATTGAAAAATTTTAAACTTTTAAAACACATTTTGTTCGATATAACAGAAATAAATATTCTTTTAGATTTTTAAAATAAATAAAGAAGATTTTGTTGATTTTGTAAACTAAAAATAATCTTTCTAATAATGTATAATCTTTTTGCTTTGATTGTAATCTATTTTTTTAATATAGAAACAAAATGTGAACATTTAAAATTTATTTCAGTAGTAAACAAAAATATCTATCAAATGAAGACAAATTTATTATTTTCTGTTAAATAATAATCATTTAATCACAGATTTTACATTGATGTGTGAGGCAGAGAAAAACATCAGAAAATGCTGAAATCTGAGAGAGTTTGCTGCAATGAACAACCTCTTAAATTCCAACAAGTGCTAAATAGTTATATGTCTGGATATCACGAGCTTTACAAATAGTTAGTAAAATTATCATCTCAAAGTTTAATCACCAATTACAGTGTCCACAGAAAACCATTAACACAGCGCAAGACTGTAAGTGGCTCTAGTTATACTTCCTCTTGTGATGAATCTGATTTCTTACCAGTTCTCAAATGAACTGCATATTGTCAAATAGTGATAATGATTAAAATATGTATGAAAAAATATAAAATTACATACTGTAGTTAATAAAAAAAGTAAAAAAAGTTTGTCTTGTATCAATTTTTTTCAAATATTTGAAATTTTTTATTAGTCACCTTTATTTCCTTATTTTTTTATGCTTTGCTTTTATGCATTTTCTGAAAATTACAGAATCTATCTCCCATTTTTCAGGGTAAATTAAGTCTATTTTTGTGTGATTTTTTTAATGCGGGTTTTCTGTGGAAGCAATCTATTGCATAAAACAAGACCCAGGTGTATACTATATTATCATCATAGCCATGGCCATTTGGTTCTAAACCTTTTGCACATACAATAACAAATGCTACAAAATCCATGTTTATCATATCATGAATTTATGATACAATTTTAAAAATTATGCATATTAAGACCTCAACATGATAAAAGACAGTATAGTATAAATTAAGAGAGAAAAAATTCATATAATATTATATTCAAATCTAGTTGAATCATATCTGAATGTCCATTTTAGTCAGCTCTAGAACAAGAACAACTAACTCGTGAATTAAAAGTTCCCAGATTTATTTCTGAAAAAAAAAAGTATATATAAGTTAAGATAATTAAATGAAGATCAACAAATATAGAATAAATACTCCACTAAGAATAGCTAAGCAAATTGCAGGAAGAAAAAAATAACAATTCATTAGTGAGATAAGACAATCTATATAAAAAAAGAATTGGTATGAAAATGTTTTAAAATGAGTATTTAATTTAAAAAAAATCTGAATGCCAAGATTGCTGGGAAATAATACAAAAAAAGTGTTAATAATGAAACAAGTAGTAAGATGTCATCATATACCAGAAAAAATGTTACTTCAACAACAACAACAACAACAAAAGCAGTTATGACTACTAGAAAGAAAGATAATAACACAAAATAGTAAATGCTGAAGCTTTGATGATAATAATTAGATAAAGGTATTAGCTATTTTTTGAAATAGTCGTAATAAATTTAAAAGCAGCCATCAGAGAATTACTTTTATTGTGATGTTAATCTTGAATGACATTAATGTCATTTGCCAAGAGACTGTTTGGAATCATAAAACCTGCTTTGCAACAATTTATTTAATGCATATTCTAGACAGAATTAATAATTAAAATAATTACAAATTATTATTATTTTCATCATAAAAATACTTCAGTTAATTAAAATAAAAAACAGACCTCAAGTTTAGTAATTTTTTTATTTTTGGTTTTAATTTTTAATAATCAGATGACTTACATTACTTTTGTTTCATTTTTTAAAGAAATGCATATTTTTTATAGTTTTTAACTTTGTGGATGTAATTGAATTAATAAAAAACTTTTACTATATACAATTATTATTTCTAGCAACTTTTAATTAATTTTAAACATCAAATTGCCATTAACTTTATTATTATTATTTAAAAAAGAAAACGATTCAAAACTTTTTTTTAAAAAAAAAAATCATAATTTAACCGTTGCTGAATCTTTAAAAAACATTGGAATAAATTCTACCAAGAGAAGAAAAGCAGTCATCCGCAAAACTTATACCAATTGAGGTATTCAAACCGAAAAAATGCAATTTTTCAAGTTCCCCGTTATTATTAGTTATCTATCAAAATACAAATCTTACACAATATATCAAATCGTTTTCTAAAACCTTTCTAACACCTTCTACCTCATCATATATTAATAACATTGGTAATTCCCTTTTAAAAATCATTTAATGATTTCCCTCTTCTATTTTATCATTCTCTTGTCTTCCACCATCCTAATTCTGCTTTTCCTGAATATATATATTTTCATATACTTGTTCAAAATTTTTACATTTTTTTTTTATTGAATAAAATCTTTATTTGTAATCTGATTTGATATGATGGGTATACATATTGGAATGTGAAAATATATGAAATGCACTATTATGTCATTTGGTAACTATTTTAATTGTTTGCAGGTGTTTAATTCCATAAGGTGTCTTGGGTGATGTAAAAGTTTTGTGAGACTATGTTATTTACAACAGTAATCTATTTGCTTCAAAACTATGATTTGGTTGGAATGGCTATGAGGCTCCAGGTTATCTTAATTTCCCATCTTATCCTTTTTATTTTTCTGCAAATTCGCATTTCTAATCATTAATGTGTTCTCTTCTTTTTTTTCTAATTGTACACATCTTTGATTCATATAAAGCAATATAGCAGACAAAACAGTTAACTAACTTCCTTAAATGAACTACAAAATAATTGTTTTATGATTATTAAAATTTTGTTTAGCATCTCACACTAATTTTTTTATCTCTATAATTACTTAACTACACAAATATTGAAAAACATTAACCTGTTGTAAAACTTTCTGTACGGTGATTATTTTCATATTTTCATCTTATCACTGATTTTCATTACTTTAATTTTTAATATTATTTAACAATTTTTATTTTAAATGATTGTCACTTTGAGAATACAATTCAATTTAAATATCTTGGTAGCTTTGTAAATAGAAAAATGGACTTAAATATTGAAATGCATCTTGGTCTCCAATGTGATCTTGATTCTTTTAACAAGTTGAAAGATAGGATATTTCATTACAATGATATAAATCACTACTGAAAATAAACTAATTATGTATAGAATTGTTATTTTCTTAACTTATTATATGGAAGTAAAATTTGAAGTATTTAATAATATAAAGATGTTTAAAAAAAATCATTTAAGGATGCTTTGTAAAATTCTAAAAATATAATGATTAGATCACAAATTCTGTCAATATGTTGTTCAGCTTGATGAGTACGACATTATAGAACTTACTATAATAAAATTACATGTTCACTCAATTGGATATGTGAAATGAATGAATAAAATAAAAGTTTTAGAAAACGTTGAGAGATAGATTCTGTTTACATCAAAAAAGTACAATATGAATTGTTTTCATTGAAAATGTCAGGGAATAGAATACTAAAGAAGAGTTATAATTAGGCAAGTTGAAGTATTTTAAAAATAAAAACTTGCTTCAGAATAAATTAAAAGACAGCCTTACAAAATATTAAGTAAACAGAATAATAAACTAGCATATGGACATATTTGTATTTCATTGATTTTTTTAATCTTTTTTTTTTTCTTGAAGTTGGCATGATGACGGATTTTGCTTACAGTTATTTAATTTAAATTTTCTAAAATTTCTATCAGTTTTACAAAATACTTTATTTATCTTTCCTTCTGCAGGTATTGCATTCTTATCAAAAAAATAAGATACCATAAACGATTTTAGTTCTAATGCTAACTCCATCAGAATAAAAAGTACATTGAATAATTCATTTAGTTAAACACCTATTAATCAAAACAACAAATTTACACCATTCCTTCCTTATATTTCGATCCCCAGCATCTACCTTTTCATAACAAGTTTATTAAAAACATGCTAATATTTTCTCATACTTGTATAAATTTTCTAAACATCTTTTTTAAAACATACAACAAAATAGCTAATTCACTTTAATACATTCCCATTCAAGATCATTGAAACAATATTCTTTATTCTCCCTATATAAATCTTTCAGCAATAATTCTGGCATCTTCTCTTCACTAAACTATTTACTAGATATAAATATATCTAATTTAAAGAAAATATATTTATTAGCAACATCATATCTGCATCTAAGATTATACTAGATGTTTTAAAAAAATTTCATTTTGTTTACTCCTCTCACACCAGTTTTATGATTTTGAAGAAAATATAATGACTGATCAATCTCTGGAGATGTAGATTACATTACAAACTCTATCTAATTTTATCAAACTCTATTCACCTAAAACCCTTAATAATCTAATTAATTTTGTAACTTTGCTATTTTTAATTTTATTTAAAGCTTTCATAATTTTTCCTTTACTATTGTATAATATATTTTTTTCATTTTACTTGCTTTACTCTTCAATTAACATAGATAAATGTTTTCTACTTGTGGCATATAATTACTTATATATATAAATTGTAACCGTAAATCTTGATGGCCAGCTAATGGCCACCGAAGGCCATTGCCCTCTCAACTACCTCTCGTGCCAAATACATTGCGGCACTAAAAATTGTAACCGCAAATTGTGTGGTCCCAATTACGTAATATAAGTGCACTAGGAATTGTAACTTTGATCACTAATCAATTCCTGCTGTACATTGTCAGCTATTAAGAGCTGTATCCAAAAGCATATCATGCTATCTATTTTATGCACCAAAGACCACAATCAACATCTGGAGCAACTTACCATAGACCAAACTAATGATCTAACATAAACTTTTTACAATTTATTTGATCGCAGCCAGGGTATACCGCGAAGACCTATCATAGTATTATTATAAAACACATTAAACAAATTATAAGTGCAATGTTATTATTTTTAAACCTTAATTTGCGATTTTTATGGTATGCGACCCTATGGCCGACCATGTACAAGATGGCGTAATTTGTGGAACTACATAAGATTATGAAATTTTAAACCATCTATATGATTTTTAATACGAATGCTAGTCCAGGTAAAGCTTTGCAATAAATAAATATAAATACTTGGGTTCTTTTTTTATAGTTTACTATATTATTGAGACTCTTATTATACTGACAAATGACAATTTAAAAACGTTAAGTAAATATATTTAATCATATCATTATTTGGTAAATCTGTTCACAAGTTTAATAATTAATTTGTATTTTATACTAGAATCAACTACGCAAAGCCACAATGATGGAAAAGGTAAATGGGATTTTATTGTACCTTACCAATCATAAACTACCAAAGACGAAAAGCATCTTAATGTTTTCTCAAAAATATTAATAAACTCTTATATCATGTAGACAATAATATGTAATTCAATGTATGCTCTTCAATGTATGCTCTATCCAAAGTTTATGATTTCTGATGTTATGAATGACACATAGCAACGGCACAGTAAGTTTAATTATAAATCAACGTTTATTTACAAATTTATGAACAATAAGTAATTAATTTCAATATTCTACATAAAACATAAATAAACAAATAAAATAAATAAATGATAATTCCATTGACTTTCTTCAATAACATCTCATAGGTACAGTTTTAAAATCTAATCATACCTTATTTCAATCTAATATAATGAATATTGATGAGATTATACGAAATTCAGCATCAAACTCATGAAATATTTAATGTCATTTCCAGATTCAATAAATCCCTACTGTACACCTATAATAATATAATAAATAATATGATGTCTGTATGATTTAGCTATAATGTAATCATTAATTAAAGTGACAATTTAAACTTACGTTCCGGTTAATAATAATCAACCAACAGTTAATTATTATGAAGTACTTGAATAGAATGTCCTGCTACCATTTAATAATCTAACCTATGAATTATGCTTACAAATGAAGAAGATGATTTAGCAGATTAACTAAAATACTTTGCCCAACTTATATCTGTGAAGCAAAACATATTCCTGTGGATGCATTCATCTACACGTAGGAATTAAATAATACTAAACGTTTTGTGTATTTCAACACCATCATAAAGTAATACGTATAATCACACAATTCCGCGGATTAACCATCGGCGCAGGAATGTGTGTAAAATACAAAAATGGCAATTAAAATAATCTGCGGATTAACCACCAGCACAGATTAAAGCCCTTTAACATTCTAAAACAACATTATTATTTACTTCACATTAAAGTGCAAAATCATCCTCCTCAGTTCTTCTGACTATTCAGAATACACTAACACTTTAGCAAATGTGGGTTCTTGCTTAGTAAAATGTTACACTAATCAGGACAACTAATGTACTACTTATCTTGCTTAAAATAAACATGTGTAATATAATATAAGTAATATTGGCATAGGAATATAAATCTGGAAAGACTCACAAAATATCTCACAAAGATTGATACATCTCATGAATTCATTTAGTACTTTTAAGCTTTTCCGCAAGCACTATTCTCTTGAATAAATATTTTATTCAACCCTTATTAATTTAAACCTAACAAAATATAACTTATGAACTTCATATGCGAGTTCATATAACGATAAAATTAAATTAATGTATTATTCATTAAATATATAAAATTTAACGGTGTGTGTGTGATAAAACTAAATGTAAAGCATTTTATAGTTCAATACATGAATTTTAGCAGATGTGTGTATCACAAATTGGATTGTATAGCATTTTATAACTCCTAATGTGATCCGTAGAATCCATGTACGATGTGTAGAATAATAGGTATACGAGGTAATAGCTATAACTGTAGTTAAATTCCATACATGCAATTCTATCCATTTGATTAGTTATTATAAGCAATATTAGATTAATGATTTTGCGTGGCTCTCCAAACATGAAACAATTTTAAAACATGATACGCAGAATTTAAATGAAAATGTTTTTCATAAAGTTATTAATCTCTACATTTCTCTATTAAAAGTGTTCCAAGTTTATCACATCCATGCAAGTATTTATTTATCCATGCATTAATCCAGGAATACTAATTACAGCAATTAATTTATTCATTTCAAACCGACGATAAAATTATAAAATAGCTTTGATTAATTATTTGAAAAATGTTTATTATCCAAATGTTAAACAAATTAACTAGCAAATATTACTGGCATTGTAAAGTTAAATATCAATCAATATTATATTTTATTAGAATTAAAAACGGAAATATTAAAATATTTTGATAGCTTTAACATTTTACTTTAACTTAAAATTCTTCTTTTTTAAAAAACAAATTTTCATATTCATAAAACTTCTGTAATTAAAATACTTATTTAATTTTTCCAAATTGTAGAATAATAAATATTTCAAAACATACCAAAATCTTGTATTTAATTCTTTCAAACTTAAACTGGGAAGCTCCGACATTTTAAAAATGTAATATTGGAAAATTTATTACCGGTGATTCGATCCACTTGGCCAGCCGACTTGAACAGACTTTTAAATTTAGCAATTCATCTTATAATTAGTTACCACTATGTTATATTTATGTTTATAGCAAATTTTGTGGTAATCAGTTTACTTATTAACTATTTTAAAATAAGCTTATCAAATTTACACCATTTGCCTTTACCATTTTCTTTTCTTTCTCCCTCCAAAAGCAAACTAACAGACGATCTTCCCTAAATTCGCGCTCTTTTCTTTTATTACATTGAGACGCATACGTAATTACTGTATTTATTTTTAATAATTAATTTTAATTGAACAAATGGTTTTTTAATTCAATGGAAATAATAATTTAAGATCATTTTAAACAAATAAAAATAAAGTATTATTTTTAATACTATTTTACCAAATTTTAATGTGTTGTCAAATTTTAAAAAGTTAAACGTTTTGATATAAGTTAGTATATGGGAAGAAGCAAACTTAAATTTATTAACATAATATAAGAGAGTAATCTGTTCAAAGTGCAACTCAAGCCAATCAAATCACCAAAAGAAGAAAGAGAAATTTTTATACTAGTTACATCAATTAATATATTTTATACTAAAATATATGGTTACAATATATATATATATATATATATATTTATTAGTATATATATATATATATATATATATATATATATACACTAATAAATTATCATTTTTGATTTTTATTCCTATTAGTATATCTTTCTCAACCAAGTAGTTATAATCTATTATACATACACATGATGCTTGCTTTCAAATTTTTTGTGAATACCCAGAATTTATGGATAGTATTGAATTTATTGAATTCTTTATTTTTCATATAATAAAGATATATGAGAGGTAGTGACCTGGATCAAATGATGAGCAAAATGCATCTTGGGGTCATTTGTTTTTTATTGTATCTTTATTTATATGAATCTAGAATAATAAATGATAATATTGAAGCTATTGAATATATTTATAAAGATATTACATATAGGAAAAAGAAAAGCAAATAACTCCTTGTGTTAGTGTCCTTTAATTTCAAAAATGCATATATATTAATCTTAAATTAAGTTTTAAAGTTTATATCCATCCTAGAGACAATCTCTAGTTTAGTAAATCATTAATAATAATCATTATTTTATTTATCTAAAGTGGATGGTGTCAAAGATGTGGGCTGAGTTAATTTGACACTTGTAATTCAAAATGTAATTGTAGTATTGAATTCTATATAATATGCATTGGAACACACCTAAATATACAGAATGTATGCTTTTCATTATATACATATATATTCTAATATAAACACTAAATGAATTTTGAGTAGTTAATTTATATATATATATATATATATATATATATATATATATATATATATATATATATATATATATATATATACTCACAGAAAAACAAGACTGATTTACAAGCTAGACTCTTAAAGAATCATTTAAATGAACTTGCAAATAATTCTTTTTTATAGATCAATGATTATTAACATTGGTGTAAAAAAGGCTTGCTGTTTAATTGATTCTTCAGGAAGCTGACTTGTGAATTATTATAGTAAATGTTTTTGGATTTGGTCTTTCTGTGAATAGGTTTATATAATCAATGTTACATATTTCATAAGTTGCAATTTATTTATGGATTTGTTAAAACTGTTATAAATACATTGCATATACATACTTATAATGAAAATTTAGTTTTAAATTGACATATATGCATTAAGATATAAACAAAATTAATTAAAGAAATAAATAGAATTATATATTGTATGCATTTTGATTTTTACACATATGTGTATATCATTAAAAATCAGCCAACGCTTAGACAATCCCAATATCAATAATAATCAACAATTTCAAACTGTTGTCAAGCCAATCTCTTTTTAACAATAAAGGTGGAATGTTTATGTGTGCAACTATTTTAACAATAAAAATAAAACTTATTATCCTTTTGTTTCATTTTTTAAAAGGAAATTGATGACAATTGCAAAAGATAAAATTATCAGATGATTTTAAAATGGTAAATTTTAAGCAGATGTTTGACTGTAGTGTAAAAGTATTAAAAGTTATTTTCTAGTAATGAACAACATCAAAATGCATACAATATATCATTCTATTTATTTCTTTAATTAATTTTGTTTATATCTTAATGCATATATGTCATTTTTAAACTAAAATATCATTTTTTAAACCAATATAGGAAAATGAATCAGTGTTATTTTTTTACACAGTGGTTGCTTAGCATTATTATATATTGAATTAAACATACTTTTACATTGTAAGTGTTTATCTCATTATATACTTTATCTATTCTATGTGCAAATTTTATTTTCTAAAATTTTTTTATATTTACACTTTTATATTTACTCACTGTCTTCACTCTGCAATTTCTTCTTATATCATTGCTAATTGAAGTATTTTGCTCTCTAACTTCTTACATAACTTTGTTTATGGAAGTTATCATTTGCAATGATTATGAATATTGCAATTCTAAAAATAAAAAGATTGACAAAAATAATACACTAGAGATGACTTTTGCAATATTTTTACAAACCAATTGTCAATTATTTTGTTTACTGATAACTTGTGATGTATTCTAACTTCAGGAGCAAATTTTTTCTTCAGAAACGTTTTTACACTTTGTTTATTTGTAACTTTCCATATTATTCTATTCTCAACCATATTCTTTACAACAATTACAGGCCCTGCCTCCACCATGAAAATCATGTTCAAGTTTAACATAAAATAATTTTTATTAGTCTTGTATCATTTGCTCATTTTCACAGTACAATAGATTATATAATAAAGTGTAAGGGATAATATGTAAATATGTAATTTATAATCTCTTCTACTCAACTATAATTCTCATCTGCATGCAGGGTGATTCACTCTTATACTAAAAGTCTTTTTGAATCCCAGAATAAGGAATCATCTTCTACTAGACTAATAACTTCTAACAGAACTGATGAATTAATAAAGAATTAAATGGATGAACCTTGTTATCAATGATTTAAAAATGCACAGGAAACCATTACATTAAAGATTTTAGAATATCCTGTTATTTTGAAGTCATGAATAAATTATTGGATTAAATCAGGACCTTAATGACCATGGTATTGGAATATGAAAAATGATCTCTTTAAATTATAAGCCTCTAATCCTTGCAAAAAAATAACATATTTGTAATGGTATCCACTATGCCGGAAAAAGTAAAAAGTTCAAGGATAAAATATAAGATAGATGTTTTGGATATTGATGAGAGTAGGTGGTCAGATAATGGTGATTTTTAGATCAGAAAGTTTTAGAATAATTTATAATAGAGACAATAAATCTGAAGTGATGCTGCTCTATTTTTAAGATGGGTTTATAATGCATTGAATAAATATCATATGAGTGAAAAAAATATCAAAAATTTAAAAAAAAATAAATCCAATGAACATAGCCTCCATACAGGTATATTTTTCTACTACTAAGTGGTAGTGAAAAAGATGAGAAATTGGAATAACAATTATTTCTTGTAAATAAGAAAGATATAATTATCAGTAGCTACACATAAAAATTCAAAATTTACCAAGTAGTTTTGATTTGGTAAATATTACTCCAAGAGATGAAAGGTTAATTGAACTTTGTGTACATCATAACATGCTCATAATTAATACTAGCTGATGTGCTAAAAGATGGTATTTGCAGAAAGCATCTGGTAATTTTAAGATATATTTTATTAATTATATTATAATCAAGCAATAATATAGACATTAGCTAAAATTTAATCATGGCTAACCTAATGTTGATGTAATTTATGTTTATCTGCTTGTTTTTCAAAATGTAATATTAAATTTATAAAAGGCATCTAGAAATTCAAAAATAAAATTGTTGTGGAGTTTAATGATACTGATATGGAATGCTGTAAGAAGAGTATAATGGTAACAGCTACTAAAACATAGAAAAAATGACTCCAGTTCTTAAGAAACCATGGATGATTTAAAAGATGTTGGATTGAATTAAAATAAAAAAACAAGTACATAGAAATTAAAAATTTAATAATGACAAAATTTAAACTAAAAAGGAATGATGAATAAATTTGATTAGTGAAGAAAAATTGAGAATATTTTATATATAGAAAAGGTGAAAAAGGCATGAAATGTTTAAATGTTAAATTACAAACATTATAAAGAATAAAGAAGGTAAGATATTTTTGGAACAAAAAAGAAGATATGTGACAAATGAAAGAGTTTAGTGAAGATTTGTTTGAAACAGAAAATATTTGGGATATGATAAATTAATTAAAAGATGATAATCTTGAAGAGGATGAAAGAAGACCAACAATAACAAAAGAAAAAAATTACTATGTTTTGGCATTCTGGTGAAGTTTTTTAAAATTATAATATTATGCAAAATAGTTTGATATAATCATAAGACATTATAAAATAAAATAATTTTATTAGATTTTATGAATATTAAAGTTATTACATTATTGAAAAGAAGAAATGCAAATGATTGTTGAATTATAAAAAAATAATACTCTTGTCTCATGCCTCCAAGATTCTATTAATGGTAATTTAAAAGATCTAATTATTCTAATAGAAGATAGATAATAACTTGTATGATGATCAGTATGATTTTAGATTTAGAAAGAGAATTAGAGAAATGATAGATATGGAAAGTGCACCAGAGAAGCAATGATATCATTAAGAATGATTTTAGAGATTGGAAATGAATCTAAAATCTTATGTGATTTTTATTAACTTGGAAAAGAATGGATTAGAGCGCATTATTTTAAATGATAAATAATATAGAGCTTGTTCAAAGGAATAAAATATTGATTCTGAATTTCTATAGATATCAAAGCATTGTGAGAAATGTGAAAGCTAATACCAGAAGAGATGTGAAACAGTGCTGTCCCTGGACATTCTATTTGTTCAACTTATTTATTTAAATTATAGTAGTGATCATGAAAATGAAAAAAAAAAAAATTGAATTGAAGATATGATTATAGTATTTATTATGCATATGATATGGCTTTAATTGCATTTCCCCTCCCTCCCCAAATAAAATTCTTAAGATGTTGAATATAATTTTAGTGGGAAACAAAAAAGATGTTAACAGATATCTATTTAAAATTAAAGGAGGAATAATGTGACAAAACAAACTTTTTAAACATAAAGATTGTACTATTAAATAAATATATCATATCAAAAATAGGATAAAATTTGCTTGAAGTATACTGAAATGTGAATGTGAGACATGATCTTTGAGAAATCAGGCAAGAGAAATCTTAGATATATTGAAATGTAACTTTAAAGAAGATTGGATAAGTTAAAACATACTAATGATCATATTATATTAAGAGAAATCAATATAAAAAGACATTTGTTAAAGAAAATAAGGCTTAAAAAAATAAAATTCATTGGAAACAGTTATTTTGATATTTCTTAACAAAATGATTTGGAGAATAAAGTTTTAGCTAAAAATTAGAAAGAAAGAGATATGCTAGAGACATCTTATCTTAAACAATGCAATATGTTAAATAGGGTATGTAGGCAAATATAAAAAAAATGACTAAGATAAAATATTGTAATAACAAGTTGTTGGCTTTAGATAATGATAATGGGTTTCTTTAGTAATAATATCCAGAAAGTTGATGAACTTAGTAATTAGTTATATAACCTTGATTTAAATATTAATTTTCTAAACCATATATTGTATTCAAAATATTAACTACATTGTTATATTTTGATTTTCAATTGTCAAACATTTCATCCACAACTTTGACATGTTCCGTTCTAGTTAAATACAATGAATGTCACTAATTATTCAGTAAATTAAAATTATCTCTAGCCCAGATATAAACTTTCAACCTTAGATAAAGATTAATATATCTGTATTTTAATAATTTTTCATTCATGTGGTTTAAAAAGAATGTAGTGGTGTGAAAGTTATTAAGTACATATATTAATAAACATTCTGTAAATTGCGTTTTCAAGGGGCAATAATAGCATAATCAGTATTTTACTAAAGTAAGATGAAGTTTTTGTTCTTGCTTTTAATTGATTCAGTTTTAAAATTCCACCATCAAACCTATATTATATCTTAATCCTTAACTCATGAAGTCATCTACAAACTGTTTCAAAAAGCACTGTATGTAATATATAGGATATATGAGCACAGACTTTTACATGATCCACAACTCACCACTCTATCTCATATCACTGATACACTTTAACACAAGAATCTCAGTCTCAGGGTAGCCTTTGAGTGTTCCATCATCAGATTTTCAATTGGATGGACGGTTGAAGAGTTGGAGTGGATTGAAGCCTGTCCATTAAAGTGTGAAGATTGGTTATCTTAATATATATCTGAGCACTTATTGCATATATGTGTGGA
Source organism: Epiperipatus broadwayi (assembly GCA_028023455.1). Classification (NCBI taxonomy): domain Eukaryota; kingdom Metazoa; phylum Onychophora; class Udeonychophora; order Euonychophora; family Peripatidae; genus Epiperipatus; species Epiperipatus broadwayi. The sequence continues at coordinate 860,381 of JAQFVV010012548.1, forward strand.
GATGATAATCTGGACTAACTGATGATTGCTGGTTTAGCATGAAATATGTATATTGGTGATTATTTATCTTTTCGACATATATGTGTTCAAGTGTATGTGATATGAGATAGAGTGATGATTTGTGGGTCATGTGAAAGTCTGTGCTCATATACTCTATATATTACATATATTGATACAGGTATATAATAAGCCTCTATTTCAGTTATTAAAAACCACTATCATAAAAATCACAAAATTGAAGCAACTAGACATCCTTGAATACGTTTTCATTTCAATTTTCTTAGATTTTTCATTTGTAATAATAATTTTTTTCACATTTTTTCATATTAAGTTATATAATATGAATAAATATTTTAAAAATGTTGAAAAATATTTTAAAAATCTTTTTTGAATTATATCACTATCTTATTTAAAGTTACTTGTTAATCTGACAACTATTTATTTTTAGTTTCTTAATTAATAAATCTGAAAAAATTTAACTAGGATAACATTCAATTTGTTATTGGCTCTTTTTTTCCTGTCCCACTACTACTTTTTGTAATTTTAATTCTACCATCATTAAATTATTATTTGAATTTATATCAGTGCCTTGCTGTGAACATATATTTAAATCTTAAACTAAAACATAATCTAATTGAAATTTATTCCTATCTTATAATTTTTTGATTGTATTGAAGTAATGGATTTGAAGTCCGATCCATGCTTCACAGCCTCCTATAAACTTAATGAGTATTGTAGGCCTGAATTAAGTTTATAGTCCAACAATATCAGCAGGGTTTTGCATTAAAGCTAAAATTAATTATATTTATTAAATTTGTATTGCATTTAAATATTTTGATTTAAATAAATTTCATTCTAAGATTAGATTTCTGTTAATAAAAATTACTTGTAAAACCTATTAGTCAAACATATATATACATCAAGTGTATATATATATATGAGTTAATGCTTTATTTTACTTTTCCAATGATCCAGGCATGCAAAGCACATTTTTCATAGTACTTTTATACACATTTAACTAATTTAGTCCCGTAAGTGTCCCTGTCCATGTCTCTCTCTGATGCTAAGCCTGGGCCCTGTAAGAAAGTAATCTATGCGTGTCTCAGATAATGTTGTTGGTTTGTGGTTAGCCTCGAGAATAGGCGAATAGGGCAGAGATCATAGTATTCTTAATTTAATATCTCACGTATGGGTGGCCTCGAAGTACTTTCGCCTAGTGTTCAAACTGGGTTAAACCAACATACATCATCTGACTGTCACAGTAGAATTTTTTTTTGCGGATTCTGGTGCCCAAAATGAATAGTGAATGATACCAAATGTGGTTTGAGATTACAATTAGCAGCAAATGTTTTAATCATGCCTTCTTAGTAATGGAGGGGTTGTTGTATGACTTAGTATTAGGTTCAGATTTCCTTCAGCAGTATCAAGGGATCATACATTACCCAATGAGGAAATGTATGTTAGAAGGCATACAAGTCCTGTTTACAACAGTGGCTCAAGAGAATCACCCCATTGGCAGTTGTGTTGTACAAGCGATCGATGAGGAAATGATAAAACAAAAAGTGGGCATATCAATGATTAAGAATAATGAGCATAGTCAGCAGTTACAACAAATTTTACAAAGATACATACCTTGTTAGACTAGGACCAACACTGACCCGACCCTAGTTATATGATTAAAAAAAGAAAACATTGTAGTTAGTAACAAATTAAGTATTACAGCAAATAAAGAGTAGGCTTGAACTCACCTGGCACCAAATTTTTACCTCTGACCTGAAGCAACAGCATTTGTTTTTAACATTTTTTTTTTGCTCACTAACTATTGGGAAATGAAGCAATGGATCTGAAGACTGATCCATGATTCACAGCCTCCTATAAACTTAATGAGTATTGTAGGCCTGAATTAAGTTTATAGTCCAACAATATCAGCAGGGTTTTGCATTAAAGCTAAAATTAACTATGTTTATTAAATTTGTATTGCATTTAAATATTTTGTTTTAAATAAATTCCATTCTAAGATTAGATTTCTGTTAATAAAAATTACTTGTAAAACCTATTAGTCAAACATATATATATACATCAAGCATATATATATATATATATGAGTTAATGCTTTATTTTACTTTTCCAATGATCCAGGCACGCAAAACACATTTTTCATAGTACTTTTATACACATTTAACTGATTTAGTCTCGTAAGTGTCCCTGTCCATGTCTCTCTTTGATGATAAGCCTGGGCCTGGTAAGAAAGTAATCTATGCGTGTCTCAGATAATGTTGTTGGTTCGTAGTTAGCCTCAAGAATAGGCGAATAGGGCAGAGATCATAGTATTCTTGATTTAATATCTCACATATGGGTGGCCTCAAGGTACTTTCGCCTAGTATTCGAACTGGATTAAACCAACAAACATCATCTGACTGTCACAGTATTCATTATTTTTTTAACTAATCAATCTTTTTTACTCAAAATTTATACCAACAATTCACTATCTGCCAACACTTTATCGATCTTTCAATGTTTTACTACATTATTTCAATCACTATTATCATCATTCAATCTTTTTTTTATATATTCTTTTTTTTAATAACTTTTGTATTTTTTAATAAATAATTCCGACTTCTTTAACATAATGGCTTCTACATTGGATTGATCATCAGAATTCTTAGAACTGTTTCAAGTCTAATATCCAACAATTACAATGATGCTACTTATAAACACATATATACCTACACCTTAAGGTCTATAATTATCTCCAGAATAACAGACGTCTATCGCCCATCTCTCCATTCATTTTACCACAGCTCTTTTCACAGAATCATACAACAACAAATCTTTAACATGCCTCTATCTATTATATTACATATTCAATAAGTTCATTACAAATTATTTATGAAGAACTGTGGGCTTAAAGCCAGTCAAAAAAAAAAAAATTAAATTTAAAAGTTGTTATAGAATAATAACATATTACATGAAGCTATAAAATGAATCAGTAAATATAAGTTATTTTGCTCTAGATTTATAAATTTTTTAAAAAATATTTATCTTTATAAGCAATTATAATGAGATTAAAGATATTAAGAATCAAAATATATATCCAGAATATTGTTAATTTCTAAAGAATATTTATAAAAATATAACAAAGATTAGATTATTTATAACTAATTATAGATAGTAGATGTTATGTTTGAGGGTTTTCAGTAGAATCAGTCAGGCAGCGAATAAAAATGTACACAAGAATAATAAACAAGTAATGATAAAATAAATTATATAATTATCTCTCAGTCTGAGTATATATTTATCTCTCAGTCTTAATGTAGTAACACAGTGAAGAACTCATTGAGTACCAAATTTACTCTTCAGAGATTATAACATTCATCTAAAAGAATCTAGTAATTTGACTCAATTAGCCTTGCTGCTGTCAGCTCAATTCAGTGATTATATTGTTTATGACAGTGACCACTACTGCACAAGTAAAGTTTTGTACCCTTTTCTGCTGCTTCTCCAAATCATTTCATTTACCTATCTAAAAATGAGAGTCTATTTGCAGTGCTCTGTGCTCAATCCACATGGTTTGGAGAGACAATTACTATTAAACATAAACATACTGACATGCCAGAAATCTAGTCAGACATTCCAATTCTTCCCCCATTTAAAATTAGTAGGTCTAATGATAAACAAAATCTTCACATTTAACTACTGGTCAGCATATTGTTGGAGTTCGAGAAACTACCATCAGAGATTCAACTGCTGCAGTAATGGAATCTTGTTGATCAAATGTAGCTTCATTTTCAATCATCTTTAAACCTATTTTACAGTCTACATTAGTTACCATCACATACTTTTCTAGCAATAAATTATCATGCCATTCCTTATGACAGATTTCAGATACAGAATCCTCATTATGATGATATAGATTATTTACATGTTTTCTGAACTTTTTACAGTTTTTTAACATTATAAGACTTACTTGTCTTGACAATACTTTTATAATTATTCTCAAGAGTCCATTGACATTTAAGAAAATATTGTATCCAGATTAGTTTACCCCATAAAAATCTATTAAATCTTGATTTTCCTTTCTCTTAATAACTATAAACAACAATGAAGTTAAATGGGTATAGAACAAATGACATTTCCCCCCTTTTTTCAAGTACCCAGTACTCTCAATTTAAATTGAGTAAGTGAAAACCCCTTTGATCTCAATATTAATAAATTTTCAAAGATCTTTAAAAATATGTATAATATCTGATCAACGATTTTTTTTTCTATAATATCTGATCAACGATTTTTTTTTCTATCTTATCTTGACCTTTTTATTATAGTATATGCATTTTTTGTATCAATCTGTAATTTGCCTTTGGCTGTAGATATTTATGTTAAATAAAGAATTGAATTATTATTATTATTTAAATTTTCCATCTCTATGGTGAAATTGTAGAAAGGAGAATAGTCTTTCATCTGGCAGAAATAAAATGATAGGGGAAAATCTAAAAAATTTTCAGACAAGAATATATTAAATAGTCAAAATAAGAGTCATAGATCACATGACTCTATCTCTTAAGCTTGTAAGTTATAAACAATGAGAATTGCCAATTCCTCTACAAGCTTTGTGATAAATGCTTAGCCAGTGCCAGCACTTAAAATATCTCTGGCAGGAACCTCTCATATGCTAAACTAGTTCCATCATGTAATATTAAATATTGAATGTCTTTAGAAAAATTTTAAACTGTATTTAAACTTTCCAGATTTATTTAACTATTAGTAATAGCACACATATTAGAATATAATACACCATTTTGAGTGGTATTATTCCACTCTTTTCTTCAGGCAATTTCTGGCCTGCCAAGAAATAGTATTAGCATGGAAATCTAACTTGGATCTTTAGATTCATGAATATTAAATTTTAAGGCAATCCTATGTTCAATTGAGCTATTTTGACAGAGTGTTACCTAAATTCAATAATCACAAATCTAAAGGTCCAGGTTTGATTCTCATGCTAGTCAGGCTAGCAACTCCTGAAGAAGAGATGATAATACTACTTAAAACATTTATATGTTATTACTAACAGATGAATATATTTGTAAAGTTTAAATAAATTTTGAAATTTTTTAAGAAGAGATTGTATAAACAGAGCAAAACTCTCCATACAGTATTGCCACCTGTGCTAAACAGAGTAATCAATGGATGCCAGAAGGCTTGTGCATTACTCTGTTTAGCACAGGTGGCAATACTGTATGGAGAGTTTTGCTCTGTTTATCAACAATTAATGTGCTAGTATAGAAAATGTGATCATGTGATGCTTAAGAGATTGTATATTTAATATTAGATGTTGGAAATAGTCCCCATATAATGAATACCAAAATCCCATCACTGTAAACCTTTTGATAAGCAACAAGAATTTGTTAGGGTTGTTAATAATTCTGTGTCAACTGATGGACAGTAATAAAATTAATTAACATTTAATAATATGTCAAAAATATATTCAAAGAATGTATTAGTTAAATCCTCAATAACATGTTAATAACTATAGTGTGTTTATATCAGTATTCTTTATTATTTTTGCTACATATTTTAATTAATATGTTATTAATCAAGTCTATTTTCATTTTAGTCTTATTTTCACACAAATACATACACACGCACATATATATATATATATTGTAACGGGTACATACGCCATTACATTATTTTTTTTATTATTAAACATGAAAAAATAAAAGTTTGCAAATAAAAACTTCTTTTTTAAAAATTAAAAATTGAAAATTAATTCTATCTTAAACTCATATATATAAAATTGCACAGATGAAAAAAATTATTAAATGAAAACTTTATTAAAGAAAAAGTATTTTAAAACTAAATTTTCAGTAAAGATTTAAAGATAAAAATATATCTAAGTTTGTACAAAACAAATTAATTAATGTTATTGAAAAATGGAAATGATTATTTTAATTAGTCCAAGTGAACTAGCCCTTGGGCATTTAAATGTATAAGCAATGGTCAGATAGGAAAACAATAGAAACTAATAGCAAATAAAAAGAAATCCCTTAGGAATCGGACCTCAATGAAAGGGTCTTCATCATCATGACATAATGTTGAGTTAATCCACAAAATTAATATAAAAGGAAAGGTTTGGAAATAAAAAAGGGGAATTATTATTAAGAGAGGATGGAGATGTGATAAGTTGGAGAGTTGGAGGTGAAGGGATTGAAAGACACACTTTCAATTCCTTCAGTGGTTATAAAAAAGGAAAGAAAGAGAAATGACCGATCGTTTTCTACATTAAGAACCAGCTAAAGTAAAAGACCTCTGGATAAGTAAAAAACAATGGCTAACTGGATACCGATATCTTCAGGATGGTGTGGGAATTCCCGTTCAAAATTACAAACAACTACAAATTATGGACCTTTTAAAACCATAAGAACTTTAAATAATTCATGAACATTAAATTAAAAATGTTCTGTATTTAAAATAATTGCAATATAATCCTATCTGACCAACTTTATTTATTAATAAGTAATTTTAATTTGATGTATTTCTTTTGTAAAATCATTTCCATTTTTTTTTTTTTGTTCTTTTAAGTTTTTATTATGATTTCTGTTTTTCATTAAATTAAATTATATAAATGTTAAACTTAAGTCGAGCATGAATGGCTATATAGATTTGTAAAGTTATATTAGGGGAGGGTAATCTTGGGTTATTTGTTTCATCTTGAATTGGGTCAATGGATTGGATATATTGGTATAATTAGTAGATGTAGTACGAGATTCGTTACAGGAAGAATTGTTTTATATGCCGCACACCTCTGTTTGCCTATGGAATGGGATCATAAGCCAGCAAAGAGGACCGCAGTCCCTTCCTATGGAGTTTTTTTATTGCTCTTATTATCAGATAGTTGTAGTATTCCTATCTGACGAGAGGCAATTTCTTCTCTTAACCTATTTTGTGCTGCCGTATTCATGTTACATTGAATGCCTCGATATATCAGATGGATTAACGTTGGTTTGACTGTGAACTTTTGGCCTAAGGTTAAATAAGAGATAAAATATTTTCTCTTCAAATGCAATCTATGTAGTCTATTCATACTCGACACTCTAAATAAAAATGCATTAAATTTAAGTTGGGTATAGATGCTTGCATGTATTCGTTATTGGTTAATTGTTTTTGGTTTTTATATTTGATCAAAATATATAGACATTCGGTAAATAATGATACCTTACAATGAGTATCTAAAATGTATTTATTCGGATGTCTTTTAAGTTATTGGTGTCAATGCGGCATCTTATGATGAATGCCATTGGGTTTCTTATAAATTTCCCTCTGCAATTCCACCAATGATTTTATATTTTGATCGTTTATGTTTATTTTGAAATGTTTTTAACCGTGTAATCTATGTAACCGATCTATACTCAACATTATAAAACAAACTTTTATAAACCCATCTGTGTGAACTTACAAAAATTAAAATGTAAATTTATAAAAATTAAAATGTAAATTAAAATCAAAAATCAAAGTTAAAAATGTAAGTTAAATTTTAAAATGTAAAACTGATACTAAAACAATTTTAAATATTATCTATGTGCGTAAATAAATGTTTGTGTGTATAATTACTGGCAGTAGCTTATTTTTTTTATATATATATCCTTAGATAAGAATTTATTATAAAATATAAATCTCTGCTATTCCACTGAGCTAGTGACAATGGGCTAATGACCGGAATCAAAATATATAAAATAAAAAAAAATTTTTTTTAACTTACGTATCTGCCTACTATATAAATTTTCTAGGTTCAAATGCCTAGTGGCGCCCTGTAGTGTAGATACATTAAGTCTCATATTCTCCAGATTGTTATAATATATATATATTCTTCGTATATTTACTTAATTAAGGAAAATAGTTAAACAGCATTAAGCTGTTGCACATGCGCTTTGCAGATTTTAACTATATATGACTGAATACTAACACTTCAAACACATGATAAAGTCTTTGGGAAAAGATAGATTTAATCAAGGATAGTTAATGTGTTTAAAATTATTCTGTGTTTATGCTTTCTGCAAGCTGGAAATTAAGAACTATAATGGAAAAACTAATACAAATATGGAAGCATTCAAACTAAGATCTGTAAGAGAGTTCTTCATTTGGAAGATGATGCTCTGTCATGATTTTACTGTGGCTCATTATAAATAAAAGATGTCTTTCATTTATGCATTTTTAGAGTTAAATGATATATCTGGAAATATAACCAATACTCTAAAAAACTTTTTAATAAAGAAGTCTTAATAGAATAGAATACTCAGTTTAATCATGATCAGTAACTTGAAAGCCAAATGTCTAACACTTTGCATTATAATTATTTTTTTGGATGTTATAAACGAAATTAAATATATTTGTTTTGCTCATTCATGTTTATTAAATCAACTAGTTATCAAAATGCATATTTAAAAGTATTATTAAAACTTGAAGACCTAGAGACTGAAAGGTTCACGAATGGTACATATCAGTATCAAACACCATTATCTGCAATGAATTTGAAATGTGTTGAATTTAATAGTAGGAAAAATATAATTTATTCAAGTTACATGACATTTTATTTTGTTACATTTGGCAAAGCAATGTATAGTTATTTCATAGCTCAACTATCTTTTTTTTTTTGTCTTAATTATGTGGACATGCCTTTTATTCTCATTATATTTAAAAGATTACAAATCATCAAGAGGAATTTATTTAAATTTATTTGCTTAATTATTTGATTTTTATATACATATTTTCTTGCTTTTATTTGTTGATGTCTATTTCTTATTTCTATCTTTCTTTTTCTCATTGCAATATATATATACACAGTACTTGTGATAAATAAACATTTTGCTTGTCACAATATTTTATTATTATTTTAATAAGTTTTCAGTATTTTTTTTTATTTTGGCACACATTATTTCTTATCTAATTTACTTTTTGCAATATTCAGTAAATTTGTTATTTTTATATAGTTAAGTTTTTATAAATTTGAAATTAAATATAATGTTTATTTGAAAGTAAAATATATTTTTTATTTTTAATTAAATTTATTATTCATAAAAGTTGACTTTTAAAACAAACTATGTTGTTTGTTAATTATTCAGTTATTTAAAAATGTATATATCTGAGATAAAATAGGCAGATAACAAAGATAATTACGTTTTTTAAAAGAGTAAACAATAAATTATCAGACAATTAGATAACAGAAACGTTCTTTCTGAATCAAAAGCTTGATCCAAAAACCTGGGCTTCTGTATTCTATTAAATAAATCTAAAATATGGTTCTGGAAAAATTAAAAATCTGACTGAAAAATTCAGATTTAAGAGCCTATCTCACTAAATTATATTTTTGGCTTTTAAAACTAAATTCACCTTGTCTGAAATCCAGGATGTTTGTGTTAAGTCCTTAGACTGAAAATAAGTCAACAAATGGCGAGGAGCACTGTGACAAGCAATAACATTTGATCATTGTTGGATATGGTTCTTGGCATTGCTTGCTATCCTAATTAATCTTCTCTTTCCATGATAACACTGCTGTATCACAAGCAATGTTGCCTTGGCTACTTTAGACTAACCTTGATGCTAAAAATTTATTTCACGTAACCCTTACTCACTTTTAGTTATAGTTTTGGTCAATAAATGGTACCTGTTTTATTTTTAAAAATACTGCATGTGCAACCACAAAGATGATTATATGATGAAAATGTCTTTGATCGTACTATTAGTGAATTTATGCTATAAAAAAGCTAAAAGTAGAGAGGTCAGCGCGACTGCTTTGCACTTGCAGGCAGTTGCCCGGGTTGCGGGTTCGCGTCCTAAAAAAAAAAGAAAAAAAAAGTAGAAATAATTTTTGATTTCTTTTTGCTTAAAAGGTTACATATATATATATATTATTTAGTAAGTAAATAAAGTTTATGTTTAAGTCAAAATTGGGTTTTATATATAATTTGAGATTGTATGCCTGCAATAAATAATGTTATATTAGTCAGACTTTCGGGGGGGGGGGAGTAAAATTATAAGAATATCTATTTATAATATTTTAAATTATTTACTTTTAAATTACTTATCTCTCTCTCTATATATATAAACCACATGATAACAGTTCAAGCTTATTTATACCACGAGTAATCAATGTGTTGTCAAGGTAACTTCTGCAATATATATATTATTTCAAATGGCTTTTTTTTTTTTTTTGTATATAAATGCTATAAAATGTTTTTATTTTTTCATGCATGCAAACAGATTACTGTATTTGATATATTTAAAAAAAATAAAAAAAAATTTTTTTTAATAGTATTGCCCATAACAAGGGTTGACACAATTTATTACAACATTTTAATGTTTCAGCTATACCATGAAGTTTAAATGTGCTAAGCAATTTCATTATAAAAATTAAACATTTCTTTTATCTTTTACTCAAATTAATGTGAAATGGTATAAAATTTGAAACGCAAAGCTAATGCCATTAAGCATTTAAATGATAATAGTCATTTCTATTTTTAAAAATAAATTTTGGGGGTAAAATACCCCTGTTTCAAAATTAACAACAACAACAAAAAAGCAATATTCACAAAGCAGCAAAAGTACTCTGAATTATAATAAAAAATTTGCATAATCCAGATGATTTGTTCTTACTATGATTGGAAATTTTCATTGATAACTTGTAGAAACTAAAATGAATTATTATTTCAAAAAATATTCTTTAAAACATAAAATAATCATGTCACTACAATAAAAATAAAATAAAAAGATAGTTATCTATGATATAAATATCCACCTGTGTGTGAATGCATATACACAAATGCACACACATGCATGTATGCATAAGCAAATAATAAAATATCATTGTATTTTTAAACTATAATTTATAAAAGTTATTTTTAAAAAAACAAAGCAATATCAAATTTCCAAAGTGCTTTCTACATTTTTTAAAAATATTTTGTCTAATGTCATATGGTAAAAAATCAAATCAATATCTTCAGGACATGTATTTCAAACTTGAGAGCCATTACATGTAGAGATTAGTTCAATTTTTTTTTATATGGCAGTGAATAAAACATCATAAATGAACAGAAGCAGTGCTTTGACGATTTTATATTGCTTCAATTTATTTCATATATATACAGCATTGCTATTTTTGACTTTGTGCTATAATACTTGTTCTTATTGCTAGAGGAAAAAATTATAGTCTTCACAATAGTTTTTTGATTGTGACTTAAAGTTTCTAAGTGTCCTTATTTAATTTGAAGATTTGTAGTAATGAATCATCATTAGTTATCATGTTATATACCACATCAAATAGAGCCCAATGAAGAATATAATGTTTCCTTTGGCAATCCATTTTTGAAATATATAAAAATTTAGAATTTATAAACAAGTATATGAGCATATTTTTTAGATATGTGTTGAAAATTTTACTTGTGGTTATATGTTGGACTATTTCCATCATCAAGTTGAAATTGGCAAATATTTTTAAAAAAATTCAAACTATATGCTTTTCCAAATGCATTTAACAGTAGCAATATAACATAAGAAGAAGAGAGAAAAAATAGCACATGAAACATATTGTTAATATAATATCCTATGTATTATTAATAACAATTAAATTCACCATTAATATGTATGTGGAAAAAAATGTACAATAAGTAGCAGTTTTATGCATTTCAGTTAATATTTTCTATACTAATAATAATTATTGGGTTGTTACTCAAATAGTTATGTGACAATTGAACCATGATGACAATGGAAAATTTTCTTTGACTTTACTTATCTGGGATTTTCTTCAAGAAACCTTTGAGTTCATCACTCTATCATAATACTAAAACACAGAATCATTCTATATTTATAATGATTTCTTAAATTATAATTAAGAAATATGAAGCTGCATTTATTACATAAAGAATCTAAAGGAATGTTTAACTTGTAGTGTTTTATTTTCAAAGTAAACTTTATTGATCGAAAATATAAGGTTACATCAGTGAGTTACAAAAGCTATAATAGGCATAAATTTCAAGTGACATATATACTTAGATATAGACCACTTACAGATTGATGTCATATGTATAGAACGAAGGCTATAGAAAGTTACAGTTGAGTGATAGGAGATCCTGAAGTATTTTGATTAGACAGATGACCTATGTATTACTAAGGCATGATGTCAACCAAAGGTTAAGCTTCATTAGTGATGTGTAAGAGTTTAAGCCATCTGGAGTAGTTTGAGTCTTTAGTCAGTTCCTCTGCTGGGTTATATCATTTCTCTTTGTTGTATTTATTTCTACGTATATGGTGTTATTGGGTCTGTTGTTCTTTAATTTGTTTGACCTTTTCCAGTCAATATGTTTTGGATTCCTGCATTTTGAGAAGGCTCCATGTGTCTTTTTATTCATGATCAAATAAAATGTACTAGTTTCAGTTAAATTAATTTGATAATTAAATTTTCATAAAAGTAACATTATATATAAAAAATTATAATTTTTATAAAATATTTTTTAATATAGTAGTCTCTATTCCATATCCATTGATTTATTGCCAATAGTTTTTGTAATTCATAGCTGGTAAAAATATTAAATGACAAATAGAAAAATTAGACATTTGTAAAATTAAATCCATAAATGTCATGTATGTTTCATCTCCTATATAAATAATATCAAATCACTTCACTTAGTCATTTTCCTAACTTTCACATTCCGCTTAGCTTTGCCATCTCTTTTTTCCCAATTTATTGTTGTAACTTTTTTATTATTATTATTTTTTTTGATATGTTAATGTGTACAATTTAACAATTAAATTGTAACATAATTAAGTATGTATGTGTATATATATATATATATATATATATATTAAACACATTATATAGAATTTATTATCCATGGCCTCAATATTCCCAGAAAGGCTTGGGATTAAATTCAGTAAATTTTATACACATTTTACAGTTATTTAGACAATTGAAATATTTTACTTTTTATTTTTAATGTTTGTATAAAAAATATAAGTATTAAGAAATGTGAATATTAAATTATTATTTTTTTTTATGTATCTCAATGAAGTAAGACTTTTTTACTTTATGATATATCTTTAAATTTGCGATGAAAAAAATTATGTTGAAGAAGTAGAGAAAAATGTTAAATTTATAATCAGATGGTTTCCTAATTTGAGAGTTTATGTATAGTTCAAACACCAGAAGGGATAATTAAAGTGACAATCCATGAAGCTTGAATGCTAGAATCCACAACTCCACCAATGCATTAAACTACACGCAGCAATTACCACCAGTAATTAGTATTAAAACTCGGTTCTAGAATTCTGTTGCCTACTTATCTCCAACATGCCTTCAAGTATAGAATATATATATATATAGACATAAGAAATACTACTGTGAAACTGATTTTAGATTAAATGGATTTTGAAGTACATGCAATTTTGAGTTTGAAGTACAGCACAAAAACATAGAAGTTGAAGTGGGTAGTGGCAAAAGTTTTCCTTTGAAAGTTTTTATTAAAAAATATCCTTAGGAAAGATAAACTTGAACAATGACATGTGGTATCTTTCTCTAAAAGTTTGTTAAATTATAATAAAATGTTAATCAAAAATAAATGTTTTATTTATTTGAAATTTAATTTCATGATGACTATTTAGTGCCCTGAGTGTGAAATTCAAAAGCTAAATATTTCTGGATAAAAGGTTAATTTCCCACTTTTGGAACTTGCATATTACATGAGTAACTATTTAATGATGATGATAATGATGATAATAATAATAATAATAATTATTATTATTATTATCATCATTATTGTTGTTGATGTTGTTATTATTATTATTATTATGATGATGATATTTCAAAGCAAACTTTATTGAGCAAAAAAAAACAAGGTTACACCAGTAATGTACAAGAGATATAGTCAGGATAGAATCGCAAATTATTGTATACATAGATATGAATAGGTTACAGGTTGATGCCATATATTGAAGCATAAATTCAGCATAAATTCATGATAGAATTATTCATGAATTTATATATATTACAACTGCGTGGATTGTGTGTATAAAGCCCCATTGCATCAGAAATTTAAGGTTAGTACTAGGGTTTGAAGTGAGCTTATGGCTAGATGTCATGAAGCTAGGATCGAACTCAGATCTGACTGCTTCAATATACAGAACATTATAATGGTATGGCTGGTAGTAGGAGTTACATATGTATTACTATTAGTTTTCAAAGCACTCTACTCAATAAATTAAGTTATGCCTAGGTTAACACAGATTATTATAAGTATGGGCATTTTTTTATTTCATTTTTCTCTGTTCGTTTATGTCCAATTGTTCTTTTGTTTCATCTTATTGGGAAAAAACATTTGATTGGTTGTCCGCTCCCTGGATTTTTATTTCATTCAATTAGTTGTTTTTCCATTCTGGAGTTCTCTTTTTTGATCCATTGTTTTAACTTGATGGTCTTAATAGTTGAATTTACTCCTCTTGTGTTAATTGCACAGTAAAATGATAGGGGTATGGTTGATAATAGAAGTTACATATGTATTACCATTAGTTTTCAAAGTCCTTTACCCAATAAATTAGTTATGTTTAGGTTAATACAGATTATCGTAGGTATATGCATTTTTTAATTTGATTTATCTCTATCCATTTATGCCCAGCTGTTCATTTGTTTCATATTATTGGGGGAAAAAACATTCAATTGGTTGTGTGCTACTTGGATTTTTATTTCATTCAATTACTAGGTTTTTCATTTTGGAGTTGTCTTTTATGATTCAATGTTTTTATTTGATAATCTTAGTGTTTGAGTTTACCTTCTTATGTTAATTGCTGTTATTTTGACTTTCATTAAGATTATGTAATCTAGTTGGGATCATCTCTTTGTGTTTATTTAGTATCAGTGGTTGTTCTTGAGCATCTTCATAGTTTAATTCCATTTCTTCATCAGTTGTATCAATTGAATGGTATGTATGTTTGATATTGTCTCCTGAATTAAGTTTTTTTGTCTTAGTCTTTTCTGTTTTTCTTTAATGGTCAACATGGCCGTCTTTTTGTCACTGGTATTTTTTCTTTTGTTTGAGGTAGACATTGAGTAATTGCTTCTGTTATATTGTTTGATGTATTGTTTTTTATTATTAGCATGTGTTTTGATTCAATTTGGGTATTTATAATATTTATGTTATTAATGTTTGTTTTTTCTTTGTCTTCATTTTTTTCTCTGGTACTATTGATAAATTTTATTAGTTTCTCTTAATGGATAATTTAATGTTGTTTTCTTTATGTCTTCATTGGATGTTTGACTTTTGGATTGATAGATCAAGCATCTCTATGCTTCTAGTTGTGTTTTTATTTCTATTGCCTTCTAGTCATTGGTGTGTTGGGCTTTTTTGGTTCCTGTTTACCTCATATTTATTTTGGTGTGTTTCTATTATTTGTTCCTGTGGTTGTATTATATCATGTTCTATCAGGTCTTGTGTGATTTGAATTGTGCTGCAGTGTGTTACCAGATGGCTGTGCTGTCCACATGAATAGCATTGTGGTTTTAGTCCTCATATAAAGTGAAAGCACTGCATTCTGGTCAATAATTTGAGTTGGAATATTTTCTGGGATTACTTTATCTTTTAATTTTATTTTAAATTCCAAACTGTTGCTGTATACTGGCATGGGTGTGTCTTTCAGGTATATTGGGTTTAAATATACTGCTTTATTGAATGGTTCTATCATATGTTGGAGATCTTGTATACCATATTCATAGGTGTTTCTTGTTATCCCTGTGATGTAGTTTTGTAAGTTCTTGTCTACTTCTATCAATGCATAATTTCTCAATGTTTTAACTTGCACTTGAAATCTTGTTCTTTGATACTCATCAAAGAATTCTATCACTAAATAACATGAGTTAGGATGATCTCCTATATGTAATACGGTATCTCATATTTGATATGTAGTTAATACCTCATATAGTAGTTCTCTGGGGAATTTATATGTCAGATTTTTGTCAGTTGCCGATAATATGACTGTTTTAGGTGAAAATTTTTTTTTAATGTGCTAAATAATTTTTTAGGAATTATGTTGTTAAAATTAATATTAATTGCTTACAATTCTTCTGGAGTCTGATCCATGGAGGAGGTTTCTATGTTCTCATTGTTTCTAAGGCTAAGATTGTTGGTATCTTTTAGATCCATCCTTTTGAAGCTAGTTGTCTGGGGTGCATTTGATTTATTTTGTATGCTGTCGGCTTGTCCAACTGACTTTGCAGTGTTCGCATAGGTTTTTGTTGTGTTATTTATCTTTTCCTTGTTATAAATTGTTTTGGTGCTATTTGCTTCATTATTTGTTTGTGGAGATGCCATGTTTTTTCCCCTGTATCAAATTTGTTTTTTGTGAAATCAGGTTAATTATTTTCTATTATAAAATAAACTCACTTTTGTTACTCAGGATTGTTGTCCTTTTATTGTTTGATTCTTTTATTACAAAGCTGGTATCCTTTTTTGGTATTTTTTTATTTGAACTTGGAGCTATGTACAATGTTTTGCTTTCATTAGTGCAGCAGGGCCACATATTAATTATTATTATTATTATTATTATTATTATTATTATTATTATTATTATTATTATTATTATTATTCCTTTCTTCATGGTCGTATTGCATACATTAAATTTAATAATACTATTTCATCTAATTTTAAATGTAATTTGGGGGTTCCTCAGAGTAGTATTTTAGCACCTATGCTTTTTAACATTTATATGAATGACCTTAAGGATTGCTTAAAATCTTCTTATCTTTTGTGCTATGCAGATGACTGTAAAATCTTTAGATGAATCACATCTGTGTTTGATTGCACTCTTCTTCAAAATGATATAGATAATTTTAGTGCTTGGTGTGATCTAAATAATATGACTGTTAATTTCAGTAAATGTTCCTTAGTCTCGTATTCTAAAAAATCTGAAGTTTTGCATTTTTCTTATTTTATTAATTCTCACAAAATTATTTCTGTTGAATCCCAAAAAGATTTGGAAGTTATATTATCTAGTAATGGATCCTTTCTTCCTCATTTGGAAATGATTATTGGTAAGGCTTTAAAAATTATAGGTACTATTCTAAGGGTTGGTTATCATTTCAGTGGTGATACAAAATTTAAATTATTTTTATCATTGGTTCTTCCCCATCATTGAATATTGTTCAGTCATTTGGAATCCTAGCTCTAAACAGGGATGTAATTTATTACAATCAGTCTCTAATAAGTTTTCTAAATATGTTTCTTTGGGAAATAAAACTGTTGTTCATCTTTCTTCTAGAAGATAATATAGAGATATTAAATATCTTTATAAACTTGTTAATAAAATAGTTCTTTTATCTAATACAATTTCTACTGTTATAATTAGATCTCATGTGCATGATACTCAGTCTGCTTCTGTTTGTTACATTAAAACTTGTTATTCCAATGTTTTAGATTTTCTCCTTTGTTTAGGCTACCATCTTTATATAATCAGATTTGTAGTAATATTAATTACTTCAATTTAGATTATAATCAATTTTGTAATGTTATTAAATTTAAATGTCAGATTTGATTGGTTTAACTTGATTTTGTTTATATATATATTAAATTGTTTTTTGTTTTTTTTTATTTTGTTATGTGCTTTATATTTATCCCTTTTATTTATTTATTACTATTAATGTCTTAATAATAATTGTTTATATGCTGATATTGAATTTTACTTTAGATTTTTAAATGTGTTAATTATCTTTTATTGAAATATGGCACATACTTATATTAATAATTTGTCATTTAAACTCATTTATGTATTTATATATTTGTTATGGTGCAATACTGTAATTGGCTTTATGCTGTAGTTTTGTATGGTAAATAAATGAAATGAATTGAATTGAATTATTATTATTATTATTATTATTATTATTATTATTATTATTATTGAAACGGAAAGGGATTGATGCCCAAATCGTGGGGCTTGTAACTCATTTCCACCCCTGAGGAGATTATTGAGAATAGAGATAAAATTCTTTGTTCAAAATTAAAGATTTTAAATTAATTTTTCGTTGTCCAAAATAATGTCTATGTAAAGGTTTTTTTTTTCCGCGTTTGGACGCCCAAATTGTGGGGCTTGTAACTCATTTCCACCCCTGAAGAGATTATGGAGTATATATATAATTCTTTTGGTCAAAATTAATGATTTTGAGTCAAATTTTTTTTTGAATAATGTATATATGTAAGATTTTTTTTCCGCGTTTGGACGACCAAGTTGAGGCTTCGATGTAAACACCTACATACTCTGAGTTATGGACTTTTGTGTGTATATAGCAAAAAAATTTATTAAATTTATTTTGTGTCTTTCCTGTTCACTAGTGACTGGCACCCGAGGATGATTGATCAAGTTATAAGTCATCCTCATATAAATTTGTCATTAGGGAGCAGAGAAAAGAAATTTAGATTAAAAGAAAAGGGGGGTCTCGTTGTTTTATCAAAGTATTTTTATGAATTGGAGTGGTTTAAAATGAGTAAGAAATATATATATAAGTAACGTCAAATTAACCAAAAGTTAAAAGGTTTGAAATTGGTGCAGACGGGTAAACGAAATTAGGTCATAAGCATGAACCATTTAAGTATATATATAATAAAATAAAAAAAAACAGCTGGAAGAAGAGACCGGGGGTGAGTTGAGTTTTATTGAGTCATTTTTAATATTAAAATATGTGTTATACTTTAGATATATAGACGAAAAAAAAAAGATTTTTTTTAAAATTTTTCGTATATTTTATTAAAGCTAGAAAAAAAGAAGGGATTTTTTTTAAATAAAAAAGAATTTCGTATATTTTATAAAATAAAAAGTAGGGACACAAATTTTTTTTAAATTCATTATATGTTGGATGGGCATTGAGATGAAGGTGTAGGCTTATAGATATATTAGTGAGTTAGGCATAGAGTTGGGATGGAAGTGAGCGAGTTGTTCTTGAAGGGGGAGAGCAGCAAACAGCCGTATTAAAAGTACAAAAGTTTTAAAAATCAAATATTTATTAGGTACAAAATAATACAAATTTTGAAAGGATTGTACAAGATAACAAAAACTGTAGCTATGACAGAGAATTTAGTTACAAAAATATCGGAACAGACACCGATGGAGATTAAGCTGGAAGGCTGGGATTTGAATTGGTTGCTGAGACAGCTTAGACAGGATGCCAAGGAAAGGGATCAGAAAATGGAGGAATGGAATAAAAAAATGGATCAGAAAATGGAAGAAAGGAATGAAAGATACAGACAGAAAATGGAGGAAAGGGATCAGAAATTTGAGCAAAGATTTGAGGCCCTAATCAAAGAAATTAAGCTATCAGTCAGCGGCCAGCATAAATATAAAGTTACGAGAGAATTCAAGGAAACATTACAGACAAGTCAAGTGGAAAATAATCAAGATAGGGTTATAATTAAAGAAGTTAAGACCTTAGTAGAGAAGGTAGAATGTCAAGAAAAGAATTTGATAGATAAGGTTTATAACATTGGTGCAGAATTAGGCAACAAATTTCAAGGCTATGAAGAGACTCAAAAGGAAATCAGAAATGAAATACATGAAATCAAAGAAAATTTCATACAAAAAAATCAAATGGCTACCAAAGAAGAAAACATTATCACAGCATGTATTCCAGAATTGAAAGATGTAGCAGAAATGAAAGAAGAGAGAGAAAAGGAAAGTAAGGAAAGCAACTTTGCTAGTGATTACCAAGATAAAAGACTTAATAGACATGAGATAGTGCACATTATTGGCCAGACTGAAGATGATACTGAAAATGATTTTAGAGGGGGAAGCCAAAATCGGTCAGCACAGTATCAAAATCAAAGGAAACGACTTTTTAAGCGAGCATAAGTACCAGCTTAATTATGAAAATAGCACGTTGTCCCGGCATGAAGAACAAATTGGGTTGGAAAAGAACAAATCCCAAGTGACGCAAAGTCAAAGCAAGGAATGGGGAAAAGCACTTACGGAAGAAAAGAATGTGGAGTTGCATAACGAGATACTGTATGAAGGCAGCGAATTCGCACTAAGTTTGACAATGCACCCTAAGCGATCTCCTGTGAGGTTGAAAGACAAAAATGAAAGCTATGAATGGATAACCGATGATGATGAAGATGGTTGGACATCTGATGAAGATGATGATGATCTATTGGGATGTTGTTTCAACCCCGGCGTGGAGTTACTCCTTAAACAACCCCCAGATCCTATTTAAATTGTTAGTTGTTTTTGTGAGTGATTTGATCACTCTATATATATTATACACTCTATATTTTATTTATATACCTTTTATATATATTATGCACTTTAAATATACACATACCCTTTTAGATTTATATATTATACACTCTATATTTTATCTATATACACTTTATAGGTGCACCCACTTTATATATTGTACACTTCATATTTTATACAGATATATTAACACTTTTTATTTTATTATACATTATATATTATACGTTTTATACTTTATTTATATACCTTACATATATATTTTACACTCTATATTTTACCTATATACACTTTATATATTACACGCATTATATTTTATATATATATAAAAACATATCTTTTATTTTTGACTAAGATGTATACTCGCTTGGGTATATATCTGTTTAAGTTTAAAACATTTACTAATAACCGATGATTTCATTGTATGTGTATTGATAATTGTGAGAAGCACTAACTGTATTATTATAGTGTAATCTAGTCTGATGTAGTATCATAAGTGTAGCGTAGGACTAGGCCATGAGTTTATACGTAAAAAGAAGCCATGATTTAGCTCCGTGTTTATATAAGTAAAGTCTTTTTTTTTTATTTGTTTTTTTTTTACTAAGTTTACTGATATGAAACGGAAATCTCCAATCCCTTTCCGTTTCACCATCAACCTAATGACCTACTCGTCTGAACTAGTTTCGAACCTATCTTAAATGTAGAAATGTCAAATGTAAAAATGTATATATATAAATCGAGCGGGAAAACTTTGCTATAATTGCCGCTTAAATGGCATTATCCATTTACATACGAAGACACGCTATAATTAGACAGGTTTGATAAAATTATAGTGGAGAAATGCTCATAAATTATTATAAAATGTTTTATTAATTTTCGGTCAATTCTAAATTATATTTCGCTATTATATTCGTATGTGGATGGATAATTTAAACCTTGGAATAACGGCAAAATGATTCATATATATTTAAGTTTAAATAAAAGTAATGTAAATGTTTTCTTTAATTTATTTAACGGTTTTCTGATTTAATGTTTTACATATATAGTTGAAACAAGTATTTTCTTTAAATTTGCTTTTTTTTTTAATAAACAAATATGTTAAAAGTTATTTAGTTTTATAAAATAAGAATTATCTGTTCGCAATTAAAAATGAGAATTTTTGTAAACAAGATATCAATTAGTGACACACCCGGGTAAAAAAGTAAAATCTGTTTTCTGATTGATTTTTGTTTGCAACAAAAGACTTTTTCATTAAATCAGAATACCGTTCCTTCTGCTAAGTAATAACACCTGAAAAGGAATTTAATTAATGAAAATGAATCAAATTTTATAGTTTATATATTTTGATACATTTTTTTAAGGAAATTAAATATAACACCTCGCAGATTTTATCAGTTGTTGTAGAAATTGAATTATATTATTTTGCTTTAATTAAAAGTCAATTGGTCCCGAGGTTTACGAAATTCCAGAAAGGTGTTAAAGTTTAGTAGAAGGATATAAATAGGCCTTATTTTAAGCGGGAAGGGAGAATCCATCTTACTTTTGAAGAGAGTCAACAGGAGAAGTTTTATTATTGTTCAACCTTAACATGTCTGGCTAAAGTCAGGCAAAATTTTGCTGCGTTTCCCGTGATGGAATGCCTAGTTCAATCCATCAAATGCCAAAGGAACAACCAAGCTTACACCAACTAAATTTGAAGATGCCATAAGCCGTAAAAATAATTTGCCCTCGTTCCGATTTCAATCCAGCTAAAGAAACACTATTTTAAAAATCGTCTCCCAACTAAATTGAAGATGCCATAAGCCGCCAAAGAAGTCACCTTCATTTCCAGCTCGAATCTCTCCTTAGCTACAGAACTATTTTAGTATTATTTAAAATCGCAGAGCTCTGTGTGCATTTCAAAAACATTCATTATTTCTTCAAAATCAGGTTAGCTAACCATATTATTGCAATTTTTTTCTAAATTATTTCCAAATAATATTGTAAATTCTCTAAAATGAAATACTTTTGCAAATTTCTTTATTAATTCAATATTGTAAACTCTGTCTAAATCGTATTTGAAATCTATAAATGAAATATTTTTGCTAAATTTCTTTGTTAATTAATATTTTGCTATATAATTTAATCACTGCAGTTATATTTTGCTTATTTTTAATTATTATTAGTTGTGCTTATGTTTCAAAACGGCGTGCATTTAATTATAGAATATGTTTTTAAACATATAAATTTAAATTATTTATATAGCGTCATTTCGTGCGCTGTTTCAAAACCCAAATTCATATTTTTGTCATTTAGTAAATTAATTAATATAAATATAAAATGTGGCTTTTCAACCTTTATTTATTATGTTACTAAAGGTTAAACTAGCCTGGAGTGCAATCATAAGTATATTTTTTTAGTTAAGTATTCGTAAGTCCCCTATTAAATATACTTTTTCACCTTTTAAAAGTTTAGTAGTTATGGATAACTAAAGAGATTGAACAGGATAAAGTAAAGTTTGTAGCTATATATTCCTGTCAGTAGCATATACATATTTCTCATGCTACAGAAGAGTTGGCTCTTTTGATCAAGCTGATGATCTAGTGTTCATTTAATATCTGATCTTTAATTTATAATATTCTTCGGCTTGGCGGATGTGAAACTTATTAATATTTTTCGCGTTGTGCTGTTTTATATATAAGATGGAGCCACGGCATTGCCAGCACATCTTCTCTTATAGGGTACTGCAGTAGCGAAGTCTGAGCTACGGTCCAGATTAGCACGTAAGTCCCCCACTTCTTATGAACCAAATAAAGGTTCCCTTTTGCAGCATGATGACCGGTTATTGGGTAAACCGTTGTTTGTCACAAAAACCCTATTCTTCCATTCGCAGAGCCACTGTATTATTATATTTTACTTGTGCCTAGTGTATTAGTAAAATCGTTATAGCCAACTCTTTCCTCCCTAATATGCAGTCTTCGGCGTTGATCCGAAGCAATCTTGAAAACCCGTTCGATCTAAAGCTATCTGGGACGCTTTAAAAGCCCATAGTTAATATAAATTTATTATAATTAAGACGTATTATTAAGCTTCACTCCAGACTTGGTTTGATTTCACGTACAATAGCCACACGAACTGATGATGAAAGGGCATAACTGGTAAAAGTTAATGTAGTGATTAGTTATATAGTAGGGTATTTGTTTCCATTAAATAATATTGGAGCAATTAAATAATAGCCAATGTATCAATTATTGGCCTAGAGTAATGTTACTTTATAAATAAAATGCCTGCATGCATTTGCCAACAACAATTGTCAATAAATATATTTTAATTCATCATATATCAGTTTCTGTCTCATTATTAAATCAATCCAATTCACTAATTGCCCATAAGTATTCATTAGTAAAGCCCCTATTATTTAAATATGTTAGATTTTATCTGTGGAATGTCTAGTATTTAAGTTGTTTATATATATGTTTAAGTCCATGAGTCTTATTGTTTTCTCCGATTTGCTAGTGGGCCGGATGAAGAATTAAATCTCGTGTGCTACCATTGTTATGTTATCAATTGGGTGTTAGATCTGGTGCTTGGAGAGTGGGTTCGAATCCAGGCTGGTCCCTGACCTAAATCTCGGGCTCGACTGGGTTTGAAGTACATTTTGTGAGTTCCAGCTCGGGTTAGATGGATAAGCATGTTTTGACTGGCACATTATTATTATTATTATTATTATTATTATTATTATTATTATTATTATTATTAATATTATTATTATTATGATGATGATGATGATAATGATGATGATGATGATGATGTTTCAAAAGGTATTTTATTACTTTCTTTGGTTTACATAGTTTCTAATTACATTGTATTTACAATTTGATTCAGTAAAATTTACAGTTTTGGTTTACTTTTCTTTAAACATAAGTTTTTTTCCTTGTGGCTAACTTGTTCCTTCTTCTATAGTCTATAAATAATGATTCAACCTCAGCATTTTCAGTTGTCTTTGTTTTGAATTTCTCATAGTCTTGATTTTTCATTTAACAATGACCAAGTTGCAGTATATAAATCTGGTCTAACAATAGTTTTATCTCTATCTTTTATTTGTATTAGTTTATTAATGAATGTGGCTGGATGACGTCGAGTATTTTTCCTCATTATAAAACTGCATCTTGTGCACCAAAAAGAATACAGGACAAATGTATTATTATTATTATTATTACTATTATTATTATTATTATTATTATTATTATTATTATTATTATTATCATCATCATCATCATCATCATCACCACCACCATCCTTTAGTATCTTCATATTTTTATTAAACAAGACAACTAAAAAATGTATTTCTTTTAAAAAAAATTATTAGTTAAATTTTTTTTAAAAATATTTAATTGAAGTGTGAATTTTATTAATGAATTTCAGTGTCACAAAGATTTTGTTTGCATCTATATTTGAGTATATAAAGATAGCATCATTTTAGATTAATTTTCATCATGATGCCTGACTAAGGGTGAAGAAAAGAATATTCCATATAGCTTTATGCTGCAGCAGTTGAGATGACTTTCTGTGGTGATGAGTTTTATGTGAACTGAAATGTTTAAATTGTACTTGCTATTACATATTTTTCATAAACAGCCAATTAGAACTTGTAAGTTGTAGAGCAGAAAAATTTTAAATGTTGAAAATAAAACTCCTTTGTGATTTGAATTTAATAGTATCACATACAAATTTGGCATTGCAAAATATATATCATGTCTATTACAGTATGTGGATAATCAATAATCAGTTTAAGAACTTTATGCCATAGAGGTTTTTTAAAATTAAAGTGCCTAAAGTAATAATAATTTGCAGAATAATGTCAAAAAATATTAAAATTTGAATATATCTGTGAGCATATAATGGATCGATTACAAATCTAATATTATACACAAACTAAAAAGATATAAAATCAAGCAATATATTTATTCCCTCAATAGTCAGGTGACTAAAAAAAAGTGCTACTTTTGAGTCTTTTTTATTTTTATTCTAAAGCAATAAATTCTATACTTTCTTTTACACTTTTAACTATGATTTTTTATTTAGAAATAATTTCAACTATCCAGCAGTTTTTTTCAGAAGTTCTCTCTTTCTTCAATAGATAAACTCATTAAAGAAAAATTAGAATTTTGGAATTATCTTAATTTTTTCTCCAAACATTTCAAATAATTTTTTATGTTAACTTATTGAAGGAAAAAATAAATTCTGAAAAGAATTGCCAGATAATCAAAACTAACTATAAGTAAAAAAATGCATTGTTAAAGTGCAAAAACACATAATTTATTACTATCTTATTCAAGTCCAGCCAACACTAGACTACCTGCACATTTTGCACAGTGTTAGAATGGCAAACTCTAGATCTTAAGGTCCACAGATTGCATCTATCACTTCCAGTGCTGAAATTTCTTATGAACTTTCCTGGTAATAAAACCCTTCAATTATTTATTTAAAAATAGATTATTGAACAATAGCAAGAATGAATTTTAAAATTTTTAAAAGGGGATCATCTACCAAACTTTTAATGCATTAGATTTGTGCATATTCTGCAGTGATGAACCTTAGTGCAATCTAAATAAAAGATTGAGATTATTAATATCACGCTCCATAGTTTATCTTTAGTGTCTATATAAATATATCAGACCATAGATAAAGATGATACTACCTTTATTGTTAAAAAAGGTTGCCTTGACTACAAGATGAGATTGTTGATAACTTAAGGATTGAGGATTATTATTAATATAAATTAATGTATGATTGCATAGTAATTAATAAAAGATGAGAACCTTGTTCTGTCTTTCATGTATCACATAAATATATATGATGATGATGATGATTTTATTAAGAAAGTGAGATTTGTTCCAGAAATGATTTTTTTTTTAAAAAAAAAAAACATAATGAATTGATTAAATAACAGTTCACTTCTACCAAAATTCTTAATATCTTGATAATTTATGCAACCTAAAGTTTAACCTAATTTAAATTATATTGAAAAGTCAATAATATGTAGTGATTGGGTTTTGCAGAGAAGAAAATAGATAGTTTGTATTCTTGGTTTAGAGACTTTTCTGGATTAGTGATTTTTCAAATTGAATGAATATTTAATATTAATTTAGGAATATGCCTCTTATTTTCTCATAAACTCCCTAGGTTTTTAAAGCACTTATATGCTTTAAATAATTAAAAAAAATATTAATTTTAATAGCTTAAGTTCAAATACTTTTTCTAAATTAAATATTTTTAATCACAATATAAAACATTAAATTGCACAGAATTTATATATTGTAATAATCAAAAATAAACATAATACATATTTTCTCTGCTTTATCAAACATAAATATTAAATTATAATAGTAATTATTTATTTTATTAAACATTTTTGCAACAAAGGTATCAAAATATTAAATGTTTATCAATATTTTTGCCCATTTCATTTTTTGTTTAAAATGTAATTAGGTTAAGTAAAGAACTTTCATCATTCTATTGGATGCTATAAAGTTCTATAAAATGTAGCACAACTTTCTTAAAAAGTCTTGCCAAGCATTGGTAGTGGAGAGGTTAGCGATGGCTGCTTTACAAGCCATTGTCCTGGGTTGTCAGGTTGCTTCCCAGCTGATGCTATGACACATGAGAAGAAGAAAACTTTCTTAAGAATCAACTACAATGCAAATCTTTTTTCAAAAGTTATTTAATCATTTGCTATTTTAGGAAGTTTGTTTAAAATCACTCCTTTTGTAGAGTTTTTTGTTTAAGATAAAAAAAATAAAGAAATTATGACATTCTTACTGATTAGGCATATTAATTTACAGATATTTATTGAATTATGTTTTTCTTTACTTTTGTTTATAAACATATGTGTACATTAATATATTTGATATACTATATTTATTTTTCATGCATATAATTTTAAAATTAAAATGATAGTTAATCATCTTTATAATTTTGTCTAGAGAACAGAGTCACTTAACTATATGAATTAGACTAAGTAATATTATTTCTGTACTATAATATATAATACATAATATATAATTTATAATATATTTAGCTGGTTATGCAAATGTTATTAGTTAACGAATTTTAAATACAAAAATATTGATATTATATATAATATTTAATAAAAAAAGTCATAATTAATATATATAAAAAATAAGAATAAAATTATTACAGTAAATTAGATTAATTTAGCAGATGTAAGTATTTAACATTATTTCACTTTAATGAAGGTTGTATGTTTATAATCATGCTTTTTTATACTCAGTCTATCAACATTTATATGTTTAATACAGGTTTTATCTTTCAACTAACAAAAATTAAATATTTATTAATATATGCAATATTATATTAGATGCAATGAAATGAAACTACATATTAATCATTTAACACTTACTACATCAAAATTAATTACATAAATAATGTTATAGACAGCTTAGAATCTGTCTGCCGATTCAAATAACATATTTATGCACTCAACACTGAAGGATTATAAGATACAATATCACACTCAACTGTTATGATTTTATAATCTGGATTTCAATCTAGGTGTAATAGATTTGATTTTTTTTAACAGACTCGTCTTTTTTTTTTGTCAGTCAACTGGCCCATATCCAAGCCAGCTAATTATCTAATACTTATCAGAAATGGTTAATTATAAATTTATTAAAAGCACATTGATTACATAAGTAATATTTACTGAGGCTATAACCTCGAGAATATGCGTGTAAAATGCGATAGTAGGGACCTCTACAGGTGTTTAACCACAAGCTTACGCTATGGAAGAAAAGAGGGGAACCCTCTTTACTTCAACCTACTTTACTCTACCTAGAAGATAAAATCCAAAATGGAAAAACGTGCAAATTCGTACTGGTATTCACAAATGGCGAATTTGTTGAATACTGTTTTCACGTTTCTTGTTCTCCTATGAAGAACTGTTGGAATTTATATATATCAGAATTTACAATTTAATTTTATTTCATTAATTTGAGATTATATTATTCTTTTTTTAACTTCTATTTATTTATTTTTTAAAATTCTCTAATGTAAAGAAAACATTTTTTTTATTATTGAAAGATTTTTTTCCAATTACCAATAACAATGGATTTCATAAATTTAAGTGCCCAAAAGTCTAATTTAATTACTTTCGATATAAACTAATTAAAATTAATTTTAGAAGTATTGAATTCAAGCTTATTCTCTAAGTTCAGAAATGAAGAAAACATTGAAAGATTAAGCGTTGCCGACTCTTCATCTTATTCTGCGGTATAAACATTTAATTTTGAACACAAAATAAATTTGTATTATGTAGTCAAATTAAATGATGAGTTATATGATTAAATTACAATCAATGACTGATGGCAATTAAGATAATTTAGCCCCCCCCCCCTTTTTTTTAATATTAAATGTATGCATAATAACAATTATAGATTAAATTTATAAAATGACTTAGATATCACGCATTTGTAGCGACTAATAAAAAAAATGCTAATAATTACTTTTAATTTTAAAATTAAATATCTTTAAATATTTTAGATCACATCTTTCAATATTGTATTTATTTTATCTAATGTCTTTTTTTATTTATCGAACCAATTAATTACTATGGCATACCTTATTAATGATTTAAAGTACATTTAGTGCGTAGCCCCATATTTTGAATGTAGCATGTTCATATATTGTGTTTTACTACAACAAACAATTATAAAAAAAATATTTAAAAAATGGTTTATTTTGAGTTATAGAATTTTTTTCTTCTTACTTCTAAAAAAATATTTTATCTAAAAATCATTTTTATAAACAGTCAATATGAATTTTATTCATACCGTAAAATAAAAAAAATTTAATTTTATTTTAAGCCCTATGTGGTTTAATGCAATGGTAGAATAGTGGATTATGAAATTTAAGGTTCCCAGATTTTGGCCCAACTCTGATACTGTTAATGTTCGCATTTCTTATAAATTCATAAATAACAAACCATTCGATTATATATATAAAACTTAAAAAAAAAAAAGATGTTATATATATATTTTATTCCTTAAATATGAACCTGCTATGCACTATGATTTATTCAAATTTTATGAGATTATTTTTTGGACACAGTTTCTAGATTCATCTACATTTGTGGTAGAAGAAAAGTGAAATCATTTAACTGGACTTATTAAATATAAAATCATTTGTCAAATGAAACTGTTAATTTCAAATCAAATTTGAAAGTAATTCATTATTCATTGTAATACTCGACTTGAATTCAACTAATAATTTTCAGTTTGCTGAACATATCCACATTATGCTGGAGATTTGCATACTCACACACATGTATATTTGTATATAAAAAGAAATTGAAATCAGAGTTATTGTGCATATAATTAAAGTTTGGTTTTATAAATATACAATTCCATTGTTACATTTTATACAGAAGATAACTGATGATATGAGAAGTTCATAGTGACCAGATTCTATACAAACCTAAGTGCTTCTGGCAAATTGTTGTTTTGATTGTAAATACAATACTGTGACATTAAAAGTAACTTTCAAAAATATAAATAAACATATATTGTTTGTTTATATTTTTGATTAATTATTAAGTATGGGCATTACACTAATTTGTAAATTAACATGTAAATATATGTGTATAGATTAAGATATAAAGAGAGAGAGAATGAATGATCTTTGTGATTTTATGCAATGATAGAAGTCAGACTCTAGAATACAAAGTACTCTTATTGTTTCAATTCTAGGATTTTTGGTTCTCAAATTTACAAAATCCTGGTAATAGAGTGAGCCATTTGACTACCACTCTAAGGCTCTTGGAATCGATATTGTAATACCATATATATATATATATATATATAATCTCTTCACTTTGATTGTATATACTTACTGGAATAAAACTAAACTTTCCTTAAACATTATTATATGAATTTTTTCTACAGTACAGGCTTTTTCATACTTACACTCCAATATGTAATATATAGGGGGTTTGAATTCACATAACCTTCAACTATCTACACTATCTCATACTACTGACACACTTGATCACACATACAGCAAAAATATAAAACAATTATCAATGAGCATATTTTGTGCTAAACCAGCACTCATCAGTTGGTCCAGATTATGATCTCCACATACATACCATGAATGCTCAGCTTATATTAAGTTAGCCAATCTTCCTACTTTAGTGGACAGGCTTTAATGTGGGTTTTGAGTGTCCCATCATCAGATTTTCAATGAAATGGATGACTGAAGATTGTGAGATGGAGTGGATTGAAGCCTGTCCATTAAAGTATAAAGATTTGCTATCTTAATATAAGCTGAGCATTGATTGTATATATGTGTGGAGATGATAATTTGGACCAATTGATGAGTTCCAGTTTAGGACAAAATACGAATATGGGTGATTATTTATCTTTTCGACATGTGTGATCAAGCGTGTCAGCAGTATGAGATAGCATGGATAGTTGAGTATCATGTGAAAGTCTGACTTAAATATTATTGTAAATTTTCATTTACAGCAATAAAGATTTTACTTCAAATGACATTTGTATATAGATGAAAAATTTATTCAATGAGAAGAGAACTATGAAAAATTTCTAAAATAATTCTTGAATGGGCAAAAAAGAAACATTGAATGAGAAAACTCAATCTTTCAATAGAATAGGACTCTGATTATCATTTTGGTACTTTTGAAATCTTAAATTGAATTCCAAGAGATTGTAAAAGATCCAGAAAGTGATCACATGTGAGATGGATGGATGAAATGAGAAAGCGTGAAGGCGTGATGTGGAGAAGAGAAATTAAAGATCGGAGATGGATTGAACTTGGAAAGACCATCTTGCAGTGGATCAATAATGATGATGATGACTTGAACTTTATTTGACTTTTCAAACAACTAATTACATGACAAATAATAAATAAGCAATTCTTTGTGTACGTGTGTATAAAGATGCATATCTTGAAATGAAAAAAAAAAGAGGATGGGAAAATAAATACAAGCTTTCTTTTCTCCATTTTTTGAATTATAAAATAATTTTGGCATTTTTTTATATTAAACAGAATCAATTATTCAAAACTTGTGGGGTTACTAAAATACAAATTATAAAAGTTTTGTGTGAGCTAAAAGTTGTTCATCCAATTGCATTAAAGAGTGAATGGTTTATATAGTATTAAAAGATTTACACACCATTAAAAGATATAAATATATGTCCAAGTGTATAAATATCTTTGTATATGCATTGATTTATTTACTTTCCAAAGGCCTTTATTTTATACAACTTTAATTACATTTGTTGATTTGTCCATATGCCATTAAACAAAGCAGTATTGAGTGATAACATTTGATTGACATTATAAACAGCATAAATCAGAGAATAAGTAGAAGTTACAATATATATATATAAGAATATTAAATAACAATATATATATATAATTTATTAAATAACATTTTTTAAAAAGTTTATAGAGGTCGTATTACATACCTTGAAAAGAAAAGAAAAGCATTAATTATCTTTTTATGCAAAGTTATAGGGTTTGCCAAAAATCCACAAACGAGATATTCAATTGAGACCAATTGTAAGTGCAGTTATGTCAACTTCTGTTAAGGATGCAAATCATTTTCTTAAGTTTATTGGAGATATTAAATGAACTAAAAATGATATTTTAGTAAATTTTGATATTGTTTTACTATTTGCTAGTGTACCTGTAAAGAAAGTTATTGAAATTTTGAAAAATATTCAATTGTCTGTTTTTTTGTGAATTTGATTGAACACTGCTTATTAAATACATTTTTTGTTTTTGATCAATTTTAATAAAACCCATATTATGATAAAAATTGAACACCCAGAGATTGCTAAGGGAAGCTATAGAGATTATTAAAAGGTCCAAGAGTATAAATGAAAACTGTGAATTAAAAGTAAATTAACAATATTTGGAAAAACTATTAGAGGATAAAATATTTTTTTAAAACTTCTCAACCAATAAAATTTGAGAATGAGAAAATAAAAAAGTAAAAAATAATGATTTCAAACTCTCCACACACATTCTTATGATTTCTTTTCTTCCTTATGTATTGATTTCTATATTTACATATATTATTTACAACTTTCTTATACACTTCAACAGTTTTGACTATCTTGCAGTCATCATCAGAGCTACAATATTCAAATATATAATCATACAATTATTATATTTTATACACATATTTTTATATATAATCAAACATACATGTTAACCTACATAAACAAACATACATCTTAACATGACCATTATAAATAATCATTTTCCATTTTATTATTCTACTCTTAATTATTTTTATTTACATTTATTTATATTATTTTATTTTTAATTTTAAATCTATTTATTATAATTTTAATTGTTCAAAATTTTTTTTAAAAAAATCCTTAAAAATTTTTTTAATTTTTAAATTCTATTATTTAATACATATTATTTTATTATTATCCCTTTTACTTATATATTTTAATTAATTTCCAATCTTTTTATTTTTATAATTAAATATTAACTTTTTTACATTACAAATTACTCACCTCTTTAAAATCTACTCTTTACATATCCTATTTCTAAAAACCAACTGACAATTTTTTAAAATTTTTTTTATATTTGCTTAACACTTCCCTCTATCATCATTTTCTTCAACTTTATTTTTCCTAACTTTTTATATTCAACCTATTATTAATAATAATTACCTCAAAATCCCTATGAAGATTTGGTTTTATACTTTAAATTAATATTGATATTTTTATTTTTTATCTTTTCTATTATTTGTATAATTAATCATTTTTATATTATCTTTCTCAAACCTATGACCTGTTTCTAATGAATGCAACTAAATGGGTGATTTTTTATCATATTTATGTTGAATTAATCTTGTATAAATTGAATTCCTTGTTTTCCTACATAATTAGTTTTTATATTTTTACTTTTACATGACTTACATTCAGTTTTATATACCCTATTTATACGTTTCTAGTTTTTTCACATATTTATTATCTAATGTATTAGATATATCCTTTTTTCTTTTATTTACTATCTTAAATCTTATTACATTATTAAACTTTTTATTAATTTTAATAATTATTTTATTCATATTTTTTACAATACTTTTATTATAAGTTTTTCTACATATTATCTATTTTTATTAATTTTTTTTCTGATTTTCTTATACTTTATTCTATAACTTTTTCTGGATATTATCTTTAAACTCTTTAATTATAAATTCTACTTATTTACTATAACTCTTCTTCATTTGAGTAACAATTTCTAGCTCTATATATTTTTAAATTTATACTACTTATTTATATTTTATATCTATATTCAAATTCCAATTACTTATATACTATCTATATTAGTTTTTTTATATATAGATGTCTCTGTCATGCATTACCATTTGCATATGCCTTCTTTAACAAATATCTAAATTTGATAATTTATTAACATTTTCTTTTTATATTGTAATTTTTATATTTTTATCTTATTTATTAATCTCTTCAAGAGATATATATATATATTTGTCTTTGAGTTGTATTAAAAATCAATAAGTAATTATCATCATACCTTTTTATAAAAATAGAACTGTTACTATTATTAATTATTAAATCTTCCATATTCCCCATATATATATATTCCTAAGTACACAACTTAATGTCCTTCCTATTAGTAATCTTTTATTGGTTTATAATATTCCTCATTGAATTCAAATGTAATTTCCTTGTAACTAATTCTCTTTATTTCCCTCAAATTCTCTATTAGTATTTTTATTTCTTTATATTCATCATTTCTATATCTTTTTATTGCTAACTCTATTGCATCTTCAACATTAATGTTTGTGTATATTGATACAACATCTGTTTTTACCACAATCAACTTGTATTTATTATATTCATTTATTTTATCTTTAATTTCTTTTATTGTCTCTATTATTTTTAATATAAAAACTATAAAGAAGCTCTAAAGAAAGTAAAATGTCAGCGTGTTAGCTATTATATTTTTACTACATGGAAGCTCCCAGAAATAATACTATGAATTCATTATTTATTCATGAGAATATTAGATTTAATATATATATATATGCACACACACCAACATTTTAAACAATGAATAATAGCGATGTGGTTCACAAGTTTTACATAGAAAACTGAAATTGGTTGTTATGATTGATATTATATCCTAAAAAATACTAGCCCAAAAATATATTTACATATTGGCTTGTAATAATATATAGGTTGAGATTTATAGCACAGTAGAGTTACATCTGTTGTATAAATCCCAAATAATGTCATCAAGCGTTGGTGGCCGAGTGGTCAGCACAGCCGCCTTACAAGCAGTTGTCCCGGGTTCGCGGGTTTGCTTCCCGATCGATGCTTTGACACATGAAAAGAAAATGTAAACATGTAAAAAATAAATAAAGTTAATAAATTTTATGAGTCTGTATCTCTTATGATATGAGTGTCTATTTTTTATTTTAGATGCCCAGAATAATCTGATAATTACTTATCTCAAATGTAAATTTATTTAATCATATTTTCTTCATGATTTAAGTATTGAAGTTGAAAGCACAGACTTCTTTCTCACTTTTTTTTTTCAAAAGTTTTATACAGTACAGTATTTAATTTGATAAAATAAAATTTCATTTAATAGTTGTAAAGCAACAACTATACAAAAATTAAGAGAAAAATTAAGTTTTTCATTGAGTGATTAAATGAAAATTATAAATTTAATACTAAAAAGAAAATGTCATATTTCAAAATGGACTATGTTCAGGAAAAACAATCATCTATTAGAGAAGTAATAAAAAGAGAAAAGTAAATTAATGCTACTTTTGAAACAGCTAAAGTTGTAATCATGTTAAAAGGTATTTTTTTGTTCAAAACTGAAAAGGTTAAATTTATGAATAAAAGATTCAAGTCAAAAAAATGTTTTTGCTGACAGTCTCAATTGTGACAGAAATCTTTAAATGTCTGTAAGAAGATTTAGATGATCATCTAAAATGGGTACTCCAAATAACTCAATGCAAGTGGGGGTTGCAAAATAGATTCTGAAATCAGTACAAATTCAAAAGGCATAAAAATAACTGGAGAGAATTCTGCTAATAATAGGCCGTCACTATATTTTGATCATATTTTATAAACATTGTTGAGGGTTATAAATAATTATCTGAAAAATTACAAATAAAATATAAATATGACAAAATGAGATCTGAAAATTTTATTTTTATTTTTTCAGATAATAACTCTTCATAATGACCATAAAATATTTTCAAAATGTAAGGTAAAATTTGTAAAAAAAATTATATGATTCATATAAAATAAATATACATTTTTTGAAAGAAAGGGAAGAGTTTTTTATATGATGTTTATAAAAAATGTAGAATACAAATAAAAATTAATTTTTCATCCATCTGCACAATATATGTATACACATACACACACATTTAATTGAAATCATTTCTAATCTAAGATGTCCTGAGATAATTGGTATGCTCTCTGTATTGCATTTTTGTAAATACAAGCTTATAAAAGTAATGTCACATTATATATGACTTGCTTTTTTGATTATTATAATAAAAGCTTGTATGCAGTACCTATAAACAACTATAGACCAAAAAAAAAACAATTTACCAAGTTTAATATCAACATAACATCATATGATTTTCTGAGCTTACTCAACATATGTTTTCAAGAACATTTATCATCAGCTCCCTTCAGAGTCTTTGAAATAGACTATGTTAAGAGTAATCTAAGAAAGTCATGTGATATTACATTGACATTAGTCTTCTTAATCAAAAGTTGGAAGAGGCCTGCATTTAACACAAAACTAAGCTTACAAATGTATATAGCTTCAATTTTTTAGTTGATATAATTTAGTAAAAGTGGTTGCTAGATATGCAAATGCACTATTACCAATTTTGAATCTTAAGTTATCACTGAGGAAAGAAAAACCAGAAATTGATATAGTGATATGGATACAATAACATTACATATCTAGTATCCATAAATTTTTCAAAGTGGCTCTGATGTAGAATGAAAAAACTGTTCTTGAATTACCAAAGAAGATATACTATTTGGGTGTGTATAAATCTCCATAATATCATTTTTTCAATGGTATTTTTTATTGCAGATATTAATAAAAATATTTATGACTAAGGAGTTGAATTTCAGCAGCTATTTACAAGCATAAATGTATTAGTCAAGATAGCAATTTAAGTATAATGGAGACCATTATATTAAAAAAAATAAGCAAATGATTTGTTATTTAGAAAGTCATATAATGTTTAAGAATCAAAAGTAAAAGAGCTGACCTTTGATGCAAAGATCTTTAGATCTTAAGTCCATCATCCTACCATTGCATTAAATTGTGGATGGCATAGAAACCAATTATATACTCATAAAGAACTATCTGGGAAATGTCATAAAAACATAGTAAGGGTTTCAATTTCTAGACTTATATTGAGTAAATGAAAAATACAAAATGACTATTTTTAAAAGAAAAATATATTCAATTGATAAATATTATTTGGTTCTGAGTAATAAAATGATAATTAATTGCTGTTACTTATGTCAATGCAATGAGAATCAAATAACACTTAGATACTTTGTTTTGAGTAACATTTTAAGTGATTTATTTGTTATGCCAGTAAAACATATTTTGCTTCAGAATTTTGAAGACTGTTATTTACATTGGAATAAAATTAGAATATGTATTGCCTCATTATTTAAAGCATTGAGATGTAGAGATTAATGCAATGACCTGACATGATAATGACTGGAATTCAAATCCAGAATGAAGACACAACTTTTCCAGACAGATAAAGATCCTTGGGTAAATTTTTTTTTTAGTAATTACAGTAAGGTATCATATAATGTATGGTTTGTGCAATGTGTAAATCACACAGTATATACCCTTTTTTTATTAAATTAAGATTTGGACAACAAATCTAAGTGCTATTAATGAATGCTATTGGCTAACATAATAAGAATCTGAACAGATAACTTCAGAACCTTCTGCTTTTTGTACAGCAGCAGATTTATGTATCATATTTTGTAAAGCTTAGTTACCAATCTAATTGGACTAATTCAGTTATTGATTTTATTTCTTAAAGCCTTCTGATTTCTATATATCAAATTACTAAAACTGATTTATAATTTTCGCATTTTCAACTGCACATGCTTTAGGTTTATTGCCTTAGTAAATAAAACTGATTTATCAAACATCAAACAATTATTCTTTATATTTGAAATATTGTGCGACATTAAATTTATTTTTTCAAAATACTATACACTTTATCATACCCAGTCTCTAATTATTAATATAATTGTCTTATCAAACATCTTTTTTTTTTAATTTGAGATATTATATTATATTAAATTTATTTTTTTACTAATATACTGTGATTTAATACTGTATATAAATTTTTAGATGGTTAAAATTAATATTCTTAAATTTGTTTAAATGTATTTTAAACTTTTAATAACATTAAACTATTTTTATTTCAAAAACATCAGAAAAAATCCAATTGCTCACATATTTATTTTATTGTACTAGAAATAAAAATACTATGCATATTTGTATTTTGAAATTATTCGGCTGCATACATGTAATAAGATAAATAACAGATTGAAAAAACTACTCACTGTAATTAAACAGGTATAACCCCCCCACACACACACACACACAAAGAATGAAATTATTAGAGAAAGTTTAATAGAGAATGTTTCAAATGCAAATGTTATGGTGAATACTACTGACTAATATAACAGACACATATGTACAAATTCTACAAAGTTTTTCAGAACAACAAACACCTTGGCTATATTGCAATCTGCTTTAAGTAATTCATTTGTGAATTTTTGTCATATTTAACAAGTGGTCACAAATGTTTAAAAGTATACTGAACAATACTTTTTACTAAGATAAGTTTGCATATGTATCTTTACACATATTTTTTATTTTCTATTACATTTTTTCCTCTTGAAATTGTTGTGTTTGGTGGTAATTTTGCTCTAAACTGAGGATCTGGAATTAATTACTTTTAAGTGCATGCCTTTCAATTGATCATTGAATGATCAGACCATTAAATAAAAGTGTTTCTTGATCCATGTTTGTTCCTTGCCCAGACCTCATAATATCCCATATTCAATCTAGCAAGTCACCCATTATTGGAAAGTTAATTGATATCTTAGATGGTATACAACTTACCTGATCTTAAATGTATTATTTCTTGTGGACCAAGAGGAAAGAAATACATTATGAGTGAGATATTGTCTTTACATTGATAGATGGGCAGAGCAGGAATTGATATTAATTATCCTTCTGTAAAGTTATCAAATAACATATCTATTTAAAGTGCTCTGGAATGATGTGTCCCTTCCTTGAATTATATTCCCTGTAGAACTGTTTTGAATTATATAATTTTCAATTAATAACTAATTTCTGCAAAATGTCAGAAGTAATTGCAACTTGAAGAATAACGTAACCAGAAATTTTGGGCCCTACACAAAAATTCAAAAAAGATTATTTTTGATATTTCTAGCATATATCTTAATACTTTAAAAAAAAAAAAAAAAAGAGGCTCGCAAAAACCTATTGCATTGCTTTTCTTCACAAAGTATACTATTAAACTTGAACTAATAACAAATATCAGTTTAATTAGTAATAATTCAAAAATAGTTAAATAAAAATAGTTTTTTATTAAATTTTGAGAATAATCCTAAAAAAATATATAGAATTTATAAAACTATACATGTTTTGTAAAAAAGAAAGGCAAAACACATACGCAGAAATTCATCCGCGTATTCCTCCCCTCTCCCTTTACATAAAAGTACAGTATATGCTTTTTATACATTAATAAAAACAAAAACTCTATATTTCAAAATAGTTAAAATGTACCAAACAACAGTTATATGCAAATAGTATTTATATTTTTTACTAAGTCTTATTTTTAAAATCTCTCCCCTCCTCCATTTTTAAATTAAAAGTGCTGGGTTTTTGTTATCTAGTTTAGATTCAGTTGTAAATTAACAACACACTTTAAGCAACAAAAAAAATTATACATATAGACATGTGTATTTGTAAAAGGTTTTTTTTTTTTAATTCAGGAATATTCAGAATAAATAATTCTTTAAAAAAGTATTATTAAGCTAAAGCATATAAAATACAAACGCTACAATATAGAATATAAAAAAATTATATCCAACTTGCACTAGGAACTTGCCACATATGCTATCCCATAATTCCAAATATGTAGATGTGAATGAAATATGATGCTATTGTTTTGCATAAATGAATAAAGGTCATACCCTTTATTCATAAATCCCTTTTGTAGATAAGCTAATAAAATTGCATGCATACATAATAATAATAAAAAAAACTTCTACTTTTATATATATAAAAAATTAGAATAATAAGAATATTATCTTCTAACCTACTTGAATATTCATGTAGAAAAAAAAAATGATTATAAAAAAAAATAATGCTAGGGGGGAAAAAACGAAGGCAAAACTAAGAATGGTGGGAAAGATTTCTCAGTGTGGTGTTACTGTTGATAATACTTTGACTTGATGATCACCTGACTAGACAGCTAACAATAGTGAACCAACTATAAATCACATATAAATCCTGCCTGTCAGTCTAATCTTTCACAGTAATACTAATTACAGACATTCTTTATGCAAATGCATAATTAACAATATAATTAATATGTTTACCAGGAAGTTAAAACACCTGTTTGTGTCTGTGAATATATAAACACACACATAAAAACTCATACCTATTTTGAACAATATTAAAAGTAAGTTGTATTGCAGTATAATAATTACGAGAATATCATTGGCGTTGCAGAAAATCTAAATTCTGCTTATTTATATATAAAAATCATAGTAAAATAATAAAAATCACAATAATAAGTAGTGAAAAATAACTAATATTTATATTAAAAATAATAATTGTAACATAAAAAAAAACATTAACAGTAAATGAATCTGAAGTAGGGGGAAGAAAATTGCTCTTGTAATAATAAAAGATAGAATCAAAAGCTTCAAAAATAACAAAAGATAAAATCAAAGTAAGAGTAGAGTCATTAACAGTAATATATTCTGTCAAGGAAAAATATATATTTTTATAGTTACTAATATGACAAAATAGAATCACTTTTTAACAGAATAAAAAGCACTGGGAAATACAATTCATATATATACCGTGAAATACAATATATATATATACGTCACAAGATCAGCTTTGATTTAAGTCATTATAACATTAAATATGATTTTAATTCCCCACTAGAAAATTATTAATAAAAGATAAACTTTTTAATCAAATCTATCTAGACAGATTAGTTAATTTGGTATATGGATATTATATATATGAGTAAAATTTGTTTTAAAAATGGAGGGGGAAATCTAATATTTTAGATATGTTAAGACAATGGGTTGCACTCGATCGTAGATCATTGTAGTTTGACTTTATTACAATTTAACCTGGCACTTAATATTGAAGTCATCACCACCATCAATTTAGCCAGATTTTTCCAAATTAATGTCAGCATTCTATTCAAGGTTTCTCATATTCACATCTCTAGTAAAGTCATTAGATTACCTCACCAATCTGCCTACACTTGATTTAGAGTTAGAAATCATAAAATTTAACGACTTATTGTGTTTAAAACTTTACGATAAAATATTAGAGTCTTATATATGGGTAACGGATTCAGTTAAAATATAATTCACATTCAATTATAGGTCCTTTTTTTAAAAAAAGAGGTCTAAAATGGAAGTTGGCCAAACATATCACACACACAAAAAAAAAGATATATAGAATAAGATATTAACTAGATAAATATCTTTGGTCTCCTGGGTTTCATACAGTGATAGAATACTAAAATTAACTATCACTTCTGGTTCTCAAACTTTTATTGGATACTCAAGTAATTGATTATTTTATTTTTTATAACGAACATCATTGACTGCATAGGAATGAGGTAAGGTAAGAAAAATATGATGAGGTAAAAAGCAAAGATACCCACTTTGACCAATAAGGATATTAGAGTGAAATTGATAGAGATTTTCACCCTGCGCAACAATAATAATCATAATTTTGGGTATCTTTAATTTATTATTGATATCATTTTTTTACAGTTACTGAAAGAAGACATAGAAAATTTATTACTGGTCCATATGATTATGAAAACATTTAGTCAACTCTGGAATGAGCAAAATAACATTAGTCAATACAGAAAAATAACATTAGAAAGATTAAATAAGTATATGGTGTACTGGTCAAAACATGTTTATTCATCTAACATGAGATGGAATTCACAAAATGTACTTCAAAACCAGTCAAGTCCGATATTTAGGACAGGGAACAACCTGAATTCAAACCCACTCCCTAAGCCCCAGATCAAACACCTAAGGAATAACATAACAGTGATGGCACATGGAAATTTATTTTAAATCCGGCCCACTAGCAGAGTGGAGAAGACAATGAGACATCTATTAACTATGACTTAACTAAAATATGTACATGCTTGGCTGTACATGTGGAAGTGAAGAAAAAAGAATTCGAACTACTCAAACAAGTTAGATAATAAAAATAGTTTAATATAATAACAAATTATTATATACATTATGAATTAATTGCATACATTAGTATGTGCGTGAATGAGCAAGCGGTCTACCAATGGCAGGGCCGGGGGGGGTGCGCCGGAGGGGGTGGCAGGGAGGGCATCCTGGGTTGCATCTGAAAAGGGGCCCCTGGAATTACAACTCTCTCATCTCCTTGAAGATTTTTCTCAAATGTTTTTTCAAATTTGAGAGTGTTTTGAATCAGGTCTTTATTCTTTTAAGCCCACAGGGCCTGCACACAAGCTCGCTTAATATTAAAAATATAAAACAATCAAATCTTTTTTTCATGAACAATAAACTAAACTAAAGTTTTTTATTCAATTCTATTGTATGTTTTTATATATGTTGCTTATAGTAAACTATAAGTACTTCTGCTAGCAAATATATAAATAACCCTAAGTTTTTGCTTGTTGTATTGTTATATATTTGTCATGTCTATTTTGAGGGTTAATATTGCAAAATACTTTTCTAATTTTTTTTAAATAATAATTTGATATAAATATCGAACTGTATGTATATATTTAGGTTATTCCAGAAACTAATATAATTTTCAGTTTCTTTTATTTTATTTTTAGTGTCAATATTAGGTTGCATATGTTGTTGTGTTCTTTAAATTAGTGCATAAGGTCTGAGGGGGCCCGTGTTATTGTTAGTACGGTCGGTTTTCGCTTTAGTGGCTTTTTTGTTGGTTGGCCAAGTATTAGATAAGATTAGTGTTTGGCGTTTTATTTATTACATTTGAAATTTAGGGCTCGAGTCAAACGAAAGAAGCCGCGAGAACAAAAAAGGGCTTAATAAATCTTAAATCCGCTTCTGGTTCCCGGCAAACGGTATATAATTACATAGTGAAATTCATGCTGATGGTTCTCATATGCTCTTTTATCAATTAAATAAGAGATATACATTAACACACATCTTTGATGGGTACAGTTTTAAGATGCCAATCAATTATTAAAAAGATTACATAAAATTGCTATTAACGCTTTGATTTACAGTTCTGACATGTGGTGACTAACATTATTTCAGGGAGCATTCTGAGATTCCTTATATATATAAGAAAATTATTTTAACAACATTATGGTCGTGAAAATAAGTAAAACACATTGAAAATTATATTTAGTTATATGACAAAATATTCATTGAAAATTCTTTTAATTAACATTTAAAGGACAGAACGCTTTATTTTTCCCAAGGCAGATAGATACACTTAAATACAGAAATAAATTACGATGGCAGGATTGTATAACCAGACTGAAATAACATTATTAATAAAAGTAGTGATACTCGGCATTATATATATATATATATTTAAGCATAGCACAATTTTAATATTAGAGCATTAAAACTGGGTCATGAAGCAAAAAAGATAATAATATGAAGAAGTTTGCAGTACTGACATCAGTGAAGAAATAAGAGAAAAAGGTAATGTTTCTGGATGAAAATGAAGTCTAAGACCCTCATCTGGGGCAGTGCTTAGAGAAATGTGGAAAAGGCATGCCATGGACATCACTAATGTGTGGAGGCCTTTTATATGAAGAAAGTGGTCCTGGGAAGGTCAACTATCCACAGGACAAGGCTTAAGAAGAAATCTATGAGTTTGATTTTGTCGCAAACCTCCAGATTAGAAACAATAATATATATGTATATATATATTCATGAAGATATGCTGTATGTCAGTAACGCAATATAGAAAAATGTTACTAATG
Source organism: Epiperipatus broadwayi (assembly GCA_028023455.1). Classification (NCBI taxonomy): domain Eukaryota; kingdom Metazoa; phylum Onychophora; class Udeonychophora; order Euonychophora; family Peripatidae; genus Epiperipatus; species Epiperipatus broadwayi. Next base: position 903,978 of record JAQFVV010012548.1, read on the forward strand.
ACATTGAATATGATTTACTGCTTTAAAATAAATGAACCTTGTTTGAATGCCATAATTTATATAAATAATATGCTATGCTACTAGAATATATATAGAGATTTAGATTTCATTTCATAAAATATATGTTAAGATTTGACCCCACCCCCCTACTTTTCTGCAATATTAAAAATGATTCAGTTGCACCTTCATGGATTTTATAATAACTGGAATATTTAAGCATATGATATTTTAAGAATATGGAAAAGTAAAAGAAAGCTAGCAGTTATAGAAAACAACTAATAGGTCACCTTTTCAGAATAGAATAATAACATTTATAAAATAAATAAGGTTTCAGAGCATTAATTAGCCTAAGTTCTGGATTACCCTGGGTAGAATCCAGAATTAACAAAATAACAAATTTTTATACTAAAAATGAACCTAAAATGTTGATTTGTAAAAACAATCTGGCGAACATATTAATTTATCATACATTATATTTTATGGGGATGTTAATAACCTTACTTCATGGAAGTTTAGTTAAAAAGAAGAAAGAAAAGATTTTAGAAATTCAACTCGTCAGATTGCTTGAAATTGGCATATTAATAATAAAAGTATACATATAAAATCAAGTAATAACTACATATAAATAATTGACTGCACCAAAGTTAAAGAAAGTTAGAGCATATGAGAGAAATTAAATTTATAGTATTTGAGAGCAATTTACATATTAAAAAAGTTACAAAGTTAAATCACATATTAGAAGAAATCTTTATAGTAGAATTCGAGATTAGTTAGACTAGATTTATTTTTAGGTGGTATGGGATACTGATTTACCTTGTACAATTTAAGATTTCATTTTCAAAGTACGGTATTTAATGAATCCATGTGAATTCTTCTTGGTGACAGCAAGCTTCTATTTAGCATTCCAGAGTTCCATCTTTAGGCTTTTCCTTCATTTCAGGGCAGCAGTTAGATAGTACCTTAGTGGGAAAAAGACCCACAAGGGTCAGAAAGGTGATTGGCATCTACTCCATCATCATTTTTATATTATAAAGCAGCATGGGTTATAACAGCACACTTCTCTCAATAATTGTTCATCTGTTGGCATTTAAAATTGGCCCATTTTATACTCCTGCCCAGGTATTTGAAGAATGCTTTTAATTTATTTTTAGTTCAAATCTAATCTTTAATCTAAAATCTTAAGTTTTCTTTGTTCATTGTTTGAAGATGCAGTCATCAGATAGCTGTCCAAAAATAAATTCAAATCTATTTTCAGATTGAAAATAGATTTGACAAAAATGTTTATACAAAAGCAAAATCTATTAATCCCATTCCTAATTTTATTTTCAGTAAAACCTTAATTAAAAATTCCTTCCCAAGATTAAAACAATATTATATTTCCAACCTTTTAATTATTTTTGGACAATTAACGATTGCATCTTCTATCTTGGATTTTGACAAAATATACAATTTAATAGGAAAAACAATTTAAAAAGAAAAAGTTTTAAAATAATAAAATATTTTTAAAAAATCATTATTTTGTTAGTATGTTTGCTCCTATATATATATATATTTGAGCCACACCTATGTACTTTAATAAAAAGAATTAATAATAATTAAAAAAAATTAATAATAATAAATATTGCAAAGTTAAACTTTATAAATTTTAGGCGCACATCTCAAATATATATATAAAATATATATACATGACTAAAGGAGTGGCATGGAATACAGGGTTTAAACACAGGTTAGTAGATAGAACCATGAAGCTCAGTCTTACACTAAAATTGACTACTTCAATAGGTAGTTCCACAACATTTTGCTTAATTTTATTTTAACACATTATAAAATTATGGTTTTATATTAAAATACATCATTTAAAGATTTTCTTAAAAGTGTTCCCATACTGAAAATATTTTTATAAAGTATATATCTAAAATGTCTTATTTTTAATAAAATAAAAACACACACCCTCAAATTAACATCTTTATAACTAATAAAGTTTATTATTCTGCTAATGAATGAAAAATAGATACCTTTTGGGATTTTTTTAGCTATGATCTTCTGAATAAAGAATAATGAAGAGTGAGGTATATTTGAGCTGTGTTGGTAATTTTTTATATAAGAAAAATATTTAGGTATAATTTATATTATAAATAGATATTATTAAAATTATATATGACTAATGAATGAAAAAAACTTTTTTTTCAAGCTGGCAAGTTAAATTATTTATTATCAATAAATTTTCATCAGAATAATAAAGAATTAGTGCTAGTTATTGCTAATGAATAAAAAATATTCTCTTCTTTTTTCATACTCATAGCCTGAATAGTTAATTTACTTTGAAAAATAAGATATATTTTAAATCTTTTCTGTGCTTTCTGTAAACTTTATTCTATGTTAGATATTCTTTACATATAATTCATATTATATGTAAATATTTTTACAGTTATTGTGGTTGAGATCTCATAATATTTTTACAAATAATCTTGAGATAAATCAGGCAACATAAAGAGATTTGTTGTACATAATATATATTACAAATATAAACTCATTTATTATTTACAATCTTTTAGGGGCAAAATATAATGTATGTATGATAGTTTTATTCAATCTCATTTTGTCTCATGATATCAGAATTAAAACTAGGCTAAAGAAATTGTAACTTATTCATATGTTGAGATCTAACTATGTTTATTTAAAATAAAGAAAATAAAACCATTCATTTACTCTCTTTATGTATGTATATAATAGACACATTTGTCAATGTATTACATTTATATATAATATACAAATCAATATATATATATATATCAAAGAACAGTAAAATTTACATAAATTATATTATATTATATTATTTTTTTATAAAATGAGTTATGGTTGGCCAATGGGTCTTTCTGCTGTTGCTCAAATTTGTAATTTTGTTATATCAACTTATGAAAGTAAAATTTTAAAGCAATTGAAATTTCAAGAAATTAAAGTATATCATAGATATGTGGATGATGTCTTTATTTATGGAAAACAAGATTTAATAATCAATTTATTTAATGAATTAAATCAGATTAAGGATATAAAGTGAGTTATAACTGAAGAGAAATACAATTCCATAAAATTATTGGATATTCAAGTTACACATAATGATTATAGTTTGATTATCTTATATTAATTAAACCAATTGAAACTAGAGGTTTTATTCCATATGAATCACATGTACCTATATGTCATAAGTTGTCTGGATTGAAATCATTCTTATTTCAAAATGAAAAATTGTGCAAATATTCTAGTGATAAAATAAAAAATTTACATTTATTTGTTAATGACTTGTTGAAAATTGGTTATTATAAAAATGCTATTACTAATATTATTAAAAAAAATTAAAAGGAATCAACAATATAATAAAATTAAAAATAAAAATAATATCAAAATGAAATGGATTTCAATGCCATTTATATCGGATGAGCAGCTCAAGTTTATTAGGAGAAATTATAATGGTTTGTGTCATATTGCTTTTTTCTCAACAAATAATATAAAGAGATTACTTAATAACTCTAAAATTCAAAATTCAAAATTTAATCAAAATTTTATTATATATAGATTGATATGCGGATGCAGCTTACAATACATTGGTGAATCTAAGTGTGCATTTGAGAAGAGAATAAAAGAGCATATGCTTTTATATAATAGAATTCAAAAAGAGAAACAACCTGGAATAGTAAATAAACTTTCATCATCTGTTATTTTTGATCATAATCAATCTTGTCAATATGGATTTAAATTTGATTATAAAAAATGTGAAAATTATTCAAATTGAACATTGTCATAATAAATGTAAAATAAAAGAGGCTATGTTGATTTCAATAAATTGTCAAATGTTAATGAATTGCTCGTCATCAAATGTTAAGATAACAGAATTGTGTGAAATCTGAATTGAACTATGGATATTGTTAAAAGTTGTCTCATTTTGATTATTCAATGTTATATAGTTGATAAAGACTACAAAATGTATAGTCGAAAGTACTTCTAAAAATAATATAATTTATGTAAATTTTACTGTATTTTGATATATATATATTAATTTGTATATTACATTTATTGTGCAACAAATACAGATGTCAAACTTAATTTATTATATATATATATATATATATATATATATATATATATTAGTAGTCAATGCAATTTTTAGAAAAACCTAACTGAAATAAAATTATCTGGAAGATTAGTACATTAGTACATGGTGGTATATGTTTCTCTACTAGATGCCTCTTGTGGAGACCCCACTGTACTAGTTTAGTAAAGTTGGGAATGAATGAATCTTTAATGGATATTATTTAAAAATTATATGAAAATAATTACTATACATATCAATTAGGGAATATAGAATCAGTTAAAGTTAAAAATGAGGTGGGTCTTAGACAAGAATGACCTATCACCTATTTTGTTTTTGTTGTATTTGAGAGAAATGGAGATAGCAATAGAAAGATTAGGAAGAGGGATAGAGATACCATTAATAGATGGCAAAGGAATATATACATTGTTGGGTCTTTTATTTGCAGATGATGTTTTTTGTGTGAAGAAATAAGGGAAGATATGGAAATTATGCTGAGGACATATGCAAAGTGAGTAAAGGGATGGGGATTAAATTTAGTGAAGAAAAATCAAAAATAATGATGATTAATATTGGGGAAAGAGAAAACAAATAATTTTTATTGGGGGATATAAAGTTAATTGTGGTGAATAGATATAATTATTTGGGAATTGTCTTAAGTAATCAGAGAAATTGCTTGGATAAATGTGAGAAAAAATTGATAAATGAAAAGAAAGGGATTGATAAAGAAATTAAGTGTTCTCATATAGTAAATATGATGTAGCTAGAATTGTATGGAAGGGAGTGGCAGTAGCAGGGTTAACATATGGTAATGATGCATTATGTGTAAGTAAATGGGTATTAGATTACTTAGAAAAAATACAAAGAGAAGTAGGAAGACATGCATTAGATGCAGAAGTGTGGATGGCAAAGGAGGCAATTCAAGGAGAAATGGGATGGTCAAGTTTTTATATGAGAGATGCAAAAAGCAAAATGAAAATGTTTGATAGATTGCAGATTATTGATAATAAAAGAATAGCCAAAATAGTATTAAATTGGGTTATAAATAAAGGGCAGGCAACAAAATGGATGAGAAAGGTAATGCGATATGCAGAAGATTTGGATAAAGACTTTATGTCAGTATACTTATACAAAAGGTGGGATTATTGTGTTAGGAGAATTGTTGAGTGTTATAGTGTTATGAAATGGGATAGAAGAATAGATGCATTAATAAAGACTAGGGAGTTGGGGAGATGGAGAAATAGTATGGAGAGTAAGAAGAGCTTAAATATTTATAGAAGTAAACAGAATATTGGGTGTGATTTAATTTATGATAATAGCAAGGAAAGTATTTTACTGTTTAAGGCTCAAATGGGATCTTTAGCAACAAGGGAATATACACATAAATAGAAAAATATGGGTGATTTAGTCTGAAAATTGTGTAAGGAAGGCATAGAAAGTATTAGTCTTCTGTTAATTGAATGTAAATGCCTGAAAGCAGAAAGAATACAAATAATGAAGTTATGGAAGAATAAAAGTAAACAAAGTGATTATACAGAAAGTGGCTTATTGGTTTTTATACTGGGTTTGGGAAAATACAAGGGGGTTTAGATATAAAGGCCATGGAGTTGACAAAGATTATGTTGTGGTAATGAGATGGATCATGATATGAGAAAACTTAAGTGTGGGGAATGAAAGGGAAGTCGAAGTGGCTAACAGGTTTCTCTGGGCATTGTTGCTGAAAGATTCCTGATTCCATATAAAAAGTCATAGTGCATCACATCACATCACTAGTCTTCTAACCATCATTCTTGAGGCAAGTCATGTTACAGCATAGTAAATGTATTTATTAAGTATGACTCACTTATTTATCAATTTTTATAATGTCTAAAAAATTGTAGCAATGTAAAATTGTGTTTCTGTTAGAAAGAATGGCAGGGGAAACAGTTATAAAAACAGCTTACAAGCAAACTGTTTTGGGAAAAATACAAGTTTACAAGTGGTTTAATGGAAGTGTCAAATTCACCATGCTCACCAAAAATTTATGGCAAGTAAAATTCAATGTCAAGATGCTATTTTTTGGGGAATGCAAACAACATTGTTCACTCAGAATTTATTTGTAATTGTCAGACATTTCATTTACAAGTTCTGAAAAGTTTGCATGACATAGTAAAACATAAATTTTGATTTGTGGCAAAGTGGGAGGATAAGCTTCATCATGACATCATCATATAATGATTTGGGTGTAGTACAATTTTTAATTTAAAACAGTATGACCCACCTTATCCATAAGCCACATTCACCCAATCTTGCTCCACACAACTTCTTTTTATTCTCCCCAAATGGAAAAATGCCTCAAAAGAAAAATTTGCAGACATGGGAATGGTGAATAAAAAATGATGGAGATGTTAAAAGTCATCACTTTACAAGAGTTTCAGGATTACTTTGAAAAGTGGAAAACCCATTTAGACAGTGCCCTGCATCAAATGGATAGCATTTTGAAGGGGATTGAATTTATAACACTTAAAAAGAAATGCACAGTTTTTGCTACAAATTTGTGGTCATTTTTTGATATCCCCTTATATATTAAATGTATTAACTATCTTGCTTTATGTCCTAAAGCAACTCTTACAGAAGGAAAAAAAAGAAACATCTGATTCCTTTCTGAATATTTTTGGAAATGATAAATATGACAATGACATTTTGAAAGGTTAAACTTAACATTTACAGTGATGTATTTACACTCTGATTCAAGCTTGTAATGTTAAAATTCTCAGCAAACTAATAACCGTAATCTGATGTGTATATATATATTTATTGTTGTCGATATTAAATAAAATATATATATAAACTTAAAAAAAAAAGTTTTAAATGGAATTCGAAAAAAAATAAAAAACTGATACATTTTAAAATGCTACTGATAAATATTATTAAGAATATTTTAATATTCAAAATGAATATTTGCATATTTTTCTTTTTTATATATATGCATATATAATAAACTACTAAAAAATCTTTTTAATTATATGCTTTTTATTATAATATCTAAAATGCTTCAATTGCACTAAACAATGTTCTTTAATTCATATTAAAAAAGAGAGAAAATAATTTAAATACAAACTTATTTCTACTTTGATGCAATATGTGAATGTGAGATATGCAAATGAGTGTTAATGTAATGCTGAAGCACTCCATTATATATATATATTTATAAATATATGGCCTACCAGCAACTCGGCGTCCTTGCAACCTTTGATATCATATATAGTTTATAGATAATCTATCTAACAATTATTAGCACATTATTTATAATTTATATTCATAAATTATATGCGATACACCTCCTGATTTAATTTCATGCTTTAAAAATACTAGGTTATATATATATAGGATATAGGTAAAAAGGAAAACATTCTTTAAATATCACATCATGGCAAAGTTCTTTTAATTTCTAGAATAGTGGCCAATTTTTGGATAATGACATATATTTAACGATCAATTTACTGGCTAAACTAATTTTAAGTTTTACCTCATATTCAAATCCCAAGTCAAGCTTATAATAGTTAAATGTGCTAATCAGTCACCACATGATCTTTTTTTTTAATATGTTTATTTTAAATTATAAGTAGGAAGAGTTAACTGCTTGCTAATTGTGAATTACTTCACAACAGCCCCCATGCTTAAATAAAACAATAAATATCAGCCATCTGTTGTCAAGGTAACACTGATTGCTGTTATGTATAATTCTAACAATATTTATCTACATCTTCTATACTATAAAATTTTTCTGATGTTTTAATTGATGATATGTAATGAAAAAAAAACCCAACCTTTTGCTATACAGGTGTCTTGACAATAAGTTGAGGATTATATGTTTTATGTGAACTTTGATTTACATTTAAAAATGATCTAGCTATTAGTAATTTATGGTTTATTATCTAAATAATAATCAATATAATTGAAGTAAGGAAATTAAAAAAAATATTTATTAATCTATTTACAAAACTTTTTATATTTGTCTATTAAATGGGGTTTGTTAAAACTTCGAGGAAGATGAAAGATTCATTTTGTTACAGTCTTGTGTCAGTTTTCTTAGTCTATATTAAAATTTTGAATCAGAGTGAAATTGGAATCCAACTTTTACTTATGGAGATTGCCTTGATAACAAATTGTAAATTCTATGATTTATGTGATCTTTGACTGTTGTCATGTGATTTACATTTATAAACCACCTATATATCAGCAATATATTGTTTTTATTTAAATAATAAAGGGTAGGAGTAGAGTTGGAAAGTTGTAAAAGTAATTATTTATTAATTTAGTTTCAAAGCAAATTTTATTTACTAGTTTAGTGGATTTGTTTAAACTTCTATAGGAATAAAAGTATCAATCTGCTATAATTTTAAGTCATCTTTCTAAGATTATGGACCATAGTGAAAGGGGAATCTATTTTTTACTTGTGGAGATAGCCTTGATGACAGATTGTGGATTCTATGGTTTAGGTGAACTTTGACTGTTATCATGAGATTTATAATTATAAAATACTTAGCTATTAGCAATTTATGGTTTATTATATATGCAAATAACAAAGTATATAACAATATTTCCCATTTTATATGTATAATTTAAAATAATTTATAATTAACCTATTCATTCAGTATGCTGAATGTTTACTATAGTAAATAGAGGGATTTGAACTTAGGATTTTCAGTCTATATTTATCTTCCACACCATCTCAAACAGCAGCTACTCATGACCACATACATATGTGAAAAAGATAAATGACCCTAATATACGTATTTTGTGCAAAACCAGCATGCATCAATTGGGCCAGATCATAATCTCCCACACATATATACAAGGTGCTCAGCTTATATTAAGATAGCAATTCCGTAACCTTTTTTTTCTATATGTCAAAGCATCAGCCAGGAAGTAAACCCACAACAACTGTACGCAAGCAACTGCTTGCTTGCAATGCAGCTGTGCTGCCCTCTCAGCTACAAATGCTTGACTCCTTAAACTTTAATTAACAGACTTCAGCATTTTCACCCTTCCAACAATTTATTTGCATCAATTGTTTGAGATGGAGTCAAGGATGAATATAAACTGAAAATCATAAGTTCAAATCTGTCTATTTAAAATAATTTATGTTTCATATATAAATATTTATATTAAGTAACAAAAATACATTATATCTAAAAAAAAATCAATAGAACTGAAGATAGCTGTTAAGAACAATTGAAATATTTCAAATATTATAATAAAAAAGCATAAAATTAAAAGAATTTCCTCATAATTTCATTATAATATTTAAAATTGTTTGGTGTTAAGAATTCCAGAATCTTATATAAAATAATGTATAATTTATCAATATCATTATGTGTTTTACTGTTATTGGTATTTCCCACAATCACATAAACATATATGCTAGTATATATAAACAAAAATTTAGACTTGGTAAGATAGATTTTTCCCACATGACTCAATTTTTCTATCAAGATTACTCACCAATTCATGTTTCCTACAATAGATAATCTAACATACTTCTCTGCTTTAATTACTGTAAACATATATTTAACAATCTAAAAAAATTTATAATAACTTGGATCAACTTTGCTTAATGTTTATTATAATTTTAGTTTATTTATTTACAATCATAAGTCTTTATTTCTTCAATTGTCCATAACATAAATGAATGTTTAATGCCTACCTCCTAAGAATTTAAACGTTTGAATTGCTTTTTATTTTACTTTTATATATGAATGATAACTTTTGGGGCTTCTACCTTTCTTGGCATTATTCATTAAATATTTTGCTAAAATGTTCCCTAATCACGCCAGCCTATCTTTTTATATTGTTATTGCTAAACTTTTTTCTCTATAAAAATGGATGATTGCAGTTCTATCAATCTTATTGTTACCAAATCAATATTTTTCTGCCTACTATTATGTACAATGAATCCATTGTATTAAAACTCTTCCATATTTATACTGTTAGTTTAATGGTGAAATTCTGTGTAGTTTTAAAACATTTAAATATTCTATATATTTTATTTAATTAACATTTTAATTAAAATGGCAGAGGTAAAAAGTATCTTTTTTTAAAAAAAAAAACCCATAACAAATCAAATTAGAAATATCTAAATTGCATTTATAAAAATTATAAAATGTGTGATTGTTTTTTTTAAAAATTATTAATTCTAGATATTATTACTATTTAAGAAAAATGTATTAATGTGAAAATTAAATCATCATAAATATAACATAAATACTTCATTAATATATTAAATGCAATACTTTAGGTGCTATTTGACTATGCTTAATAAAAGAGCTTCATTGTTTATTATCTAGCTATCATATGTAGGAACAAATATGTGAAAATGGCTATATAAGTAAATGATCTATAACTAATCCATTATCTAATATTGGTCAGTTAATGGTTATTTAACTATTGAGAATAATGATCTGAGATTATCAATGCATTGACTACAAAATATAAACGTGATTATAATACAATTCATGTGATGTTTTAAGCCAATAAACATCACATGACCATTGATTACTCTAGCTTGCTGTGTGTGGCAATATATATAATATATATAGTGAGTTTGTCTGTTTTAACATGTGATGTTTATTAGCTTATAATACAATTATCAGACTTGCTGAAATAAATAATCTTCACCATGGATATAAAATTTATGATTTCCTTTTGCCAAGCTCTGACCAAGTGTAATATTTTTCTGTATATTTTAACTGTAAAATAATTTTGTTTAAACATTTAATTCAGTGATAAATTGATGTCATTCCAATTTTCATGCTTAAACATCACTCAAATTCCAAGCAAGTGACCACACAGTACAGTAAATTCGAGTTATTTAAATTCTTCAGTCATTTTTTCATAATACAAAATTTAACACATTCATAAAAATTTTTAAGAATGTTTATTTCAACAAGTATAAAAAATATATTTGGGCTAGGGATCACCTCTTAGTTTAGTAAATGCTTGGTAATAATCATTAAAGTTTTTTTAGATAATGTAATTGGTATTAACATTATGAGTGCATTAATTTTGACACTTGTGAATCAAATTGTAATAATGTAAAATAAATGTTATATTTATTTTTTTAAAAATCCATTTTATATTAAAATGAGATATCCTTCTATGATCTAACTCAAATAATTAGCAGATAATAACATAAATTACTTGTCAAAGTATGATCCAAATTAAATATTATAAAATACATTTAGTTTCCAATTGTAATGTTTGAGGGTTAGACACTTAACAGAAGAACAATAGAATTGACTTCAGACCACTCAATGAAATATGGAGTAATGCATGTTATGGGTAACAAGAAGTAATCAAGAACAAAATACATAAGGTGAGAGAACAAACAGGTAGTACTGACATCATTGAAAGCATTAAGAGACTAAAGTGTATTTGGGCTGTACATATAAAAAGATGATAATAGATAGACAGTTGAAATCTTGAATTGGATTCTGAGAGATTATAAAGATCTAGAAAGAAACAATAAAAAATGTGCTGGCATAATGTGGAAAAGAGAGGCTAGAGACTATAGAAGATGGATTGAGACCTTCATCTGCAGTAGTTCCATAATGGTTGAAAGTGGTGATGATTTAACTTCAAATAGTACAAGACACAATCAGATAAGGTTGGATATTTTGGGAATATTTAAAGTAAAAAATTAAAATTTGTATATGATGTTAAAGCATGGCATTTAAAAGAAAAACTTCTTAAATTAATGATATAAATAGGGTGAAAATGGAAATCTAAAAATTTTTTTTAAAAAGAGGGACAAAAAATACCTAATATTAGAAAGAAAAATATTAAAAGAATGTTAGTCCATGTCTTATTCTCGTATTATGAATGTAATTTTAATTAAGGTTAAAAATGACTCTTCTCTTTAAATACTGTAAACAGTGAAAAGGTATCTTTTTAAAAATTAACATAATAATAATAAATAATGAATGCAAATAATGTATCTTTTTCAAATTTGTCAGAATCCATTATAGTGAAAGTATCTTCTTAAAGTTTATGATGTAACTCTAAACATACAGCTTCTAAAATAAATATTTAAAAAGATGATAAACAATGGCAGACTTCCACCAATAATGGTAGGTATTTTATTATAATATTTTATTGTCTAGTTATTCTTTCTGTTTTAAAGAATAAAACTTATCATATATATTCTTGCACAGTGAGATAATTGTGATCTAAGTTTCTGTATTAGTAATCTAGTTATGATATGATGGAGTCAAAAAAACACTAATGAAAAACAAAAAAAAATTAGTATATATATATGTGTGTACACATACATCTACAATGCATTAATTATTCATCAACAAGATGTTAAAAATGGATAAAAATCAGTTTCTCCTTTGTGAGAGAATAGTGTTATGAAAGGTATCAAGCTATCAATGTGTCCATAAAAATTTAGATGTTTGATATCCCTAGTTCACCTCAAAAATGAAGATTGCTTATGAAATGCAAGGTAGTGATGGAGGATGCTCTGAGCTTTTGTGTGGGTGGATGGTTATGATATGATGGGTTAAGATGAGAGAAGCATTGATAAAAACCAAAAAAAAATTGTATTAAGAATCTTTAAACTTATTTTATATTTCATCTAAATGTAAAATATCAAATGAAAGTTATATATAAGATTCTAAAGATTTTTAAACAAGTAAGGTTTATATTAATTAACTGTTCATTTTTTGATATAAATTATCATTTACTATATAAGTAATATTATTTATTTATATTAACATGTTTTGCTGCAAATATCAGGTGATTTTAAAAAAGTTGCATATAATCATGCCATCACAACAGCACATGTGGCTGCCATGCCATATCACCTGAGCTCAAATCCAGTCAGGGTAAACAATATTGTTTCATGAAACTATAGCTAACTGAAATAAGCATCCAATACTGATTAAAATATGAATATGTTCTTAGTTAGAAGACAAAATAAGAGTGAAATACAGTATAAACCTTTGCCATTTGACAATTGAAAATCTGGTAAGTATTAAATTTCCATTCATTGTTCTTCTATGAGAAACTGTTGGAGAGTCATTTGGCCAATAGTAGATATTTAAAGGTCATTTTACCTTTATATATATATATATATATATATGATTGATTAAGCCAAAAATATATATATATATATTTGATTTAAATACTTAAGCCAAAAACTAATTTCACTTTTATTTAATATCAAAGATTTCATAAGCATCATAAATCAGATAATATTTATATGTGTGAAGATTGAAAATATAACAACATTCTAAACTTTATAAAAATTTTAGATACTAATTGAAAGTGAAATTCACTTCTAGTTTAAATAGTTCAAATAAAAATGCAGTTATTAGATTAGATAACTTCAGCTTGTAATGCCTGTTTTTAATTGGTACTTTATTTTATTAGTCATAGTTGAAAAATTATTTACAAAAATATATTGAGGGATTTGACCTTAGGATTTTTCAGGTTACATTCATCCCCATTTCATCTCAAGCAACTAATACACATGATCACACACAAGTGAAAATGATAGATAATCCCCAATATATGTATTTTATACCAATCCAGTACTCATCAGTTGGACCAGATCATAATCTCCCACTCATATATAAAATCAGAGCTCAGTTTATATTAAAATAGAAATCCCTTAAACCTTATTGGGCAGGTTTCATTCTTCTCACTCTTCCAATTATTCAATCATCCAGTTCATTGACAAACTGACAATGGAATGCTAAAAACCCTTGTTGGATTTGATATCTAACAACTCATATTAGTGGATCATTATTTATCCATATATATTAATAGGAGAGGGATAGACTAAACTTATAGTATGATGTGATAGGCTGCAGAAAGGAGTTTGCTATTAACTGAAAGGAGACCCTTTGATTCCTCTTGGAGGCCTTAAAGGAACCGAGCAGGGCAAATTCCTAATGTTGTCTCCATACGTTCTTGTCGTTGCAGCTGTTATTACTTTGTGATTATTCATATAGTATACGAACATGGATGGGCTGCTCACCAACATGCATTAGCCAGCATGGTGAGTTTATTGGTTTTTTACCTCTGAGTTTAAGATCAAGAAACACCATGGTCTTTCTTCTCAGTGCCTGATAAGGCAGAAGGAATGTTTGTGTAAATGATAAATATTTTTCCAATACATATATACAATTATGACAGACAAAAATAAAGCATGGCCCTTATTCCCAGGAGGCTGTAAAGTCACCAACCAAAGCAGCGGTTGGTGGCCGAAGGTGGAGGGAGCTAAGAATCCCCTGATTGCGGACCCAGGCTGCCATTTGATGATGACTTTTTATTTAGGTACTTACAACTGCAGATCACTTTCAAGTGAAGGAAGATTGCAAGAATTAGAAGAAGAATGTCTTATATTAAATGGGATATTATTGGACTTTGTGAAGTTAGAAGAAAAGGAGAAGAAACAATTGATTTAAAAAGTGGACATATACTCTATTATAAAGGCACATGTATTGGAAATACAAGTGGAGTAGGATTCATTATAAATAAAAAGTGGAAGAACAATATTGTGGAGATTGATGGTGTATCAGACAGAGTGGCAAGATTAGTTATACAACTTAATAGCAGATACCAAATGCAGATAATTCAGGTTTATGCCCCAACAAGTTCTCATAGTGATGAAGTAGTAGAAGATTTTTATATGGATGTACAAAAGGCTTTTGATCAGAGTAAATAACATTTTAAAATAGTTATGGGAGACTTTAATGCTAGAATTGGTAGACAAATGAAAGATGAAATTGCTGTAGGTAATTTTGGTTATGGTGATAGAAATGAGAGAGGACATAGACTTGTGGAGTTTGCAGAAAAAGAAAAACTTTATATTATGAATTCATTTTTTGAGAAAAATGTTAAAAGGAAATGGACATGGAAGCATCCAAATGACGGTACAGCAGAATTGGATTATATTTTGACTAACAGAAATACATATTTCAAGATTGTAATGTTCTTAATAAATTTAACACAGGAAGTGATCATCGATTAGTAAGGTGTAAGTTAAGTGTTAATGTAAAACTAGAAAGACAAAAATTATTAAGAAAAACAATATTTACAGTTGATATTCCTAATCTTCAGAAACATTCTAATGAATTTAAATTAGAACTTACAAATAGGTTTCAAGTGTTAGGAGATTTTGAACATGATTCAGATTTGAATGAAATTAATATGAAAATAACTGATACACTTTTAAAAACTGCAACAAACATAGCTGGTAGAAAAAAGCAGCAATTGACTAATAAAATTTCTACTGAGACTAGAGAATTTATGAAGAAAAGAAGGAATATGAAGATATACAAAAATGATGTATTAAAAAGAATTGAATATCTCGAATTTTGTAAAATGGTACGGAAAAGAGTTGAAAATGATATAAGAAAGTATAACTGTGAAATAGCAAGGAAAGCTGTAGAAGAAAATAAAAGTCTCAAAAATGTTAAACAACATTTTGGTATTGGTAGGAAATTTATATCTGCAATAAGAAAAAAGATGAAATTATTACTAAAAAGAGAGATGACATCATGAAATTGGTAGAAGATTTTTATCAAGAATTATATAGTAATAAAGAACAAGTATCTCCTATACCTATTACATCTTCCGAATTGCCCAGAATTTTAAATGAAGAAGTGAGACATGCAATTAAGTGTATGAAGAAAGGAAAGGCTCCAGGAAATGATGGAATTATAATTGATATATTAAAAGAAGCAGGTGAAGAAATAGAAACAATTTTAGCAAAGTTATATACCAAATGTCTAAATGATAAAGATGTACCGGAAGATTGGAAGAATGCAGTAATAATATTAATATTTAAAAAAGGTGATAAAGAAGATATTAGAAATTACAGACCTATCAGCCTTTTATCAGTTTTATATAAAATTTTTACCAAGATAATTACAACTCGTCTACAGAGAACTTTGGATTTCCACCAACCAAGAGAACAAGCTGGATTTAAAAGTGGTTTTAGTACAATAGATCATATTCAGGTATTGAGAGAAGTCATAGAAAGGACAAATGAATATGAGTTGTCATTATGTTTTGGATTTGTAGATTATGAAAAGGCATTCGATTCTATACACATTTCTTCAGTGATTAAAGCATTGGATCATCAAGGTATAGATCCAGGATATTGTCATATTTTAAAGAATATTTATAAAAACGCAACAGCAACAATTAGATTACATAATGATACTGGAAAAATCAACATTGAGAAAGGTGTAAGACAAGGTGACTCCATATCTCCAAAACTCTTTACAGCAGTGCTGCAAAAAGTATTTTGTGGATTAAAATGGGAAACTAAAAGAGTGAAAGTAAATGGAGAGTATTTAAGTCATCTAGATTTCACAGATGATGTAGTTGTTTTTGCAAATAATGCTTCAGAGCTGCAGGAAATGTTGCAGGAGTTAGCAGATGAAAGTAGAAAAGTAGGACTAAAGATAAATGTTAAAAAGACTAAAGTAATGTTTAATCGATTTGCTTAAAATATGAAAATAAAGATTGATTATGAAGAATTAGAAGAAGTTAACAGTTACAAATACCTTGGTCAGATTATTAATACAGATGTAAACATAATGGAGAAAATTAATCATAGAATTAAACTTGGTTGGAGTGCTTTTGGTAGAAATAACTTGATACTAAAAGGAAATATGCCTATGTGTTTGAAAAGGATGGTTTTTAACAAATGTGTTTTACCAGTTCTTACTTACGGATCTGAGACTTGGACACTTAATAGAAGAGCAATACAGAGACTTCAGACCACTCAAAGGAGTATGGAGAGATGTATGTTGGGAGTAACAAGAAGAGATCGAAAATGCAATGTATGGGTAAGACAACAAACAGGTGTTACTGACCTTATTGAAAAATTAAAAGATTGAAATGGAGTTGAGCTGGACATATTGCTAGAAGAAATGATAATAGATGGACAATTGAAATTTTTAACTGGATTCCAAGAGATTGTAAAAGACCCAGAAAGAGACCACATGTGAGATGGATGGATGAAATAAGAAAATGTGCAGGGGTGTTGTGGAGAAGAGAAGCTAAAGATCAGAGAAGATGGATTAAACTTGGAGAGACCTTCATCCTGCAGTGTATTGATAATGGTTGATGATGATGATGATGTGATATATTTCCAAGGCAATATATAATTTGCTTCTGCTGAATGTATCTTATATTCTTATATATGTAAGAAGATGGATATGAACTTTTGATTTTTCAGTCTACATTCATTCTCCACACTATCTCAAGCAAATGATACATTATGACTAAATATATGCAAAAAGGATAGATGTGAATTTAAAAGTGATTTCACTTTATTGCTTAGATTTTATGCAATTTTTGAAAATTATGGAATGTATCCCAAATTTTTCAAGATTAGTTAAGTCTATTTTTGTGCGATTTTTTTATGTGGGTTTCTGTGGAATGTATCTACTGCATAAAAAGAGACTCAGATGTATAGGTGTGATGTTCATTTTTGATCTATCTAATTCTCTTTTCCTGTTATATAAACTTGAAATAAATACTTGACTAATAATCAACATTTTAAGTAAAAAATCTAGTAAAAAACTCACAAGTTCAGCATGTCATCCCTCTTCCACACTAGTCATGAAGACTGCATCATATTGCAGCTATATTTTTGTTTTAATAATGGTTCATCAACATTTATATGGTCAACTCAATTAATTTGGAATTTCCACTTCCATATTATGTAACTTGATACTTCCAGTCAAGAGTAGTTACATATCATTTATTAATTAATATTTACATAGATTTATAATATGTCTAAAGACTGGCTGCATAGAAAAAAATTCCTAGAACTCGACTTAAAATTTTTGGCTACCAGTAAAAAACTCGACTAGATGTAATGTTTATTGCAGATATGAATTTTCAAGGTCACTATCACATGAATGAGTTCATTCAGAATTTCTGTACACCTCTTTTTTCCTTTTTTTTCAACCTAGTTAAACAAATTTCCAGATTTATCATCATTTCATAATACCACCAATTAATATAGACATTAGAACTAATAGAAATGTGTATATTCAGTTTAAAAATCATTGACTCTTCAAAATTAACAAGGAAAATTATTAGTAAATAGTGACACAATACAACATTCTACACCATGTGTAATTTTCCTAAATCTTTACCATGATTTACTAATTATTTTAAGCCCTCCCCATTATAATAAATACAACAAATTGTGCTAAGTGAATTTAAAGTTGATGTCATTAAGAAAAATTTCATTAAAAATAAAATATTCATAAAAACTACTCTCAATAATCTAATAGTTTCTACATATTTTATTTTCTCATATCAATCAATAATTAAAAAGATCTATCAAATCATATAAAATCCTAACTGCAATCAGCAAAAATTTATTAAATTTTTGACAAGTTTAGTATATATATATATATATATATATATATAAATTATATATATTTATAAATAAATATATATATATATATATATATATATATATATATATTATTACTTTTCCTTTATAAATATATTCAAATTGTTTTAGTGAAGTCTTATATAGTAAGTATATTGGCGTAAATGGTGAAATTATCAAGTGAAACTAAGAAACAAATGGTGTTGACATTGTGTTAGGGAATTGTGTTTAGGAGCATTTTTTTCTACCTATTTCAGAGCCATTCAGTGTAATCTTGAGTAATTTAATGGAAATTAGATAATAGTGTTATTATATTTATAATTTCAGAACCCAACATATTAGTGAATAGTTAATTAAAATTACCCCAAATCCAAAACTCAACCAGACTATCCAAGAAAATAAAATCAAAAACACAACCAATGGTTTCACTGCTACAAGCTGACTTCTCAAGTGTAAAAAACTACAAAACAACATATTACTTACAATTCCATTTATTTCCCATCCACCCATAATATTAAAAGAACTTTTAAATAAGTTAATTGCTTCAGAATAATAAATTTTCAGTAATAAAAATTCTTTAATTCTTTTTATTTCATTTCTCCCAAAGAAGACAACCTTGGCCTGTATCTTTTTCATGGATATACAAAGCAGAACTAAGATATTTATTTCTAATCCTAACTTTTATGAATCTTTCTTCTTTCATTTAAACTCAAACTACTCTGACCTATGTGTAATGTCTTCGCCCCTAAGCTTTTCCAGAGGGGTAGAAAAACACTTACAATCCGATCAAACTCGGCTGAACAACTCTTAAAACCATTGTGCCGCAAATAGCTCTTAATAGCTTTATGTATTCAACTTCTGTTAACAAGACTGTAACAAGTGCGTGATGTTTTTCTCTAGCAGTTTATATATCCCTCTGAGTTCTTTTGTTAGTCTTATCTGCTACATTCTGAAAACTTAATTGCATGTTTTCCAAATCCATTTTATTGTTCTTAATTTAATTAGATATTTTTATCTCTGATAAAAATAATCCCACAACTTGTTTTTAATTATAATTATTTTCCATTATAATTATTTTTACTTTCAATAAAATAAATCGAAAACTTATGGAGTAAATTGTCTCTAATAAACTCGCTGTTTATTTCTCACAACGAATACAACACTTCCTCCCCTCACTCCAGAAGTTAGAGTTTATTTACATTACACATAATCATCCAGTATGCACAGTTTCCTTTTTCAGCTTGGAGAAAACTTGATTTTTCCTATTAATCGATATAACCTTGAAAATTGTGTGAACTCTTCATTTTTTGCATCACCTTGAGTGCTTTTTTCTCTCGCTTGGAGGGACTTTGGGTTTTTTCCTGTTCTGTGGTTTTTGTCTCTGGCCACTCACTGTTGACAGATATTCGAACATGTCAATTTCATTTTTACTTTCGGCCATCTTTTCCTGTAGTTCCATTTCATACAGCTGCCAACTCTCTGCCTGTTCAGATAATTGTGACATTGCGAGTTCACTTTTTAAATCTTTGTTCAATCTTTCAAATGTCTGACATTCTGAAAATTTGCTTTGTAATTTTTTACTAAATTCTGAATTTTGTTGTTCCAGTTCTTCTTTTAATTTAGTTAATTCATAAACATCCAGTTTTAATTTGTGCACTTCTTTTGATAGTTTTTTAAATTGCAAGTTGAGTTGTAACTCTGATTGCATCTTTCTCTCAAGCATAGCAGTTAATTTTGGATTACATGACTCCAATTCTTGTAGTTTAGTGATCTGTCTTTATCTTTGTGAAAAAGTCCTATCTCTCACAGCCATGCTTTGTCCCTTAGTTGATACATAGCCAATGGTGTATGTTGTATCATCTGTGCCTGGATTACATTTTGTTTGACATGGTTTTTTGCATACAGCTGCTAAATGTCCTTTAAATCTGCAGTTAAAACAATTTTCTTTTCTCCATTTGCAATTCTTAGATACATGGCCAGTTTTACCACAGCAGAAACATTTCACTGTTAACATTTTTTTTCTGTTAAAATTTTCATTCTTCAGCTGCTGACTTTGATCTGTTTTATAAACTGCCATCTTTCTGGTCTCTTCTGAGTTGTTTCTAAAAGCTATGGCTTGCTCAATTACTGCTTCATATGCTATTCCTTTTTTAATAGCCACTTTGTATAATAAGTCACTTTCCATTAACAATATCTGTCGCAATCTTTCATCGTACATTCCCCACAATAATTGATCCAGCAAAGCTTGTTCTAAAAATTTTCCATAATCACAGTTTTTTTGCCAGCTGTTTTAATGCTATATCATAGTCTTTAATTTTTTCTTCCTTGGCAGATTAATAAAACTTTTAAGCATTTAAGCATGTTCATCCTGTCAACTGCACCAATCTTGTAATGTCTTTGCCCCTAAGCTTTTCCAGAGAGGTAGAAAAACACTTACAATCCGATCGAACTCAGCTGAACAACTCTTAAAACCGTTGTGCCGCAAATAGCTCTTAATAGCTTTATGTATCCAACTTTTGTTAACAAGACTGTAGCAAGTGTGCAGTGTTTTTCTCTAGTAGTTTATATATCCCTCTGAGTTCTTTTATTACATCTTATCTGCTACATTCCAAAAATTTAATCGTGTGTTTTCCAAATCCGTTTTATTGTTCTTAATTTAATTAGATATTTTTATCTCTGTTAAAAATAATCACACAACTTGTTTTTAATTATAATTATTTTCCATTATAATTATTTTTACTTTCAATAAAATAAATCGAAAACTTCTGAAGTAAATTGTCTCTAGTAAACTCGCTGTTTATTTCTCACAACAAATACAACACTATGTAAAGCTTCTTACAAAAACAAGGGATAAAATACATGACACCAGGAATAGTCCTCCTATCAAAAATTTCCTTTGTATTATTTAATAAATTATTCAAAGTAATACTCCTTTTCCAAGCAATTTTCTTATTTTCAAACAAATTGCTATTCTTACATACAATTTTATAAGAAGACAATTTAAATGGCAAAGAAATAAAATCATATTTTTCTTTATTTTTTATATCCTTGCAAATATTACTATTAAATAAAATACTTTTAATAAATTTATCAGAGTAGCCAATACTCAAATAATATTTATAAAATTGATCTTTCTGAAACAAAGCAACCCCACTAGAATTATTTAATTTCTTATTCCTATAACAATAATTTCTTAAAGCAGCTATTTTATGAGATACAGACTGATCACTATCAGGTTTAATTATAGATCTTAATTCTTTACTTTTAACAAAATGATTACATACTAAACAATTAGTCTTTACATTTCTAATCACCAAAAGATCTGAAAATTTTAAATTAACAAAATCTACCCCCCTCCTTCTAACACATATCTTATAGAAGGATCAAGACAATTAAACTCATTTACCAATTCCTTCAATTTATCATTCTCAACTACAAACAAACAGTCATTGACATATCTAACAAATAACTTTAAATATAAACAATTCTTTTTAATAATAATTTCCTCTTCCAAATAATTAATATAAACTCAACAAACTAAAGGAGAAATAATATAACCTATTATCCACCCTTCCTTAATTTTATAAAATTATCATTATAAATAAAATACATAGAATCCTCTAATAATAAAAGCAAATCTTTAATTACTTTAATTTTATTTTTTGACAGAGATCATTGCTTAACCAATACAGACATAAGAACATCATTACTGCTTAACCTATTATATTCTCAATATCTAACCTACTAAATACCCAATTACTTTCTATTTTAAAATTATTAATCTTATCAAAAGCCTCAAAAGAAGAAGAAATTTTGTAATGACCAAAATCAACAAATTGTTTTAAAAAATTATTTAAGAATCTCGAAATACCCCCTACAACCCTACCTGTAAAATCAAAAATAAATCTTAAAAGAAAACCACCTTTATGAGTCTTATTCACAAACATCTTAGCTGATATGAAATCATTTGGATAACATTTTAAATAATCTACTCTATTAAAAAATTTTAAATTTACCATTTTTTTCATAATATCTATCAACTTTCTTTTAACCACATTACCTACATCTTTTTCTAAAAACATATATTACCATTATTTAATTCTCTATCCATTTTCTATCTAAACTTATTTCCTTTCATAATGACAAACCAACAAGCTTTGTCTTAATGAGAAATGATCACATCATTAGCAATTAACCTATCCTTAAGATGTCTAATCTCAGCAGAATTAACAATAAATTTTTCTTTTCTTTTTAAGCTTTTATTTAAAACCCATTGAATGCTGACATTCTGCTCATCTCACAAATTACTAGATTCAATAGACAAAATTGTATCAAAAACTATATTTTATGAATGAAAAAAACCCAAATTAAGGCCTTTACCAAAAAGCTCTAATTCTATAACATTTAACTTAATATCAGAAAGATTAACAATTTTATTTATAAACACATTACTCTCATACACCTATCACTACAATAAACTTTATTAATTTTTCCAAACAACCATTTTAATTTTCTTTCATACTTCATACAATAGAAACTTGACTTGTTTTGTCTAAACTGCCTCATGGAAAAATTTAAAATCAAATAATTAAAATTTTGCCTCTTGTCTAAACATTACCTATTTCTTTTATATTCATAAATAAATTTGTAAAATTTAATAAAAGTTTCTTTCATAAAACTATTCAAAATACATATTTGTAAATTAAAAACCAAATTCCTATTTTTAAGCAACTTTTTATTCTTCTTAAAATTAATAATACAACTCCTAGGAAAAACATTAAATTCCCTACATTTTTTAAGAAAATAAATCTGCCATCTTAATGATTCTATCTTATCACTTAATCTAGATAACTTTTTAATCCTTCTAATATCATTCAATGAAAAATTATTAAAAACTAAACTCCACAAACCCATACTAAAGATCAGATACAAATAAATACATAGTCTAAATTAACAAACAACAACAAAAAAAATCACCAATCATACACAATTTTTTATTTTTATTTTATTTTTGTAGAATAAATTTTTCCTTTTTTTTTACTAAATTATTTTATAACACAACCTTTTAACCAACAAATATTACAAAACAAAACAAACCTATATATATATGACAATAGATGGCGTTCTACCAAAAACAATGTCAAGCGTGTTTGTTTACATAAACGTCAGAGCAAGCATTCACTATCTCTTACTTAATTTCCACCTTCAGATCATGATTTCAAGCTATTTGCTATCATCATTTTATATATATATATATATAAACACAAACCTATATTCTTTCAACAACACTCATGCAAAAAAATTAATTTATATAAATAAATATATAAAATAAAATAAGAAAACAAAAACATTTACACTATACCAGCAAAACTACCCTTAAATGCAAAGAATCTCGTCAAAATGTAAACATTACAAGCATAAAGCTAAACTAATTAATAAATAATTAAAATTACCTCAAATCCAAAACTCAACCAGACTAGCCAAGAACATAAAATCAAAAACACAACCAATGGTTTCACTGCTACAAGCAGACTTCTCAAGTGTAATGGACTACAAAACGACACCATACATACCATTCCATTTACTTCCCATCCACTCTTTTTTTGAAATGGAAAGTAATTGGGTATTTAGTAGTTTAGATATTGAGAATATGTATCAATCAGTCAATAGATTAAGCAGTATTGATGCTCTTATGCCTATGTTGGTTAAGCAAGGATCTTTGTTAAAAAATAAAATTAAAATAATCAAAGATTTGCTTTGGTATTAGAGCTGCAACATAGGAGAAATAGGCCTTTTCACAACCCACAGTAAATGTGTAATATCATGATGATGTCAAATTGAAAGAAAATAAACCCTGTGAGTATACGTATGGAAACATGTTCTTATCTTTATCAATGACATCCTTTTTTTAATACTTTGACATTTTCAGTTATTGTCCAGATTTCTTTCTGCCATACTTAACAATATAAAAGAAATGTTTCTGCCAGGATAAAAACCTAATAAAAGTCTCATAATTAATATGTATCTTTTTTTGGCTTATGTTCTTTTTTTTTGGTTTAAGTTGTTTATAAAAAAATACGTTTATTAGCATTTCAGCATACTCTGCAATCATGTGCTACATTTTTGGAAGGAAAATTTTTAGTAGAGATCTCCATTTTCTGTGGTAATATTGTTTTGTTTCAAGATGACAATCCTGTTATATATTACATGGTAAATGTTATGTGAATTTACTTAATGTGTTTTTATTAATATTATTTAAAAACCAAAATCATTTACTGTTTATTTAGTAACAATTGTTTTGTGTAATGATATCATGTCATTAAGATCACAAGTCACTTTTTTTTGATTGGGAATGTCATTCTTAAAAGTTATTATTGTAAAAGTTATAGGTATAGTTAATGTCTTTTTATAAATATTATTAAAAAACCCAAATCATTTATAGTTCATTTAGTATGTATTTAAACTAACAATTTTTTTTGTGCAATGGTGTTGTTTTATTAAGATCACAAATCACATTTTTTTGCTTTCAAATGTCATTCTAAAAAGTTGTTAGTGTCCAACTCATACATATTCGAATGTCTTGTTATTTAAAAACCAAAATCATATACTGTTTATTTAGTGCATATTTAAATTAACAATTTTTTGTGTAATGCTGTCATTTCATTAAGATCGCAAATCACATTTTTTTATTTTATTTCAAATGTCATTTGTAAAAGTTGTTAAGGTTTTGTTCAAAATCATACATTTCTTATTGAAAATGATAAATATGTTTATTACATTTTTTCTTTTACTTATTTTTAGTCCTGCAGCATTAGAGCATTATTAGACCTACTGTGCCTGTTTCACATTTGTATCAACCCTCCCTCAATAACTTTGTACATCTTGCCAAAATATCATCTACAAGACCCATGTACACATAATTTTTTCCAAAAATGTTATGAACAAGATCTGTGCACACATTATTTTGGTAAGATCCCAAGATTACAAAGTTATCAGCTGATTGATACAAATGTGAACAGGTGCAGTAGACTTAATACATGCTGTGTTGCAGCTCTAATACCAAAGCAGGGTGAATAATAGATTATATTATTTCTCCTTTAATTTGTTCAGTTTATATTAATTATTTGGAAGAGGAAATTATTATTAAAAAGAATTGTTTATATTTAAAGTTATTTATTAGATATGTCAATGATTGTTTGTTTGTAGTTGAGAATAAATTGAAAAAAATGGTAAATGAGTTTAATTGTCTTGATCCTTCTATAAGATATGTGATAGAAGGAGGGGGGTTAGATTTTATTAAGTTAAATTTTTTAGATCTTTTGGTGATTAGAAATGTAAAGACTAATTGTTTATTATTTAATCATTGTGTTAAAAATAAAAAAAATTAAGGTTTATAATTAAACCTGATAGCTATCAGTCTGTACCTCATAAAGTAGCTACTTTAAGAAATTATTGTTATAGAAATAAAAAATTAAATAATTCTAGTGGGGTAGCTTTGTTTCAGAATGATCAATTTTATAAAGATTATTTGAGTATTGGCTACTCTTATAAATTTGTTAAAAGTATTTTATTTAATAGTAATATTTGTAAGGATATAAATAATAAAGAAAAATATGAATTTTCTCTTTACCATTTAAGTTGTCTTCTTATAAAATTGCATTTAAAAATTGTAATTTGTTTGGAAATAAAAAAGTTGCTTGGAAAAGGGGTATTACTTTGAATAATTTATTAAATAATATAAAGGAAATTTTTGGTAGGAAGACTATTCCTGGTGTAGTGTATATTATCCCTTGTTTTTGTAAGAAGATTTATATAGGTCAGAGTAGTTTAAACTTAAATGAAAGAATAAAAGTAGGGTTAGAAATAAATCTTAGTTCTGCTTTTTATGTCCATGAAAAAAATACAGATCACACTATTAATTTTGATGAAACAAGGGTTGTCTTCTTTGAGAGAAATAAAATAAAAAAAATTAAAGAATCTTTATTATTGAAAAATTATTATTATGAAGCAATTAACTTACTTAAAAGTTCTTTTAACATTAAGGGTGGATGGAAGGAAATGAAATTGTGGGTAATGTTTAATATAAATATGGTGTTGTTTTGTAGTTCTTTACACTTGTGAAGTCTGCTTATAGCACTGAGACCATTGGTTGGATTTTTGATTTTATTTTTTTGGGTAGTCTGATTGAGTTTTGGATTTGAGGTAATTTTAATTATTTATTGACTAGATTAGCTTTATGCTTGCAATGTTTAGTGAATAATTAAAGGATTTGAAAGCTTTTACATTTTTTTATATAAGTAAAACATGTTTTAAAAAAAACAAAGCATGTGAAAACAACCTTTACAAACATTAGCAAGAAGCAACAATTTAAAGAAATTAAAATATCAAACTAAGAGTGATAAAATAATATGTTATATTAATGTTAAATGATGAACAAAATTGCTCTAAGAAGTAAAACCAATATGAAACAGATCCAAATTGTATTAAAAAAACTAATCCTTTTAACTTGTTAAAATATTATCTTAAATTTACAATTTCATCTGATGAAATATATATATTGTGTCATTCTGAGTGTAATGAATAATAAATATTTGCAAAAAAACTCATTTTGGAAGACAAATAATTCAAGAGATTAAGAAGATAGAAA
Organism: Epiperipatus broadwayi; assembly: GCA_028023455.1. NCBI lineage: Eukaryota > Metazoa > Onychophora > Udeonychophora > Euonychophora > Peripatidae > Epiperipatus > Epiperipatus broadwayi. Next base: position 931,128 of record JAQFVV010012548.1, read on the forward strand.
ATTGGAGTTAATATAATCAATCAAAAAAACAAAACAAAGTGGAAATATTTTGAGCAAAAATAAGAAATTATAAATACCATCTCCAATTATTAGTTTAAAATTATTGATAAATACTTAAAAAGACAAAACTTTGACAACAGTGGCAAAATTCTTAGTGTATATCTCAGATGAATTCAGCAATTTTAATGATAGTCAAATTTTTGTGAGAAAAGTGGCATAAAGAAATGAACTTAATAAAATTTCTCCATTAATTTTCATAATACCCACTATTTAAGATAAATAATGGAGTGGAGCTATAAACTTCAAAGCCTTCATTAACAATATTAAAATTTAATAACCTTTAGAAATAATATACTTCACTGCAGTTATCACATATCTTAATGATTATAATGCTTCATTCATTAAAAGTGATTAATTAAATGGTTTTTATAGTGTCCTTTATATATATATTTATCTGCATAATGAAATGGTTTCTTCTTTCTTCTTTACAACATAAAGCTGAATGCATTTTCAGTGAAGTTCACCATAATCATAGTTCTTATATATAAGAATAAACTACAATATATGTGTATACCATAGATGATATGTAATAAAATATATTCTGCAAGAATATGCAGGTAATTATCAACTATTAGGGTAATATATATTTAGTATAGAACAATATTTATTGCTTATGCTGAGCCAGGCTTTCAATACAGCTTGTCTTTGTCAAAACAAGACTGTACTGAATATCAAAAAAATACATTGGCATAACTGCATGCATATAAACATACATTAAACTAGTCACTGAATATCATAGATTTGCATATGCAAAGTGGCTTAGTAGTTGTCTATATCATTAGATTAAATAACCAATGTTTGGTGAGAGAAATGCTATTGGCTCTTACGTTTACGGAGTTTTTAGAATTAATTATGTGCCACGCTTCTTGTATTTTTTATTTTTTTAAACCTGCAGATGCTAAAATTATTTTTTTAGAAAGTAATAATAAAAAATGAAAAATAAAAGAATTTTGATACATAATTAATTCTAAGAATTCCATAAATATAAGAACCAATGGCATTTCTCTCAGCAAGCACTGGTCTTTAATATAATGGCATAGCCAACTGCTAGATCAACTTATACATGCAAATATGAAAACTTATGATAATCAATGAATAGTTTAATGTATGTTTTTACTTATAGGAATATGCTACTGTATTTTGCTAATATTCACTATAGTAACTAGTGCTTTGACAAAGATACACTGTATCAAAAGCCTGGCTCAGCAAATAATAAATGTTTTATATCAAAAATTTACTGCTGTAATAGTTGATAATTATCTACATAGTCTTAGTGTCTTTATAAATATATGAGACTATTAATGGAGGTGGGATTCCAGCTCTATTGCTAAAAGGAGGTTGCCTTGACAACAGTTTGAAATTTTTGATTGTTATCTATATTGAGATTGTCTAAGTGTTGATTGGTTTCTAATGGTTATATATATATTATTTTCAGGATATTCCATATGGTATATATATATATATATATATATATATTATACCTAACTGAAGTGTCACTTAGTTCCAAGAGGTAATCAAAGTTATCTTAGCTTAACCTTTTGTTTAAAATTTTGGATTAAAAAATGATGATAAAAAATGGAAATTAAACTAGTTAATTATTAAAATAGGATAATCTAAATATTTTTAATAATATTAGTTGATTTGATAAGGGATATTAGGTAATAATTTAACATAAGCAAATGTAAAAAAAAAGAAAATAGTGGGGAATTGATATCTAGTAAATATATTTGAAAATAACTACTGTATAATCTATTCTAATGTTTAAAGAATAATAATAAGATATTATTATTAAGTTGGAATAAGTGAGAAATTTAAAAAAAAGAAATGATATGTAAGTTTTTATTAAAAGAAAATAAGAATATTTGTTATTAGTTTTGTAGTTTAGCATTCTTGTTATAAAAGTTAGTTAGATTAAATAATCATTAACATTTTATTGTTGTAATTCTAAAAATAATTTTAAACAATTAATGTAAAGCCAGATGTATATGAGAATATGTGCATGCATAGACATGGAAACATAAGAATAAAAAAATAATTTAACTCCCATATTGTTTAAAATAAGTAAATAAAGCAAATGTGTGGATAAAATTATTTTAAATGAAATATTTAAGGGTTTAATAAAGGGTATAACTTTAAATTTTATATTTCTTACTATTGTGTTGTATAAAATATTAAAAAAACAATTGTTGCATAATATTTGTAATACTAAAATTTTGACTTTGCAGCTGAAGGTCACGTGGTATAGGAAAATTATATTGATTATGTCAGTAGATTGATTCCACAGCTGGTTTGTCAGAATATTAAAATTTAATAAAAAATAATTTTTATTGGTTTTAAATGAATTGTAGGTGGATGAAAAATTGTGAGATAAAATGGAGATCGAGGGACCATCCAGGAGCTGATCTTGTTTGATTCAGTTGGTGTGGATCTTAAAAATTTTATTAATAAAAGTAATTTTTTTTAAAGAACTTGATATTTCTAAAAAAAATACAAGTATGTTTAAAATATTTAAAATCATCCTGTAGTGATGGAGGCTAAGAAGAAAAGGTAATCCATTTTTCTGACAATTTGAATTTCAGTCGAGGCATATAAATTATAGTAAAAAAATATCTAAAGTAAATGAAGCATCTCACATATTATATGACATTAACTTGTTTAATTTTCTTTACTTGGAAATAAGGTTAAGGAACAAACTATTAATCATTTCCATAGATAAGCAATTGGTTGTATTAAACTATTTTGAAAATAAAATGCTGATTATTTTTCCTGTTAGATTAAAAGTATATGTAAAAAAAAAAAGAATTTTTTTTTTAAAAGTTTAAAAAGAACATTATAAAGAAGCTGCTACATTCGATTACAATGAAACTATAAAGGATGATTTTTTTTAAAAAAAAGGAACAGTTATTACTTATATCTTGACATATATGAAAATGATTTGTTTAGCTAAATGCAAACAGATGATATATACACTTTAAAGGATAATTCTTATTTACACTGTAAGAAAGGACACATATTTGGAAATAAAACTTTAAAGCAATCTATAATGATTAATAATGAATTTATAGTATTGGGTACATTATAAATGGTCATACTTGCCAGTATTTAAAAATAACTTTATGACATTAATTATAGCATGTAAACAGAGAAATGTCTTGAACAGTAAAAAAAATTTCTACTCTCATATTTAAAAGTAAACAAAGAAAATTAATTTTAAAAATAAATACATCTTGGAATATTATTAAGAAAAGTATTTAAAAAAAACTATATTTCAAAAAAAGCATTTTTCCTAAAAGAGGATAAAGAAATTCAGATAGAAAGATATTCTTATTATTTGAAATCGGGATCCTATAAATAAATTAAAGTGTGTTCAGCTGAAGAATTTATTTTGTTTCATGCCAGCTTAATCTTATTATTTAATTTTTTTTTTAACTGTTTTAAAAAAATATTATTAATGAACTATTGAACATTTTCATTTGAAAATGATTGCCATGTGTATAAATGTATTAGTTGAAGCTTCGAATTCAAATCGATATCTTAACCTGGATAAATTGTCTACACATTATGAAATGAAAAAAAATCATTACAGAGCGGAAATATGAATTTGAATTAATGTATTTTTTTTTATGGTCTGCTTTATTGGTTTAAAAAAAAAACCATAAAAATATTTATGCTATTAATTTTTTTTTTGTAACATTTTTGCATAAATATACAGGTAAACTAGAGTTATAATTTTAAATGAAATAGGTTTATTTGAATGAGCAAATTTTTTTTTTTTTGCCATTCTTAAGTATATTTAGTTTATTTATCAAGCATTACACTAGCTAGTTTCTATTTAATAATTTTATTATAGAGATTTAAATATCATAGTCTTATTTTCATATAAATGGGATGTTTTACTCAATTTTTATTTTAAATTTACTAAAGAAGCTTATCAGATAATATCCATTCATTTGTTTTATGAATGTTATATTAAGAATAACTACAAATATTTTATATTCATCGAGAAGTAAATATTCTTGCATTTAATTTACAATCTAAAAGTCCACTAGTTACTATATTTTAGCATTTAATATTTTGTTATGTGTGCATTGTGCCTTGCCTAGAATTTTATATGCATTTAACTTTAAAGTATTTTCTATAGTAGTCAGTTCACACATAGTTTGCTTTGTTGGTTCGAATATTGGATATACATTTTGTATTTTAAACTTCTTAGGAATATCTTAATTAATTAAGGTGAAGAATATATCTTGCTATTAGTTAGTATTTGTTAGCCTCAAGAGTTAGGCTTAGTTCATAATTTTTGAATGTGCTTTATGGAGTCGAGAAAATCCTCCATCCTTATTGTATTGTATTTCCATGATTTGATAGTGCTTGTCCCCAAAAAGAGGATCATTGTATTGTATTTTTCAGTGATCATGATCACATTTGTAAGCATTGGAAATCCCATGAGAGGATTGTGCTTTTCTGATGCATCTTTCCTGTTCCCAGATACACTGTAGAATGATTCAAGGTATCTTCATTTCTGCCTCAAAGTTAGGTATTTTTTTTGAAAGACACCACATTCTTTTCCAGCTCTGAGGAGCCTAGTATTTTTATATATTTTTTGCCTATCATTCATGATGATTTAATGCTAATTCCACCACAGTAGGTGATGTTGCATTTGTTTTAGATTTGTGATGACAAGATATGCTTGTTTGAGGAAATGTATTTCTTCAGGTAGTTGTAGCTAATTTAAGGCTCATAGGTATATCAATGTTTGAATTGTGTTGCTATGATAATTTTATCATGCAACAAGCTAACCAACAATAAGTTATATTTATTTTAAAGTATGTTAAATATGCATATGGTATAAGTGGCAATTCACACATAATAATTTAATATTTTCATCCAGAATTTCGCCGTTGGATTTGTAAGTCTGTTACATCATTATCTTTAAAACATTGAGGGAATAATTTTATGTGGACTAAAGTTATTTAAAAAAAAGTATAACTGATGATGAATGATTGTCCCATACACTTAAGTTAGTCTAATTTTAATATTAGCTTAATCTGATTTAAACATATATCTAGCTATGATATTAGTTATATCTGTGAAACTAATGATGATATTTTTCAAAAGTATTGCTGAATATGCTTATTCCAATTTAGCGTTTGTTAAGTTTAGGAGTATAAAATTAAGCTTAGGGTTTTCAATATAAACCTAGTTCTGTGTGTCATTCTGATTATTAGATGACACAATAATGATATAAATTAGTCTAGTAAAGAGAAATAGTAATGTGCTTATTAAGTACATATAATAATTAAAATTTAAGATTTTTTTTTTTTTTGAGAAAAATATAATTATTAAAAGAAAGTAACAGTGAATAACCTTTGTAAATTATTAAGTGTATTAGTGTAAGTTAAATAAAACTGTTAAGAGTCCAAATAATTATATTAAATCTTAGTGCGGTATTGGCATTGTTTGTATTCTACTACATTTGTAAACATGTCTTCTCATTATTAATAAATCAAATTATTATTATTTCAAAAGGTTTGTTTTGTTTATTTTATTTTTATATGAGAATATATTATTGTCTTGGGTTCCAAGTTCACAAAATCTTAAAATGTAAAAGTTATTGAATCTTCAATTCAGAAATTTACAGGTATATTATAAGTTAATTAAATATAGTTAATATTGTCTTGAAAATTAAAAAAAGCTATGCTAAAGTAAATGATTCTCATATTGAATCATAAATACAGATAATTGCATTATAGCAGATACATAATTAAATACTTAGTTAAAAGTTTATTTTTTTAAAATTATCAGTATATCATTCAGATTAAAGATTATGCAATATCAGATTAACAATATTAGTACTTCAGAAGAATATTTTAATTAATATTATTTTAAAATCTGTACATTATCTTATATTCATTGCACATCATCTATCATCATCTTAAATCTGATAGATTTCAAGAATTCTAATTCATTTGCATTTGACGTCTTTAGTGGTTGTCTGTGAGTATGGAAAGGCATTAAAAGCACCCTTGCTCTTTTCTTTGCTCAAGTAATATCTTAGATAATAGGCCATTATTAGTTAAATTTAAATTGATTCATTAAATTTTGTGAATTAATATTTGTTCTGTTTATTATTTTAAGATTGAACATGTTATAATTATTTTATGGTCAGCTAAGATGTCACTTATTTATTTATTAACCATAATAATTCTTTATTAGGCAACTTAACTTAAATTTTAATTTTATACAAGAGTGTTAGTTTTAAAATCCCTGAGGTTATTTACTCTTGTTGTTTTAGTAAATATAATTCTGTAAGATAATATTTTAAAGCAAAGCATCATAGGTCTTATTCAGAGAGTGTATAATCTATTGGTAGGACTAATATGTTAAGCATTGATTAGTGATTTTAGATAATCTTTTGTATGGTTTATTAAAATATTAATATGCTGTAGTAGTTATAGTTCATCAGTATTGGATTTGATCTTTATTTGATTATACATCTCTGGATCATCACCTCTTTTCTTTAAATTTATTGTAACCCCACTGAGCCGAGTCGTTTAGAGTCTCTCATTTATATTTTATTTCATTTCATTTCAATTTTATTCCATTTCTTTTCATGTCATTTCTTTCTATCATCTCATTTCATTTCTCTCTCCTTTATTCCATCTTCTTCTTATATCTCTCTTTCATATCTTTCTATCATCTCAGCTATTTAAAACATTCATTAAAAGTTTCTTCCATCATCTCATTTCATTTATCTCTCCTTTATTCCATCTCCTCTTATATCTCTCTTTCATATCTTTCTATCATCTCATTCCTTTTCTGTCTCCATTACATATATCATTTCTGTTACTTTTCCCCATTTCTCTTCCTCCTCGATTCTTTTCTTTTCCATTATTTATTCTTACCATTATCATTAGCTCCATTTCATTATTAGCATTTTCTTTTCTATATCTTCCTCTTTCTTTTTTCATACCCCCATCTTATTCTAGTAGGTTACATATATATATATATATATATATATATATATATATATATATATATATATATATATATATATATATATATAATCAACCATTATCAATCCACTGCAGGATGAAGGTCTCTCCAAGTTCAATCCATCTTTTCCTATCTTTAGGTTCTCTTCTCCACATCACCCCTGCACACTTTCTTATTTCATCCATCCATCTCACATGTGGTCTCTTTCTGGGTCTTTTACAATATTTTGAAATCCAGTTTAAAATTTCAATTGTCCATCTATTATCATCTCTTCTAGCAATATGTCCAGCCCAACTCCACTTCAGTCTTTAAATTTTTTCAATGAGGACAGTAACACCTGTTTGTTCTCTTACCCATACATTGCATTTTTGATCTCTTATTGTTACTCCCAACATGCATCTCTTCATACTTCTTTGAGTGGTCTGAAGTCTATGTATTTCTCTTCTATTAAGTGTTCAAGTCTCAGATCCATAAGTAAGAATGAGCAAAACACATTTATTAAAAACCTTCCTTTTCAAACACATAGGCATATTTTCTTTCAGTATCAAGTTATTTCTACCAAAAGCACTCCAAACCAAGTTTAATTCTATGATTAATTTCATCCATTATGTTTTCATCTGTATTAATAATCTGACCAAGGTATTTGTAACTGTTAACTTCTTCTAACTCTTCATAATCAATTTTTATTTTCATATTCTGAGAAAATCTTTTAAACATAACTTTAGTCTTTTTAACATTTATCTTTAGTCCTACTTTTCTACTTTCATCTGATAATTCATGCAACATTTCCTGTAACTCTAAAGCATTATTTGCAAAAACAATTACATTATCTGCAAAATCTAAATGACTTAAATAATCTCCATTTACTTTCATTCCTTTAGTTTCCCATTTTAATCCACAAAATATTTCTTGCAGCACTGCTGTAAAAAGTTTTGGAGATATGGAGCCACCCTGTCTTACACCCTTTTCAATGTTGATTTTCCTACTATCATTATGTAATCTAATTGTTGCTGTTGCATTTTTATAAATATTCTTTAAAATATGACAATATCCTGGATCTACACCTTGATAGTCCATGCTTTAATCACTGAAGAAATGTTTATAGAATCAAATGTGTTTTCATAATCTACAAATCCTAAGCATAAAGGCAACTTATATTCATTTGTTCTTTCTATAACTTCTCTCAATACCTGGATATGATCTACTGGACTAAAACCACTTTTAAATCCAGCTTGTTCTCTTGGTTGATGGAAATCCAGTGTTTTCTGTAGATGAGTTGTAATTATTTTAGTAAAAATTTTGTATAAAACTGATAAAAGACTGATAGGCCTGTAATTTCTAATATCTTCTTTATCACCTTTTTTAAATATTAATATTAATACTACATTTTTCCAATCATCTGGTACATCTTTATCATTTAGACATTTGGTATATAACTTTGCTAAAAAAAATTTCTATTTCTTCACCTGCTTCTTTTAATATATCAATTATAATTACATCATTACCTGGAGAGCCTTCCCTTTCTTCATAAATTTAATTGCATGTATCACTTCCTGATTCAAAATTCTGGGCAATTTGGAAGATATAATAGGTGTAGGAGACACTTATTCTTTATTACTATATAATTCTTGATAGAAGTCTTCTACATATTTCATGATGTCATCTCTTTTTTTAGTAATAATGTCATCTTTTTTTTATTGCAGATATAAATTTTCTACTGAAGCAGATGATCTGATGCTCACATCATGCTTCACAGCCCACTTACAGTCTCCTATCACCAAACCATGTTTAAACCCATCCTTATGCACGTATACATATTCTCTAACATATATTTTTTCCTTTGCTTAAACATTTAAATATAATTGATGTAGATATTTGTATATCTTAACATAAAATAATTTAATAAATAAACATTTAATATTATTTTAATGTGTATGCATGCGTAATGGATAAATATTTATATTTCAGTGTGGGGAGACTGATAATAAATTGTATTAAGAATTATATTATTCGTGTATTTAAAAATCATATATGAAATTTATTATTATTTTTTATATTTAATTTAACAGTCAGAAAATGATGCAATTCTTTTAAAAAGTTTCTCAAAAACAATTACCCAGAAAATCCCATTAGTTAAAAGTAAAAGATTACAATTTTGTAATAATAAAATAAATCCATTAGTGGAAATTTTATCCACGCCAACTTGTTTTAAAATCATAAGACTTATTTTAAAACAATCGTTCGAGAAACTTGTAACAAAATTGCATTGTTTCAAAAGTCTTACAAGACAAAAAAGATCCAGTCAGCAGATTTTTGCTTGGCTAAAGTGCACAAATTGCCTCAGGTCCAGCAGTAGTTGCTATGCTACATTACCAAAATAGGAGTATAAATACTGCTGGATTTGAATCCAACAGGAGGAGGAGAATGCTAAGTTAACAATGGTCAACAGAATCCACATTAATTTTAATCTTCATCTAATGTGCAGTGAGTAGGGGAAACTTCACCTTTTCCCTATGTTCCAACATGCTTGTTCCCATAAGAAAAGCTCTGGATCCTGTGTCTATGAACAAGAAAAATGTCTATTAATTAAATTGCTCAGAATGCTACCTGTCGCACCTTATTCCAAAACTAGATCTAGTGCATTAATGCCGATGAACACTCCAAATATCAAGGACTGCTACTATTTACAAAAGGTAAAGAACTTTAGCCTCTCTATGATTCTATTATAGTTAAACCTTCTCAATAATAACAAATAATCCTGATGCTCTCATATAATATTGTATGTAAAATATTTAGATCTTATGTAATTTTATTTCATTATAACGCTATATAACTGAATCTATCCTATCATTGAGCCTCTATTTAATATGTTTTCATTTCCATGCGGCAATTATATTTTATTATATTACGTATATTTGTATTTTAAAATGCCAGTAATATTTCCAAACTCGCTAGCATGTAATTCCTGCCTAGTTTTCATACCCATCATTTACAGGGTAATTAAGAATTCATTTTAATTAAAACAAGTCCTATTCAACTTATGCAAATGCTCACGAGCTTGGAAAAACAAAATAATTATCTTATAAATTGTTGTAGGAAAACAGATCAACATCTGTTTTTTTTTTAAATGTTTTTATCTTTTAAATATGGTAATCCCAACCGTAAATATATTTTATATATATAAAATTTAATTATTATCCCACTTATTTCCACCACCCGATTTGTTTTCATATAAATATCTTTATTTCTAACAATAGCATTATTTTAACTGAAATTTGTATTTATTAAACGGTGTGGGAAGTTATTAATAATTTAAAGTAAAGGGAAGAGGAATCTTTATGTCTTACATTTATGTAATTTAATTAATTTAAATCACCCATGCCTGCTTAGCGATTAGATCATACCATTACGCAGGGTATTCTATAATTTATGGGTATTAAATAATTAAAATAGTCTTTAAAGCTATATATTTCATTATCTCAAGTGCTGCATGCATTTAGGCAACTTCGTTTCTATATTATATATATTTGTGCTTCTCTTTTCTATGGAGGTATCGCAAAGTCGAGCCCCATCATCGTTCTCAATGTTCAAGAACCAGGCTTAAACCCCCCTGGGGACATATTTGGTTGTATGTGCATACTTATATGGGGATCGCTCTGGAGAAACCAGCCCAATAATGCATAGCTGACTGCTCTTCATTTATAAACCCATTCTGCCAACGTTTGCAGAGTTATATCGGTATATTTTCAAAATGAATTACATGAAGCATGCATTTGGATCTGTGACTGGATCACATCATATATGCTGCCATGCATGTACTGTCCTGTAGTTATATTTCTAGTAAATCCATGAACATCCATAAGCCGTAATGTTGTGATTTTTGCTAAATAGATATCTATGTCCATTATTTAAATGCGTGTCATTGCGACAATCTTCTTATTATTAATATCTATTCTTTAGCTATCCCACACATGTCTGCCACTTTATAAACCAAATTAATAACTATATTTTTGTACAAATATAATGTTCATTATCAAAATATGATTATCTTTTTTTTAAAAAAAAACCCAAATAATTTATTAGACAAGAAAAAAAATTGTTACAACTGTTAAATTGAATTTACATGACTTTGAACTACACTGTCTTTTGCTTCAATGAAGCCACTCTGATTCTAGTCCCAAACAAGTTGTTTCCTTATAATTTCGAGGTATGCTTTGAAGAATTGTTTATAAAAACAAAACCTTATTCCACGTGTCCCAAAATAAATTTGAAGGTGTAAGTATTTTGTCTCTGTCTTTAATTTTTTTTATTACTCCAATGTAGGCATTCTGGGCACTGAGGGTGTTTTGTTCAAAGACAAATTGGCATCTGATAATCCAAACCGCATAGATAAGGAAGATGGCCAATCTGATTATGGAAATATCACTACTGTTGATGGCTGTCTTAATAGATAATAGCATTCTAATATCAACTGTTACTTTGGTTGATATCAATGCTTTAATGTTATTAAAGTAGGGACATGTGTAAAGGAGATGTTGAATAGTTTCATCAGTCATTTTACAAAGTTGACATTGAGGATCAATTTTATTAAAACCTCTTTTCCACACTAGAAAGTGGTTAGTGGGTAATGCTAGTAGGTTCAGCTTTATGATAAAGTCGATAAATTTTGATTCAATGTACCAACCTTTGAGTTTTTTGATTAATAGTTTGTTATTTAGACCAATTTCACTGTGAAATAAAGCTTGATCCTTATAAATCAGGCCATAAATTTCCTAATATGTCTTTTTGCATTGGAAGGAAGACTGTGTTACATTTATGAGTCCTTTTGCAAAGTTTAAAATTCCCAAAATCCACTTACTCTCAATGGGAGGGGGGGTATCTGTGAGTTTTATTGGAAGAGGAAAATTTGAATTTCTTTGTTCCCTGTACATTGCTTGTACGGCACTAAATACTTTGTGGGCATAGCATGTGGAGACTGAATGTAGTCCCATCCCATTTAATTCTTTAGGCATATGCATTTTGGCTACACTAATAGCAACCACTTTGCCCTTCCAAAAAAGTCTGGAGCAGATGGAATTGATTTTATTGACAAAGACTTTGGTTGGTTTGATTATAGGAAGGAAGTAGTTTATTCTTGGCAATGTCAGCATATTTAGTAGTGAAGTTTTTCCAGGTAGGAAGATTGAAATTTGGGTCAGTGAATTTACTGTTGTCATGGTTTTGTCAAGAATGTTTTGTTGAATATTTTTTCTCATTTGCGTGTAAGATTTGTACAATGGAAAGCCTAAAAAATTTTGGGGTTCTGAAGTAAATTGAGATTGCATGGGCTTTCCAGTGAGCATTTTCCAAACAGAAGGAGTAATTTACATGAAGATTCAATTTGGATTCGTACTTTTCAATAATTTTGTGGATGATTGGAAGGAACTTTTTATTTGGCAAAAAGATGCTTACATCATCCACATAGGAAATGTTATGTACCTCTTTTTTAAGTGTTGGCAGGTAAATTCCAGGCACTTTCCTTTCAATTTCATGCAGAAGAGGGTTGATGTATGCTATAAAACAAAGTGTGCTTAGTGGAGAACACCGAGGAATTGACAGATGAGGCCTAAAGCCAGCAGAGATTCTTCCATCAAGTGATGTGAAAACTGATCTATTGTGAATAAGGTTTCCAATGATTCTGATATAAACACTCGGAACTTCATATTCTTGAAGGGTGTGTAATAAAACTGAAGGAATTATAGAATCAAAGGCAGCAAAAAAATCAAGCTGAATGATAATCTGTGAAGATTTTCTATGCTTTCTAACATGTTCCAAAAGAAGAGAGAAAAGACGAACTGCATCACCAGTGGAAGAACCCCTTCGAGCGAATTGGTATGGTGTGATGTGATTGTAGAGCTGATCCTGTATGCGATCTTTAACTATTGCTTCTATTGTTTTAATTAGCAAAGGGGCCATGGATATTAGTCAGATGCTCTCTAATGGTGAAGGGTTTATTTATTTATTTTTTTAGAAAAGGGATTAGTGCTATTGGATATAAATCAGCAATGCATTGAAAATCACCTGCAAGCATGTTAATCATTCCACAAACTATTGATGCAGTGAAATAACTAAGATGTAAAACAAAAAACCGGGGAATGGCATGAAGGCCAGGGTGGGAACTCTCAGGACATTTACTAAGTTTCTGTATTACTTCAGCTTTAGTGACATCATGCTCCAAAGAGTCATCAGTGTTGTTCCAGATATTATCAATTTCAAAATCCTTACTTTGAAGTTTCACCTGAAAATGTGAATGTATTTTCTGAAGCATTTCAGGTCCTCCATAATTTTCCATCTCAATTTTAATCATTGAGGGGGTAGGTCGAGTGGCTGAACCCACAGCCCATCTTATGTAGCTCCTTGTCCAGTTGTGATGGCTTGCCAAAAATATTTTGGATCTTTTTGTGGCAATATATTGAGCCAAGGCCTTTTGGTTGTCTCTGTATTGCATTTTAAGTTGCAATATTTGCTCTATAGAGTGATTATAGCTGGTGTTACTTAATTTATTCGCGATTTGATCTAGATCTTTGAGTAACATACTAATCTATTATCCTTTTAATAATACTGTATGTTGTTTTAAGTGCTCATGTAATATGAACTCTTATATTCAGATTCCTAACTATAATGTAATCTATTAAATATCATTGGTTTTAGCATGGATGCATTTATGTTCTACATAAAGTATTTGTGATAGTCTATCCATGTGCTGTGTAAAAATTCAATAATAACAGACCACTTGAATTTATAGCACCGACAACATTAATTCTGATAACTTTTAACCAAAATCTACTATCTGTACTAAGTGTGCAATATTATAATTTTTTGTAAAACTTATAAATCAAACTATATTCGGGGGAATCTTAATATCATTATTTATGAATCTCCACAGATTCTTTAAATTATCAATCCAATAATGAATTATTTATTTTTTACGGTCAGAATATGCGAATCAGCTTAAAATCAAATAAATTCTGAAAACTTTTTCCAGATTTTAAGCAATTTTACATTTTTCCTTTAGGTATCTAATCCTTAGTTAACATAGCTAGTCAATCAATTATTAATCAGTAAATGGCTATCTAATTACACTTAATGGGCAGAGAGGTAAAATAAGAAAGGGAATCTTTAAATCTTTCACTACTTCGTAATATACTAATCTGCTCGTTATTATCTATTTCTCACTCTTTCTATGCAGAGTGTTGATGGAAAAATCTTTGATCGGCATTAGGGTATTTAAAGGCTGTTTTACAGTTTATGTAATCTTTACTTTTATGCATACACATCCACGTAATGCATGTACTACATAGATAATCGGCAGATTTTTAAATAAGTAATTAGAAAAAAATTTAATAGATTAAAAAAAAAATATGTCAAAATTTGATCATTTACTTTTTTTCCAAGGTTTTTATTTACAAATATAAGTTTCTCATAGGATAAATTAGTAATAACATAGCAAAAGGTAATAGTTTACTTTATCTTCAATTTTATCTCTGTTACCAGTTCCTATTTATTTTCAGTTTTTCTTGAATCTTAATGGAAATATTTAAAAAAAAAAAAAAAGTCGAAAACTGTTATTGTAGTTAACAGTGGGAGTATCAGACCTTCTTTTGTGTCATCATATTCGTGAAAAAGGACTAGTGGTTGGATAGAAAGAGAGAGAGAGAGAGCTGTCCACTTTACTAGTGAAAGTAGGCTGAGCTCCATTATCTCCGATTAACAATACTCTGTCAAACAGAGAAGACTAGTCTAGTTAAAATTTTCACAACTGTTAATAATTACTGACAGATGGAGCTAAGATAAATAGGTTCACAATAGAGAAAAATCACCACTTTTTCCCCCTTATTTTCTATTTAAAATAATAACACAAATCCTTTTATAGCTATACCAAATAAATTACACGTGTTCGATTGTATATACATATATTAGTAGCGAATCTTATTTAAAAAAAAAAAAAAAAACAGTAATACAATATAAGCTAGAATAAATTATTTTAGAAGGACAATAAGCAATGGAAAACTATTACCGACAATGATCAAATATCGCTTTGGTGCTCCGATTCCTAAATGACTCCACTTGCCCTCGGGCTAAGAAATTAACACGCACACGCATCTACCTAAAAATATAATTTAATCATGAGCAAAGGGTATAATGTAATATTGTGCAATTTATCACACATGTTGCCATTCCACCCAGTAACGTGTTAGGAAGCGGACAGTAATGCATTCTATGTTAAACGTCAATATATAAAAACAAAAAAAGGTTGAAGATATAATGTTTGCACGTATTTAAAGGTTAAAAATATATTTGCATAAAGTTAATGCAGAGAGATGAACGGTTACATGAGATCTTATGAATAAAAAAGATAGGAGTAAAAAAAATGATATAGAATAAGAAAAAGATCACAGAGGAGATGCATAAAACTGTTTCTATCAGAAATAATATTTAGCTTTTCATAATCCAACATTATCTTATAAGAGAGCTAATAATACTGGAAAGAAGATCTACTTTTTTGATGTGCCTACATAATATCTTAGAAGGAAGCAGGGATTATACTTGTTTGAGCTTTTCCCTTTTGAATATTTTTTGTAACTGTGTTTATTTTACATTATTTAAAAAGTAATCAGTTACATTTAAGATATATTGAAAAGTTAAATTTCACTAGGAAACAATATCTTTCACACACAGAGACAACAATTAAGACAAGAAATATATAAACACAATGTTAACTTGTATTTCTAACACAACAAGAAATTAAAACTTGGTTCTTTTTTAATAAGTTCTATTCTTTGCAAATAAAAGAAAATATGAGATCCCATATATTGATTAAACTTTTTGTTTGCAACAAATAAAATTTATCCAAATAAATTCACATTTTTAATTTCTGTTTTAAGTTAAAAAATAGAATGTTTTGATTTGTTAAAAAAAAATTTATATTATCTAAATTTTAATATTTTTTTCTAATATTTTCCTCTCTATTTTTAAATAATTTTAGTAACTCTATCTTTCTTCTATGTTAGATTAATTATTAAATTACATGTTATATTTTTTACCCTTTTTAAAAAAAAGAATAAAGAGTAAATTACATTGATATTGCAAATTACTCATCTTAAATTATATACTAGTTAAAAATAAATGTAAATAAATAAATGAAAAATGTAACAAATAAATAATAAAAACAATGAAATTTACACACCTATTAAATTTTACAAGTTTTGGTACAGTATCAGTCATTTTTTTCTTCATTAAATATCATATTCTCAAACATAAATTTATATACTTTAACTACATTTTCTTCATAATTTAAATATTATATCTATTCACTTCTATATGGTAGTTAAAAGTACATGTACTGATTTTTTTCCAAGCATTTTTTTCTTCAATATCTTTAGTAAAAAACCATATTTGTTTAGAATCATGAATGAGAATTCAAAATACCATAATAAAGTACTTTCATTACAGGAGAAAATGAAAGTTACTGATTTAGTAAAAAAAAAAAAAAAAAAAGCCAATTTAGAAATTGATCATATGTATATATATAAAAAAAGAGTTTTCTATTAGAGAAATTATAAAGATGGAAAAGTTCTATAAATGTATATGTAAATGTGCTTTTTCAATTTATTATTACTAATTATATTACTATATTTTTTTAAAAATGTTTTTGTCTGTATAGTACAAGTACTTTTACTTTATATATAATAAGCATATTATGCACACACATTATCTATTATATATGTACATGCATGTTGAAGTGCACTGTGTTGTATATTTAGAGTACAGTAAACAATATGCATTCTATTCTAATCACTGTTGATCAACAAAAAATGAGCTATTATAAGCTATTTTCATTGTATGTGAGAGCCTTGGAATAAAATATAGGTCATACTATATTTCTTATTAAACCAACAAAAGAAACAGTAACAAAAACAGACAACATTAGTCTGCCATTTCCATGACCTGGAGAACCTTGACAATTTTTTCAAGTAATAAGCAACTTTGGAATTTTAAAATAAATAATTGCCCTATAACTAAACCAACTCATTATCAAACATGAGGGTATGCATCATAATTCTAATTCTGTTGAGCCTAAGGATTAATTTTAAAATCATAAAAATACTTATTATTTCTACTGTGAATATATTTCGTCAGAAATTGATTTTAGTGAATAGCTTATCATTTTTAATTTGAAATAGATCTTTCAATTGGTAATGTGTCCTTTATATTTTTTACTATGATACTAGTAAATATTAATAATATGCAAATTATCTTTTGATTATAGTATACTAGAATCATCATTAAAAGGGATTTAACAGAAAAATATCTTATAATTCTCTGTTAATATAATGGCACTTAATTAAACTCTGTGTAGATCAATTACAATTTTCTATTTATTATATTATTTCATTTGACAATTCAAAGAAAACTCTCAGAATTTTAACTAGAGCTTCACTCAAGTCTTTCTTTGAATCATTTTTCTTTTTAAATTATTTAAGTGCTTGAACTATTTTTGACTGTACCTCTCTATTTTTTTGAATTTTGTTTTCTACAGTACTCACTACCATTTTTTATGTAAACTGCAGGTAGATTATATATGCATTAAACAGTTTATAAATAGCTCATTTCAGGGTAAAGATTATTCCATCAGCTTGTATGGAAGAACAGTTAAAGAATGGGCATTATTCATTAGACTTGCAAAGTGGTGAGGGATAGTTTTTTTTATTAAAGTTTCATCTTTAAGTTAAGATACAATTTACAAAAAATATGACATATTCTTAGATAGGGTTTCCTATAGATTAGATATTTGAATAAAAAATTCCCAAGGCTGATTGCAACTAAAAATATTTTTTACAAATTTCACACAGTTTACTTTCAGATCCCAGACTATGAATGTACTAAATGCATATGCCATTATCATATCATGAAACTCTTTGACATTATATATATATGATTGTGTATAATATATATTCAATTTGTATATAAAATTAATTGCAAAGGGTTGAATTGTTTAGAGGCTTATTATGGTGAAATGAGAATTAACTTATTAGTAAGACTTGCCTAGCATAATTACCTATGCAATCAGGTTAAGAAAAGCAGTGAACACTCTTTTGTTTTCTTTGACCACAAGTTGCAGTCTAGACACAATTTTGATTATTTTAGGACTGATATTGTTTGCTCTGAGAAAGATGACAGAAAGACAAAAGTGAAAGAGGCATGTCAGTAGCTAAAAATATGCATGTCATAACTAAAAAGAACATTAGTACACATTTTTCTAAAAAAAAAGATAGCCTTTGTAGTTGCCATTTTTGCCATTAGAAGGTATATTCATTCCCAAATATTAAATTTTATGCTAATTTATTCTATAATATACAGATCTCAACTACCATTAATTGTATACTATGATTGTGATACTTTGCAGTATTTGACAATGCTTAGCTTTAAAATAAATTTCTTTATTATAAAACAAACATGGTCTGCTGTTAAATGTTTTAACATTTACTAAGTAATTACACTTAATGCAAAAAAAAACATGTTAAATTTTTGTAGAATATATATATATATATATATGAATTAAATTTATTGTAGAATATATATATATATATATATGAATTACATTTATATGTGGAATAAATTAGTGTACCATTTTTAATGTCTAACAACTGAAAATGTTTTTTTATTATTTACTTTTTAGATAGAGCTGAAGATGCTTTTGACGTGATCCACCAGAATGATAGCTCTCACTGATTATTTAGGTGTGTTACCTTATTTATTGAGAAAACTTTCAGTGGAATCCATCAAAATCATAACTCTCACTGATTGGCTAGGTGTACTGCCCTATTTATTGAGAGTAGGGCAGTACACCTAGACAGTTAGTAAGAGCTATGATTCTGGTGCACCACACCAAAGTATCCTCAGCTGTATTTAAAAAGTAAATAATAAAAAAAAACCTTTTCAGTTGTCAGATATTAAAAATGTTTCACTAATTTATTACAAGTACAAATAAATAAATAAATAAATAAATAAATAAATATATATAAAATTGAAGATTTTCATGGGCTACAGATATAAATGAAATATTATTTGGGTACATCTGTGTATAATTTATTTAATATATATATATATATATATATATATATTATATACAGGGTACATCTGTGTATAATTTATGTAATATATATATATATAAACCAATGTTTTAACCAGGTTACACTGATCATTAACTTGGTAACAAACATAAAATAATTGTAGAGGTGCTGTAAACACCGATGTATAATAATAATGAATGTTAAATAGAACTAATAATTATGAGAAATTATTTAGATTAATGACCTTTTAAAAAAAAGTCAAATAGAAAGTAATTTGTTGACCCATTCTGGCTTTTTAAAGATCTCAGTGGCTTCTCTGATCTGACATTGTTGGAGAGTGCCACATTTGGATAGTATTCTTGTATTATAAAAATCAACACTATGACCTGAATCCATAGCATGAAGGGATAGTGCTGCTGATGATGAGTGTTTTTAACTGCATTAATATGTTAATCTCTTCTAGCATTTATGTGATAATCACTCATGCTTATATAGGAATTTTTAGAAATGTTACATTGAATTTCATAAACTCCATGTGTTTCAAGAAAGATTGAGCTTTTGTGCTTGGTTATAATGCTATTAATTTTTTGAAGAGTGGTATATGTTGTCTTTACATTATAATGTCTTAGAATACATCCAATATAATTTGTAGTTTTTTTTTTATATAAGGAATACAAACTCTAATACTTGTTTCTTCTTTTTGTCTTTTATTTTGATTGTTTAGGATTTAAATTAAGTTTTGTTATAACTATTAGCTGATAAAACATTACTTATATGATTTATTTCATCTTTGAGATTTGATTTATCTGAAAGAAAGTTAATAACTCTAGTGAAAAGAGTTTTTGTAACAGAAAAAATTTGTGATGGATGGTGATGTGATGAAAATTTTAAATATCTGTCAGTGTGTATGAGATTTTCTGAAAATTGAAAAAGTTAAAAGACTATTCTTTTTCTTGGTGACAAATACATCAAGAAAAGAAAGTTTCCTTAATATTCGGATATATATATATATATTGATTATACGTGTGAAAAAATCATGTAAGTTGTCTTTGCTGTGTGGAAGATTCCATCTACATATCTGAGCCAAATGAGTGATTTTAACGGTTCTGATTCTAAAGTAGGAATTTCTATGTGTTTTAGAATCAGCATCTTAAAAAAACTCTTATTTGTATTAAATACATAGATGGTACATTTATCACCTGGCCACATGGTAAAGACAACTTACATAATTTTTTCACACATAAATAATATACATCCTAATATTAAATTTACAGTAGAAACAGAAACTGATGTGAAACTTCTTTTTCTTGGTGTACTTACCATCAAGAAAATGAATAGTTTTTTTTTATCTTCTCCAGTTTTCAGAAAATTTATCACACTGACAGATATTCAAAATTTTCATCACATCATCATTCATCTTAAATCTTTTCTGTTGCAAAAACTCTTTTCACCAGAGCTATTAACTTTTTTTTCAGATAAATCAAATCTCAAAGATGAAATAAATCACATGAGCAATGTTTTATCAGATAATAGTTATAATAATAAAACAATTTTTTAAATCTTAATTCAAACCCTAAACAAAACAAGATAAAAAAAAAGTAAAAACAACTATTAAAGTTTGTATTCCTTTTATAAAATGAACTACAGGCAATATTGGATGTATTTTAAGACATTATAATAATAAAGACAACATATACAACTCATCAAAAAATTAATAGCATTATAACCAAACCTAAAGACTCAATATTTCTTGAAGCACATACAGTATATAAAATTCCATGTAACATTTCTAAAGATTCCTATATAGACATGAGTAATCATCGCATCAATGCTATAAAAGATGAATATATTAATGCAGTTAAAAAAACTCATTATCATTAGCACTATCTCTTCATCCTATAGATACAGGCCATAATATTGGTTTTTTAAATACAAGAACACTATCCATATGTGACACTCTCCAACAACGTCAGTTCAGAGAAGTCATTGAAATCTTTAAAAAATCGAGAATATATCAACAATGTGATGATACATTCAAATTTCCTTCTATTTGGATTTTTTTTTTAAAAGTCATTAATCTAAATAATTTCTTATAATTATTATTATCTATTAATAGAACATTACATTAGTGTTTACAATTATTTTATATTTGTTACCCATTTGATGACCAGTGTAATCTGCTTCAAAAGTACTTTATATGTATATATTTAATTTTATACATGGATGTACCAGGATAATATTTCATTTATATATATAAAAGTGCTATGAATTATGAGCACTTGGCATCAATATATTCTTTAAATACATGGGCAGACACCTCTATTTAGAGCTACTTTTAAATAAATCAACCTTCACTGAACATGCTGTTAATATAGTGTGATTTTATTAAAGTGCTAAATCTTTAAATCGGCTTAATACTAGTATAGGTTCAAATAATTAATCACAGGGAAGAAAAAGTATCTTATTTTTAATTGCATACACTACTCATGGTCACCTGTATTTTAAAAATATTTATTGGTGGGAGTGATCATAACAATTTATAGCACATCCATGAAAGTTAGTTTACTTATATCTAAATTGCATATGTATCTAAAAACATTATATTATTTAATATTCACACACATACATATACATATATATTATAATTTCCATATAGATATTTATATATTCACACACATACATATACATATATATTATAATTTCCAGAAGATAGAGGATTAATAAGAAAGTCTGAAGTTCCAATATCAAATAATTGGGTAATCATTTGGAACAGTACACCACATTAGGGGAGATGGGAAATCATCATCATCCCTAAATAAACAAAATATAAAATGAAATATAAAAGGAATGAGCATGAGAGATCAGCACAGAACTATAATCATTCATCATCATCATGAATGATGAACAATAAAAATAAATCAACAGTCAATCTTGTGACTGTATTTGAAAGTGATTCTTAGAGACCAGGCTAATTACTTAGCCATTACCAAACCTAGGGAAAGAATAATTATCTGTATGCACATACTTAGGTGGTACTCCATCAAAATATAACCACAGATCAAATAATGCTGAAATATTAAAAATATTCTGACCATCATCTATGCTCTGGCCATTTAGCATCATTAATGTACTGGCCAACTATAAACTAAATTTCTAAAGAAATAATAAATAAAATGAAATGAGTGCATGGACTTTAAAGGATGCCCCATTTGCCTCAATCAGGATCATCATCAACTGGATATCCATAGCACTAAACATAAACTCATACTCCATATAACTGTTTAGCACAAATCTAGCTCATAAATCAAAAACTCTATAAACTATTATGGTGAACAATAAATAAATAAATAAAGCCGCTTAATAATTGCTAGGTTTATCCTACTAAGTAAATAGTTTTATTGGGAACATTTTAAAAAATCCTAAAACACTAAACCAACATGAAATAAAGTCACATATACTGCAATTTATGAAACAGTGATTGGATAGAATAAAAAAAATAAGATTTAGATTTTTTAAAAAACAGTCATTTAATAAATAATTGATTAACAATAAACAAAAAAAAATGACATGATAGTATAAAATTTTAAACATTCATTTCATCAAAAAATATACTTTCATAAAATTATAATCAATCAGTTAATTTCTATTCATCAATTAACTTTTAATTAATCAAGTTATTTCTTTAAAGGATTTGGAAAAATGACATTTTCAAAATCAAAAATAACAATCTTTGATTTACTTAATTAACCTTTTGTTAAGTTTTTAGTAGGGAAAATGAATGAAAAGAGAAAAATATGTTTCTAAAAAAATTTTTAAATTTACAAAAAAGTAAATTTTCTAAAACTATTTTATAATTTTGAAGAGAAAATTGACTGGATTTTAAAAAAATGTTTAACATTTTAAAAACATTACTAAAACTATTTAAAATTATCAATTCTTACAAAAAATATCACTTTTATATAAGAAAAAAATTCACTTTTTTTATTAATAAAAATACAATGTGCACACAACCATGGTTTTATTTTTTATGGAGTTCTTCCCAATTATAATTCCCAGCTTTTCTAGTTGAGATTTCTTATTGAAGCTTTCTACACATGAACATGATTAATTTGTTTTTTTTTCTGGTGTGCAGTATTTCATTTCAAGATTAACAATAGCAATATTTTATCCATTTTTTAAAATAAATTTCCCAGGTGAGACTAACACAGACAGAGACTCATGCTCTTGGTTGAAGTCTAGGTTGCAGATTACTTTAAGGGGATAAATTTGCTACATTTTTATTCTGGTGAAGGCAGGTTATACAAAGTTGATTTTTATCTTTTAACTGAATTTAGCCCATGGGTTTTCATTGTAGAAATTTATTATTATAATTAAACTCATAGGATTCTAAAAGTTTATTTAAAACTTCTGTTGTAATATGTGATAAATAGTTTACTTAAAACTTTTTTTTAATAGCTGGATTAAAACTTGGCAGTTATCTCTTCAAAAGCTAAGTTACAAATAATTTATTCTCTATTGTCTTTTTCAGAAGCTGGATAAAGACTTGACTATTCTCTTCAACAACTAGATAGGAATCTTTTTTTTACCAGACATTTGGATCCTTTGACCAATCCATGCCCCTATTATTTTTATAGAACAATCTGTTTCTAACCTAATAAGTTTTATAGCAATCATGTAGACAAATTTTTACACATACAATTGTTCAACTGTTTCCCTCCATGATCATTATAACAGATGGAATGATTAGCACTTGGATATATCTCTCAGATTTATTAATCAGCTGGTTCGATCACAATGTGTGACCAACTTATACAAAGTCTATATGTGATGGTACACCTATCTATTGAGCCCCAAACATTGCTGGTGCCAGATATAACAAATGGAATGATGATCACTAGCCCCAAAAGTTGATGATGCCAGATATAATGGATGGAATGATTACAACTAATCCCAAACATTGCTAACACCAGTATAATGGGCAGTACTCTTCATCAACAGTCATAAACTAACCAAGCCCAATGATGGTGCACCAGATGTAATGGATGGTCAACTAACTTGCAGACTGTACTACTATGCAGATGTAGCAATATGGTGTGGGGATAAGTTAATATGCTCTAATTTATTACCCCTAATAAAACAATCTGCAAAGACCTACCAGGCTTAGAAGAGAAAAAAAAATTGCATCCAACTATGTTCAGACTGTGGGTCATCTGATAGAGTGCTAATGAGAACCTGATGAAATGCTTAACCAATGATTGCATACCCTTTAATTGACTAACTCTATCCCTATTTAATAATATTAAATGCAATTTAGGTTAGTTCATCCACTTTCCTCATTTAAATTCTATTATGTTCTAATATTCAAGCCCAGAGAGAATATTGCTTTTAACTCCTTTAGCAGGTATGAACAGATATACACAGCAACTCCTGCACCTATATATAGGTTATAACTAGCATTTATTATATTTGTTTTATTTTCAAGCTTTTATATAATAAGAAAAATAGATGTGTATGCATGTATAATTATTTATAAACTGTGGAATGTCAGGACAACTCAACAAACCAGAGACTGGAATAATACAAACTCTCAAACATTTATTAACAATAATAAATATCAAGTATAACAACAATAGTAATGATAAAAAAAATATAAAAAAAATATAATAATCATCATATGTACATGTGTCACAAGTGAACCTCTACCATCTTACTAATTAATTATCCTCTAGATCCAACCCTTATACCCCATGGTAGAAATCCACCTATGTCACTCATTCTCTACAAATCATAATTATATAGAAAAATCAACTTTAGTTATTTAATATAATTGAGATGCTGGCTAGCTAAATTATATATTTACAAATGTTAATCTATTTAACAAGTTTCCCCAATTTATATATATGATAGAGACAGATACCAGTTGATTAGTCAAACATACTGGAAAATATACGTACACGGTTAATCACAAAATAAAACATATAATATGTATTCTGTATAAGTGTTGTAATTTAACCTATATATAAATTTAGAGAATCTTACCTCAATATTTATGTGGATAACCTGATGTGAAGCAGGTGGTATTAACTAAATTTTATTTATAATGTAAATATAAAAAATATCAAAATAAATAATCCCCCCTTTTCTTCTTTGCTAATTCTGAAAAATGAGGCTTCAGCATCAGAGTGTGAAAATACAACAGAGAGTATGAATATAAAAAAAATAATAATAAATAACCAAAATTTTACAATATTGATTCTTTGATTAAAAATTGTAATTGGAACAAAGTTCATAAAAATCATCATAATAGCAGTAGTAGTAGTTGATAGTTAGCAAGTTGTTCTTCAAAGCAGTTTCACTTAGTAAATCATTTTCCTTAGCAAGGATAGATAAGTACAATGGTGTCTCCTGTAGTTGTGTTTAATGGTAAACATCTTGATTCTCATTTGATTCACCATAAAGTATTCCAATCCTTGTTTACTTTTGACTGTAGGCATCTTCTTGTATGTTTACAAGAAAGTAGAAATATATATATATATATATATGGCAGGAAATACCATGAACACAATAGCATGTTTTGTTCTAGCCCATTTTTATATTAAAGTACAATTTAATAATTATTTATAATCATATATTTACATCAGATAATATAGAAATGCTATATATATATATATTAAGAAAATTATTTCATTTTTCTTTATTTTCCAATTTCCATCAGACTTAATTCTCATTATTCTTTTTGAAAAGATTTAAAATATTCAAATTTACTCCAACAACTATTAAAACACGATTTAATTATTTAAGAATTAATCAGTTATTCTTACTTCTTATTTCACTTTCTTTCCTTTGAATTTGATAAACTTTTAGTTACAGCATTTGACTTTTAAAATGTTTATAATTTAACTAAAAGAAAAGTAAAACTCCATTTTAGCATTCTAAATTTTATTTTTAATTGCTGTCCTTTGTTACAGATGCTATAACAATAAGAAGAACGATTTGTAAACTGTCTTGTTTTTATACATTTCACTCGTGTAGATTTCCAGGAACGCTGATATCTTTAACTGCCTATTGTTTAAATACATTTAGATTTATTATAAATAAAATAAAAATAATAAAATAATAAAATCAGTTTTATTTTCACACATATGTGCACACCAACTTAACTTCAGGTCATCACAAATTCATTTAACTATAAATTAATATTCAATTTTAAATTTAAAAAAATATATACATTACAGTTTATTTAATCAAATAATTTTATATATATACAATATTACTTTCTAAAATATTGATCGTATTTTATTTATTATAACTTAGTAATTTATTGTGTATTATATGTATATATGTAATAATAATAATAAACTAATAATCTTCCCATTATTAATATAAATTCCAAATGGATTGGGTTCAATAAATATACTTGATCTTTTTAGGAATGTGTGCATTGTAAGCTATCTTTTACATCATAGACATTGAAAAACAAGTCAAAAACTTAAATTAATATCATAAAATTCTCAGAATTTCTTTCTGGTTAAAAAAATTTTCTTATAAAAACAAATAAACAGAATAATCAGTTAATTACACTGATTTGATTTTCTGTAATGAAGAGAAATAAAAAGGAAAAAAACAACAACTCTAATTAAAAATAATATTTACCAAAAATATTAAAGTCTTATTTTGTTTTTTCTTTTTTAAAAATACACTTAAATATAAAACTTTATTTCTCTTAAAAGGTTAAAATTAATTATTAAATAATTTACTAAAAAGAGAGTTTTTTTTTCTCTTGGTACATTTTTTAAAAAAAAAAAATAAAAGCAACTGGTAATTAAATAAAATTAGTGAAGAGAGAATAAAAGAAATTATTTATATGACTTTATACATTTTTCTCTCTTCTATCAACATTTGCAATTTATAATACATATTAAAATATGCACATTATAATTAAAAATAAAAAAGGTTTGACAATTATTTAAACAAATTGTCCAAAATGTTCCTACTATCACGTGGAAAGGAAAATAAAATATTCAACTAATTTAAGATCCCCTATTAAAATAAAAAAATATACATTGGAAATTAAATACTATTTTTCCTATTAATTAAATAACCCTAAACTACATCTGAGAAACATGTTGCAACTTATCTAATTATATTTAATGCAGTTATGTAGCCAACTGGTTCATATATATATATATATATATATATATATATATATATAAACTCAAGACAAAAAAGCTATCATGGCATAGTAAAGCAAAGTGATTTAAGGCTATAAATAACAATTGATAGTTATCTAGCAACATCATTGCTAGGTATATCTTTAACAATTTATATGAACATATCCCCTTTCCTTTGTTTATATTGTGTATATACATATTCTTAATCCTTTGTTCAACATTTATAATGTTTTTAATTCAAAACCTAGGAAGAGAGTGATTTTCTCTCATTGCTCATAAATATAAACACACGCACACTTTTGTTATAAAGTGTAGATTATTTTCATACTCAATCCTAAATTTATTTGTAAAGATTTAAAAAAATTTTTGCACTTTTTAATATATTTTTTTGGTTAGGGACATATACAGGACTGGAGAATAAGCCTATATTTTTTGCAGCCATTCTATTTTTCACTTAGATGAATTTCTGGATGAATTCTTTCAGCCACAGTATTTTACCTAATTGACACCTTTTGTTAATAAGATTTTTTTTTAATGAATACAAAGATAAATTGAGATTTTTACATTTTCTATCTATCTATCTATCTATCTATCTATCTATCTATCTATCTATCTATCTATCTATCTATCTATCTATCTATCTATCTATCTATCTATCTATCTATCTATCTATCTATCTATCTATCTATCTATCTATCTATCTATCTATCTATCTATCTATCTATCTATCTATCTATCTATCTATCTATCTATCTATCTATCTATCTATCTATCTATCTATCTATCTATCTATCTATCTATCCATCCATCCATCCATCCATCCATCCATCTATCTATCTATCTATCTATCTATCTATCTATCTATCTATCTATCTATCTATCTATCTATCTATCTATCTATCTATGTGTGTGTGTATTTGTTAGAACAACTGCCATTGATATTGGGGGAAGATATATCTTTTCATATATCTGGCAATATTTTTTTTAAGAAATATTTTAATCATTTTGATGCATAAAATAGGAATTTCAATACCCATGAAATTTGGTTTTAAGTTCCCTCTTTATATAAGTGTGAAATCCATGAATGTACCACACACACACACACACACACATATATATATATATATATATATATATATTGTAATATAATAATAATTGTCTAAATGAAGTTTTGGATTAAATTGTTATTGCAATTTTAAAGAAATTACCTATTTTATAACGTTAATTTAGTTCACAAATTTAATTGAATAATTATTTATATTACAATTGATATTATTTTGCTTTATTTATGTATGTATATTGTAACGAGCATAGCCGTTCGTTACATTGTTTTTTTTTTTATATTTATTAAACATGAAAGTAAATTAAAAAGTTCGCATTTAAAAATTTTCTTTAAGAATTAAAAATTGAAATTAAATATCATCTTAAACTCGTATATATTAAATCGCACAGATAAAAAAAATTATTAAAATAAAACTGTATTAAAAATAGAAAAGGTATTTTAAAAACAAAAACTTAAAAAGATTTGGAGATAAAATTATATCTTTAAATTTATCTTTAAATATATCTTTGATTTGGAAAACAGGTTAATTAATCAGAAATGGAAATGATAAATTTAATTAGTCAAATGTAAACCAGCCTTGGGCATTTAAATGTAAAAACATCGGTCAGATAGGAAAACAATAGAAACAAATAGCCAATGAAAGAAATCCATTGGGAAATCGGACTTCAACGAAAAGGATCATCGCATCGATGACGTAATGTAAATGCAATCCTTCAAATGAATATAAAAGGACAAGGTTGAAAATTATTGGGGATTGGAAATTGATTATTACGATGTGACTATATGTAGTAGTACGGAGTTGGAGGTGAAGGAATTGACCGACGCACTGTCAATTCTTTCAGCTGTCAAAGAAAAGAGAAATGAACTATCGTTTCCTCATTGAGGACCAATTAAACTAAAAAACCTCCGAATGAATAAATAAAACAATGGCTAAATGGATACCAATCTTAGGACGGCGTGGGAATTCATGTTCATGGCAAGCAACGGATAAAGATGAACTGTTTTAAAACCATAAGAACTTTTATAAATAACGAACATTAAATTAAAACTTTCCTAGTATTTAATTGTTACAAATAGAATCCTATCTGACCAAACTAAATTCTTTATTAATAGTGTTATTTGATGTATTTTTTTTCTTATTTATGTAAAATCATTTCCATTTATTTATTTTTTATTCTTTAAGTTTTTATCATGATTTTTTTGTTTTTCGTTAAATTAATTATATAAATGTTAAACTTAAGTCGGGCGTGAATGGCTGTATAGATTTGTAAAGTTATATTAGGGGAGGGTAATCTTAGGTTATTTGTGTCATTGTTAGATTGGGTCAATGGATTGGATATATTGATGTAGTTAGTAGATGTAGTCGGAGATTCGCTACTGGCAGAATCGCTTCATACGCCGCACTCTCCTGTTTTGCCTATGGAAGGAATTATAAGATGCAGAGCACAGTTCCTTTCTATGGAGTTTTTTTTTATTGTTCTTCTCGTTAGATAGAAGTAATATTCCTATCTAATGAGAGTCAATATCTTCTCTTAATCTTTTTGGTGCTGCCGTATTCCGTATTACATTGAATACATCGATGTATCAGATGGATTGATGCCAGTTTGACTGCGAATTTTAGCCTAAGGTTAAATAGGGATAGAATATTTTATTTTCAAATGCAAATCTATGTGGTCTATTCATACTTGACCCTAAATAAAAATGCATTAAATTTAAGTTGTTTATAGACGCTTGCATGGATTGGTTATCGGTTAAGTATGTTTTGGGTTTTCATATTTGATCAAAATATATAGACATTCGATAAATAATGATACCTTATAGTGAGTATCTAAAATGTATTTATTCGGATGTCTTTTAAGTTATTGGTGACAATGCAAGCATCTTATGGTGAATACTATTGGGTTACGTATAAATTTCCCTCCGCAATTGTCAGTAATCAATAATTTTGTATTTTGATCGTTTATGTTTACTTTGAAAGGTTTTTGACCGTGAAATCTATGTAACCGATCTATATTCAACATTATAAACAAGCTTTCCTAAATTTATCTGTGCGAACTTAATTAAAATGTAAAATTAGAATATAATAGTAATTAAATGTAAATTAAAGTCAAAAATCAAAGTTAAAAATAATGTTAAATGTTAAAATGTAAACTAAGACTAAAATAATTTTATTCCTCTTATATATATATTCTTATATTATATTTTTATATCTCTGCATCTCCGCTGAGCTAGTGTCATGGGCTAACGACCGGAAACAAAATATAAAAAAAAAAAATTTTTTTTTTTTTTGGACTTACGTATCTGCCTACTTTATAAATTTTTCTAGGTTCAAATGCCTAGATGGCGCCCTGTAGTGCAGTTTACGTAAGTCACCTGCTCCGGATTGTTACAATATAGACAATGCATCTAGTACATAAATATCTATAATACAATTTTACTTAAAAATTACGCATACACATTAAGACATCAACAAAAATAATTAATAAAAAAGAGTTTGGGTTTGAACCTGAATATCATAACCATAAAAAATATACACACATATATAATGAAATCTTCAAGATATGTACCATAAACTTTGGTTCAAATAAATAAAAAGTTAGATGGCTAATAAAATTCAAATAAATACTATAATTCAAATATACAATAATATTAACCAATGTAATGATGATGATTTACAATTTAAAAGTACAACTATTCCCAAAAGTATTTTATTCATTTTTCAGTTTCAATAAAAAGAAACTCAAAAATGCCAAACTTTCTAAAAAGAATGTTTACTTTCAGAAAGTTTTTAAAGGAACGAACCTCAATTATTACCACCATCCCAACATGTCCCCCAGTGGATTGCATGATTTCTCAAGGCTGTAGATATTAACTAGCATGCATATGTCTAGATTGAGTGAAAAACATAAACTAAATGGATTAATAAACAAAAATTTAACACTTTATTAATAATGATATGAAATAATGTGAGCATAGTCAAAACTATCAACACATACATAAAAATATTATAGTTACAACTATCAATACATATAGAAAAATATTATAATTAATAAGAGATTTCAAGTTTAAGCTATGGTTCCAGTTTAATGCTTTATATTTATAATGGTAGGATTTTAACATGTTAAATATGGAAACAGTCACTAACCATAGTTTTTTCCAGATGCTATCTTTTTAATATTTTACCATTGTCTTCCTTAGTTTTTCCAATGATGATCTTTCCTTGAATGCTAATGATGCTAGAGAGAGTAAATACAGCAACCTATATGATGTTCAGTGAGGTATACCATCTGTAGAATCTTTATATGGCACTATCCTTTCTTCCTTCAGAGCATTATAAAGCATTAGAGAGGTGTTGCATGAGCTGGTTTTTCAAACTTGAGGCTAATTTCTTGATTTGACTGAATTTTCCAGACATTTTGACTGGGGGGTTTCTAGTTATCTAGACTCACATGGTAGATAAATTTCTTCTAAATAAATCTATAGTACTGACTGTTGTAACTGGAATATTGAAAAACTCTTTAAGAATAGTCAGTAAAATACAGCTTATGGTGGGAAAAGAATTTTAATCAGTGGTTCTGTCTCTCTTTTATAGATCGCAGCAACAAGGCTTCAATAGTAGATTGCATTCTAATGCAAAGCTATATGAAATAAATTTCTGGTTTCCTAGAATTAGAATAATAGTAACAATAATGCCTAATTGCTTGTCTCCAACCTATTTATATCAAACCAAAGTTATTCAAAACAATATAGTTTTCAAACAACATATACGTCACCAGCTAGGGAATATATGATATTTGCATTATTACAACAATATATTTTTTGAAAAACATCCCCTTTACTTTTTCCAAAACATGTTGTGAACACAAATTCTAGTTCATTACATCATGCTTTTTTATAAACAAAAGAATAACACAAATAGTTTATCTTTTTCTCTCTTTCTTTATTTACATTCTGTTAACCTAGGAAGAAGAAAAATTCATTGCTGACTTATAATTTTTTAATTATAACTTCTAAAATGTTATCAATTTTAAAATTTTAATATCATTTTAGCTTTGCCAACCACTTTTACTATGAATTGTGAGATATTTTATTTAAAACTCAGTTTGGGAAAGGCAACTAGAATAGGTTCAAATTTAAATTTTTTTCTCTTTTTTTTTTTTACAATTCTTTTGCATATCGAGCATTTTTCTTTTTTTCTTTACAGTATTATTATCATTTATTTATTTCTAACATATTACAAATATAATATTTAATAATCTTTAATAAAGTGCATGAATTGATTTTTCTTTTAACTATTAGGCACTTTACACTTTTATTTCTTTGTTTATGCACATATATGCGTACACATGTCAATGGCAGTTCATATATCTATTAGTCAGTTCACATGAGTTTTTATTAAACTTTTTTTTTCTGCCTGTTGTAGTATAGACATTGTTATTATATATATAAAGAGATAGACTTTTGCTATAAATATTTAAGGATTATACATACATATTTTATATTTTAATAAGACTTTCTACACTTTTAGATATACCTATGATGTAACCATAAAAGTTTTGAACACAGACTTTCAAGATCTCTTCAGATATCTTCTTTATCTCATACAACTGATATGCATGACACATACATATGAAAAAGATAAATGATCTCCAATATATGTATGAGTGCTGGTTCAACATGAAATACATATATTAGCGATCATTTATCTTTTTCATATGTGTATGGTCACGTGTATTAGTTGTATGGGTTAGAGTGGATGGCTGAAAGTCTATGTTTAAGTTCCTTATGGTTATATCTAAATTTCAAGTGTATAAATTATACTTGTATGCAATTTAATATACCTGTGATATAAATATTTAAAGTATATGTATTCATATTAAAATATCAACAAAAATAAGATATTTTTTTCATTCTTTTTAATACAAAAATTAATAATAACGAAATGCAAAAAAAAAATATAACTTTTAGATGATATGCAAATAAATTTTAAAAATATACTTGCCTGGAATGAAAAAAGTATTTTTTGTAATGTTTTGTGACTGTTGCTTCAGAGACTGCACTGTGAATTAAAAAATTAAAATTTAAAAAACTAAAATTTTATTTTTTACTAGTTTCTATTTTTTTGTATTTAATAATTGTTTTTAAGTCATAAATAATTAAGTAAGTGGCTTTGAAAATTTTGATATGGGAATTGTATTATATTCTTTTTTATCTATTTATAACTTTCAAATTTACTGAATTTCATTTTCACTTCTTTTTATTTAGTTTTAAATATTTAAAAAATGGATACATCTCATGATTTTTTTTAGCAAACGTAATCTTCATTTATACTAAAATATAAAAATTAAAAAATAAATATTGTATTTAATATACACAACTAAATTTTATCTTTACCTTTCCAAATACATTAACCAGTTATAATAAGGCAAACAAATGAAAGATTTTTTTAAAAAATCATTTAATAATTTGATTAGATGGTGAAAATTGTCCAACACATAACATATAAATTGTTTAATTTGATTTTTTTTTAGTATCATATAAAGAATATAGGTTATTTTTAATCCATTATTTAATTACCCATCGTTATTTTAGAAACAATAAATGATTTCATTAATCTCTTCTAAACTACTATTCCAATAGGTGCATTAGTTTTGTTAATTTCTTTTTCTTACCTTATTATTTCTTATTAATTTAAGATCGCGTTATTTTGAGAAAAAAAACTGTTTGGAATAGGCTGGTGCTACAAAATTAAAATTGACTACTTTTGGCTATTTTAAAAAGGTTAAAGCTAACTAAAGAATAAAAGTTACTGAAATAAAATATTCCTATATTACATGAATATGAATTCACTATATGATTATTTAATTATTTTATGTGCATGATTAACTCATATACTAAAAACATATTGCATTAACTATAATACAATTGTGAGAAGCAAAACAATATTAATAAATAAAATTCTGAATTACAAATTATAGTAAATAAACTTAATTTAAAATGAATCATTGTACAGCATTAAAATGAATATTACAAGATATACTTATGGCCATGACAAAGTATTAAAGAATTAAGAAAAGTTAAATAAATGCTACAAACTTCAAATTATTTCAATAACAAAATCCCATGATTCTTTAGGTTATATAATATATAATAAATTGAGAGTACCTCACTAGTCTAATGTCACTGAGAATAAGCTTAAGCAATCAATATTTATTAGATGGCAATACATTTGAATACTCACCCCCAAACTAGTTTCTGGCCTTTTCCTTAAACTTGAGATTCAAAACTGAAAATAACGTAGTTATGCATCTAGGAACTATCCTTAATTTCATTTACTTTAGGTTGTTTTGAACTCCAATTTTTAGCTTAAATAGTAAAATGAAGTTTCTAGATGCATAACTGCATTTCA
The DNA here is from genome assembly GCA_028023455.1 of Epiperipatus broadwayi. Classification (NCBI taxonomy): domain Eukaryota; kingdom Metazoa; phylum Onychophora; class Udeonychophora; order Euonychophora; family Peripatidae; genus Epiperipatus; species Epiperipatus broadwayi. The sequence continues at coordinate 965,940 of JAQFVV010012548.1, forward strand.
TTACTTACTTGAAGTTTTGAATTTCAAGTTTCACTTATAAAGACAAAGGGAAAACAATTTAAATCTATGCCAATGGATCTGGTAGATAATGTGGTTGTTTACTTCAGAAATGGCATGGTATTTCTGTCATTTTAGATTACTCTTCTGATATTTCTGTAGGGTTTTTTTTAAATGCTAAAATTAGAGATTAGCAAATATTGATTTATTAATTTAAAAAAATCTGAAGATGGCAGTATTTTCCAAGCAGTTCAGTAATGATCAAAGTCAATCTCCACATGTGTAGTTCTGCATCCATTCTTTGACAGTTTTCACTCTTGGTAATCTGGTTTCCACAGAAATTGTGAAATTATTTCGAGAAAAAATTTGGGATAATAAAAAAATATGAAATATTTTTAATTATTTTTACACGATAATGGTATAACAATTATTTAATACCTTTTAAAAAATAGAAGTTAGTGAATTTGACTATGATATTAACAAAGAAAACTATAGTCATTAAGATGACCACACCTTGTGACACTGGTTGTGTATAATCATTACCTGTCATTATTGTCACTGTGTTAAAATCTTTTGAGATATTTTAAAAATTATAAAACAAATTTAAAATATAATTTTATAGATTTATCAAACATTCACATTTATTTATCAAAGAAGAATTTACTAATTTTTTGTAATCACTCATTTAAACTGTTTTCCTGCTCACTGTTGAATGATTAAAAATGCCCTTTAATTTTCATTATGAACTCATTTTTCCAACATTTGAATAGTTTAAATATTATTTTTTAGAATATTTTTCATTTGTAAACTTAAATTTCTAAAAAATCAAGTCCAATTTATTGAGTTTTAGTACAGAATAAAAATTTTACACTGAAATCAAAGGTTTAACACGGGCAAAAGCTTTCATTGGGGCTAACAATAGAAAATGTAAATTTTTAAGTGATTAAATGCAGGGGCTCTGATAATCACTGATTATTCAAGCTGCTATAAATGATATTAAAGTATAGAGCTGCTCTTGCTTTTTCAAATTATTTTATAATGGTAATAAATGTGTCCATTAATGTAAAATGCAATACTATGATATGATAGTTGCTTTACAAGCAGTTGTCCTGGGTTAGCGGGTTCAGTTCCCAGCTGATGCTATGACACATGAAAAAAAAAATCCACCAACAAAGTTCATGTCAGCAGTTATCAGAAATTTTATTTGAGTAATTAAGTCAATAAAAGATGTTTGGGTGCAATTTTTGTGGCAGAAAACCTTAACTGTAAATTATTTGACCTGAAATATTTGTAGCATTCAAAATCTTTAAAAGGGACATTCCTGTTTATATTTCTTCATTGAGCATTTTAAAGATTCTATGAAAATAAAATAATAAAAATATCCAGAAGTTTCATTATGATAGCAATAAAAAGTCCTCAGATTTCTATTATCTATTTTCATAAAATTGCTGTAATATTTTGTGTGGGAAAATCTCTGATCAGATTCAAAACCTATAGTGGAGAAGTATATCAGTCTGTCTGTTTCAAATAAATTTAAGTGTAGACACTATTTTAAATTAAAATAGTTTACAATCATATAGACAAAGTTTTGTAAGCAATTACATACATATCTATATGTATATGATCATTCCCATGAAAAACTGTTTTCTAAAGTAAAACATTTAAAAATATTAATCAAAGTATAAAAGAAAGTAAATTATGCCGGGCAGCAGTTTATTCGGAAATAAATTTGATAATCAAAAAGCAGGTCATTTCTTTTTTAAAAATCAACTAATTTTCTTTGTTAATGAAATATTTTTTTATTAATATTTTTCAATATTTTTTACTTACATATACACATAACTGAATTCGAATTCTATCAGGATATATTTTTGTCACATTTTAATCAGGTTTATGATTTTTCTTGTAGACAATCAATCTACAAGTGAACCCAATTAATTGTCCGCTATTTGCCACCAAATAAATCATCTAGTTATTTTTAGCTGAAGAATAAAACAAGGATAAAACTACTCATCCCCTATCACCTGGAAATTAATGGACCCTTAAGACTAATGTATTTTTTTAAAATGGTTTTTGATGGATAACTGATAGAGAGACCTCTGATCGTGGGCTATTTAAAGGCTGTGACACCTACCTATATTTATTTACATACACGCACATATATACTCAAATGTTTACTAACACATAGGTAAAGACCTATATATGTATATGAAAATATTAATACATTTGCCACGCAAAAACTTGTTCTTTTTTATTACTAAATTAAAAGATTATTGTATCTTTTATTATTATTTTTACTTTTTTAATAAAAATTTCATTTTCATATTTTAAAAAATAAAAATTTGCATCATATGCGTACATACACATGTTTGTACACACACATTTTTTCCCAATATGACAAAATGTTTTTAATATATGAGTGATCAATATTTGTATAATTTTAATGCTATTTTTTACTTCTCTTCCTATATTATATTAAAAATTGATGGCAATTCATATCGAAAAGAAAGCTATAATCGTAATACGATTTTTGTATTTAATTTTGTAAAGTAAATTTTTGAAATATTTTAAACTAATAAAACTTTATTTTATCATATGAAAATAACAATAAAAAAATAAACTTCACTTTTATTAAGACTGTTTAAGATCAAATTTTTATTTAATTTTAAATATTTGTTTTCCGAAGCTAACTTTAATACTCAAATTATTAATATTTTTGTCTTTAAAAAAAAATAATAAAAAATACAATTTAATGAGATTTTAATTAAATTTCAACTTCAAGCAATTTTTTTCTTAAAAACAATATTGCTGTATGACTATTTCCTTTTAATTATAGTATTAAAAAATAAGCTACGTTTGCATGCGAATGCAGGGGAAAGGCTAAACAGCCTAATGATCTACTGCAAAGCAAAAGTACATTCTTACAGGGAGGAACAATGAAAGAGATGTTATTTACATAACTAGTCAATTGCAAATTGGTAAAGATTTGTATAATGTATTTTTTTTTTTGTTTACTCCTGGCTAAAAACATTTACATATCCATTTATTTATAAATAATTGAATGGCTGCCTGATTGAATACAAACTGGTTAAAAATATTTAGGCATCTAAAAAAAAATCTTCAAAATTTTATCAAATTTTATCCAAATTCATTTTTCATATTATAGTCATGAAAGTAAAACTACCTAACCTCTTCATTACAAAATTATTCTATGCACTTATTTTTATCATGAGTGATCTACATAAATATGAGTAATCACTAGATACCAACAGTTATGTAAAACAGATTCTTAGAAAGTTACTTACCATTAGCTATTATCATGCTTAAAAAAATAATGATGTGGAGATCATGTGGCATTGATCATCAGAATTCAATTCATTAATTTGGGTGAAATGAGATTCTTTATTTTACTTAACTGTGAATCAGTCCTGAAGCTTTTACTATTGAATCTGCCATTCTATCACTTTGACAAGCTTTACAGGCATGCAGATTTTTTCCCCTATTAAAAAGATTTATTTGAATCTATCCATCAATGACTGGATTCCAAGAGATTGTAAAAGACCCAGAAAGAGACCACATGTGAGATAGATGGATGAAATAAAAAAGTGTGCAGGAGTGATGTGGAGAAGAGAAGCTAGAGGTAGGAAAAGATGGATTGAACTTGGAGAGACCTTCATCCTGCAGTGGATTGATAATGTTTGATGATGATGATGATGATCCATCGATGTTCATGGTGGACTAATTACTACTATCAAGTGATGAATTGGAAATTAATTAAGATATACTTAATATATTCATAATTTGAATTTTGATTATGTAATCTTTATCCATACATTTGCTAAAGATTTATTATATATTTATTAAAATTACTTTAATTTTTATTAGAGGATGGCAACTTTCAGTTTTCTATGACCAACAATATAAATATTGTGTTGGTAAAATGAATTTTTAATAGCTTCAAATCCAAAATGATTGAAACCATTTAACAGTAACTGATAATTTATGAATATATTGATTACTGACAAATGACTGAAGAGAATTTAAGATTCAGACAACATTAATGGCCCAAAGTCATGTAGTATTTTTTAGTCTGGAAAGGGCAAATAATGTGTATATAAAAACTTTAGGAGCTTTTCAAAAAGTATGATTATTTATTGATGCAATGTAAACAATTATGTATTATATCCACACAAAAATATGATAGTGCTTATAGAAGCTCTCTTTGAACTATTAGTAAAAGCAGATTTGCAATCTTTTGTTTAAGATTTACTAATACAATAAAATAATAACATTACAACTAACCTAAAAGACTGTATTAGTTGTAATTTGAGTCTGTTAAGTATAATTATTAGCAGTGTCCCTGAATATTAATATTAGTGCAAAGAGCTTTACAGATAATTTAAACATAAGTATAAAAAAAGATTTATTAACACATCACAGACACATTACATGCTGCATCAATATATATATACTACTTTAATTATTATGCTATCCAAAAAAAAAAAAGGATAATTTTAAATAAATAAAAAAATGTAAATATACACAAAAAAAATGAAGAGTTGGAGGGGGAAGAAGATTGAAGCCTGTCCATTAAAGTTTCAAGATGTGTGTGAAAGATGATGATCTGGACCAACTGATGAGTGCTGGTTCAGCACAAAATACAAATATTGAAGATCATTTATCTTTTTCACATATGATTGTGTATTGGTTATATAGAATAAAGTAGATAGCTAAAGAGAATTTAAAAGTCTGTGTTCAAATCCCCTCTAATTACAAAAATGAAAAATATTAAGGTTTATCATAGAATAGTAACTATTTTTTTTTTGTCTTGAAACACCATATGTGATCACTTTTATTAATAACATTTCTTACACTACATTGAAAATACATATATTCTATTCTTTGTTTTTTTTGTTCTTTATGAAATTAGAAGAGACTTGAACTTAGACTTGTATAAGATTGAGTGCATAGCTATAAAGTGCTTGAAAGTCTGAGTTCAAATCCCCTCTAATTACATTAAATTTAATATAGACAATATACTTATATTTGAATATTCTCTATGAAATTTAATATGGTACAAATATTTCATGTAATAAAATGTTTTTAACTATAAAATTAGAAGTTTTATGAAATTTAAGAGAACTCATAAATTATCTTTGTAAAGCAATTAAATGAATGTTATTGATTTAGTAGTAGCAAAAAAAAAATAAAACTGTAAAATGTTCTGGTATTATCAAAAAATCAAAAATGGCTAATGGTAATTAGGGATGATTGTTTGATCTTGATATAAACTCAAATAAATCAAAACAGCTACAGGAACTGCAGTCTGCTGAAAATGAGACTGCTATTATATTTCCACAGGGTAGAAAGTTATTGAAGAAAAGGGATATTATCCAGGTCATGCTTAATTGCAATAAAAGTCGCACATTTCATTGTTTATTTTATTTAAAAAACTAAATAAATAAAGCTATGGTACAATAATTTTTTCTATTATTTGTATTGTTTTGACTAAATGTGAATGAATGACAATATACATTGTAAATATATATATATAAATGTTCTCTCAATTTATTATTAATAACTACATTATTTTTTTAAACATTTTGTTTATAATACTATAGCATTTGCACTATATATATAAACAATAAAAGCAAAAAGCTAAACTAGCCATTAAATAGTCAAAATTACACCAAATTCACAACTCAACCAAAACTAGCCAAGAAAATAAAATCTAAAACACTATCAATGGTTTCATTGCTACAAGCAGACTTCTCAAGAGCAAAGAACTACAAAATAACAATGTATTTAAACTAAACAGTGACCACAATTTCTCTTACCTCTCATTCACTCTTAATATTAAAAGAGCTTTTAAATAAATTAACTGCTTCAGAATCATAAATTCTTCTTTGAGAAAAATGAAATAAAAAGAATTAAAGAATCCTTATTATTAAAAATTTATGATTCTGAAGCAATTAACTTATTTAAAAGTTCTTTTAATATTAAGGATGGGTGGGAAGTAAGGGTAATTGTGGGTAACGTTTAGTTTAAGTATATTATTATTTTGTAGTTTTTTACACTTGAGAAGTCTCCTTGTAATAGTGAAACCATTAGTAATGTTTTAGATTTTAGTTTTTTGGCTAGTGTGATTGAGTTGTGAATTTCTATTATTTTGATTATATATATATGTTAAAAAGTACTGTACATTTACAGCATAAGTAAATTACATATTGTAACCAAAGCTTACTGATAAAATGTGAACTATTGCTCACAACAAATAATGCATGCAGGGAGGGGAAAGGCTTGGACCAAATGTAATAGATATCATGGTTCACAATAATTCTATATATATCAACAACAACTCTATTTGACTTTTTATATGCTTACTATTATATTTCCAAAAACAATTACCTACATGTATAGTCTACTGAAAACTTGATTAATCAATGGATAACAGATTATAAAAGGCTATAAAATCCTTAATTTCCAGACTGTTGGATGTCTATATCATTTGGCAATTATTCTTTCTATAAATTAATTTGTGATTTCTAATGACTCAGATACTTGAAAGCCTATAAAAATTTCCTACCCAAAATTTTATAGCTGAAAGTTATGCCAATACATTATCTATCAATGACGTCAATCTTTTTATTAATAGTAGCAGCAATAAATAATGAATTCAGCATATCAATATCTCAAATTTTTATAAATAGTAATAGTGATAAATCATGGACACAGCACCTACAGAAATGACAATTCTCTCTCCAATGGTGAAAGCACATCATATTGTAATTAGTTTTCACATTATCTCTTACCTGATAAGCTTAAATAAATTTGAGATATTTATATAATAGCTAAGAATAGATAATATCCATTTACCAACCAATAATTGAATGTAATTGCAATTAAGAAATAAGTCTAATTTACTTAGAAATTTTTAGACACCTAAAAAAATGTCCAAGTTTTACCTAGAGTCAAACTCTAGATGAAGAATATTTTTGTTGCTTAATACCAAAGTTTCAAGAATTTTTCTTCTTTTTTCAAGCATATTTTGACTGTAATGTGACAATGTTTAGGAGATCTGAGGAGCGACTAGATTACTTCCTACAATGTTTCTCATGGTTAATGTAGTTTTAAGATTAATTATTTCTTTAATGATCCAACTAAGTTTTTTTTTCTTTAGTTGAGAATTGAATAGAAAATAAATGCTTATAATAAACTATTCTACCATAAAGCCATCCATTCATTCATTAAAATATTTGTAGTTTGCACTTTATCAAAAAAAAAAGAGCTTTATAATGTAGTATTTAGTACAATAGTTTATCATGTAATGACTAAGGAATCTATATTCGAATCTATGATTCCTGAAAATACTTTTTTTTAAGCACCTGAAGTTTTCCATTAATATATATATTATAAGCTATCAATATTGACTTGTAAATAGATATTGAGTTATTTGAAAATAGAATTACAGATCCCAAAACAGTTCAGAATTGATATGATAAATGTCTAAACACTAACCGTAAAGAAGACAATTAAATGACATAACCTATATTTGGTAAGAGAAATGTCATAAACACATGGCTCTGAATTCATGCTTCATCGTTTTAATTATCCAAATCATAAACAAATATTTGCAATTTGGAAAAATAATCTGGATATTTTATAAATAAAGCTACTTAATCATATTTCCCAGTCAGACATATGTATATAATTATAATTGCAGCAAAATATTAAATAGTGCAAAATCTATAAATAATATGGAAAGAAAAAAAATGTTTTGAAAATTAAGAACGAAAAAAAGTCTATTTCTTACAACAGTTTTAATAAGACGTTAATTAAGTAGGTTAAAAATAAATGTAATAAGTATTGAAAAATTATTGCTATTTTTTTTTAATTTGTGAAAGAATTTTGTTTAACTGATTTTTTAAAAACTTACTCTTTTTTTGTTATTGAAATTGTAGAGAGAAAAAACCACTATACAATCATATCTAAAAATAAATACTGAAAAATACAAATCAATAATATTATCATTAACTATTTAAGAGACTATTTCATGCAAATATATATATAACAACGTTTTATAAATAACTATAGAAATAATGTTGTAGCAAAGAGGTGACAAAATCTGTCAGAATTCATTCATTATCTACTTGTTTTAATAAATAAATAAATAAATAAAGAATTGTAGAGACTAGAAATAATAATCTCTCTAAAAGTTATACAAACAAAAAGTATTTTTGGAAGTTCATGATGTAAATGAATAGGTCCAAAGCAGCATATAAGGTTTTGGTAACAATATAATAAGTTATATATTTTTAAAACATATAAAGACTTATGAAAAAAGCAAATAATTCTCAAAAATGCAATTTTGGAAAAATCAGCCATGTCAGAATTTGTTATGATCCTTATTCACACTTCATTCCCATAGTTTCTATTTATCTACATTAAATTACTATAATTCAAAATGAGTGCACTCAAGTAAAGTTGTACGTGTAAATTGAATTGTAATAGTTTATTAATTTTATAATAGGTGTAAGCTGTGAACTCAATCCCATAGAAATATAATCGCATCTTTTACAATTTTTATTTTTTGAATTTAAAGGCAATAATACATCTATACTTATCTGACCAAGCTAAATTATCTCACGATTTTTATTTTGCAGATGATATTAAGCTAGATATTTGCTGAATAAATAAACAAATTAGCTATGAGCAGGTTATCTGGGGGAAAAAAAATCCTGCCTCTTGTGACTCAAAAAAATTCCAAGATACAACAAGCCAAGAGATACTAATCACTACACCACAAAACCTATCACCTATTACAGTTGTAAGTTTACTATTAAATGTGATTAAGAGTTGCTTAAAGGTTCATGACATAAAAAGATCCAGGCCAGGTCCTGTGTATAATTTCTATGGAATAGTATGTATATGAATATTATATAAGAAAGATGTTGATACTTTTTTTGTATGTTTGTTCTCAAAGGAATTAGTTTTAATATAGAATTTTTTTTTACATTTTTATTTTTTTCTTGAACTTAATATTTTGCAATGTTGCAAAATCAAAACACTTTACACTGCATATTAGATTATATGAATAATAATAATAAATTACAAATAGCAATTTGTTTAAATTTGTTTCATTTGTAAAACTAGTTTATTGTTTTTCTTAAGATACTGCAGTTTTACATATAAATAACATGGTCCTGATTCTAATTAACCAATAACTAGTTAAAATATAGCACATTCAATTCATAACTTGTTCCATATGTTTGGTTCAGTGATAGAGTAACAGATTTTGGAACTCAAGATTCATGGATTGTGAAAGTTTTGTCCCTTCCATTGATTGGACTTCTTATAAACTCCTGAGCCATAAACTTTCATTATTTAATCCATGCTTAATGCATTATATAAATACTTAGTGATTTTGCAAAGATGAAAAGGAAATATTTCTGGCATTGATTTAGACTGTGCTCACTGCCATTTTTAATTTTAAGAACTGCCTAAAACCATTGCCAACACATCCAAGCCACCAATGACATTGAATAATCCATACAGGGTCACTTGGATATGTCAGCAATAGTTTTGGGGTGGTCCTTAGAATTCAAAATGGGAGGGGCACAGTCTAAATACTAAAAGCTTACAACTTCTAAAATTCAAATTTTATTACAATAATGATAGTATGAAGCACCAAAGTATGCAGGGAGGGGAAAGGATGTTTTCAATGATATAAAATATTGTCCAAAAAAATGAAGGTCTGATCAAACCAAGCTTTTAATTTCAAAATACTAAAAGCTTATAACTTCTAAAATACAAATTTTATTATAACCACATGTTGAAATAAAGCATAATAATTTTATAATTAATCATATATTTTTTTTACCAGAAAGAAATTGTGATGTTGCATATTTCCTTTGTTATATGTAGTTATAAAAAAATGGAGATAAGAAAAATAACATTGTTCATATTTGATGTTCTGACATGGATACTGGATGTACACTTGATCATGTGAGCTCCTTATGAAATTTGCACTTAATTTTTTAATTATTGATATAAATTGTGATTTTGTAATGAATGGTCATATCATGACCATGTGTGGATTATTAAATGTCATTTATTGCTTGGATGTATCAGCAGTGGTTTTGGGCAGTTCTTAGAAATCAAAATGGCCATGAATGCACTCTAAATCAGTACTGACTTTTTAAAATATATGAATTTATTAATTAATTGTCTTTTGATTAATAGTTAAACATTTTAATATAAATGAATAAGAATAAAGATTTAATATTTTAAAGTTGGAAGAGGGGAAAGGGCTTTGAGACTTTTGTCTTAGGACATAATTTTGGTAGTTTTGTTGCCTGCAGTATAAGAGAGATATTCAATACTTTTTTTCAGGCAATGATATATAAATTACATTTTTGAAAGATTAAAGAATAGCTGATTTTACTTCCTCCTTCTTTCTCATAGATGTTACAACTGTCCTTTTCAGCCTCCACATACAATTTTCCAGTTATTTTCTGTTCCAGAAATTCTTTCTTATTCACTTCAGATTGATAATAATTATATTAAAAGCGTAATTATTTATATGTATAATTTTTTATAAATCTAAATAGACAAATATTACATCATACACACAAAAACTTTTATTAAAAAATATCTAATATTGGTAGTGAACCACATCTCTTGATATTCTTGTATTAGAAAATCTCAACTCATAACTAAATATTTCTATTTTAGATTTAATATTTGAATAATCCAAAAACAGAAATATATTAATTTAAACTGTTATCTTCAGATTAAAACATTCATACATATAACTATTTTTCTATTTGTCTAATTGATAGATTTCATTAATATGTTAATTCAGAGGCAAACTTTTCATACAGTAGTGTAAACCAGGGCAGGCCAGAATAGTCAATGCCTACTCATCCAATATCCCAAGACTATAAATAAAGCAAAACAAAACTCCATATAGTAGTGCCACCTGTGCTAAACAGAGTAATCAATGGATGCCAAAAGGCTTGTGCATAAAATCCCTATCTAATGCCTACTCATCCAATATCCCCAGACTAGTTTAGGTGGCACTACTATATGGAATTTTGCTTTGCTTTGTTTATAAACAATTATGTGCTAGTATTGGAAATGTGATGCTTGCCGGTTTAATCCCAAGACTAGTTTTTAGATTGTGACATTCATCAGTGAGGAGCTTAGGATCTAAGAGTACTACACCTAGATCTTAGGAACTAATGTGACCCTCCAGAAGCCATCTTTTACTTTTTTAGTTAACTATAAAGCTATGAGGCCAAAATGAAAACACAATGTTTTCAATCCCATCTCATTCAGTTATATAGTTATATAGATCATAAACCAATACAGAATCTATATATTTTGGTATATTTGGTTCTTTAATAACCACAGCCACCATCATCCTTTGGGTGGATTGGTATTAAACAACTAAACATCACATGATCACTATTTCCTATGCTTACACAAACTGTTAAAACAGAGGCAAAACTTTCCATATAGTAGTGCCACCCAGTGCTTGCATCTGTTGATTACTCTGCCTTGCACTGGGTGGCACTACTATATGGAGAGTTTTGCCTCTGTTTTAACAGCTTGTAAAAGAATAGGAAATAGTGCTTATGTGGTGTTTAGTAGTTTAATATGTTAATTCTAATTTTTAATAAAAGTTATTATTTTTACCTATAAAGGAACTAGATACAATAACTTTATTTTTATTTTTTAAACATGTTTATTAAAAAATAAAGATAGAAAAATTTAATTTCTGTTTATTTATTATTAATACTAGAATTAAGTTTTTGATGTTTATAACCTTTCTCTTGCCAACAATAATTATAAATTAGAATGAACTTAATATACCACCCAGATAAAACTTAGTTTAATAATTATTAATATAAGCAATTGTTCAAGGCTAGAGACAGAATCTCACTTTTAATAAACTTTATTTTAATAATCAAATATGTTAATAAATGTAAACATAAAATTAACCTAGCTTAATGTTTATGTAATTAACAAGACTTATTTATTCATAGCCTAAAAAAGTGATTTACTTTTTTTAATTTTATATATGTTAAGCTATGTTAATTATATATATATATATATACCATATTTAATACTTTATACTATTATGGTTTTCATCAATTCCACTTACTGATTCAGTGGGAACTCTCATAAATTGTAATGAATCTTTTTTAATATTAACTAAACTCTTTAAAATCTTTGTGGGCTAATTATGACATAGGTTTATTTCCTAAGAAAATTAGGTCTACATTTTTTTCAAATAGATATGTATCTAGTTAAGTAGTAATATCACTAAAATATTAACTAACTTTTATTCCAGCATGTTAGCAACTTGCAAATGCTCCCATTAAGCAAAATAAACAAAATGGAAAGCTGAACTGTTTTAATCTAAAAAAAATTACTATAATTTCAATTGACTTCTCTTCTCTAAATATGGTGGCCAGATTGATGGCATTAACATTACTCTCTTTATATATATATATATATATATATATTGTAACGGTATAAGCCGTTACATTAATTTAAAATTAGAATAAAAAAATTTTTTTTTAAATAAAAAACTAAAAGCTAAAATTAAAAAGTTGTTCAATATATGTATATATATATTCGCACAGATGCAAAACTTTAAAAATTATTTTCTTGTTAAAAAAATAATAATAATAATATTTGAACATACTTTTTATAAAAAAGTACAAGATCTAAAGATAAAATATTTTTGTAAATGGAAATGATGTGTTTATTAATTAAACGAAAAACAAACTAGCCCTTGGGGATCTTATATAAAAAAGTCAGATAAAATATAGATAAGAGAACAAAAATAAATTAGATGTCCAATAGAAGCAGTAACCAATTGCTTGGACCTTAATGGAAATTATTGGAACAGAAAATGATGTTCAATGAATCCGGAGGAGTACTATAAAAGAAAAAAATATTCAAATTAAAACAGTTTCAGCTTGATATCATGAGAAAGGCGATAAGAAGCATTTGTCGCTCTCTCTCACTTATTTCAAATAAAATGTGTAATACCAGGATTGAACAAGCTAAGGCCACCTCCAGAACAACAGACCAGACTTCAAATAGAGATGTCATAAAAATTGGCACTAGGAACCAGGTTTCTTCTACTGTAAGACATGAATGATAAAATTTAAAAGTAGTTAAGAACTTTCGTTAAGATTAGACAAGCTTTTAATATTCAGCTAACCTAAATTTTGAAATGAACTTTTATTTGACTTAAGTTTCCAAATTAATTATTGTTTAATTTTTATACATGTGAGTTTGCTAAAAATCATTTCCATTCTTTTTTTTATTTCTATTAATATTTATTGTATAAATTATTTAAATGCATTAAATTTAAGTTAGGTATAGATGCTTGCATAGATTCGTTAGCGGTTAATTATGTTTTTGTTTTCATATTTGATTAAAATATATAGATATTTGGTAAATAATAATACCTTACAGTGAGTATCTAAAATGTATTTATTCGGATGTCTTTTAAGTTATTGGTGTCAATGCAGCATCTTATGATGAATGCCATTGGGTTTCTTGTAAATTTCCCTCTGCAATTCCATCAATGACTTTATATTTTGATCGTTTGTTTATTTTGAAATGTTTTTGACTGTGTAATCTATGTGGCTGATCTATACTCAACATTATAAAACAAACTTTATAAAATTCATCTGTGCGAACTTATATAAATGTTAAATTTAAGTTGGACATGAATGGCTATATAGATTTGTAAAGTTATATTAATTAATTAAGGGAGGGTTAATCTTAGGTTATTTGTTTCATAGTTAGATTGGGACAATGGATTGGATATATTGGTGTAATTAGTAAATGTAGTATGAGGTTCACTATGTGCAGGATCTCCATTATATGCTGCACACCCCCTTTTTGCTTATGGAAGGGAATAGTAAGATGGAAAATGCAGTCCCTTCCTATGGAGTTTTTTTATTGTTCTTCCTGCCAGACAGATGTAGTATTCCTGTTTGGACAAGAGTCAATGTCTTCTCTAACCATGCTGTTCAGATGTACATTCCTGACAGTATGGTATTTTTTTGCTGTCGTATTTCAAGCTGCATTGAATACATCAATGTACCAGATGGATTGATGCCGGTGTGACTGTGAACCTTTGGCCAAGGGTTAAATAAGGGATAGAATATTTTCTTCTCAAATGCAATCTATGTAGTCTATTCATACTCGACAATCTTAAAAAAATATTAAATTCATTTGTACGAATGGTTTAAAATTTTAAAATAATAATTTAAATTAAAAGTTAATATTAGAATCTAAGATAATAAATGTTATTCCTCAAATTTTAAATGATTATATATGTGCGCTAATAAATGTTTTGTGCGTTAATTACTGGCAGTGGCTTTTATTTTTTTATATTTAAGATACAAATTAAGCAAAGTTATATATTATTATCTCTGCATCTCCACTGAGCTGTGATTGGGGCTAACAGTCTAAAATAATAAAGAAAAGTTGGATCTTTAACAGTGCATATTTGCCTATTCTATAAATTTTCTAGGTTCAAGTAGCCTAGTGGCGCTCTGTCGGCAGACACAGTAAGACTGTAAACTTACACTTCCTTTCAGACTGTTATAATATATATATATATATATATATTATAGACTGTTATAATATATATATATATATATATATATATATATATATAGTAACTGGACAAGAACCAACCCCACTTCATTGGTTTTATTTCCTGATGAGCATATTGCAGGAAGGAACTATCGATTGGCATTCCCCAATGCAGATGTCACCCCACCTACAACAATATTTCCTGCTCATCAAAGGATGTAGTGCCATAAAGACTGAAAGCACCTAAAAATTTGTGTTTGGTTTCCCAAACAGCACCACTAGAGTTCCATCTCACTACAACTTTACTTACCATCATCTGGTTATGCCGAACATAGCTCAGGAGGCATGAGATTCTTGTGAGCAAGATGCAATGAATAATTAGTGATGCAAAAATGAAACTAAACAATTAGATTAATTTTAATAACAATTTTATTAACAATAATTCATTAGCAATTTCTTCTAATATAGTTCATATAATGAGAAGTCTAGAAATATTTCAGGTAGGTTATCCAAGCAAAAACCCATTTTTTAGTTCACATGATGAGAAGAAGTCTAAAAGTATTTCATGTAGGTCATCTGAGCAAAAACCCATTTTTTAGTTCACATAATGAGAAGGAGTCTAAAGACATGTTTCAGGTAGATATACATATACAATTAATATACAAGTATTGATAATCACATTTTGATGCTGATAGAAACATTTCAAGTAGGGATGCAGATAATATATGTGTTCATAATTACCTTCTGATGTTGATAGAAGCATTTCAGATAGATATACATATATAATTAATATGCAACTATCTTTTTTCCAGGTCCTTAGAAGCATTTCATGCAAGTACCGATGCACAATTTGCAAATAAATGTTTTTGACTATTGATTTCAAGTCTATAGAAGCATTTAAAGTAGCTGAATAAATAATATCAGTATTACAATTATTATTCCAGGTATGTGAAAGCATTTCAGGTAGTCATACATATTATATTAATACATAAATGTTTGTAATCATTTATTCCTGGTCTGTAGAAACATTTTGAATAGATGTACAGATAATATCAATATTACACTTATTATTCCAGGTATGTGAAAGCATTTTAGATAGGTATACATATTATATTAATACATGAAGGTTTGTAATAATTTATTCCGGGTCTGTATAAACATTTTGAGAGATATACGTATAATATCAGTATCACAATTATTATTCCAGGTATATGAAAGCATTTCAGGTAGGTATACATATTATATTAATACATAAATGTTTGTAATCATTTATTCCGGGTCTGTAGAAACATTTTGAGTAGATATATGGGTAATATCAGTAGTACAATTATTATTCCAGGTATATGAAGCATTTCAGGTAGATGTACAGATAATATACATACATGTTATTTTATTAATATATATAACATGCACAAAAGCATTTATGATTCATATAATATTTTATTATTTTTATCATATCTTTGATTTTTGTAATTGACATTTCCATTTAGCCGGTTCATTTGAAATAACTATTACAATTATTATTAGAAGTATTTTTATTATTTGAACATATCTTAAATTTTATGAAATAATTGACATTTAACTAATGAAATATACCATATATATATATATATATATGTGTGTGTGTGTGTGTTTGTAATTAAGTAATAATTTTCATTTCTTATTTTCGTATTAAATAAAGATAACAAAAAACTATCATCAACTTTTGACTGAAGTTAATAATTGATTGTAAAAACTTTTCTTAAGACTAATAATATAAAATTTTCTCTCTTTTTTTTTATAAAATTAATTGCTCTAATTTTAATTTATATTCTATTGCAATTGAATCATTTCTAATTGCTTACCTCTAAATTCATGTCTTTGTTTATTTCTGCATTTCTAAATAACTTAGGGGGTCTAGATTGAAACTGAGTGGTTAAAACTTCTAGGCAATGCTTGGAGTTAACATTTTGCAGATGGAGAGAAAGAGCCAGGGTCTAGCCAATTGTCATATTAAAATGATTTTTCATTAGGCTGCTGGATGGTTCCATTAAGTCACTTTTTTAGTCATCTAGTAGCTAAATCTTGTGTCAATTCCTGAGTCTTGTATCTCTGAATCAATTAACTATAATAATAATCTAATAAACATCTCTCTTAAAAATTGTTCTCTAATCTGAATTCTCCAACCTATTTATACCTTTTCTCTCTACCAGAATGGATTCACCTTACATGCCTGCTGAATCCAATTGGTTTTGGTGTGTTTTCATCCATGGCCATGTTCATACCATTAATCCCCCAGTTCATTGGCTATTCCCTTTTGTTAAGATCAGACTGTTTTACTTATCTGGCTATGTTTTCAAATTTTTAACTAATTGTCTTTTGCCTGCAGCAATGACTTGACACCTACAGTTATTCTGCCTTAGAAGCTTTCTTCAATCTGAGTTTTAATGTTTAAAGATTTTTCTTTAATTGATTTTTCATTTGAATTTATAAATTTTAATAAAAAAGATTTATACTTTCTTTAATTGAAAATATAAACATATTTGCTTTTCCTTTTAATTTGACCAAATTATCTTTTTTAATTGCAGTCAAATTTCATTATTTCTTCCTTTTAAAATATTTAGTTTTCTTTAAAGTGTTATTAGTCTTTTTTAAAAAAAATATTACTAGTCTGATTTAAAATATTAGTTTGAGGGGAGGATCTTCTAAACATCTAAGTGAAACAGTGTGTCTGTTTCAATATATATATATATATAATTTTTTATAATCATTTTATAGATAGACCATAATGTTATCAGAAATGTATAAACACTTAATCACTTGAATTATTCATAACTTGAAGTAATAAACAACTGAGTTGTATACAGTTTAATTTAATATCAGCAAATTGATTTTTGTTCACAAATGAACCTTTTCAAAAAATGGCATCTTGAGAAGAGTTCATTTGGGAATGAAAAATCAATTTGATATTAAATTAAACTGTAAACACACCAGTTGTCTATTATTTCAAATTATGTTTAATTTGATTAAGTATATATATATATATATATATATATATATATATATATATATATATATATATATATATAGAGAGAGAGAGAGAGAGAGAGAGAGAGAGAGAGAGTAGAATAATGCTCAACCCTAAATGGATTTGTAAGTAATCATTAAAACTAGTCAACACTTAGACAATCCCAATAACAAAACCAACAATCTCAAACTGTTGTCAAATGCTGATTGCCTTGACAACAGTTTGAGATTGTTGATTGTTATTGATATTGGGATTGTCTAAATGTTGACTGGTTTTAATGATATATATATATATATATATATATATATACACACACAATAAAAACACTTTAGAATACACTCTACAAAATTCAATATGTCTATATAAAATAAATAACTAAATATTAGTTATAGCCATCTTATGGCAGTTTATGCCATCTTGAATGGCAATTAAACATTAATTTTTAAATCTCATTAAAATCATGCATCAGTATCATTTCCACATGAATGTCCAACTTTTAATAAATTATGTATATTCACACATTTATAGTTTATTTAATATATTGTCTGTCATATTTATAAAATATGATTCTTTGACTTTTTTTTCTTCAAGTCATTTTCTATATGTAAAATACAAATATTATCAAAGCAAAAATCATCATTACAAATCACTGCATGTTCTGCACCCACAATTATACCTCCCCTCAGAATAATGCAATTTATTATATAACAACTCATATTCATGAATTTTCTGTTTTAATTTACATTTAGGGTCATTAATGTAACTAAGTCTGCAATGAGACATCACTTTATAAATAACATTTATTAATTTTATCAACAATACCTTTACCATTAATAATCAGGTATATATGTGATTTATTAATAATAATGACTTTATACCTGGCATACTGACGTATCAATGCGTAATGAATGAAATACAATGGAAAATAAAGTCAGACAGTGATGATGATTAATTGATGATTAAATCAATCAATAACCACAGATTTTGGTGCACTGTTTCCTATGTCACTATGATTGCTGATGAAGATGCTTTACTGTTTTATATATAATAGTGGTGCCATGGTGATGATAATGACCATCTAAAATGTGATTATCAAGAACACAAATAAGCACAATGACTGCAATAATTGCTATTAAAGATAAAAGAAAAAAGAATTAGTTATCTAACTAGATTACCATAACTGATTGGCAAATATTTATATATGTGTAACATGCTAGTTTTAACTATACACCTATGACATTTTTATTCCTTCAATATTACTATAATAATCTTCAGCCTTAAAAGAAAATCTGTCATTTCTTGATTAAAGTAATGGAATGCAACAATTCATCAAACCTCTAAATATTGTTTATTCATTTCCATATGCACATGATATATTATACGATTTATTAAAATAACAATCAATAGAAATCTTTTAAACCTAATGAATTAACAAACATACATACAATGAATCTAGATATAATCCTTTACAAAATGTAATCACCGCATTTAAAAAATGATACTGGCATTTATCATAATCCAAATTAAATAAGTACTGAAAATTTAAACAAGGTCAAGAGTTTTCTTTGTTAGATATTTTTTCCTTCATCTATATCTGCACTGCTCTTTTATAGATAACCTCATGCAAATATTTGGCATATAAAGTTTAGCAACAAGACTAGTAATATTAAAATTCTAACATAATTATAGGATTATTTTAAATATATGAATTGGCCAATTTAAACGAATTTATAGATATAAATACAATTTAACCCAAATCAGTTAAAGTGTCCTTTAAATGAAGTTCATCAAATATAGATTTTCATTGTGTTCAGTATTAGTTTTTCATTAGTTATGTATTAGCCTGATTTTGTTAATTTTCCTGCAAGTAATGGCTTTGAATAAAGAATATTCAAGATCCCTCTTCTTGATATAGGCAGGTTAGTGAAAAAAGTATGATAATGGATGATAACTATGTTTTCAGATACCCAAGTCTTTCTGTTTCTTTAATTGAAAATAGTTTTGATATAGTGATTTATTCAAAGTATAGAATGACTTAGCTCAGCAGTTAAAACACTCATTAAATGCAATTAACTGTAGCTCCTCCTGATGGACTTTCCAACTCCAACTTTCTATAACACGGAAAAATTGGAGAATGGAGAAGATTGAAGCTTGTCCATTAAATTTTGAGGATCTTAATATAAACAGTACTTATTGTATATATGTTGGAGATGATGATAGAACCAATTTATGAGGGCTGGCTTAACATGAAATATGTATATTGGACATCATATATCTTTTTCACATGTATCTGATCAGGTGTATCTTAATATAAACTGAACACTGATTATATATACATATATGTGGAAGATGATGATCCAGACCAACTGATGAGTGCTGGTTGGCACAAAATATGAATATTGGAGATCATTTATCCTTTTTACATGTATATGTATCAGTTGTATGAGATGGAGTGGATAGCTGAAGAAAGTTTGAATGTCTGGGTTCAAATTTCCTCTAATTACGTCTAGCCTAAGTATATATACTATACTTGTATTTAAATATTAAAAACAAACGTTATAAATCATTGCTGAAATGATATTGTCTATCATTCATACTGAAAAATCATTACAATATCTTGACTATTTTTTTTTATTTCAATTACATTTTAGTTTATAAAATTTATTTGCAGTAATTTATATTTTATTATTAATTGCCGCTCATTCTAACTTCAAAAGAAAGACAAGATTTGAAAAAAATAAAGAATATATTATCAAAAAATAAAGAAAATAGGTAATACTGAAGTATATGAATAATTAAAGAATGAAAATAATTGAACACATTATCTCAAATAGTGCAGAGAAATAATGGGTGACATAAGAGGCCCATTTTTTTAACGTAAATGTATGAATACACGTCTTTTTTTTTTTTTTTTTTAAAAAGGAGATTTATAATGCAATAGTAAAATGTTTAAAGATATATTTTTAACTTTTAAAAGTTTGCATTTCAAGTAATTGTAGACTCTTCATTTTGTTAGAAGGTTTGTATTTTTGAAAGCAAAATAACTGTAAATTAATATAATCATAAATTTCCTACTTCCACTTTTGATCAAATTATAAAAATCTCCAGTTATTTAATTTACACTAAAACTCATTAATACAAAATTACTGGAGCTAAAAATTGCACATTCAAATTGCATAAATTAAAAAAAACCATTATAAAAATAACTATAACATTTTTTTTCTTTAATTAAGTCGCATTGTAATTATACATATAATCATTTATTTATTTAAAAACTCCACTTTATTTCTTCCAAAAAAAATAGAAAAAAATACATAAGTATAAATAAAGAAATTGAAAGTTTATTGATCAGAAGTTCATATGAAATTTAAGCACAAGAAGTGACAAATTTGGGTTACCATCTATGGACCTTGGGCTCCAAAATGTGCCACTCTACTATGATATCAAATCATATAGAAAAGATATATACTTAAAAATAAACAAATCAAATGATGAATAATATTTCTGGAGTGTAATTTTCACTATACCACTCTCACGCAAAGTAGGGACTGTTTTCTATCTGCTTTTAACTTCTTGTGGAGGTAGGTAATCTTAAATATATGACCAAAGATGTAAAAAGTCTATGATTCCCAAGATGCATATCTCATGCTGAACCAGCACACATCAATTGGTCTAGACCACAATCTCTTAGACATATCTTTATCATTGTTAAGTATATATATATATATAGTAAATTACTACAGTTTAATTGATGTATCAAATATTCTGCTCTGACACAAATCATTTAATGAAAGTATATTAATAATTTTTATTAGTCATTCATTAGACTAGAGACTATCCAATAATGAATAATATTCCTGTAGTTTAATTTTCACTATATTACTCTTTCACATCTTTGATCATATTTTTATAATTACATCCCTCTACAAGGAGTTAAAAATAAATAGAAACCAGTCCCTACCTTGCATGAGAGTGGGGTAGTGAAAATTAAACTACGGAAATATTATTTATTATTGGATAATCTCTAATCTAATGAATGATTAATAAAATTTATTATGACAAATGATATCTGTAATAAAATTACAAGAATGACAAACATATCACAACTTAAAGTTACCTGGAAATAAAAACCCATGCACAAGTCCGATATTTAGAATATAAAAACGAGAGATGAAGCTGATCTGTAACTGTTTTTATTATGTGGATTATCTGAACAATAAATAATTTGATTATTATTATTAATAATGAGAAATTAATTGTATAATACTTTATTTATGTGGATGTTTTAGATAACAGCTTTTCCACAATCAGTACTGATCAGCATATGAAACCAATCATCTTTATTTTAACTTAACATCACATGACTTTCTAAGTTTACATTTTACATAATTTTAAGGGGCTATTTTTTTGTTCTATTTCAGAGCATCTATTGTAAATTTGAGTAACCAACTATAATAAATGAAAATATTATTAATAGCTTTGGGTCAGATCTATTTAACTAAGCAAATCTAGTTTAAGTTCAAAATCTTTATAGTTTTTTGATTTAGCTTGGCAGTATAAATTAAAGGTGGCTTCTAGAGGAGAATGTATATTAGGTCCTTTTTTAAAATTCATTTTGTTAATAAAAAATGTAAAATACAAACTAAAATGAGAATGGGAATGTAATATCATTACAACCTAATATCTATTGATCATTCAAGCTTACAAGAGGCAGCTCTGGAATAGAATCAAAAGATTCTTGAAAAAATAGACTTATAATGAATTCCTGCTTAATAAAAAACCCAGCATTAAAAACAATTTTATATGAAATTTCTTTGGGAGTCTTACATTTATTTTTTTTCGTTCCAACAAAATGTAAGCTATTTTTTGAGTTTTGGATTTAAAACTGTATATGACTTTAAATGGGACAGTTTCTGTTGAATTATTTATTTTCGTATTTTTTAAAGTTAGAATTTAAATCATTTTTAAATCTTTGACCTGCCTGACATCAGTCTATGTTGATGTAAAGAATATTTTTAAATAATGCAGTCAACTTAATTTAAATGTCAATAAATAATGAATTATAAAACTGATCCACTACCTTCTACTATACTTCTGAATCTTGTATTAATGAATTTTATTTTTTAATTTATGTTATTGACATAGCTTCAAAAATAATTTGAGGACTTTTTTAAAAATTTAATATATTGATATGTTTTATGTAGCAAAGACACAAAAATGCAAATCCATAAAACGTATTTATTTTTTGCTTTGAATAAAGTAAGTGACAAATAATATGTTTCATAATGTTGATGCCAGGTTGATAAATCCATAAGAATAAATGTTACCTGCCTGATTTTAAAAGGATCAAATTGTTGATTGTCATTTAAGTGGAGGATTATGCGCCGAACTAATCATGTTTAATGTTTCATAGTTGACAATCGCACAAGTGATTGTGGATTAACACAGATAAAAGAATGAACATTTTCTCAAACAGACTATGGTCAAAAATTAATTTTTATTAAAAAAAGGTGGGGGGGGGGGCAACGGGTATTATGAAAAAGTGCAGCCAAAAAAAAAAAAGATGTGAAGATTGATTTTCTGAAGATATAAACGAATGAAGTAAATTTGCTATTACTTTATTAATTATTACTAATAAATGACATATATACAACAACTTGGCTTTATTAGTTTGCTTTGTCCTGCACATCTAACATTATAAATTATATTTAGCTTTAAGTCAGGAGTAGAAGTCCCAACATAATGATTTGCCAGTTGTTTGTTTCCAGTGGTACATCCTAACACTGTTTTAATTACATGTTGCTTCATGGTATTTGCTTACTATGTATTTTATTTTATTATAAGAAGGGAATAGTATGTGATAATTTATTGTTACAAATCTAAACAAGTGGTTTTGATTATCATAATGGCACATTAAGGAATATTTGAGAGATGTGTTCTTATATATAAAGTTGGAAATTACAGGCTTCCATATAGAAATAGATTTCAAGTTCTTTCATTAAAATTAGTTTATTTTATGGATTGCTTTGATTCTAGACTGATAAATGAATTGATTATTTAGAGTTTGTTTTAAACATTTTTCCAGCTTTATGCTTAGCTGTAAATCATTTTTTTTAAATCCAATCTCACATTTGAAGAATGTAGTTATAAATATACAATTGCAACAGAATAAGTCATTGCAATGGTCAGTATGCATTTAAGTGTAATATTTTTAGTTCAACTGCTATTTCAAACCCATCTGTTTCTGATAGACATAGAATTGAACAATGGTTAATTAAATGTATGACATATAGTCAGACAAATCATTGTTTATACATTTCCAAATAACAAGAAGAGTTTATGTCTAGTTATTCTCAAAATCAATAAAACCATGGGATAGGAAATAATAAGAGCTAAGCTCGAATATATAGATTTTTCTCAGTAATAATTTTATTGATAGTTGTTAATGTCAGGTGGAATCAGAATGAATAATAGAGCAACACACATCTTATAACTATCTTGAAAATGTTGGGTCTGGACAGGATTTTACAGCCTAATATTTTTTAAAAATCTTTTCAATAATTGATTTATGAAAGCAACTTTCCCTTAATAATGTGTTACAGATCATGATTATTGATTTGATATTATAATACATGTCACAATTATTATTTGTTATTCTATGCATATAATATTTGTTAAAATTTTTTGCTTGTTAAAATTCATCTTAAGAATACATTTCTGAAATATGTATATTTTATTTAAAGCATTTAAGAAATATTCTTATTGTATAAAATTTTTAATCACATAAAAATATTATTGTCATAAATATGTAAAATAAAGAAGAGACATTATTTGTTTGATTATTAGGCAATTTTCATAAATTCAATAGATTTTTGCAAAATTAAATTAATATTTCTACAGAAGATATAGTTTTAGAAAAAGGTGTAAGAGAAATACACGACCTATTTCCTTTTTTATTTAATGTTTATTTCCATAAAATGCTACGAGTATTGTTTTTGAGTCATCACTAGGGATAATGAAGATGACTGCATCTGTTATGCTGCTGATGCTGCTAATGAGCCACACTTGTAGGCACTGAAAGTAAACCATAACAAATGCTAAAAATGGGTTATAATGTAATTCCGATAGTTTTAAGCTTTTGTCAAAAAAATATAATTCAATATATATATATTAATGAAAGCTTATTTAATACTTTAAAATAAAAGTGTTAAATACATCAATATGCTGAGAATGCTTTTGATTAACTGGTAGTCATATTTATAGCTATGATTATTTAAGAAGATTGCGAGATTTCATCCACCTGGATAATTATAGCTATGAGTATGATTATCAGTTAGTTGAAAGCATGCTTAGCATACTATGTTGATGTATTTAACATTTTTATTTTAAAGTATTAAACATGCTTTTCTTAGTATACATGTTGTATGTATTATTTATATTGGATTAAAATGAATTCTGAAATTTATTATGAGTTTGAAATAAAAATGAATCCATAAAAATGTAAAGCAATGATTATAGACAGAGGTGATAAAAAACTGGAAGTGGTAGACTAGAAGTAATAATATATATTAATGCCTATTTTTTATGGTGAAAATAGGATAAAAATATTAGAGCAGAAAATGGATAGCTAAACAGGTTTTTCATAATAATAATAATAAGAATTTTATTTATTAATAAATGAATAAAATAACTCTAAACAAAAGACTTGTGAGAGGAGTTATTCATAATAGCTAACAAATTCCAAAATTAATTACAAATATATATATACATTAATTATGTGCATCCATATAAAATATAAATTTACAAAGATTAATACAAAAACAAAACAATAATAATAAATTAAAATAGTTTTTCAGTTATAGGTAAAGAGATATAAACAACATTTAATGCACAAACAGCAACAAAGGAATGAAATAATCTGACATCATTGTAACAGAATTATCTAGGATTACTTTCTGAATTAAAGTCTGTTAGTGCCAACTAAAAGTTTTAGGATAAATAAGTATTTACAATGAACACTTTACGATATAAAAAGGAACAACTGATCAACAACTGATCATTAATGATCGCTCTATATTTATAAAGCTTAACGTTAGACAATATGAAAGAATTATCATAAATATCATGCACAAAACTCAATCTAAGCCCATTAAAAATAATATACAAAGTATAATTTTATAAGATATACAATAAGGGTAGTATGTAAACAGTATTAACCTCCCAAATAGACATATTATAAGACAATATACATTGAGTGCAAGCAATATAAATAATCAACAAAACAGATCCAGGCAAGAATGTCACTAAATAATAAAACAATCCGACAAAACTAAAATTATAGATATATAACCTAAAATTAATTAAAAACTCCCAAATAACAATAGTAATCAATAAAAACAATATTACTATAAATACTATTATAAATACTATTATAAAATAAATTTATAATTATAAATACTATTGCAATGAATCAAATGGCGATATTAAATGAGTATGAAGAATATTAAAAAAAAAACCTCATTTTGTTATGATAGATTGTTAGACAGTTTAGCATAATCTAGTTATTAATTAAAGCCAAATCCTTATTAATCACTTATTCAATAAGAACATATGAAACAGCTCACAAAATAAAGCAGCATCATAAGAAAAAATGATAAATCAAGCATAATCATCATCATAAAAATAATACCAACAACAACAGTAATAATAATAAGAATAATGATGATGATGTTATTTTAAGACCTATCAATGTTAAAAGGTTTGTTAAATGTTTTGCATTTGGAGTGAAGGTTTATTTGAAAAAGAGACTTGATCAATTAGGGAAAAAAACGAAAAATTGCAGTCTTTTGAAATGAGTATTTACAGAAAATTGTAAAATAAATTGGAAATATAGATTTTAAAATGTTGCAATGTTGAAGAGAATAAATGAAAAAGATTTATTAAAAATAAATTAAAAAGCTTTTAATTGGATTGGGTATATAAGAAATTATGAAAATTACATTAAATCTGTGGAAAGCAAAAGGAAGAAAAATTAGTTACTAGCGCATTACAATATCACATATAACAGAAAAGCTTGGAGAAGTTTTCAAATGGATATGTAATTCCTGTCATTTATAGAGAACTAATATTGATAAATTTGTTATAAAATTATTTACAGTTAAGAGTTGTCTAATTTATTATTATTTTACAAAATAAAAAATAGATTTTATAAAGTAATCCAGGGATAGTGGAAGATGTCAGGAAGAGCAAATACAGCACTATCTTGGCCAAAAGTTATGTTTACCAGGAAAATGCATACCACTTCAGCTTACAGATAGTGATGGGTAAATTATAAATACAATTTGAAAAAAAAATCATGTATCATTAATGATAATAAAATCAGATATTGTAATCTATAAATTAAACTACTCTATTCTTGCCTTTAAATAATAATATAAAGTTCTTATTTATAATAAAAGTTATATTATCAGTATCCAACTATGTAATTAATGCACTAAAAAGTTATTCCTTACAATACTATAAATGAATGCATTTAAGCACTTTCTATTAAGTCATTCATTATATAACATAGCCAAAATTGAACTATGAACTATAACAATACAAGGCTAATATAAAAGACTAATAGAATTGATTTCAGAAGAACTTTATTTTTTAGATAAGTCAAGTTTAAACTATGTCTAAATTTAATTCAATGGTTAGTTATATATAAAATGAAATTAAGTAAGTTCCTGCATGAATATATATATATATATGCTTATTAATTGTTTGAACAGCAATGATTAATAATTGTGATACTAACATTATTTTATTTATGTCTTCTAAAAAAAATTCTGATATTTTAAGTGACAATGTTTGATAAATAAAAACCAACAAATTTCTTGCTGGACACGTTTCTGTCAATAAACCTGACATCAGTAAAACAAGAAATGACATGCCTCAACAAATATAGCAACAAATCTCTACTTAAATATGCTCACAACATTCTATATAATCTTAAAACTTCAACTCAATCTAGTGATAATTTAACTAAAACATTATTTGTATCACTTTAATGTTGTTAAGAAACATAGAACCTTTAAACAAACACATTTTAAAATCTATATGATTTCAAATAAACATTTAAATATATAATTAATGAAGTATACATTATAGGAATGTGTAATAATACTAATATTTATTTTTACCCTTGCATTCTATAGAAATTTTTCTGATATTTCAAATGGCAACAATTGATCAAAAAAATCAATTAATTTCTTGCTGGACATGTGTTTCTATTAATCTCTTTTGTCATCACTAGCATGGATATTAATTGAAATACTATAAAAATACCTATACAATTTCCATTTAAGAATGCTGAGAACATTCAAAATGGTTTTAAAACTTGAATCTTAATCCAGCAATAATTTAACTAAAGTCTCCATTGTATCAGCTTAATGTTACTAAACAAGACAAAATCTTTAATCAGAATCATTTTTAAATAAACTTTTTTTAAATTAAACATTTAATTAATTAATTAATTGAACACAACATAAATATATAATAATACTAACTTCATTTTACTTATAGTCTATAGAAATTTTTCAATATTTTAAGTGGCAACTTTTGATAAGAGCAAGAAAACAAGATTATTTAAAAATAAATTTGTTAAAAGACTCTACTTTCTTTAGGACCATTAATCTGATACAAAAAAGGTTTTAGTTAAATTATTGCTAGATTTGCATTCAAGCTTTATGATTATATAAAGCATTATAAGCATATTTAAATAGAAATTGATTTTGTTAAGTCTTACCAGTTTTATAAGTAGCTGTTGACATCAGGTTTATTGACAGAAATATGTATTCAGCAAGAAGTTAGTTGATTTTTTCATTAACTCACTATCACTGAAATATCAGAATTTTTTTATAAAAGGTGAAATAAAATAATATTAGAATTTGGTGTTGTCTAATATATATATATTAACAGTAAGCTTCATAAAAAATTAAGTTATTATAATTTCTATCTATTCAAAATATAATTATATGTATACTTGTTATACATAGCGCACAATAACATAGTGTGCACACACATATATATATATTATAATGGTCCGATGGAATAGATCAATAGTGTCTTACCGTATCTGCCGTACAGGGTGCCACTAGGACATTTGAACCTAGAAAATTTATATAATAGACAGATACGTAAGTTAAGAAAAAAAATTTTTTTATATATATATTTTATTCTGACCATTAGCCCAATGTCACTAGCTCAGTGGAACAGCAGAGATTTATATTTTGTAAATTCTTATCTAAGAATATTTCAATATTAAAAAAGAATAAAATAAGCCACTGCCAGTAATTATACACACAAACATTTTTTAATGCACATATAAATTTTGAATCATTTTTAGCATTATTATTTTAGTATGTTTACTTTAGCATTTAACTACATTTTTAACTTTTATTTTGAAGTTTGCACAGATGAATTTAATAGTTTATTGAAGTGTCGAGTATGAATAAACTACATAGATTTCATTTGAAAAAAAAATATATTTTATCCCTGATTTAACCTTAGGCCAAACGTTAGCAGCCAAACCAATGTCAATCCATCTGATATATTGATGTATTCAATGCAGTATGAATACGACAGCCCAAATACCACACTATCAGGAATGCACTTCTGAACAGCATGGTTAAGAAGACATTGTTTCTTGTCCAGTACAGGAATGTCACATCTGTCTGGCAAGAACAATTAAAAAAAACTCCATAGAAAGGGATTGAGGTCCTTTTGCCAACTTACGATCCCATTCCATAGGCAAAAAGGGAGTGTGTGGCATAATATACGATCCTGCATGTAGCAAACCTCATACTACATCTACTAATTACACCAATATATCCAATCCATTGACCCAATTTAACTATGAAACAAATAACCTAAGATTACCCTCCCTTAAACTAACATAACTTTGCGAATCTATGCAGCCATTCATGCCCAACTTAAGTTTAGTTTAACAAAAAACAAAAATCATAAAACTTAAAAGAACAAAAAAATAAATAAATGGAAATGATTTTAAATTTAAAAAATGCATCAAATAACATTATTAATATTAATTTACGTTGGTCAGATAGGATTCTATTTGTATTATTTACTGAAAGGTTTAGAATTTGGAGTTCTTATTGTTTCCAAACTAATATTCATTAGAGTTCATAAAGTTCTTACGGTTTTAGAAATGTTCATTAGTTATATAGTTCTTACTGTTTTAGAAAAGTTCATCCTTTTACTGTTTGGAATCCAGCGTTAAATTTCCCAATGATCCTGTGGTCCTCAATATAGGAAAAGCGATATTTCATTTTTTTTATAACAACTGAAGGAATTGAAAGTGTGTCTTTCAATCCCTTCACCCCCAACTCTCTTACTTAACACATCTCCATCTCTTAAATTTTCTTCTCACTAAAAAATTATTTCCAAACTTTTTCTTTTATATGTAAACTTTTGGATCCAATGGACATTTACATCATTGATGATGATGATCCTTCCATTGAAATCCATTTCCCTGATGGATTTCTTTCATTGGCCATTCTGTTCCTATTGTTTTTTCTATCCTATCTGACCTTTGCTTAGGCATTTTGAAATGCCCAAGGGCTAGTTTACTTTTACTAATTAAAATAATCATTTCCATTTTATACAATAGAATTAATTAAATTATTTTGCAAACTTAAAGATATATTTTTATCTCTAAATCTTTTTAAGTTTTTGCTTTTAAAATAAAGTTTTATTTTAATAATTTTTTTCATCTGTGCAATTTTATATATATATGAGTTTAAGATAGAATTAATTTTTTATTTTTATGTCTTAAAAAAAAGATTTTAAATGCGAACTTTTCAATGTCTCAATTTAAAAAAAAAATAATGTAATGGTGTATGTGCCTATTACAATATATATAAAGTTGAATGGAAAAGTAGAAATAAAGACAGATTAAAAATTTTAGTAGATATTTTCTACCTTCCTGGAATAATAAGCATAGTAAAAGATTAAATAATTCTGAATTTAAAATAAAAATTGATTATAAATTAAACATTTAAAAAGGTCTAATAAATGTATTATTAGTATTCTGATTTTGAAATTAAAAAACAAGCATGTTTTATCATAATAGATCTGATTGTAAAAATTTATTATCTATTTTTGAAAATCCTTTAATTGATTCTTGTATACAATTCTCTAGCAAAGTAAAAACATTTAGATCACACCTTTGGTAAAATTTCAAAGTTGCTTTCAAAAGTAGCCTTTAATTAAAAGGCAAAGATCTGAAAAGAGTAATATATGTCTTTATCACCACTTTACTATAATATTAGTTGTCTGGTTTTTAGTTTTTGGCTAATATTTTTGAAAAACAGAAAAATTTGCAACAATTTAGCTGGCCAAATTGGTCAGTTGCAAGTTTATTGGCTAATAATATGCAGAGAAGTTGTCAATAAGAATAGCTAGCTGCAGAATTGGTTTTCCATAGAAGTTGGCTGGTTTTCCAGAGTTAGAGAATGACTATGAAATAACTGAAAGCAGAACAGTAAATCCAGAATCACTACTAATTCACTTTTGGAGGACTTTTGATTCACATGAAGTCCAGGTCAACTTCTACAGAATCATTAACCTGAACAAATGAGAACAAAACAGTTAGCTTACCTGAAGTCAATGTGGAACCAACTACAGAACAATCCTTACCTGGACTATACCTATTTCAATGATGACAAGTCTGTCTACCAGCTTATCCAGAGAAACCATCAGTGGATGAATAATTAGTTATACATATCTATTTCAGCTATATGCAGAAAAGCACAGATAAATGTATATACAAAAGTGAGTTGTTTTTAAATAATTCATTTAAAAGACATTTTAAAATTTCTATATTTAATTTAAAGACATTATAATTAGTTTAATGCGGTCTTTAATAGTAATATATATATTGAGACTGATATAATAATGAAATTTTAAATAATTTCTTTGGTAAAATGACATTAAAAAATTTATAAATTTAAAAGATCTATATATTTTAAAAGAAGGCAAGTAAAATTTTGCTGGAATAAAATGATTGATTCATAGACACTTCTAAAACTCCAAAATGTTTTAAGGGAGAAAAAGAGAACAAAAGAAATTTGCTGGAGTATAATTTTTTTTAAAAGATATTTATAATTAATTAAGATTAATACAAGTGATAAATTTGCTTGAATTAAAAATCTAGGAGTAAAGATTTAATTCATTGACTTAATATTTTTAAAAGAAAAAAAGTTATGGTACTTTGATTGACTATAAAAAGAGAAACTAATAAATTTAAATCATATCACCTATATTGTTTTTTTATGTACACACTTATATGAAAATTTTATATACTTCCAAAAGGAATTAATTATGAAAAATATTATTGTGACAAATTAAAAATATATGATCTAAATGCCAATGTGCACATACATTTCTACGTGCACAAACATATATGTTAATTACACGGTATAACAATTAATAATTCTATTAATTTGATAAATTCAAATATGTTATGTAAATAAATTAATATATCACATTAATATAGATATAAAACCATTAGAAACCAGTAACCACCTAAACATACCAATATAGATAGTAATCAATATTTCCCACTGTTGTCAAGGCAACCTCTCTCCTTTTAATAAACTATATGCATATAAATATATATGCATATTAAGGTAACCTAGTAGAACATATATGTAAATCACAATGTAATAAATTGAATTTTGTTTTTATGTTAATCAGCACATTAAATGTATTCATTGTATATTATAAATGCACATTTGTATGCATATCTATGTGTGTGTTGTATGTAAATCCATTAAGAAGTCTTGTAATCAATGTAATAATTTGAATTTGTATATTAATCATGTAAATCACAATGTGATAATTTATTTTGTATATTAATCAAAATTAGGTTTAATTTATATGTGTAGACATATTATAAAGACCTTATTTTCATTTTTTTATTGATGTAAATAAACATGTGTTCAATTGTTAAAATTATTCCAGTGACTTAATTCTAAATTGTTTTAGATTATATTATGTATTGCATCATCTTGATCACTGTAACAGTAATAGAGATCATGTTCTCTGAGCTATGAAGAAGCATAATGATCTGATTATATAAAGGGGGTTATATTTTTAGTGCAGGGAAATTACAGTTTAACATTGTCCTAGTTTTGGCATGAGGATTATATTCTTCAAAGTCCATTCACTGCATTTTATTTTAGTTTAGTCTTATTAGAAATTATGTTTATAGTTGGCTAGTACATTAATGGTACTATGTGGCAAGAGCATTGATGATGATAAGCATATTTTAATATCCCAGCATTATTATTTATTATTATAAATCCAGTTGAATTAGCACTTAAGTTGGTGCAACCAAATTAATGTTAAAATAATTGCTCAAGCTGGCAAAGGTTAAATAGTTGGCCTGGTATATAGTAGACCCATTTCAAATCCAGTCATAAGATTTGATTTATTTTTGATGGTTAATCATTATGGTGATGAATGGTTATTTCTTTTGAGTATTACTTATATGTATTGATAATGCTGGTTGATGTATTATTAATTATACTTTTAGTTGCTCTAAGAAGTTAACTGGCTGATCTCTCAGAGATTTCAGGATCTCATGCTCTTTTTCATGCTCTCTTTAATATATAACATTTCTTATATATTTTGTGATATTAGAGATTACATTAATATCTCTTATCTGATAATATTGCTCATTATATTTTATATCAAGTTTCATTGTTTGAAATATTTTGTTTATGTAATGATAATGATTTTTCATCACCCCAGGGATGACCATCTTATCTTCCTCATCCTGTTATATATTTGTTATAATTTCTATCTATTCAAAATATAATTGTATGTATACTTGTTATTTATAAAAGCATTACTTTTAATAATTGTAGATATTTCATCTTTCACATTTTGAAATAAAGTAAATGAAATCTGCTTAATATCAAACCTATTCTGAAACTAGTTCTGCAAACTTTGTATTATCATAGTTTAACAGTCAGAATTTATCTTATAATGTCTTCTACATAATGAGCTAGGTGAGAGCATTTAATTTCACTCATTCATAATATTATACTTAGAAATATGTTGTATATTTTATGTATATCAACAGTTTATGTGATATTATTAGAGATAATAAATTACATTCAATTCGACACTCAAAGATAGTTAAAAAAAATACAAAAATATCCAAAGTTTCTCTGGCCAAATATCTGATTTATAATGTATAAATTTATGCTGCAATATAGTCTGTTGCAATATAAATCATTCCAACTTTGATTCTTTAGATAAACTCCTAGTGACATATAATACAATTATTAATCTCAATAAATAATTTATCACAGAGATCATGTAAGCAATATAAAATATATTTTTTTTTGTTAATACTGAAAAAAATGCATTTGAAATACTTTCAAATGCATTTTCAAATTTTAACTGGATTAATTCAAATATTATCTGTATATAGTCTATATTACAGATGAAAATATAATGGTAAAATTGATCATAGATTAGATTTGGTTGGAGTATTTTTGGTAGAAATAATTTAATATTGGAATGAAATATGCAGATTTTTAATAAATGTGTGTTACCAGTTTTTACTTAAGGATGCAAAAGAGCAATACAGAGACTTTATACCACTCAAACAAGTATGGAGAGATGCAAGATAGAAATAACAATAAGCATTTGAAAATGAAATACATGGGTAAGAGAACAAACAGATGTTACTGACATCATAGAAACAATTAAGAGACTGAAGTGGAGTTGGGCTGGGCACATTGTTAAAAGAGATGATAATAGAGGGACAATTGAAATCTTAAACTGGATTCCAAGAGATTGTAAAAGATCTAGAAAGAGACCACTTGTGAAGTAAATGGATGAAATAAGGAAGTGTGCTGAGGTAATGTGGAGAAAAGAGGCTAGAGATTGAAGAATATGGATTGAACTTGAAGATCTTCATTCTGCAGTGGATTGATAAAAGTTGAAAATGATGATATATTGAAATTAAAACCTATATAAAATTTTTGACATTTATTAATTCATAATTATGTATAGTAGTTATTCTCTTGCATGAATAAATAGTTTGACAAATATTACATAACTTCCACTGTAGTGACTTATAAGTATGTTATTGTTTGTCTGAAAATTTGTTTCTATAGTAATCTATATTGGAAAAGAATAAAGTTTGAATTTTTCTAAAAAAACATTTAACAATTCAATTAGATGATGTAACTATCTAATCAAACACAGTTTATCACACTGACTGTCATCTATATCATTGCATAAAAAGAAACAATGATCATTTCATCATTATACTATTTTATCCTGATTACAGAAATATCAAATAATTCTCGAAATTAATATCAGTCCCTCCCATACATTATAATGGATAACTTTTAATATTAAAAATCATATTGACGTATAAGGGAGGTGTCCTAGGAGGCTGGATGTTAATTTCTGATTACCGATGTGATTCATATTATTGAAACAAAATACTATATTAGATGAAATGGTTGATTTTTTCCCATGCATTGGTATAGATAACAGTTGTTTATTTGCATGCTTGTGTGTGATTTAATTAATAAATTTTGTTAACTACAAGTATTGTTTTTGTTGTATTTTTAATTTATTTTAGAATAAAATGAAAAAAAGAGAGAGAGACTAAACTAGCTAAAAAAGATCACTTAGGAAAAATGGTAAATTGATAAAAATCTTTTTGAATATATATTTACAGTAAGCAGTAGATGGATTTATATCAACTCCATGATTATAAATTAAAATGTCTGAAATTTTTTACACATATAACTCAACAAACGTCTTATAGACCCTAATCTATGATTCAAAACCAGTTAGAATGAGTCCACAAATATTCTATCTACCCATAAAATTATTGGTCTGTAAATCAATGACTAATAATTTTTAGTTAAAGAATGATGCTAAGAAGGAAATTATTAAGATCTTTCACCAAATAGCAAAAATGACTTTAATCAGCAGCTAATTATTTAGAGCTGTTTTTCTTTACCTATATATATTTATAACATGTATCAGTTGCCCAATCCAGAATTTTCGAAACTCTTAGTTCTTTGCACTAGATAATTAAGAGACCAATATAGTACATTTCGGATACTGATTATTGGTTGTTGTTTTTTTTATGTTTGTATAAAGCAATTTTATTTTATTAAAATAACAGTCACATGACTTAATTGGTTAATTGCATTACCCACCAATGGCATCTGACTTACTAACAACTACATTTAGAATTTAATTTAAGCAGTAGAACCTAGGTGGCAATGTCAGCACATTTTCAAGATTATTTAGTTTAATTAGCCTTCATTTGATGGATTCTGTCTGTATTGTCATCTAATGTCCATTATTAATTCAATGCTTATTTATGACAACATTTCTTTAACATTCAGTATACCATTAGAAAGAGAGAAAAAATGTATGAATGATTAATATTGGGGGGGAGGGGTTAAACGATTCTAAAAATACCATCATGATAACTATTTTAAAAGATTAAAAGACATTTCAAGTTTTCATTTTTTTTTCTAACAACCCTAAAATACTTTTTTTTTTTTAAAAAAAAAAAATTGTTATAAATGCTTTTTATTTTATTTTTCTAAATGTATTCTGAATTTTTAAAAGTCCGATTTTTGTTATTTAAACGACGTACCTCCTAAAATCTATAACCAATAAAAAAAAAAAAACTAAAGCACGTCTATAGCCATCTTACCACAATTCCTTTCTTCTGCATTTTAGATCCAATAAAAATTAATGTCAGTAAAAGCTTTACATTTTTAGATCCAATAAAAACTGGTAGCACTAAAAGCTCCAGAACTAACAGGTGTCCACAAAGAATGTTTATTTATCTTTTTCTACAATAGTTATCTAATATTTTAAAATAAAAACAACAAAACAAAATATTAACAAAACTTTTAGTACTTTTGTCTTTTTTAAAAAAAAAGTATTACTAATATTTTAGATATAATATTTTGTAAAAGTTTATTTTTATCCATTAATGTTTAAAATACATTTTATAAATATTCATTTTATAAAATATTTAAGAATTGACGGGGAGGGGCAGGCCAAATACAGGTTCAATATATTCTTTAAAAATATTTGATATTTTTTTTTAGAAATATGAAGTTTAAATATTTTAGGAAAACAATATCAGTAAAGTCTGATTACATCTGCATTAAAGTACAGTGAAGCCACAAACTATGTTATACCAATATACACAAATTCAATTGTTTGCTATTCAATAAAAATGCAAACAAACAAAAATGTAAACAAACAATAAATAAAAAATTGTAAATTTAATATATTTTTACAATATGCAAGCAGACAATTTTTACCCTCAGAGCACCATACATGATCATGTTTAAAAAACAAAAAAAATAATAGTTGTAAATAAATTTTATAATAAACAAGTATCTCAGAGTGCTGTACATGATCATATTTTCAATAAAATTTCTTTGATTTATGTTGAGATCACATAATTTTATTCTTCTTTTATTATCCTTGTCAAATATGATGTGCAGTATGTTTTCAAAACATGGTGCTAAAAGATTTACAAAAAAGCTATTGAAAAAAATAAAATATTGCCCAGAGTATATTTAATTGTGATGAAAGGCAGAGACATCTTGCTATTCATTTTTTTAAAAATAATAATGTGTTACAGTAATTTTTTTTAAAGTTCTTATTTCAGTAAATGAATGACTGAACACAGTAAATATATGTAAATATGTCCATTCAATTTATTATTAATATCTGTATTATTATTTTTTAATTTTGTTTATACTATAATCTTAATCTAAACAGAAGGGATTTACACCTTAAGGACATGTGCTATAATGTTGTTATAATAGCTCAATGATATCTTGCTGAGTACTGAGATATCCTCAAATCAAAGCATAAAATAGAGACTTTTAAAAAGATAAAAGCAGCTGTCTTATTTTTTGTACCTAAATTTAATTGTATACTTTAATCTAAAATATCTTAGTTTGAGAGCATGAAGATGTTTTTTTATTCACTTTATATCCATCAATTTTCTTCTACAAATTAATGCTCATGAAATTTTTCAATATACTACATGTTAATATTACAAAATGATAGAAACTATGTAATATTCAATTTTACTTACTAGCATAAGTTAATATATAGAAAGAAATTAATGGATGCAAATAGAATAATGACATATCTTCACAATTTCAAACTAAGATGCTTTAGATTGGCCTATATAATTAAATTTAGATACAAAAAATAAGATAGCTGCTCTTATATTTTCAAAAGTGTCTATCTTATGCTTTTGTTTGAGGGACTCTTCAGTATTCAACATAATAACATTACAGCACATATGTTTAGGGTGTAAATCCCTTCTGTTTAAATTACATATAATCTCTGTGCTAGTAAATAAAATTGAATATTATATAATCTTAATATATGCATACTGTACATATAAAAAACAGTGTTACACATGTGTGTGTTGAAAAGTAATATGCATTTACAGTTCAATAAACAATACATATACATATTATTTTTAAATCAAAGTTTATCAACAAAATGTGAACTATTATACACAATGGGTTGGAGTAAAATGTAGCAGATATCATGGCTTCACTGCATATAGAATTAATCAGATATTATTCACAAGAGCACTATCTTAATATGCAAATCACAAAAATGAAATTGTTGTTTTTTACTATCTGTAACAAATGTAATTAGACTGCTGAAAACAAAGTATTAATTTCAAAAAGTTGATAGTTAAACATTTTTTAAACAAGCTAATTTTTCTGTCTTATATTTGTCTTCATAATGCATTTTAAATATTATGTGAGCCTTGTATTGCCATAGTTCATACTTTAGAATTTGGGTATTTATATTGTTCTTATGCCTTAGTTAAATAATAACTAATAGAGAATGTTTAAATGCTACTATTTGTAGAATTATAACATATCTTCACTCTGTTCAAAAGCAAAATAGTCTTTTATAAGAACCATATTTGATGGTGCTTATCTACTGATGATGACTAAAAAGACTATGAGAACTTTTAGATCAATTTCTAATCACATGATTTTTTTAACAATTTTGTTGAGGCCTTTTTGCATCCATTTATGAAGAAGCATTTTTTTTATTTGTCTTTTTTTAAACTGGTGCTTTCAATTACAGTGAAGCCACAATATATACTATATACTACTTCAATTACATGATATCCAAAAAATAAATAAAGTCATTAAAATTCATAAATTTAATAAATTATATGAAATGATAGCAACCATTTTACCAGCTGGATTCTCATCTAGGATTAGATTTATTAATAATATTCCTTTGGGTTAAGTTGAAAGCATATATATTTTATTCATTATTTTGAAGTGATGCAGTTTTGTATAATAAAATATTAAAAAAAACAACAACTAAGTATTATGAATTTCTTTTTTAAAAGTGATAATGAAAGTCATTTGTTTAGTAATGTCAAAAAATAAGAACTGCAAAACATTCTTATTATTGTGTCAAAAAGTTTAAAGCTTGAAGAGTTTTACCCAGAATATGAAATGATTAACAGCAAATAGGGATTGACTGAATAAACTCTGAAGCTGATACAGGCTCAAAAATAATTAGAAAAGCTGTTGTCTGCTAATAATAAAATTGTTATTATCATTTCCTTAGGCAAAAAAACAATTGTGAATATGTATATACATTGTCCCGTATGTTTAATTGTGATATAACTTTGATATTTCACTATTCATTTTATTTTTAAAAACGTTATGGTACAGGAAGTTTTATTGGTATTTTCATTTTTTAAATGAATATAATGAGTGAACATATATGAGTAAATATACATGTAAATATTTTCCCTCAATTTACTATTAATATTTACATTAATATTATTTTTAATTTCACTTGTACTATATTCTTAATTTATATATGAACACTATATACATAAAAAGCATCAGTGTTATATATATGCATATGTTGAAATATACTGTATACTTGTAATTCAATAAACAAACAATCTATTGAAATCAAAGCTTATCAACAAAACATGAATTATTATATTTGATAAACAATATATATGAGATGGGAGCTTGAAATAAAATATAGTGGATATCATGGCTCCACTGTATATTAATGGATATATCAACAATTTGATGCAAAAGGGTTTGCAACAATGTAAATCTGGGAGGATGGGTTTTGTTTAGCCTTTCTTATTTGGTATGGTGATATTTTTTTCTATAAGGTAATGCATTTTTCCAATTGACTAACCACTGAAATAAAAACCCAGGCAACACTCAAAAATATATTGAGTAAGCAAAAAGAATAAAGTACAGATAATACTGTAGTAATAGATCATATGGTTAATAAAATAATTATGAGCACAAACTATAAATACGTGAATTTAAATTGTCATTGCCCTATTCACAGCCATCTACTGAAAGTTTGAGTAATCAATTGACATTAGGTGGTGAGTTAAATTTATATCCTAAATCAATTTCTGACTTTTTTCTTTATCAGTGAAGACTTAGAATTCAAATATCAAACTAAAGCACTTATTCATCTAAGATAAATATTTTTTTAAAATTATCAAGTCAATAATCTATTGTATGACCCATTTCCTCATAAAAAATATGTGGAAAAATTATAAAAAGCAAAATTTGTATGAATGACAATGAATGATAGAGCTAAATGGAATGTAGATTCTCTAGCCTAAAGACACAATGAAGCCGTACCCTGAACATATGTTTGAATTTTTACCAAAATAAAAATACACCAACTATGGAATACTTTTCTTCTAATCTTGTTGTGATTTCATTCAATGAGGAATAACAACAATAGGGCATAAATGAGTACTACATATGCTGATTAGAACTTTTGATGCAGTCTTGTCTTAGTGAAGCAAATAATTTTCTGTTTCATATCAAGGCAAAATAATTTTAATGCTATATTACAGTCATTCATATTAAGAATATTGATTAGGCAAATTTAAAGAGCATTATTTTGTTAAATAGAAATAATAATAAAATAATTAACATGTTAAATAGTTTTCTAGATAGTACTTTAACTTGTTGTACTCATAATCTATGTTCTAATATGAGTGGATATTCATGTAAATGATTATTTTTTAAGATACATAATTATTTTTATGGGTGAATAAAGGCAGAAGAATAATCACTGTTGATCAAATGAATGTAAATATGATAAATATAAAATGAAATTGTTATGTGTTGAAATCACAGTAATGAGGAAGATTTAATATACTGTACTTATGAATGCCGCTATTACATTTTGTCTTTAGCTTTTCTTTGTTCCAAATATTTTAAATATTAAAAAAATTAAAGTATTTTTTAGTAATCTTTGACTAGAATTTAGATAATTAACAAAAAGAAGTAGTATTTTTATCTTTTAAAAATTCTTTTTTAATTATCATGATAATACTTTGATGTAGGCTTATTAAACAGATCATAAGAATGTCTGGATTTTACTAAAAAAAAAAGTACTGGAATAATTAGGATAAATAGTTAAAATAGCATTAAAAAAATTGATAAGAAAATATTGAAAAAATTAACTAGTATTTTTGAATGTTTACATGAAAATGAAGATTTTAGATTTTAAAAATGTTCCATTAATATAAAATAAGTTTCAATATTGATAAGTTCATGTCAATAAACCTTACAATTGTAGTCCTATAGATATGAAGCTGCAGCTATTGGTATTTATGGATAATTTTTAACATCTGATTTAGAGGATAGACTGAATATTTTCAATATATAAAATAATTGAAATACAGGCTTATTATATACCTGTATCAATATATATAATATATAGGGAATATTGATACATATTCCCTGTATATATATATATAATATATAGGGAATATGAGCACATACTTTCACATGACCCACCACTCTCCACTTTATCTCATAACACTGATACACCCGAACACTTATATGTTGAAAAGATAAATAATCACCAATATACGTATTTCATGCTAAACCAGCAATCATCAGTTGGTCCAAATTATCATCTCCACGCTTATATGCAATAAGTGCTCAGATATATATTAACATAGCCAATCTTCATACTTTAATGGACAGGCTTCAATCCACTCCACACTCCAAGTCCATTATGTCCTGTACATGAGGGGTCAGATTGACTTTGGGTCAACATAGGCGTGATGAGAATCTTGGCCTCAGGGTGGCCTTTGAGCATTCCATCATCAGATTTTCAATTGGATGGGCTTGGAGTGTGGAATGGATTGAAGCCTGTCCATTAAAGTATGAAGATTGGCTATCTTAATATATATCTGAGCACTTATTGCATATATGTGCAGAGATGATAATCTGGCCCAACTGATGATTGCTGGTTTAACATGAAATATGTATATTGGTGATTATTTATCTTTTCAACATATATGTGTTTGGGTGTATCAGTGTTATGAGATAGAGTGGAGAGTGGTGGGTCATGTGAAAGAATGTGCTCATATTCCCTATATATTAAATATATAAAATAGTAACTCAATGAGAATGTATCAGAATACACATATGCATTCACTTATCCCTAATTTTTTATCATTATATATATATATAATAGAAATTCATATAGCATTACAATACTAGACAAAAACCAAAATTTTACTAAAATTCTTCCACAACCATGAATTCACCTATTAACAAATAGATCTTTCCAAATGAAATTCAATTAAACATATAAACATATCCATACAAAACAAAATAGTCTTCCCATCATTCATTTTAAAAAACAACTTCCTTTATGGAAGTAATACAATTTTCTTCTTCCAAGTTTCTTTATTTATTGATTTCTATATTTACATATATCATTTCCAACCTTCTTATACATGTAACAATATTATTATTTACACCAAAACAGTACTGTTTGATTAGACATGCATACTGCATGATGGCTTTGTTTAGGTGCTAAAACACAAAAATGCCATTTACGTGGTCCAACTTTTCGTTGAGAAACAACATTATTTTCTAAAATGGAATAATTACATTTTTAAATTACATTATACATTTCATTGCGTGTTGACATTGTTCAAACTACTTTTAAACAATTTACAAAACAACATTATTTTCTACAAAATGGAATACTTACAGTTTTCAATTATATTATAAATGTCAGCGCATAGTGCTGGAATGTGCAAGACCGGGGACCGATGTTTTTGACGATTCAAAGGATTGTCTATAAGATGCATTACTCTGATTAAAACCAACATTACAATTATCCAAAACAATG
Source organism: Epiperipatus broadwayi (assembly GCA_028023455.1). Lineage (NCBI taxonomy): Eukaryota > Metazoa > Onychophora > Udeonychophora > Euonychophora > Peripatidae > Epiperipatus > Epiperipatus broadwayi. The sequence continues at coordinate 1,008,865 of JAQFVV010012548.1, forward strand.
TTCAATTTTAGTTGTCTCTTAGCTGTTCTTTATCTGCAAAAAAAGACACTATTATAAACATTATGGGCCAACATTCTGCAAAGTATTTGTAAAAAAATTTACAAAACAACATTATTTTATAAAATGTAAGAATTAAATTTTTCTGAAATCGAATAATTATATTTTTAAATTACATTATAAATGTCAGTGCATAGTGCTGGAATGTGCAGGGTTGGGAACCAATGTTTTTGATAATCTAAAGTATCATTCAAAACATGCAGTAGTGTGATCAAACCAAGCTTCTGATTTCAAAAACAACATGCAATCTCAACCATTTAATTTGTCTCATAGCTGTTCTTGTGCAAACATGCCTTTTCGCGTGAATTCTGTGAAATTGTGCTTGTCACAACACTTTTGCAATTTTTTTCACATTCTAAATTGGGTAGGGAAGCATAGTGATGAGCTTACAACTATTAGTATATAATACTACGGCAGGTAGGATTTCATTACTTCCAATGCAGATTACAAGAGTTATAGTTAGTTGAATTTCATACATCCTCAAGTGATATGGTAGCAATTTGTAAAATGTGTATCAGTAGTATGAGATAGTGTGGATAGTGAAGGAGCTTGAAAGTCTGAGTTCAAATCCTCCATATTTACAATCTTTGAGAGTAATCTGTATATCTAAAAAATTATATACTTTTGCTATATCCATAAAGAGAAACATTTTCTATACTAATAAAAATATTTTATACAAGTTGGGTGAAAATTGTTGATAATCTTTTTAATAATGATAAATCAAACAAGATCATAGATAGCATTTAATATATCCAACCTTCCTTCTCATTTAAATTCGATTGAAGGTCTTCAGTTTGATGAAGTCAACAAAAACTATCTGTTTTCTCAAAAATGGAAAGATTGCAAGTCCTTGTAAAATATCTAGTGACATATTAAAATATAGTGTTGAATATGTTAGGTTTAAAATTAATAAAATGTTTTAGAAATGTAGAGATTTATAAAACTGTGTAACTTGATATCAAAAATGGGTCTATTATTCCAATTTATAACCATAAGAATAGAAAATATTGTAATAATTATTATGGAATATCACTGATTTCAATTATACCAAAAGTAAATAATTTCAACTAATTTTTTAATAAGTTGTCTTCAGTCATAAAAGAATGATTACAGAGTCTCAGTGAGATGTTAGAGGATTAAAAAGCAAAATAAACATTATTTTTGCTGCTAGACAAATATAAGAAAAGTGGTGAATTCCAAAGTGCAATTTACATATTGTTTATTATTAGTAAAAGCTTTTGAGTCAATTCCTTAAAAAGATTTATGAAAATGACATAATTGTCCACTGATGTGCTGTATGTATATAATGGAATTTGAGAAAAAAATATTTCTGCTAGTGAGCCGATTAAAATGAAAACTGATGTTGTAGTATGGAGACTAGTTTCAGTTTAGTTTTCACTTTTATGGCAGGGGTTTTTGTAACATTTATTAAATCTTTTATCAAATAGGTATTGAATTGCAATGTAAATTTGATGATGAAATTTTTAATTTGAATAAATTAGAATCAATAAGAAGAGCTTCATTTTCTAGGCTTCCATATTTATAGAATAAGAACTGGGCTATTTTTTACCATTGAAAAAATCATTCGTAGAACATCTTTAACATTTTATTAATACAGCCTGCTATAAAAAAAGTTACTTTAACACTTGTTCTTAGCAGTCATAATTAACTTGGATAGCATGGTATTGTGTATAGGAATATTATTTTTTTCAATTGATTTTATTGAAGTGAAGATTTTTTGCAGTAGATAATCAGTATATTCATTATCTTGTTAGATGTGATGCTATTAAACTACTGTTGTAAAATCACCATCTGTACTATATTGGGCATATAAGGCTAATGATTAATATACTTACAAAAATTCATTATGATGAAACTTAAATGTGACTTTCAGACATATTTACACATTAAAGAGCTACAATTAAGAAAAGTATCCAATTCTATTAAAAAGTACAATTGACTGCTAAAAAGTAAAATTTCATAATAAATGTTAACTGAAATAGATTAGATTAAAGAGCTAATATATGATATATATGAATGTATTTTTGTTTAATTGATTAGTTTGTGTAGTCAATGCAAAACTCATTTTTAACTTAATATTCTTTGATTATTTATGTTTGTAGTTTTTTAAAATCTAAATTTCAAATAAGTAGAGGCTAATGATGATGATGATATATTAAATATCAAAATGACATAGGATGAAGTAATGGCAAAAAAAGTTGAATGTCTTCAGAAATATACAATAAAAAACTATTTCAAGTAAATAATTTAATTTTAAAGAAGTAAAAAAAATGCTTATTATTAAGGAAACTATAAGATAAAAGAGTTTTCAGTGATCCTTCATATGATAAATAAATTTAAAAAAAATTCTTCAAGCTTATTAAATACAAAGTGATGGTTTTAATGCTTTTCTTTCCTTCATTTATCTGCTAACTAAATTGGATACCCATTTACCAAGCAATAATTGGATGCCTAGTTTAATTGGCTAGAGTTCAGTTAAGAGAAAAAAAAAAGTTTGAAAATTCTCAGTTGTCTGAAAATTTTCAAAATTTCATTCAATTTAAACACCAAAGGAATTTTTTAAATTTCTATAACCAAAGGCTTTTCACCGGAACTATTCCTAAATATTTTATTATCTCATTTTCAAATTAATATATAACATTTTAAAACTATTATGATAATAATGTAAATGTTACTAGTATCTCAGTCCCAAATATTTATCAACTCAGAATATTTTGTTTCAATATTTTAGCTTATTTTCTCTTATACTATATCAATTCTTTCTATTTTTAGAAAAGAATGAAAATGTTTACTTTGTTTTGAAATTTTGTTGTTTCTAACTTTGATTGTATAGTAGATGCCTGATTTTTTTCATCCAATATAAAACCTTTTTGAATAGAAAAATTATTTTATTTTTAAAAATTTCAACAAAAAATTGTATTATTCAAAAATCACCATGGAACTATGTTTTTAAAGCAAAATAACATTTATCTCCACACAAAATTAACTAACTGCTTGTAGATTACCAACAATCCAAACATCATCAATTCAAAAAATTTTATTATTCAGACAAAATAAATATTATGTGCTGATACATATATAAGAATAAAATCTTATATTGTTATTAACAAAATAAATTTATACAGATTACACACAAAAAAGTATCTTAATAATAAATACGAATGTTAAATTATAAAATAAATATTCATGTAAATTTTCAACAGAATTTGAGTTTATAAATAAAGAGAGTAAAAATTTATGACTGAAATCATACAAAAAAAACCCCACAAATTCAAAAAAGTTCTAGATTCAGGAATTTCAAATTAATGATAATATATCTGAGCTAAGAACTTTCTGCTTTGATATAAAGATTTTTTTTTTTAAATGCAGGATCAACTTACGGTATATAATGAATTTAGAGTCCATTGTGGTTTAATGCAATGATTATAGATTTTGAAAGTAACAATTTTGGAACATGGCTCTATCTCTATCATTTTTATTTGTAAACTTCCAAACAATAAACCATTTAATTATTTATTTGCTTTTAAAAATACAGAAATGAAGACTTATGAATGGCTTGTTGAACTAAAAATATACATACCTTCTGATGACAAATTAGGAACTGTTAATAAGAATATTAATTCCAAATGCATCATATTAGTATCTTATATTAAATGATTAGTTATGATTCATTAATAATTTAATATGCAAATGAAGTTTATAATTATATGTTGGGCTACTTCCATTATCTAATTGAATTGTTATATGTTTTTAGAAAAATTCAAACTTTATTTATACTTATCTGTAGAAATTTTTCCATATCAACATTTCCCCAAGATTTCTTAAGATTGTTAGTCCTTCAGCATAATAGTCATTATGTTCTGTCAGAGATTAGAGCATAAAAATAAAAAGAACTGACATTTTAGTAAGCTTTAATATAGAAAGTTTATTTATACGACTTCTATATTAAACATTACCCACTGAGCATGCTTTTGTCCAAATCTGCCAGATTCATAATGCTAAACTCTTCTGCATATTTGTAAATATAAATCAAAATTTATGTTTCTAAAATATTCAATAATTCAATTAGATGACGGAAATAGTTCAATATATAATTAACCACTATTTAATAAATGAAGGCTTTATTAATCATTATATTATTAATAAATATCCCTCCATTTTTCTTTCTATAGATGACTATTAATTTCAATATATAAAATAATCCATTTATACACACACTGTTTTCTGTTCAAATTTTATTTTGTATGAACTATTTTCATTTCAGTATATTCATTCATTATTTCCCCTTGAAAATGACTGTGCAATATGGTTGAAGATAGGAAAGAAAAAATGAATCAATTTAATAAAATGAAATGGCTCATATATAAGAAAACAAGATTTAAAAAGAAAAAAAGTGTGTAAATGAATTGCTTTATATGTAACTAACTACAAGTAAAATGTCATATTACAAATCTTAGACATCTTGCAAATAAAATGTTGAATGTGAGAAGAGAACTAACAACTTCCTAAAATCTTATTTGTTTCTGTCAGAGATGGAATAATTGAAATGCACACGTATTTTTAAAATAATTTGTTTTTATAGTAATTTTTTATTTTCTATAGTTTATCTGATTTTTCTCAGTTTTACCGTCTCAAAATTTGCTTTCCTGAGCATGTTATACCATCAGTAGAACCAGGCATGCTGAATATATATAATACTATCTATATACATATACAGATAACATACAACAGCATATTTATGTATATATATATATAATTTATTTTAAAATATAATACTTGTTTATGATTAAATGGAAAACATCTCGGAATATAATATTTTTATTACGTCAATTTTTTTTTCAACGTGTTTAACTTTATTTCAACGATTATTACTATCAATAATCATTATTAATACAGCAACTTTCTTTCATAAATCAAAACGTATCTAAGCTGAAGCTTTTAGGAGAGGAAGATTAAAAGCAATATCTTAGGTTTGAAAATATATATATATAGAGAGAGAGAGAAAGAGAAAGGAGAAAAAATCCTTTTACTTCAAAAAATAAACAAACATTTTATCTAAGCATAAAAAAAAGTTCAATTTTTATAGGCTGCATTTTTTATTTTTCTATAAAAAGAAAAATGTAAAGAGGTCAAAAAAAGAGTAAAATATATGGAGAGAAGAAATACTCTTGTTAAAATATAAAATAAAACATATAGCAACTCTATCTTAACCAATCTTCAAATATTTATATTACTCTTTTATCAGTTATTGATAAAATAAATATATTTTAATCACATATAAAACAATTTTATTTTATTCTTAAACAAAATTGATATAGCAGTATGATCATCATCATTTTAATAATGAGTTCAAAATGCTCTTTACTAAGAGACTCTTTAGAATCAATAAATCTATTCCGTAAAAAATCTCTTGTATATTTTTATAGCATTTTATATTTCTAATTAATTTATTGTTTTAAGTTATCATTATATAATAATTGTAAAGATACTGATTCTATAAAATATTATCATTTCGATTATTATTTTTTCTTTATGTGATTTAATGCAACGGTAGAATGATAGGCTCCAGAGCTAATGTTCCATGAATTGCAGCTCGACTCTGTTATTTCCAGCACTTGAATGCCATATGACTTTCCCAATAATAAATCATTAGATTTTTATTTAATCAAATGCTATTCACTAATAAGCTTTGCTTTACAAACATATTTTATGATAATTCACTGACATTGTGCTATCCAAAAGTAGTTTTCTTCCAATATCAGATGGTAGGTTAATAATATTACTCCCAATCTCAAACAGAATTTTAACTTTTGTCAATAAGGATTAGGTTTCAAAATTGAAAAATGTGGTTATATAGCTATTATTAATGATAATAGTCTAAATTACAAAAAAAAAAAAAACACTCTAAAGTTTTATATGGTACCAGTTTCATACCAAATGTTAAAAGCTGCACTTGTCAAGAACATAAAAATTGAAAGAACTAACATACTAATAAGCTTGGAATATGGAAAGTTTATTCACAAATGTACCATATGAAAAAGCATTGTCCTTTGTAAGATAAAGATTAAATGGTGATAATAGCTTACAAAACAGAACAAATCTTTCTATTAATAGTATAATAAAACTATAAATATTCTGCATAGAGGATAGCTGTGGGTTCCCCATTGTTATCCCTGATTAGCAATATTTACATAGAAGAACTTGAAATCACAGCCATAAGGACTACTCCATATTCACCTAGGCTTCACTATGTTAATGATGCATCTTTTGTATGTCCCAATAGTGGAACATTACTACAAACTTCCTGGAAACACATCAACAACATATCCCCTTCAATTAAATTCACAATAGAGTCAGAACAAGAACAAGAACAAAAATTGACATTTTTAGATACTTTAGTAACAAGACTCTCATGTAGCAAAATCAAAACTACTGTTTATACAAATCTCACACATATAGGAAAATACTTAGAATATACACTCAGTAATACCAGAACAGAGCAAAGAAAGTTTATTCAGAAACCAGTGATTTATAAAAAAGAAAATATCTATATAGAACCGATTCTTATAAAAAATGTTTACCCATCATTTGTCATTAAGAAAACCTTAAATAGACAACAAAAAGAAACACACACAAAAAAACAATTATTGGTACTGCAATGTATTCATAAATATCAAAAATGGTAGAGAAATTAAGAAAAAGCTGCAATTAAGTATAATATCATAACAGCTTTTTAGATCATATCATACTATGAGGAATTCTAACATTACAAAGCCTAATCTTGAAATTCTGAAAAGAGAAAACTACATCTATTAAATACCATGTGAATGTGGAAGAGTGTATATTGGTGATGCTAGTCATCCCATTGAAAACAGTTGCAAGAGCATAAACTGATGATTAGAGGAGAGAGAACAGATGTGTCTAAGGGAGCAGACCATGTATGTGCTAATGAACATATATTGGGAAAATGCAAAAAATATTAGAGAGCAAAAAATACAAAGAAAAAAATTTAAAGAAGCTTCTCACATGATAATGGTGAATAACCCCATAAGTCAACCTAGTGTGGCTATATAATCAACTTTGCTTTTAGGAAAAAGTGGAGAAATCAGGAGGAACCTCATAGATAAGTATATGAAATTTCTGCTGTTTCCTTTGGCAGGATGGCTCAGTTGGTTAGAGTTATTTTAAAACTTCAATATTCAAGAATCTAAGAGTCCAGGTTCATATTCCCATGGTAGTACTGTCACTGGTCAGGCCAGTAACACATGAAGAAAAGAAAAAATAATATTACTCAAAACATTACGTGCATAGTAACTTCTGTGCTATTACTAACAGTGAATATAATTGGGCAATTTAAATAAAGTTAAATTTTTCTAAAGTTATTTAATACTTAATATTAGATAAAGGAAACAGTCTAATATATAAATGAAATTATTACCTTACTGTGATTTTGATTAATGACCAATATTAAAATCTGCTGGCAATCTCATTGCCTACATTACATTTCTCCATGTGTCATAGCATCGGCCGGGACGCGAACCCACAACCGTCTGCAACCAACTACTTGCTTGCATGGCAGCTGCGATACCTCTCGGCTAACAACGCAAGACTACATTACATTTCTTCAAGGCAAATATCTCCTATTTTCAAATTTTTCTTATTTCTATACACTTTCCCATAATAGCTTTTTATCTTTTGCACTATTTATAGACAGTGCTATATTACTCACAGAAATGGTTAAAAAAGGGAAGAAAATACATGAAGATAAGGTGAATAAGATAAAAGAAAAATATGTTAAAGATGTTTTAGATAAAAATCAAATTAATCTGTTTAAAAAATAGTGTTAAAATGGCTGAAAATGGAGGCTCAGATAGAGAAAAATACCTAAATGAAGGAGCAATAAGTAAGCAAACAATAAGAAAAGCGAGTAGTAGTCCGGAATTAAATATTACAAAAAATGAAGATAGGAAAATAGTTAAGACTAAAAAATTAAGATAATCTATGCTATCACCTAAGGAGTTTATGGAATGTGAAAATCTGCCAAATTTAAGTAGTAATGTTGAAATAATTAATAATGTCAATTGGGAAATTATGGGCAGATGGAAAAAAAAGAAAAATGGACAATGACAAAAATGTAAATTTTAATCGGCATTTGGAAAATCAAAATTGCAACATTAAACAAACTGAACAAAATGTAAATAAGAAAGAGAATAAAAATGATGAAAAGCAAAAAATGGAAAGCAATTACAAACTAACTAAATTCACAGATTTAAATGATAAAGTACATGAAGTACAAAATATGTGTAGGTCTACTTTGAAAACATTTATAAAATTAAATAGTTATTGGAAAAAAAATTAACTATTGCATGTCACTGAACACTTCAATATTTAGTTTAATAGTACAAGAAAACAATAAAAATGAACATATTCTAGATAAACCTGACTTAATTGAATACCTTAAATAGTTTAACAATCGTAATTTGACTGACATGATAAAACACACTGCATTTTTTCCAGCAAGAGGGTTTATCTCAATTGAATACTTTAATAAAAATCAGAAAGAGTTGGCAGAAAGCTTAATGAAAATAGTGCAGGAACATAAAGTAAAGGTCCAACACCTAACTCCTTGGTTTTTGGAAGAGTATTGCATACTCCACCAAAAAATTATTTAAAATACAGATGAACAATTCTGCAGAGGTGATTAAAGTGGAAAGGGAAATGACTTCTGGTATACACTACTTCAAATTCCATCAAATTCTTGGGAAATACTACTAAAGCTAAAAAAAAGGAATTTTGAAAGAGGAATTACCACATAAATTGATTAAAGATCAAATGCCAATATTAGTTATATTAAGATGGAAGACCTCCCCTCTATTTTAGATGTAATAGAATAGGGAATATAGCAGCAAATTGCAACACTGGAAATTGTTTCAAATGTGATAAATTTGATAGGTTAAATCATATATGCAATACTAATAAAAATAAAACTAGGGCAAGCATTATAGTGAACTGTGCAAATAAAGAAATAGATGATAGTAGTACAGACATAGAGGAGAATATGAAGCAAACCTCTGATCTTAAAGAGTCATTGAGATCAAATGGCACATGTAATAATGATGTAGATGAAATTACAGGCCCAAAAGATATTGAGTTGTTATGCAATAAAAATATCAGGCAAAGCCTAATAGAAAGAACTGAAGAAAATGGATATAATATGCAATCAGATGTAAAGGAAATGCTGTGTAAGTAAAGAAAAATAATGTATAGTGATAAGAAACAAAGGACTGACAATACAGTTGTAAATGATACAATATAAAGTGAAGCAGAGAATGGATCTATAATTCATGAATAATAGTCTAAACATAATAATACACAATATTAGAGGAATAAATGGCTCAAACAAGATAGAAAAAATTATGGATTATATATATTAACAAAAGAATGAAATAATTATATTAACAGAGACAAAAATAAATCACAATATGCCCAAGTATATAACAGATAAGTTGACTAAACAAGATTGCATTACATAAAGCTAATAATAGACCAGCTCAAGGAGTGGTGGTGTTAATAAATACACAGTCAGAAATAGAAAGGATCCAGATATTAACCTTACAAACAAATTATATTGCTATTTTTTTTAATTAACAAAAATCTTGCATTATTTGATTGTGGTGTGTTCTGTGGCAAAGGGGAGGGACATTGTAAAAGTAATACATAATGTCCAAAACAAATTGCTACAGAAGCTGGGATTAATAAAACTAGGTGGTGATCTAAACTGTACATATAGAAAGAAGAAAATGAATGAAGTGTCCTTTAACCCATTGCAAGATAAATACTCAATCAATGCATACTCCTTTTTCAATATTAGGACCACATCACTTATTGATCTATTTTTTGATTCAGGACATTAAGTAAACAATACAAAAAAATTCAACTTCACTTGTAAGCTTTACAGATCATCTCAGTGTGCAGCTAAAGATTAATGATTATAGACAAATTATAACGTGAATATAGATTTTCTATTAAAAGGAATAGAATGGATCAGATTAACTTTACAACTGATCAAATTTTTTAATAATAATAAACTACTATACAAGATGCACAAGCTTACCACCTTGTATTGCATGGTATAAGATAAGAAAGAACTTTGTGAGTTATACAAGAAGAAATCTAAAGAAAAATTATCAATATATCAAATAAAATATAGAGTATTAAAAATACAGAAAACATTACAAGATTTAACAGTTCTCAGATCGAATCATACAGTAATCTATATCAACAAATGCAACAGGAAAATCAAACAATGAAAATCAAAAAGTTAATACCTAATTTAGGAAAATTATCAAAGTCAATGATTAATTATGCAAAAGTTTACATGTCACACACCAGGGATATCGCTGCAATAAAAAAGGATGGAGACAGCTTTGCATCTGGAATTATGTAGATGAATATATGTTGGGAAAAATAAAAGTTGGTGGAAGTAGATGTGATATAAGTGAATATAAAAGCATAGTAATGGAAGAGCAAAGAAAATATGTAACAAAGAATGAAATACAACATGAGATTAATAAATTAAAAATGTGAATAACATTGGCAAATGATGCTATTCCATCATCTGTATACAAGCTTATGGATTATGCATTAAAACAAGCAATGTGGAAATACATTAATCAGATGTATTATGAAAGAATTGAATGCCAATACATGAATAATAGGGTAATTTTTAGCCTCAAAAAGGATAAGTCAGTTCAGACACCAGGAATGGATGATCTGAGACATATTTCAATTGAGGATATTACTCAAAAATATTACGCTGAATATTATTAAAAAGACTACACCGATTGACAAACGTTAACATTTTTTCTGCACATCATGCTATAAAAGGAAGATGAGCAGTGAATGCAGCTATGAAAATCCAGGAAGCAATAAAATATACTAAAGAATTAAAATTTAACACAATATAATGCTATACAAATAGACTATGTTAGCATTTGATATTGTAAATTGGTCATACCTGATAGAAGCGTTAAATGACCTAATGCCAGAACACAACTATCTAGTCCAAGCAATTGAAAACTATATAAAAAGTGGAGGAATATCAGTAAAAAATGAGAAAATCAAACCTATTTATCCCAAAGAGGAGAATCCTATGGGGCTCTTTATTGGCTGTGCTTCTATATACTATTTATATAGATCCTTTGATAAAAGATATAGAGGGGCAAGTATCCGGTCTTTAGCTGCCACATTTAGGAGTGAAGATATGTGTAACTGCTTTTATAGATGATATAATAATAATATTCCAAAACAGTTATAATATGCAGGTAGTCATTGATATTCTAGAAAATTTTCAAATAAAAACAGGTTTGTATATACAACCAATACATTCTGCAGCATGGCAACTAGCTACAGGTAAAAAGATGCCATGCAATTATCAAGCCATTTCATTGGTCTTTTTAGTAATACTATAATATGTGTCTAAAACTAGTATGAACAATTATTTAAACAAAATAATAATTGAGAAAATTGAACAAAAAATTAAGAATTTTTCATTGATAAGACTCTATGAGGTTACAAGAGCGAAAATATATAATGCTAGAGTAACAGGGATTTTGGGATACTATGCTCCTTGGGTAAAATTATATAATAAAACAATAAACAAAATAAATCGGATAGCAAAGAAATATATTTGGAGGAAAACATCAAGACTGCTGTCAATTTCAACATTGCAATTACCAATTAAGGAGGGAGAACATAACCTGATTGAACCATGAGTATATGTATCTTACATTAAAGCTAGAACATACATGAATATAATACAAAGCCATTGTTTTAATCCACCAATATGTGATGTAAAAATACTTAGCAAAATAGCAAAAGAAAGAAGATCTTTCATGACAGATTTATTCATAGCATATAAAGACTTACAAGATGAATTAAACATAACCAACTTGTTCAACATAAAATATAGGGATTTAAAAGCAAATGGATTGGGAGAGATCTTCTTGGGTAGAGGTGCCCAAAAAGAGTGTGCTGAAGAACTTTCAGTCCATATGTGCTCCTCAGTCTTACATGAAATTTATTTTAAAATTAATAAATGGCATACTTCGAACAATAACATATCTAAATAAAAGATTAAATATGAATCTGGAGACATTATATATATTTTGTAAGACCAGAAATGAGACATTTTTGCATTTGTTTGAGGAATGCAGTGCATTTAAATAAATAAGAATAAAAATATTTCATACTTCAATTATACATCTGAAATGTTTGGTGATACAAAACATAAAAAAATTTAACCCACATACTGCAATGATTATGATGCACACATTAAAGACAATATGGACAATAAGTGTGGTATGATTTTTGATAATAAAAAGTACAACTGGCTGAAGAAATTGGATAAAGAATGGGATAAATATTTTGATCAGTGTTTAAGATATCTACCAAGGAAAATGATGGAAAAGATAAGGGGAACCACAGAATCAACATTGTATGAGATATGGAAATGAAGGTATCAGCTAATTTAAAACAGCTAGTCAAGAAGATTAAAACATGTAAGAACAGTTGCATAAAAAGAATATTGAAGAAAATAAAGAATAATTTAAAGAAATGTATGTAAATAATTATAAGAGAGTGTAAATAGTTTAATTTTTATTTTTGTATGTGATGATTTAGTTTTTGATAATAAATAAATTACTTAAAATAAATAAAAAATGATACTCATGTACTTTCCTGGTTTCCATTATAGATATCCTCATTTATATTTTCAATCTTTCTATCTCAATCTCCAAATTCTCTTATAATATACAAAATTAACATGCATAAAATGGTGATAATAGATTTTCTTGTTTCAGTTCAGTTTCACATAACCTTTATTGTTTGTATATCTTCTAACTATTATTTAAAATTTTTATCTTTATAAAGATTTTTAATTATTTTTAATAATCCCAAATCTATTCCCATATTTTCAACACTTCTCCACAATCTATTTCTTTCTACCCTGTCATAAACCATCTATATCTAAAAGCACAATGATTATTGGTTTATTACTTTACAAATAAATTATTCACTATCCGTCTCACTTGAACAAAATTTATTCTAAATCATTCCTAAAATTTTATTCTCTTCCATCAAAATTTCTAACCCTATAAATTAATAAATATATGAACATTTTTATAAAGTGTTGTGTATGGCTAATTAATCTAAAAAGTTTTAACTTTATATAATAATCTTATTATCATAATTAGTTTATTAAAGCTTTATTTTTAAACAATTATTAATTCTTTTCCAATCTAATTATCATTTCAGCTCCTATATCATCTAGTCCTCTTGGTTTTTTTATTTTAGTTACCTTTTGCTGCTGTAAGATTCTTCTTTATTTATGATTTCAAGTCTCAGGAATAATTGGTCAACATCTTTTCATTAACTATCTAATAACAACTACTTGGAAATTATAATATTTAAACAGCATTAAACTGTTGCACATGCGCTTTGGATTTTAAATATAAAATGAATGAATACTAACACTTCAACCACATGATAAAGTCTTCAGAAAAGATAGAATGGCATCTCTCATTTCGAACCCAAACACTTTTGTATGGGCAAATCTTAAGTGTTTGAAAGTGAAAGCGTGAAGATATTAAATAATCACTTTAAATTATATGTTTTCTTTTTCCACAGATGAACTGCCCTTTGTATAAAAACCATTCCACAATTTACAATAACTAGTTTATTCACTTACAAACGATTTATTTTCCATGCTTAACAATAGTTTTTTTTTTTTTTACAAAAGATTATATTTACATCTTCAATATAAGTATTAATAATTCAATGCACCTTTTGAAGTTTTCACATACAAACCTTTGGATCTATATGTTTGAAAATATACAATTACTCAAATTAAATAATGTACTTCTCTATATTTAAATGATTCTATTTTTGGTCCAGCAATATCTGTAAGCATAGATATTTATGTGTATTTGGTTTTGTTTTTTTCTTTTATATCTCATTGTATGCAGCCCACTAATAATTTCAATAATAGCCAGCTTTCTCTTGCCTCAAGTTTAGATTTAATAAAAATTAACACATTGAAATTATTCATATCTGTGAATTTTACCTTAAAACATTTATGGATATATAATATATATCATTTACATTCAAATAATTTTTTTATCATAACCTTTTCAGTCATGCATGCCATCACAATATTAGTATAGCTAGTCTATTTATTTTATTTGCTGATTTGTCTAACCATAACACTATTATATCATCAGCATTGTGAATTTATTCTCAAGTCATATATTTAATTCTAATCTTTAAATATGCGCTTTGAACTATTACCTCTAGGTATACACTGTGAAATAACTATAAAGATGTTTAAAATGGAATAAATTCAAGCAGTAATATGATTATCACTTTCTAATTTGCAAAATTCAAGAAGATAATTTGAAGTGGACTACCCAGTAAATTAATTCAAAACTTTAGTTAATAAAAAATGCTACTGAAAGTTGATACTGTTATTTATCTACTGAAGATATCAGATGATTACCCAATTTAAATTCATAAAAATGTTTTCATATAGATAATCTGAGTTATTAATTCAAATATAATTTTAAATTAAATTTAAAACATTTTTACTTCTATAAATATTAAATATTGTAAAAAATAGAATGAAAGAAATTGCTCGGGCGCACTTAAAGAATCAGTTTTAACAGTCTGATGCTAATATTATTTATCAAATTTTTTTATCAATTTCACATCGCTAATTTTATATAATTTTTAATTAAATTTAAAACACTTTTTCTATCCATAAGTATTAACTTTTTTAAAACTGAAGCCTACCACATTTAAAAATGCTACAGCTGGGTCCTTTAAAGAACAGAATCCGGGGGGGGGGGGTGATTTAATACTAACATTAAGTATTAGAAATTTTTTAATCAGTTTAAATCATTCGGTGTAAAGTTATTTAGAAGAATTTTTTTATCAATTCCACACTATAATTTTAAATTAAATTAAAATATTTTCCCCTTTTATAAATGTTATTTTTTTAAAAAGCAGAATAGAACCATCAATAATTAAAAATACTGCACAGTTGTCCCTATTATATATATAGTATTGATAATAAATGAACTGAAATTTTATAAAATAGGAGAGGTGGATCTATAGTGCAATTTAAATTTTAACATTATTTTATAATAACAATTTAATTTCTTGCATTATATATGGTTATATGGTTCAACAACATCATAAACTCACTAAATATAAGTTTAAACATCTTATAACCAAGATACAATAGAAATCAGAACTTTTTATATAAATGGATTTATATGATATGCAGCTAACTCCTGTAGAACATAGTCAATAGATTCCTAAAAATGTCAAGTTATGTGAATTTGTGTTATAAGAGACAAAGAACTAGTACAAAAACAAGGTTAGATTTCATATATATATATACTGTATACTAATTTGTAATTCATAACTAAAAGAAATATGTTTGTTAAAACAATAATTGATCAATAGTATTACATATTAATATTACATAATGTTTTCTTCATCATACTTGAATGACTAATATCCATAGAGTTGGCTTTGTTTTTAAAAATTCTTGTCATGTCCTTTGTAATATGAGAATTTTCCTAATTGTCAAAACTTGTTGTACAAATACTATGTTATAAGGGGAGTTCTCAAACCAAGTTAGAGTGAAGGTGTTGTAGAAATGCTGTGTTAAGGATTTTTTTCCCCCTTAATTCTCGAATGATGTTAGAGTAAAATCATGTTAAAGTAATGCCATGTTATACAAGGGTTACATGTATTTTATTTTTAAAGTGGGAATACATTACTGCACAATCATATTTTTTGCTTGTACTCAAATATATATATATTGATTGTATTCAAACTCTCTCTCACATATAAACACACACACACACATATATATATAATTAGAGTGTGAGGCAAAAATAATTCTAGTCCTATTTCAAATTCCATATGAACTGCAATTACTGTAAATGCTAAACTGAATATGTTATATTAATAAAAGAATTAAAATTAGTTATTTGCGTGATATGGTAAGTTTGACAACAACTACCATTATGCTGTGATAACAGAATTTCATTTAATAAATTATATCATAAAAATATGTTTATATTAAAAACTCTGGACATTATTCTGACATAGGTAACAACATATTTAACTGAAACGTATAACAGAAAAGATAAATCATTTTATTTTATGTTACACAGCAATTAATAATATTAAAGTTTAAATCTGCATTAGAAAATGCTAAAATCTATTATTCATGTACCAAATTTATGTTTTGGTGTGTATCAGTTTTGTTGGATGAAGTGGATGACTGGTGAGAGCTTGAAAGTCTGGGTTCAAATTCCATTTAATTACATCTAGCTTAAGTATATATATTATACTTGTATTTCAATATTACATATTTAGTCTATATTCTCCTAATACCTCTTTCATGTATTTAAATGGACCTATTAAGGTCCTACATATGAGGAGTCAGATTGACTGAAGATCATCATGGATATGTTATAATGTTGGCATCAACAAAGGCTTTGAGCACTCCATCATCAGATTTTCAGTGATATGGATTGCTGAAGAGTGGAAAGAAATTGAAGCCTGTCCATTAAAGTGTGTATATATAAACTGAATACTGATTGTATGTATGTGTGGAGGATGGTGATCTGAAATGGCTGATGAGTGCTGGTTTGGCATGAAAATGCATATGTTGATCATTTATCTTTTACATGTGTGCTTGGTCATGTGTATTGGTTGTGCTGGATGGAGTGGATGACTGTGGGGAGCTTGAAAGCCTAGGTTCAAATCCCATTTATTTCCAAATATGTTTGTAGGTATATATGAACTTGGTGTAATTTATGTTGTTATGTATATCGAATTTACACTCTATAGTCTAATAAATTTAAGGAAGATATTACAATTATCAGAAATATGAAATAATTAGATTTTAATAAAAATTTTCAATGTGTAGAGGAAATTTATTTATATTATTATGCTTGAAGCATTTTCAGAATTATATAATAATTGCAAATGACAGTTAATTTTCATAAAATATTTTTCTATTGTAAATAATTAACTAACTTTGTCAACTAATTTAAAATTCAAGATATGAGATTTGAAATTTTATTTTATTAACAAATAATTTTTAAAAAAAATATTATTATACTGACTAACAAATTATGTTTTGTACATTGATTGTATATAGATTACACCTAATATATATATATATATAAAATCAGTCATTTGTATAATAACTTCTCCAAATCAATTTGTTTTTTCTCTTCTTTTCAGATTATTGCTTCCAAAACTCTCTAGCCACTTAAAATTTAGCTCTTCTTCCCATATATGTTCATATTTGAAATGTTTATTAATTTCTTTCTCTTATCTATACTTTTCTTTTAGTTTTATAAACTGCAATATATTCCTTTATGCCTCTAAGAACTCATCAAACCAATTATTATTCTCTTCTTAATTTACTCTATATTTTTTAAATTTTTATATTACTATTCTTGTATACTCAACTTCAAATCTACTCATTACATTTCTTTCAACACTCAAAACAAGTTATTTGAATAATCTTCTTTTCTTAATTCTACATTAAATAGACTTTTAATATATCATAAATCCTTCATCTTCACTGTTTGGTTCAAAACCTTACCATAAATACCTGGAATTATAAATAATTGAAAATAGTATATAATACATTGCAATGTAATTTAATTTTGAAAATTTATTCATATTTAAATATGGTTAAAAATAACAAACAAAAAATTGAATGATGCAGATGTGAAAAAGAGTACAGAAACAAACTGAGAGATAAAGAGAGACAGAGCAACCACATAACTGTTTGAATGCACACTAAGTGAACAAGATAATAAAATGGCAGATTATGCATAAAATTTATAAAATAAAATTTACCAAATTCTAATTTATTCTATATTTTGCTAAACCATGGGTTATTGAAACTATAGATAGAAAGTCAATAAACATGAAAAGATTTCTGCAATCAAATTCTTTTATTTAAACAATGTTTAGTTATTATAATTTAAAGCAAGGTAGCTCTACTTTAGTGCCATCTATAGTGGGGGTTGAGAAACCTGTGATCTCCATTCACAGACCAGTTAAAGAATTAAATGATTTATTATAATTTTTATTTTAATTTCTTTATCATTACACCCATCAATATTTAAATAGTTTCCTAAATACATCTTGTTCAACATAAACAACAAATTAATTTAAGATTTGGTTGAAAATTTTCAGACATACAACATGCCATTATTTACTTACAATATATTTAAATGATCTGCCTACTTTTTCCATGTGATATTCATTAGCAATTTCTTTTATTTCCCTTGATATTTTGTGTAATCTTTAGTAATCAATAGATTGAAGATGATAGTGCTTATTAAATTTTTAGTCAATGCTGTCCTATCCAAAACCCCAGGTAAGTTCTAGCTTATGGTTTTCATCAGTGAAAAGATTTTGGGGCTTTTTTAAACAACACATTTGGACTTTTTGGATCTAATGCACATCCAGCAGCCATTTTTACTTTTTGTTATATTATCACATTATCACCCCAAATTAAAAAATAAAACTATTTTTTCAAATCAAGAATATTTGCTTGCATATTTATATGGATCTGAAAAAAAAGATTAGTTAGAATAAAAGAATTTGCTAATAAATAGTAATATGTGTAAACTAAGGTCATGTGATATTTTGTTGGTAATCAAGATGACAAAGATTATAAAAATACTAACATCATCATAATATATGGTAACTGAACCAGTTTTATATATATATATATATGTGTGTGTGTAAGTAAATAAGCTTGTGTTGAAAAAATTTAAAAAGTTTTTCAATTTGTGTGGATAAATTGATAGTATAACAAAAAGTAAAATATGGCTCCTGATGAAAGGATGCGTGAAATCCAAAAAAAAATCCAAGTGCATTTTTTTTTTTTAAAATGGAATAAATAACAATATATGTAAGCTAAGGGCACATAATGTATTGGTAATTTTTTTTCTATATGATGTAACATGTTCATTATAAATCTTTCAATTGTTTATTTATTTCAGGACATCACTATGAGCTGTTATATTTTATGTACACAAAAACTATTTTATGCACCAGATATGTGAGAATACCCAATTTTTATCTTTTGCTCCACAATTCTAATTTTTACAAATTTTTTGCATCAAATATATATTGGTGATAATGGATTTTTATATAATCTGCTATAAACATTTACTAAACCCAAGTGTTTATTTCAATAAAACACTATATTGTATTTATATTCTCTTATGAAGTCATAATTATTAAGGAAAAACTAGCCAAATATTCAACAAACAATCATGCACTTCTATTCAGAGAAACTTTTAAGATCTTTAAAAAATTTTTTTACAATTTGCCATTTAATTTTTTATTTTTGATTAACGTTAGAAAGATAAGTTATGTATTTTCTATTTTTAAAAACAGTAAATGAATATGACAATGCCATAAGTCTTCAAAAGCGCTAAACCATATTTAATTTATAGAAATAAGAAGCTTCTCTATAGTTGCGAATAAGCGCACTTGTTGCATTTATTACATTCCGTATAGAAGAAGTATAAACAATGAACATCATTAAATACTTTATTAGTACATTTTTTAATTTTTTTATTTTATCAATTCTATATAGAAAAGACTGTTTTGGAAAGGTAAAATGAATAAAAGACAGAAAAAGTATACTGAGAAAAAAATTATTGGATTAAATTTTTATCAATTCTTTATAGAAATGAATACTTTAAGAAGGTAAAATGGATTAAAAGACAGAAAGAATATATTGCGAAAAAATATTGGATAATCATAAAAATCTATAATAATTAAGAGTGTGGTATTAAAAGGATTCTTAGATTGAGAACGAGATTAGCAATAATCATAGATAGTTTTCAATATACATACATAGTTAAAACAGATTTTCAAGAACTTACAATGAAGCAAACGTCTGTCAATCAACCGTCTCATTGAGAATAAAGCAAGAAAAAATACTTTTAATTCCAGTTTATGACTCTTTTGATATGTGTGTATACATATAAATATCATTAGAATCATTCAACACTTAGACAATCCCAATATCAATAACAATCAATAATCTCAAGCTGTTGTCATGGCAATATTCATTTAGCAATAATATATATTCGTTAAAAGATTTTCATGGTCTTTATGTTATAAATATTAAAAATATAGTAGAAATTTCTATGCGTTTGTTTAAATAAGCTTCACGACAAACAATCAATTAAAATTGGCAATTGCAACTGAAATCTCATCACCTAATAAATAATATTTCTGTCTGATCCACCTAACTAGAAACAATGGATAATTTATTGATAATAACTCTTGTTGTTTTCTCGTGTTAAGAAGCATGATCTCAATTATTTTTACAAGATCATTTAGTAGAGATATTTGCCATCAATGGGCTATTTAATTCTGTTCCATCTTTTTACCTATATATTTATTTATTCATGCATATGTGTAAATTGAATTAATTATAAAATTGTTTTTAAATAAAGAAATTTTATTTTTAAAAAAGTAATTTGATTATAGAGCTAATTATATTTAGATGTATTATTTACTTGTGATTAATTTCATTACACAACGGCAGATATTATTTTAAATATTCTTAATTATTGATTTAGTTAGAAAACAATATTTAAAATGTAATCAAATCCAAATTAATATCTGATAACATTTGAAATCAAAATGTTGTTATTTTCCACTTGGATAACAATTATTTTATTATTAGAAAATTAAAATTGCTTTTATTAATCATAATAAGACTTGACAGATTAACATAATGTCATAAACCAAACACGATTGCAACAAAGTGAATATTATATATAAACAATTTACTTGTCAAACTTTGAAATCTCATCAAAATGATTAAAAATCAGCTCCTTCAGAACTACGGTTGCATGGATTACGAAAACTACTCATAAATTGGCTGTAGAATCATCTGATAGCTTCCATATATAATACATGTTTTTTTTCTTTTTTATATATTAAACTTCATACTTCATTACAATGTGGAATTTTTTAATATTATGCTTATAAATATAGTAATAAATTTGCTTAAGTAAATTCATACTTGAATATTTAATGGTTCTGAAATTTGGTATATAAAACTAAAGATATATATATATATAACAATAAAAATAATAAATATAATGGTAATTAATTATTAAATATAATCTTTCAATCCACAGTAGCACTTTTGGTTAATTCTTTAACCCTCCTCAATTGCCGTTACCATTATATATATTTTTTTTTTTGTTATTTCAATAGTTTTTAGTAAACTGACATTTTATTTGTATTAATCAAAAAGTTCCACCTGGATTGTAACAGGCAGAATTAATGATATAATACAAAACTGTTATGGTGTAATCTGGTCATGGTGCACAACTAAGACCCATCATAGCAGCACATGAAGGTGCATTAAATTATCCCAAAATAAATTGTGTGACTATTTAATTAATTATCATTCTCACTAATGACTGTATCTTAAAACTACTCTTCAAAATCCTAATTTACAGTTTTTATTTACATGAGACCTTATGGCCAACCATGGACAAGATAGTAAGCTTTATAAAGCTACTAAAAATTATTCTCCCAGGATTAAATGTATGATCCATTACATCAACCCTAATTATCATATGGTAAATATAGACCATCTCATCAGCCTCATAATATGATTGACCATAGCTCAGAAATACTCAGCATTTTAGTGCAGAAATGGCATGTAGATTATTTGCTTTGCAATAAAAGATAAGCATGTAAACTTTAGGTTCATTCACCACTAATTTAAATTTCTAATTAAATCAATAGCAATTAGACTCTTATTATAATAGGTAAATAATAAATTATAATATTAGAAAATAGGTTTAATCATCATACTGGCTAGCAAGTTTATTTATTAATTTAGGTCCAATATCACAAACACATAGAAGTAACAAATTCTGGATTATATTTCAGAATTAACAAAGCAAAGCAGAGGTGATGTAGGAGATAAATGGGATTTTACTATACCCTGTACATCACTAATTACCCAAGAACAAAAGCATTAAGATATTTTCTTATAATTTCAGTAAACCTTGCATGCATTGTCAGTGACAATCTATGCTCTAATATATGATCTATTTAATATGGTGAATTTTCTGCTTCAATATATGAAAATAGCAATGATATAATCAAGTTATTTACAAATCCATCAATACTAAATAAATAATTAATTAATACAATGTTTAAAATAAATAAATAAAATAAAATACCTTCACATATATTTGTTTCCATACATGGATAATGTACATAAGTTCCAAAATATACACAATATAAGATTTTCTCACAAATGAATGTGATTTCAGCCCTTATAGAGAAGAGGATGGGTTCAAACACATAGTCAATAATACATCCAATATGTCAATACTAGAAACAATGCATCTTTTCCCCCAGATTTTTTATTTTTATTATTATTATTATAATATTACTACTACTACTACTACTGCTACTGCTACTGCTGCTGCTGCTGCTACTCCTCCTCCTCCTCCTCCTCCTCCTCCTCCTCCTACTACTACTACTACTACTACTACTACTACTACTACTACTACTACTACTACTACTACTACTACTACTACTACTACTACTACTACTACTACTACTACTACTACTACTGCTACTACTGCTACTACTACTACTACTACTACTACTACTACTACTACTACTTGTAGCACATAATCTACTATGTAACCATTAATGTATTCTTTTGAGACAATAAAGGCCTTTTGAAACATAATAATAATAATAATAATAATAATAATAATAATAATAATAATAATAATAATAATAATAATAATAACAACAACAACAACAACAACAACAACAACAACAACAACAAAAACAATTGGTATTGATAAAACTGCAAGAGCTGGCCATGATGAGATAATGAGTCAAGGACGAGATTTGAACCTCAACTCAGTTGGAAGTACCATATAAGTTGACCTATTATAAATTATGAAAATAATTTAATCAAATACCCTTTTATAGCTGATAACTGAGCACACAAAGCCAACCTAAAGATGAGGGAAACAATGAAAGCATGATAATGTATTGAGACTCAGCTCAAACATATATTTATACAACAAAGAGCAATGGTATTCCTGTGGATGTATTCATCCACACAAAAGAATAACAAAGCATTAAGTGCCCTGCAGGTTTTCTAACCATTAATAGAGCTACAAGCATAATCACAGAATATTCCAGAAATTAACCACCAGTGCAGAAATGAATATAAAGAATATAAAAAAATGGCAAATGATTATTCTGTGGATTAAACCACCAGCACAGAATAATGCCATGTAACATTAAAAAATATTGTTAACATTTATTTCCTAAATAAAAGAGACAAAATTACCCTCATCAATAAATCTGCTTAATTAGAAGGCAAATGCAGTCTTACTAGTATGAATTGAGACATAAAATGAAATAAAGACTTTAGTATAGGAAACAACTGAGATAATAGCCAATTCTGTCTAAAACATGGGTGAAATAATAATATATAGTAAATATAATGAGTACAGGCACGGAACCCTAGTGAGACATACAAGATGAAACCATGTGGTGTTGATGCATGTTATAGAGCCATTAAATAATCATTAAACCTTTACACTGTTCCCTTGATTTTCTTCAATTCCTTTATATGTTCACTTCCATGAATTTAAATTGATAAAAATTATTTTAGGCACAGTAGAATATATGCTGTGAACTTCACATATATATAAGATAATATGAGAATAGAAATAACAATAAAAATACATACTCATTTAAATAGCTACACTAAATTAAGATACATAATATTTTAAATATATTAACTATTCACCAATAAAATCAATAGCACATTTTTTTAATACTTAATGTACAACATATAAATTAAATAGTTTTCAATCACAACCTATAGAATCTTATGAGTTTGATTGTATTCTTCTTTGTTTTTACCCATAATGAATATTTCATAATTAACTGATTCATGTGTAGGCTCTCCGAATATTCGAGATATTTTTTAAAGATAGGATATGTATAATTTTAATTAGAATATTTCTCAAAAGGTAATAGACCTCATTATTTATTTTTTAGGCATTACTCCTAAGTTAAAATATTTTCATTACCCCAATTTATCTAGTCAGCATCGAAGACTAGGAATGATTAACCGAGTAAATAATTATCTCACAATTGCTATAACAGTTATAAAATAATTTTCTGATTAGCTGTTATTTTCTTTTGGCAACTATATTATTATTTTAATAATAAGATAACTTACATAGTGGAAATGTTATCTCTAAAATAAGTTCAAAATGGGATATAGCTAATTTTTTATTGTTCAGACACTGCCATACACAAAACATGTTGTTATAGCATTCCACTCTGCACATATATGGTATAACTCTATGTGTTAAAGTCATGAAAGTAAAATATATCCAAGGTTAATATGGTCTGTAAACAATAAAGAATATTTCCAGGTAGACTGACCTTTAAAATTGTTGTTCCCATTATTGCTGTTAATAATATCAGTGCATTTCAATTATAGACATTTTGGAAGACAATCAGCAGTTAGATTCTTGATTAACAGACTTGAATAGACTTGTTTAAATTTAGCTACTCATATTCCTATTGGCACATAATAACGTCACAAATTTGAGTTATGTAAGAAAAATTTTAATTTAACTTTTTTTTGTCTTTAATTTTAAAGAGTAGCTCTCATATTCGTTACATGTTTAACAGCAAAAAAAAAAAAAATTCTGCTCTTTACATACTTGTTGTTTCTATTCCCCTTACAAAAACAAAAAAATCTCTGGACATTTTCTTTTTCTTTTTTTAACCAATTACATTCTCCTCATTTACATATTTCTGTTAAAATAAAAGAGAAGAAAAAAATGTGATTATCATATTCTATTAACTAATTCTAGATAAACTAAATCAATCATTTTAACCAAACTAAAGTTAATCTTTATGATTAGTTAAGAAGAAAAACAAATGATTATCATTATTATTTGTATCTTACTAAATTTGATATAATCTGATGTTGGTTTGCAGGTTAAACACAGCTTGTCTAACTCAGTAATTGGAAAAAGATCAAAACTAATATATGAAATATATGTATACAATAGGCAAAGCAAAAAGAATAGAATTACATAATCTCATCTTTGAGTTAATTTGAATACAAGTATCAAGTATATACAAAATGCTAACTATGGTAATCAAGTCACCTAAAAGAAAATAGCGAAATTTTAAATCAGTTCCACTAAGCTTTATATTTTGTACCAAATTATAAGGTTACAATATATAATGCCACCAGCTGAGAAGTATTTATAAGTCATGAAACAGTCATCCTAAGAAGGTGAATGGTGATAAATTTGATATTCAACTTTGTAAAAGTTTATTACATATGAATTTATTGGCTGGATAATTTAAGTTTATTTGATGAGATATTTGTTTATATATCAGATATATAATATACTTTAAAGCATATATATGTAACTGGATTATAATATAATAATTAGCACATTAATCTTCTATAATTATGTCCTGGGTATTAAATACTAAGATGGAATTTTATCAAGTGATGAAGAATTCATAAATTCAGAATTTTTTAAGCATCTGGATCATTTAATAGTAGACAATAAATCAACAAATACCTATTTTTATTTGAAGACTATTTCAAATCTATCTGATTCTAAGTGAGAAATTAGAATGATGTTAATAAGATGTCTCCATTTCCATGTGCTATGTTTATTACTAGCATAAATTAAAACTTGATTTTTAATTTTTTTTTATAAAAAATTAATTTGCTATTAACAAATATTCAAAAATAGAAGAAAGTCACTTATAACAAATGAGGTGTGTGTATGTATATATATATATATATATATATATATATATATATATATATCATAGCAAGATTATATACTATAACAGTCATACTTTGCCCTACATAGGACAACAGAGTGACTATTTTAATGGCATCATCTGTCATGCAGTTCATTAAAAAAATCTTCTCAATCTTTTTCAAATATATAGTTCAATATAAATGGACATTTATATCTAATTCATTGACTGGCACTTACAGTACTGATATCTTTTTGACTTATGTAACCTAATCTTCCATATAATATATGATTGTTCAGTCTTTCCTCATGCTGTCAATTGCTTTAAGTAAATTATTGATAATGTACTCTGAAAAAAATATAAGCAGTTTATATTTTATTAAAACAAATAGAAAAAAAGGGAACTCAATTTTAGTAAATTATATATATATATACATTACAAATAAAATGTCCATTAATTAAAAGCTATTGTAAGAACAATAAAAATAATAAATATAGAGATAATTACTATTATATACAGTTTTTCAATCCACAGAATTACTTTTGGTTACTTCCTTTAAATCTCTTCAACTGCTCTTAAATTAAAATAAATAAATAATGGAAACAACTCAAATCCCATGAATCCCAAATTTTAACGTTAGCAGCTTATCTACTAACTATATTCATTTTATTTCTATTTAGTAAAGTTGTCTCCTTAACTTTTTTTTATTATGGTTTCTCTCTTCATGAAGAATCTTAACACTTTCAAAATCAAACTTAAATTAATATTTACATGTCTTTTCATGATTCAAGAAAACTGAAGCCATCATTAAATCATTATCATTTTTACTTTTCACATGCTTGTATAACAATTCACACTCTTTTTTTAATACTGCATCTCAATTCACCTATATATAATAACACACGTCCACAAAAAATTTGACACACAACACTATTTTTCTTCTTAACAGATATAACATTTTTTAGAATTATTATCAACTTATTAATGGTATTTGTAACACAAAATAAAACATTAAACACATCCCTATATATATTCTTAAAAAATTTCACTTGAGCATTTGAAATATATGGAATAGATGCCATTTTTTATTATCAATCTTCAACTTTTTAAAATTATTATAACTCTTTCTAAATTGACATAAAGCATTGTTAATCTTTTCAAACTTATAACAACCTTCAAGCAATTCCTTGGCAAACATATCAATATTTTAAAATTTATCACACTGCTAACAACATAATTTTTTATTATGAAACAAAAAAGATCTATATCTGTCTCCATATATAACAAGTAGATTATTGAGTTATTGAAAAGATAAGAATGGTCCATCTTATCATTTTTATCTAAATTCATTTATATATATGTGTGTGTGTGTGTAACACATAACTGTGTACTTGTGAACTATTTATTCATAAACATGTGAAAAGAAATTGCTAGCTAATTTCTAGTATTCATTCATCAGTTGTCCAATTATTGTAAAGATATCAAGAGCCACAAACAGCATTTTGGATAGATATTTAGTTGCAAATAACATTTGAACTTCACTACATATATAAAAAGACATATAAAGAATGATATAGTCAGTAGTGCATCCATTTGATATGCCTATGAGTTGGGGTTCAAATCTGATTTATTAAAACTTTCAATAAGAACTTGGCTTTCAGGTAGACAGCTCGTAATCAATTTAACTAATGCTTTAAAATTAACTAATACGTATATATCTAACTATCTCAAAGTAAAATATAAAGTAAGATAAAATTTATATCTGTTATTACTTAGTAAGTAAAGCCTTCTCTTTAAGTGTTTTTCTTTGGATGACTGTTGAAGAGAATTTTGTTCTACAACAAATTACTTTAAATATTATAATAAATATCAATTATAACTTATATTTTGCCAAATATATATTCACATTACAATAATAAAGATGACTGAAAAAGATAAATAATATCCAAGAAGAATTTCATGTTATATTGATACTAATCAGCTCAGATCACAATATCTCACATGTCTCTATTATCTTTGATTGATATTTATATTATTGCAATTAATTGTGAAGATACAAAACTTAATACACACACTGGATGTGTGTGGATTTTACACTATGACTAATTAGAAAAGGAAAGAAAACATTAGAAATGTGAATACCCAGACAATTAAAAAGAAAAATAAATGTCTGTAAAAAAAAAAGTAATGATTTAGTCTGCAATGATGTGAAGATATTTATCAATATAAATGTATGCTAATAAATACATTGAGAATAGTTATATTTAAACTTCAATATCATCAATCCTCATCTACTATAAAATAAAGAGACTAATCTTTTACATTACATATATTTCAATTGCAATGTAGTCTTGTAGTGTATTCTGTTATTCTGATGAACCATATCAGAATAATAACTCAATATTCCATATACAAACAGATTAGTCAGATCATTTGTTTTTAATATATATATATATTGTAACCAGTTGGCTTACACAGCATACACTAATATAGTGTGTGTGCATATATTGGTGTGTGCGCATAAATATATATACGTAAAATAAAGGAAAAGTAGAAATAAACACAAGATAATTTTTTGTAGATATTTTTTTATATTTCCTAAAATAAAATAATAAGGAAAGGATTAAATAACTCTGGGTTTAAAATTATATTTTATTGTAAAATTATATATTTTAAAAAGGTCTGATAAATATTATTATTATTATTATTATTCTGATTTTGAAATTTAAAAACACCCTATTGTATTTTTTAAATTTTAATTAATTAAACAAAATTTTTATCTATTAGAAATCCCCTAAGTAAAAATCTGTATATGTTTTCAAAGGGATTAGTGAGATAAAAATAAAAACTCTGTTTTTAATCAAGCTGCTGTTATCACCTTAGATGAGTCTATAAAAGGGCTGATACAGGATTAGCTCTAGTCTGATTAATAGTTTTTTGTAAGAAGGGCCAGTTGAAGAGTTGGTGGCAGTATTTTGTTGCAACTTGATGAAGTTTGCAGCAGTTGTTTTTAGCTGACCAGAGAGTTGGCAAAATAGCTACTATGAAGTTATGTGGCTGAAGGCAGAACAGTAAATTCAGGAACTGCTACTGTTTTCCTGGTAGGAGTTTGAATTCACATCAAGAAAATGACCCACTTCTTTGTGCTGTAATTCATAGCCTTAAACATGGAAAGGACAGCTGCTTGCCTGGAACAGTTCTACACAGACAGGAGGCCAACTATGGACCAACATTATACATGGATTATACTTTTATCTGATGATGACAATCACTAAAACCGAACTCATCAAGAAAAAAAAAATCTTCTAGCTTGCTGAAGAATTAATTAGCATCAGATATATGCAGAAAAGCATGGATAAACATATATATAGCTGGTGAGTTGTTTTAAAACAAGTCATATAAAAATAGACATATATAGAACAATATTATTTTTAAGTCGGTTAAAAATCTATATATTTAAAAGAATATAAAGTAATTTTGCTTGAATTATAATTAAGAGTCGAGAATAATTCATTGACCAACTGGTTTTAAAGGCAAAAGAGACGTTTTTGAACAATAATCATCTGGACATTATTATTAAAAAAAAAATTTATATTAAAATAAAAGTAAAGAATCGATGATTCTATAATTTAATTTAAAAACGTTGATAATTAATCAACAAATACCTGTCAAAAATTGACTATACTTTTGAGAACTTACAAATCGAAACTAATTTTAAATTGTATCTATATTTTGTTTATACACATGTATAAGTAGGAAATTTAAGTATTAGAAAATTATAATACTATTGTAAAAAGTTGAAATAGATAAAAGTCAGTGTGCGTATGTATAAACAAGCACACTCATATATGTAAAATTTTAATATATATATTTTTTATTAAATGTCAATTTATTTTTATTTTTCGCGCGTCTGTGCGCATATATATATAAACCATAGTAATAATTTGAATATATTTTATTATACGTTTTGTAAATTAATGTAACAATTTAAATGTTGAATAGTAATTATTTAAATCTCAATGTGATCATTTGAAATTTTGCATTATAATCAAAATCAGAAAATTCACTCACATATGTGTGAATATATATGTCAATTGTATTGTAAATAAAAATGTGTGTCAGATAGACCCTTATGTGTAAAATTTTGATCATTTTTCTAAATTAAATGTTAATTCAAACATGTTAATTTTGTATCAAGCCACATGCCTGTGTGCTGAATGGGTTTGAATAACTCTAATTTATTAATCATGTAACTCAATGTATACTTTTCAAAATCAGAACCCTTATAAGACCGTAATCATTTATTTTTTTGTTATTAATAAACTTGTATTTAATTGTTAAAATTGTATTCCATCATCTCTTGTTCACATACAGTAATATAGCCCATGTTCTCTGAGCTAGATTTCGGACACGGATAAATGGGGATGTGTTTAGTGCTTTGGGCATCCAGAGATGATCAATCATCATCCTGGTTGGCGCAAAAGAGGATACTCTTTAAAGCCCATGCACTATTATTTTTTATTTTATATTAGTCTTATTAAAAATTTAAGTTTATAGTTGGCCAGTACAAGTGGCCTGAGCATTGATGATGATCAGCATGTTTTAAATGTCCCAGCATTATTGTTTCGATTTCTGATTATTGTGTATTTTAATGAATGGGCACTAAACTGGTGCATCCAAGTTATGTTTATATAATTGCCCAAGCTGGCAAAGGCTCTATGGTTAGCCTGGTCTACAGAAGACCCATTTCCAATCCAGTCACAAGGTTGACTGTTGATTTATATTTTTTATGGTTCAAATCCAGCCACAAGATGGTCTATTGATTTTATTCTGATTTATTGTACTGATTTGTTTATTCCCATCAATGATGATGATGGATGGTTATTTCTCTCGAGTACTCATACTTTTATTTATAATGCTGGTTGAATTTATGATTAATTATTATAGTTGCTCTTCAGAGTGACTGGCTGGTCTCTCAATGTTCAGAGATCTCTTGATCTCATGCTCCTCTTAAATATTTTGTACTTATATTTAATATTTTAAATTATTTATATTTTCCATTTTAAATGGACTGGGAGTGATGATGATTTTTCAATCACCCCACAATCATGTCTTCGCTTTACATTCTCTCACCCACCCCATCCTGTTACAATATATACACACACATAATATTATTTTTTAATATATGTGATTACTCGTGTTAGCTAATGAATCAAATATTCTTAATAAACCTTTTAGCACTATTTACTTACTAAGCCAATGCAAAATGAACATTTGAATTAGCTGTTTAAGATGTATATAAAGATTAACAAATCTAGAAAGTTGTCCAAATAAGTGTGAAATCCATTGCAATACATACATAAATACAGCCTAATTAATTGTGGTCTAATTCTAACTTCCATAAGAAACTTCATTCATTACTCACTTGCAAGTTTGTGCAAATGAAGAATTTTAGATTAAATATTCGCAATATAATAAATACAACATTACTTTCCAATATGTTATGTAATTTTGGTAGAGACTAATTCACCAAATGCTATGAGTTAATATATGTAATAAACTGCTAATTTAAGGATGAAACAATTACATTCCAGATATTATTTATTTGTCATGGCTGAACAATCTATAGAGTAAGTAAAAACATGTTGAAATGTTTACTTACAGTATTTAGTTCATTAGTCAAAATTAAAAAATTAAATATAATATTGGAAAATAACTGTTAAATTACAAATTTTGGATTTAAAAAATTCTTTATTTGTTTGGTCTTGAAAGGAGCAAATGAATGAATTTTCCTGTAAAAATTAGAACATATTATAAATGAGATTGTATTTACATTTGAATTGTGATGGGTTTCTCCTTATTTGAACAATATATTATTCCTAATATACATCTAGGATAACTAATCGTCACTTTGCATGAGGGTGCTGAATTTTATATATATGACTGCAGAAATATAATTGAAAGATTGTTTCCTTTTTTATGAGTAAAGCAAATTTTCTAAAGACCATTCTATATGTCCTTTGGTTGAAACTGGAATTAATATGTAATTACTTATGTAAATGAACATGATTGAAATGCAGTCCACTAGAACACATCAACAAGTGTGGAGAGTTTACAAACTTTTTGTTTAAGAACAAGAAAAACTATAGTCTTTTTTTTCCAATTGTGTGATAGTTCTTAACTAAAATATCAGTTGAGTTTCTTGAAGTTACAATAAATGCATGTATGAATTACATTCTTTTTTAAAACATATTTACAATCATGATAGGCAAAATTAAATCCTGGCCTTGATTTTCAGGAATCTATAAAATCATTACCCAAAATAATAATGTGAAAGGCTAAAACCTTTGATAGAAATGCCTTAAAAATGCTTATGGGACAGCAATCAGATGTAATAATGACTGCATGTGAAACTCTCAATTCAAGAACACAAGCCAGAACTATGAGAAAAAGATGGGAACCCAGCTTCTTCTCTACCTAAATTTATATATAAATAAATCAGACTCAAGCATTCCGAACTAAGAGCATGAAGCTTAAAACACCTTCACATTTAATTCATTAAATATTATATATAAATAAACAATGTGAAATATTTTAATTTATAATGAAGCAATTTTCAAATCTAATGAAATGATAGTAACAAATGTAAATATATTAAATTTATTAAGCACTAGCAGATGATCTAATAATAACATGAAAGGCTAAAACTTTCAACAAAAGTGCCTTAAAAATACTTATGTGACAGCCAATCAGATGTAATAATGACTGCATATGGAACTCTCAATTTAATAACTATGAGAAAAAGATGAGAACCCACCTTCTTCTCTACTTAAATTTATATATAAATAAGTCAGTCTCAAGCATTCCGAACTAAAAGGTTGGCTGTCACATAAGCATTTTTAAGATGCTTCTATTGAAGGTTTTAGCCTTTCACATTATTATTAGATCATCTGCTACCACTTAATATATTTACATTAACCAAAGTAGTAAATAGTGGCTGAAGACAGAGAGTGTTATGAATCTCTTGATTGTGAATCCAGGCAGTCATTTGATGATGATTATTTATTTATCTACTTACAACTGCAGATCACTTTCAAGTAAAGGAAGATTGCATAAATTGGAAAAATAACTCTCTAATGTTAAATAAGATACAGTTGAAATATGTGAAATGAGAAGAAAAATGAAGAGATAATTTATTTGAAAAGTATACATGTACTGGAAACACAAATGGAGTGGTTTCATTATAAGTAAAAAGTGGAAGAATAACAATGTGGATATTGGTGGTATATCAGGCAGAGGGCAAGATTAGTTTTTCAACTTAGTAGAAGATACTAAAAAAAGATAATTTAGATTTATGCTACAAGACTCTTTGGGATGAAGTCATAAATGATTTTTGTATTTATGTGTAAAATGTTTTGATCAAGTCAAATAACATTTTAAAATTGCCTTGGAAGACATTAATGTTAGAATTGATGTTCATTAAAGAATAAAAGTTTTGTGATAAATTTGGGTATGATGAGAGAAATGACATTGTCTGTGAAGTTCACAGGAAAGTAAAAAATATTTATTAAAAACTTTTTCTTTGAGAAAAATGCTAAATAAAAATAGATAATGAAGCATTCAAAGAAAATTGCATCAGAATTGGATTATAGTTTCACTAACAACAAAAAATGTATTTCAAAATCGTAATTTTTTTTATAGATTCAATAAAAGATATGATCATCAAATACTTAAATTAAAATACATTGTAACTCAATATTAGAGAGATGAAAGCTGTTAAAATAGGCAATATTAATGATTGATATTTCTAACTTGTAAAACTCTCTAATAAATTTAAATTAGAATTTGTTAATCATTTTAAAATATTGTCAGGTTTTAAAAACGATTCAAATTTTACTAAGATAAATAAGAAGATATTTGCTATTCGGCTAAAAAGTGGAATAAAAATAACTGTTCCAGACGCTGAAATTTAACAGTAAATTTTCAACTGAAATGAGACAATATGTGATGAAAAGAAGTACGACAATATCTAAATATAATCCATCAAGAAGAATTGAATATCAGGAGTTTTTTGAAATGGTACAAAAAATAATTAAAGATATCAGAAAAAATAATTTTGAATTGGTAAGAAAAGCTATAGAAAAGAATAAAAGTCTCAAAAACGTTAAACACCCTGAAAAAAAGTGTTTCACAATGAAATGCATAACTGACTTCTATTAAGAATTATATAACAATGAAGAACAAGAAACAAAAATCTCCATCCAAGTACTACAGCTTCTGAATTGCCGAGAATTTTACATGAAGATTTACAACATGCAATTAAATCCATAATAAAAAAGCCTCAGGAAAGGATGTAATTGTTTTTATTTTAAAAGAAGCAGGTAAAAAATATAAAATTTTTGACAAAACCATATATCAAATATCTAAATGTTAAAGATGTATGAGATGAGTAAAAAAATATAGTAATAATATTGATATTTAACAAGATATTAAACTTATGTCTTCTATTAGTTTTATACAAAATCTTTATCAAAATAATTATAACTCATCTACAATAAAATTTAGACGTAAACAACTAAAAGAACAAGCTGAGTTTAAAAGTAGTTTTAGAACAATGATCACATTCAAACATTAAGAGAAGTTATAGAAAGGACCTATGAATATGAATTGTCATTGTGGTTTGAATTTGTTGATTATAAAAAGTTATTTAATTCTATAAGCATTACAATAGTATTTAAAACTTTTGACAATCAAAATATAGATCCAGAATATTGTCGTGTACTAAAAAATATTTATCAAAATGTAATAAAGTGATTAGATTACATCTTTATACTGAAAAATTTAATGTTGAAAAAGATGGATGATAGAGTGATTCCACATCTTTAAAACTTTTTACAGCCATTTTACAAGAAATATTTTATGGATTAGAATGGAAGCTAAAGAAAAAAAAAAAAAATACATGGAAATTATTTAAAATTATCTAGATTTTTTAAAGTATAATAAAATGTTGCAGGAGTTATCTGATGAAAATATAGAAAATAAGACTAAAGATAAATATTAAGAAGATTAATATTCACTGGATATTTTCAAAACAATAAAATAATGATTGTCATAAATTAAAAGATGTTAACAACTATCAATACTTTGTCTTGACTATCAATATATATATATATATATATGCTTTATTTCAATTTAACAAATCATGATTTAATGAAACAACAATTTCAATGCTATCATAAATTCAAGATGGTGATTGCAAAATTGTTTTTTTTAGACAAATTACAACAATTGAAATACATTTACTATACTCTATTTTTACACACAGGTTAGTACTTTTTTATTAATAATATTCTTTTTAGTGAAATGTTTATTTATTAATTATTACTTTTTCTTTAATTTTAAGCTTTGTTTATATATAAATACAATTTTTAATATTATATATAATTTTAATCTGCGGTAGCAACTTGAATTTTTCACTATAGAAAATAATATAATTGCTTAGCATTTGCCTGAAGCTTTGAGATGATGTTATATTTGATGTGATAATATGGTAGACTATTTCCATCATCTATCAGAAATGTTGAATGTATAGAAAATTTTAAACTTTTATTTAAATTTTTCCAATGCAAACAATTTGTTAATCTATTTGTGTGTTATTATTAATAAGTTGTTTATACAGTATTTAAAAAATTTAAAATTTTCTATACAGTATGTGTGTAATTACTAACCTGTGTTGTCTATTTGCGTGTTATTATTAACAAGTTGTTTATATTTGAGGCGTTTAAATAAAGTTTAAATTTTTTATACATTTAACATTTACTGAGAGATGATAGAAATTGTTTAACATATTATCACATTATAATTGTTTGATTTGTTTTATATAATACTTCTGATTTATGAGATATTTTGAGGAACCAATTTATCTCTCTGACTGGGACAAAGCTGTATTTTCCAGGGCATAAGAACAAACTTTTTTCTATTACTGTTATGTATGTAAAAACTACTTTTTTAAAATATATATATATAAATCAGTAATTTTTTTTAGAAATATGTATATAAAACTAACAAAAAAATATACATATGTGAACAAATTTAAATGCTTGGAACAAAAATATAAAAGATCATAAAAAAAATAGAAATTATAATCATAAGGTTAATTGCTTAAGAAATCATATGATATTTATTACCCAAATATCAGGTTTTAATTCCATTGACCATATAAAATTTTTATTTTAATATTATCTT
Organism: Epiperipatus broadwayi; assembly: GCA_028023455.1. Lineage (NCBI taxonomy): Eukaryota > Metazoa > Onychophora > Udeonychophora > Euonychophora > Peripatidae > Epiperipatus > Epiperipatus broadwayi. Next base: position 1,045,132 of record JAQFVV010012548.1, read on the forward strand.
TGTCTAGGAACCAATTTAGTAATCTTGACTGCTGGATTTTACCACTCTATCACTATGTGGAACTGCAGTACAATAGATCAAACATATTGTGGCTGGTATTCCATTGCTCTAAAGATCTATCAAAAAGTTTCTGTATATTAAATAAAATAATTAAACTCTTCTTGAAATTTTTTAGATTACTACTGTTCTTTTGCCATTGTAAGTCCTTTAGTCCAATTGGTATTAGAAAAAAAAACAAAGAATTTTACCTCATAAATCAGAAATTAGAAAGACAACACTGCTTACTTGCTTTAAAATCTTTTTAAAATTAAATGTTACCAAACACAAAGAACAGCAACTTAAAAGATTTATTATATAAAAATATTAAAATACTACTGTTTTTATTATCTTCCATACATGTCTTAATAATAATAAAATAAATTTATTGTTCTGTGTAGTTTGGCATAGTGATAAAGTAGTGAACTTCAGAGCTAAATGTTTTTCTTTAATCTAACTGAATAAAATTATTAATTGCTTAATCGGCCCTGGTGTTTTAATTCACAGATCTCCTGAGCAAGCTTTTTTCCCTTCTTGCCCAGCCAGTGATATCCATGAACATTATCTAGTTAATATGAAACTGTAAAACTAATAATGATTCTTGGAAGAAACATAAAAGACATTTCTCTGTTTTGCATTTCAAACTTTTGAGAGAGATATTTATTGATGCTTTAAAAAATAAATCCACTAAAAAAAGAACACAGTAAAATCATGGGAGCTATTTACATTTCTCTCCTAGCTTAAATCTAGCTTCTGCACTAACTTTATTCCACTTTGTAACTATCTTCAATCATTCATTTTAAAGAAAAGACTAGAATAGAGTGATATGGAGTTGAATATAAACAACCATATGCAGTATGCAAAAAGAAAAATCATTGAATCTAGTTTATCATAGTTTTATATTAAAATATTTTAAGAATGATAATAAATTTCTTTTTTTCTCTATCTTAGCATAATTTATAATACAATCCTATATATAACAAAAAGTGTATAATCTATATTTACGAATATATGAAAAATTTGTACTTTGAGAGTGTAAAAAAAATCTGTAGTAATGGCTCAGTGAAGGTTCTATATTATAATAAGAAGCTGCTTAGAGGGATTTTTCAATAAACAATTTGAAAAAATTTGATATTCTTTAAGAAATTATTTTACATACTCTAATTCAAATAGTTCTTATATTCTCAGATTTTGATACTTTTTATGTATTTTTTAACTACTATTTTACTTTTTAAACAAATAAAGATCTTGTAAAAAAATAAAAGCAAATAATCCTAAGATGAATTTCTGGATGATCCAGCACTCACACAATCAATTATTAGACTAAATATTATTCCAGTATTTTACAAAAAAATTCATTATGTCATTGTTTGTATGTAAGTAAATAAATAAAGATTATACAATAACAAATATTACATTTTTAATACATAAAAACTTCTTTCAGCAACATTTTATTGTCCTTGTCAGTGTATCATATACATTATTGTAAAAATTTATAAATTATTTTACATAGTGCGAGCTCAATTATTTTTTTGGCCCAAGAATGAAATTAAAATTTCATTAAAGAATAGCATATCTTTTTTATTAAATGGACATACATATTATTAAGTCCCTCTCCTTTCTCTAGATATACATAATATATAGTTATATCTTAAAACTACTCTCTTTTTTTCATTTTAAACAATGAATAAAGATATAAAAAAATTCCCATGATGCATTTCTGATTGTATTTAGTGATTTTCAGTTGCATAGGTCATGACTTTTGTAAAAATTCATATCATCATTATCAACCATTATCATTCCACTGCAGGATGAAGGTCTCTCCAAGTTTAATCCATCTTCTCCGATATTTAGCTTCTCTTCTCAACATCATCCCTGCACACTTTCTTATTTCATCCATCCATCTTACATATGGTCTCTTTCTGGATCTTTTACAATCTCTTGGAATCCAGTTTAAGATTTCAATTGCCCATCTATTATCATCTCTTCTAGCAATATGTCCAGCCCAACTCCACTTTAATCTTTTAATTTTTTCAATGAGATGAGTAACACCTGTTTGTTCTCTTACCCATACATTGCATATAGTATAGAGAAAATTGATATCAAAATAGTGACAGTTATTGAAAAATTCTACTTAATAAAAAGTTAACTTAAAAATGTATTATATAGGATTAATCTTTTAGTAATGTTTTCATGTTATTAATTATCAGATATGCTTCACAACATTCCAGAAAACTGTTGAATAACAATTCTCTAAAACTGATATACCAATAATTAAATATATTTTGGGTTCATCTAAATTTTCTAAGCACACATTTAGTCTTATGATGATTATGTCATTCATCTTGTTGATTTTTTAATTTTCTTTTACCTCCAACTTTCTGTGGTTTATACAACTTTCTTCTGTTCAAATTTTTATAATGTATCTAAATACATCCTTTAACCATTTGTGTTTTAAGTGAAATTTTAGTGTTAGAATGATTAATTATCTATTTGATTATTCTTCTATCATTAGAATTATAAAAAGGGTTTTCATCCAGGTGTAGTCTAAAGTTTTTCCATTAATATTAAAAACTTTCTAATCAAGATTTCTGATAACTAAGCTTTTGGCTTCTAAGCAAGCTTATGATTTTTTCTGATAGTTATCTTTGGTCAACTCTATGTTGAATATCATTAAGAGATACTTTGCATTTTTCTTTGCTTTTTCTTGTTTGTTTTTTCATCACAAAATTTAGATAAATGAAGCTCTAAAATATACAATAATCATATAAATATCTATAGGATGAACATAAAAATCTGTGTATTTAAATGGTTTTTAGGGCATACGTATAAAGAGTCAGAATTACTTTTGACATGGGTATGACAATAAAATTGGCAAACAAAGACTTTGAATGTGCCATCATCAGATTTTCAATGATATGGATGGTTGAAGAGCTGATAAGATGTTAAAGTTTGAAGATTTGTGATCTTAATATGAACAAAGCATTGATTGTATATATGTGTGGAAGATGATGATCCAGATCAACTGATGAGTGCTGGTTCAGTATGAAATACATATACATTGAGGATCATTTATCTTTTTCACATATATGTGGTAATGTGTATTGATTGTATAAGATGGAGTGAATGATTGAACTGAGCTTGAAAGTCTGTGTTCAAAACCCTTCTAATTAATAAGAATCAATTGTAAGCCTTAATAATTTTAATTATTGTGCAAATATGTAAAAGCTATTAAATATAAATTGTTGAGAATATATAAGAATACTTATGAAAATCTAATTTAATTAATACTTTGTAAAAATCACTGGTAAAAAAAAGTTTCATTCCTTGAATAACAATAATTGATTTACTATCTATATAACAACATGAAAGTTATATAGAAGTAAATCATTGTTTGTGTGACTAAAAAATTAGCATTGACATGAGAAACAGAGCATTCTTTGCAAGATCATTAAAATGAGTGTAGTAAGTATGACTTATGAATTGTTATTATGGTATTTTCATTCAAAGTTTGCTTCTTCATAAATATTATTATCTACTCTCAGTGCCACATATTTAATAGCCATTGTTTACTTACAATATTATTGAAATTATTAAATTTACTTAATTGTTATTTTAAATTGTAAGCTAGTTTGATTATAATATTTTATAAAGACTACTGTTGACAAATTTTCATCTGCCAAATATCAACAAGTGATGTATTATTCATATAATTTGGAAGTCAGATAAAAGTGGACTGCTTTTTGTTTAATTAGTAAATTAGCAATGATATAGTGAGAAAGAGAACATTCTTTATAAGTTCCTTTGCACATTCAAAGTTAATTTGCATTATTAAAAGTATTATAATGTGATATTATATTCTCCACTGTATGTACAAATTGTAATATACCTGCAGCATGGAGGAATTGATTGTTTTTGCCTTTTACCAACATTACAGTTCAATCTCCTCTGCACTTTTCTTATCTTTCTTATTAAAATAAATAAACTAATGGTTTAATAATTTTTATTAGTCAGTTATTAGATTAAGGTTAATCCACTTAATGAATAATACTTCTGTAATGTAATTTTCATCATCACTCTCAATCCAGGTAAGGACTGGTTTCTGTTCACTTTTACCACATTATGAAGGGATGTAATCATAAAAATATGATCAAAGATATATGAAAAGGTATGATTCCTAAGATGCACATTTTGTGTTGAACCAGCACTCATCTTGGGGATCATACATTTTTGACAATATATTTACGATTACACTCCTCCACAAGATATTAAACAAAATAAGAAAACAGTTCTTACCTTGCATAAGAGTGGTGTAGTGAAAATTACATTAGAAATATTATTCATTAAACAAATGGTTTGTTTCATAGGATTTCATATGAAGTTCAAGCAATGGAAAAGACTGAATTGATCTGTGATCCATAGATTTCAGGCTCAATAGTCTGCCATTCAATCAATGCACTAAATTCATATGATATCTATCTTATTTGTCTTGCTTGCTGAATATGATAGCCAAAGTTGTGACAAAAAGCTTAAGGATGTGAAGATATTTTTAAAATAATAATCAGAATTGTTCTCACTTTGTTATTTTCTGCAATTTCAACCCATTTGTCTTAAAGAAAAACAGGAAGAACCACAGTCATCATTGCGTTTAAAATCATATCCCCATCTTTAATTTTAATGACAACTGTCACTTTCACTTTCACAACCTTTGCCGTTTCTAAATTTAGCCACATTCACTTTTTTTTTCATTCTGCTTTTAATCTTTACTAATAAAACTCTTTAAGTTTTGTTCGTATTCATTTATATGCGTGATTTGTATTTAGCTGCTATTTTCACCAAGTTAATTAATTAAACATGCGCGCACACAATTTTGAATTTTTAAATGAATGATAGAAAATCAGCATGATGTGAGGGAAAAAAAAGAGAAAAAAATACTTTTGTTGATTACATTTATTTACTATAAAAGTATTTTTTAAGTTGTAATATATATTTTTTTTATTTTAAATATTTTTAATTAATTTTATTAGAAATATTTAATGTCTACTATAAATTAGCTTACTGATTTTCATTTTGTAATAGAAAAAAAAAACAATTTAAAAATTTTTCTAAATCATTTAATTTTTTTTATTATCATTATTAAAAATATATAATTAGAAAGTAAACACATTTTAAATAAGTATAAAATTTAGAAAATAAATAATTATAGGTATATAAAATCAAGTTTTATAACTTTGTGTAATCTTTAAATACACATATAAACATTATTAATCGATAATATTTAGAGAAGTGGTCCCCAAATTAAGGCTCAATTCTGTCTCTTCAGGGCTTGAATATCACACGATCTTTTGAATAATAATCACTTGATCATTTTTTAAACAGATAACATCAATAACGGTTACTTATAATTCTAACTCAAGATTCGAACTCAGACTTTCACACGACCACTACTCTCAGTGTCATCTCATATTGCTGACCCACCTGATCACACACATGTCGAAAAGATAATTACCAATATAGTATTTCATGCTAAACCAGCAATCATCAGTTGGTCTAGATTACTATCCTCACACATATATACAATCAGTGCTCAGCTTTATATTAAAATAGCCAATCTTCATACTTTAATGGACAGGCTTTAACAAGGGCTTTGAACGTTCCATCATCAGATTTTCAATGAAATGGAAGGCTGAATAGTTGTGAGTTTGAATAGTTTGAAGACTGTCCATTAAAGTATGAAGATTGGCTATTTTAATATAAAGCTGAGCACTGATTGTATATATGTATGAGGATAATAATCTAGACCAACTGATGATTGCTGGTTTAGCATGAAATATGGATATTGGTGATTATTTATCTTTTCAATATGTGTGTGATCAGGTGGATCAGCAATATGAGATGCCAATGAGAGTAGTGGGTCATGTGAAAGTCTGAGTTCGAATCCTGCATATATTACATATATAAATGCAGATTTAAGCCTGTACAATGTATTAATTCTAACTCAAGAAAAAAGAAAAGAGTAAAAAACAGAGAAATAAAAAGTTACAGATGAGTTTTGAGATGATTATACAAACCAATTCATCACCAACAAACTAAGATCACATCAACAGACTTAGGTTTTTCTCACCTATATTATAAGAATATTATTCTTAAATAAAATTTTTCCAGTGTATTTTTTTTAGGTCAATAAAAAGATATCTCCTTTCCATAGATTAAATTTGGAAAAAAAAAATACCTTGCTAAATATAGCTGCAGCATAATAGAATGTGTTTTCTATCTCACATCCAAATCTATTTTTCTAACTAAATACTTAATAAGGTACTTAAATTGATTCACATTATCAAAATAATAATCATTTAATTTAAAAATTGTTAAACTTCCATCACTGTGTGATAAAATACATCAAGTTGTTCAAACAATAATTAATAGATAAATTTATTATAAGTTTCTGTTAAAATATTAAGATTATTCTTTGGATTGTAAAGAATAGTAAAAGTAACAATACAATATAAATCTATGAATCAACAAGATGCCTATTTTTTTTTTGGAATTTGTTTAATTAAAACCACCAGCATTAAATTTAAGCACATTGTTTTATGAAGCTATATATAAACATTGTAAAAGACTATCAGAAAAATGCAAATAAAGATGCCTGCTTAACATCAATTTTCATTTCAAATGCTATCAGTTTTTCATCACTATGCATAAATTGTAATGTAGTTAATTTCAAGCATTTCCACACACCTTCTAGATAACTAAGTCAAATGCCTTAACCAAACTGTGAAAAACAATCTACAGCTGACAGCTCTCCTCATGACATGACTCTTGCATTTGCTTAGCATTATATCCAAAATTATAGACTTTTGGTAAACACTTACTTATGGCCTCTATTTGGTAAATCTTTATTTTGCAATAATTGTTGATTTGTCTATTCTTTTTATTTTTGTAAATATAAACAAAATAAAAATCCTTACAATCATATAGCATAAATGCATAGGTCTATATTATACTAAAATCTCTAATAATTTTGAAGCTGAAATAAAAGTGCCACATTTTAAATTTTTTCCAAGAATTTCGTCAAAACTCATATTTTATTGTTTTTAAGACTACGGAGAGCAGTTTTAGCTTCATCAAAGTAAATAGTTCTGTCTAAATTTAAGTGAGTCAATATAAATTTATTTTTTTCTTGTAAGTTAGCTATGATGTAATTCTAAAATTAAAATGCTGTTAAGAGGAAGCATGTGGCAGCACTGGCAAACTACCATCAGTAATACTCAAAGGTCATTGATTGTCACAGTACTAGAGCTCAGATGTAGGCAGAGAACTGAACATATATATATATATAAGAATAAATTATATGTACATACCATAGATAATATGTAATAAAATAAATTCTACTAGTGTATATAGATAATTGTCAACTATTGCAGTAATAAATTTTGGTCTAAAACAAGATTTATTACTTTGTTAAGCCAGACTTTTGGTAGTGTATTTTTGTCAAAGCATGACTAAAGTGAAAATTAGTAAATGTATTAGCATATCCTCAAGCACATAAATGTACATTAAACTAGTCATTGATTATAATAGATTTGCCTATTTGCATGTGTAAATTGACCTAGCAGTTGGCTGTGCCATTGGATTAATCAAACAGTGCTTGGTAAGAGGAATGCTATTGGCTCCTATATTTATGGAGTTCTTAAGAGTTAAATATGTGTCATGCTTCTTTTTATTTTTTATTATTAGTTTTCTAGGCAAATAATTTTAGTATCACAGGTTTATAAAAATTACCAGATTTTTTCTCATGGTTTATAAATACTTAAAATGGAGAATCACTCAGCATGCTCATTTATATAATAGAGCTAAATAATGTAACTGCACTTAAATCTCAGCATGAGAAAAAAGCTGATCATTCCTTTAAATATGTTGTTACTAAAATTATTTTCCTAGAAAATAATAAAAAAAAAAAAGCATAGCACCTAAGAACTCCATAAATATAAGAGCCAATAGCATTCCTCTTAGCAGGCACTGATCTTTTAATCCAATGACATAACCAAATGATAACTCAATTTACACATGTAAATAGGCAAATCTATTATAATCAACTACTACTTTAATGTATACATATGGAGATATGCTAAAATATTTGCTAAAATTCACTTTATTAGTGCTTTGACAAAGATGCATCGTATAAAAAGCCTGACTTAGCAAAGTAATAAACATTGTTTTAGACCAAAATTTGTTATCATAATAGTTGATGATTATCTACATACTCTTGTAGAATTTATTTTATTATATAAATAACATACAATAATGATACAAGTTATTTGAATAGTTTGGTAAATAAAATGAACTAATGTAATTTGCAGAAATAATTTAATAATATAAAAAACGTATGTTTGTATGTATATATAGTACGTATACATTATCAGATACTACATATATATATATATATATATATAGTTTTTAATGTCATCAATAGAATTTTTAGATCCTTTCGCAACTTTTTTTTTTAAAAACATCTTTTTAATATTTATAACATGTTTAAATGTTTTTTTAAATATACATAAAGCAAAAGACCCCTAAGATTGAGAAGACTAAATGCATTCGTTTGTTTTGCTCTACAATAGTAGCGTCCCTAATATATTTATCCATATACAGATATACATATACACACGTGCAACTTATACGTATTAGCTGCGGTTTCTTCGCCAAGTGGAAATCGATTCTTATTCCAATTATCCATTCGTTTGATTTTTTTTTTTGTTATCCACGTTAATTTTAAAATTTATCCAAACCTACCTACCTATAGTTAAAAAAAAACAAAACAATACCTTTCATATTCTGCTTTTTGTGAATGGTACATGTCTACACATAAAATATTGTGTATGTTTATTTTATCTATTAAGTTCAGGGACAGCTTTTTTGTCTATTTTTTAAATTCATACATACGACTGCCAGTGTCATTTTTGATATCCAGCCAAGATACTTTTTGTTGATATTATTGTCTTTTCAGTGAATCTGATTATATTATATGACTAATGAACGTCAGCTTGTGCCTTCCAGTGATTTTGGCTTCCAATGATTTTCCAATGATTCTAAGATTTAACGAGATTTAAGACAGCTTTGTTCCTAATTTTTGCCACCCATGCTTAACCCAAAAGTTTTCTATAATACCTCAATTTTAAAATGTCTATTTTTTTTTTTACAATCTATTGTTTTTATCGCATTTGTAGTATATAAATGTAAATACATATAATTAGAAATATAAACAACATTTTTTATTAACTATCTTGGTTAATAATAATTTAAAATAAAGACAATTTCTATTTCTACAGCAATGGCATAACAAGAGTTTTAATATACTTATTAAAATTATATAGAAGTCGCAGATACAAACATACCATTTATATTTTATTAATGTACCATCAACAAATAACTTCATAATTAATGATAAATCTTTTAATTTAGATACCATGATCTATTACCCGACCGATCATGATTCTTTGCCTGTCTGCTCATAATTATAAATATTTTTTATTTAAAAGACGTTGTCATTACAGTTTGATCTTTTACAGCAATCTGGGTTACTCTGTTTTGAATAAAACCACACTCATGACCTGGAATTCAAATTGAAATGAATTTATTCAGATTCACAAACCCAAAGATAATCCACCTAACCATTCAAAACTAATGCATCTATAAATACCATTTTCTTATAAATATTTTTTTTAATCTTAAGATGAGTGATTTTAAAAATGAAATTTATGAAGAAAAATATATATTACTATTGATTTGTAATGTAGATGATTGATATGAAGATTCAAATAACTTTAAAGAATATGCTATATGCTATATGCAAAAAAGTTTTTAAATATATTAAAGAAAATCAACAAAATAAAAAAAATAATAAGTATTTACATTTAGAATTTGAGCTAGCAGAACCAATAACATGTGGTTAAGTTTGCTTTTCCTGGTGGATTTAATTCTAATTAAATTTACATGCATCTGCAGAATTATTTTTTTTTAGAATCTATAATTTGAGATTATAATATTAAGATTTTGTCTAAAAATTTAGTTTTAAAAATCAAGGCTGAGAAAACTAGCAAACTTTAAGACTTCAATATGCAATCTTGAAATCAGGGTTGAGAAAACTAGCTAAATCCTAAGATTTCAATACTGATTTTCATTTTTACTTTAAACAGTATTTATTATTGTTTCGTTGGTTTTTATGAAGCCAATATTATTCACATTATTTGAATTTTTTCAGTAAAATAAAACAATCAAAATAATTATAATACATTTGATAAGTTTGGAATACTTTGTGTAAAATAATAAATAAAACTAAAAAAAAAAGTATTATAAAATATGTAAATGTTTTCTGCTTTAGAAGCTGCTTAATTGCTTTTCCATTTGTACTGCTAGCATCAGTTTATTTTTAATACATCACAGAATATACAGATTAAAAAATAAGTTTCCTGGTGATTCCTAAAAATCAGTTGAAAAAATAATAGTAATGATATTAACAATCAATAAAAAGGCATGAATTCTTATTTTATATTAAAGTTTTCAGATCAACAATAAATATGAGTTTAATTTCAGAGTATTTGTACTAATAAAATTAACCTGATATGTACTTGGTTATATAGAATCTAGAAACTGTAAAAAAATCATGATATATTTATGTATGATCATAAAACAGGCTGTATAATAAATCTGAGATTAGTCTGAAGACTACTTAACAGAATAGAAATGTCCATATTTCCGTATTTCTAAAACAATTTCTATTTTCCTACCTATCCATGTTTATGCTCCATATAAAACAACATTCCACAGAAAATATTTAGTGGTATATTTTCTTAAATTTTATTTCAATAAATTCCAAAATAATATACTACCCATATAAAGTATTGTAATTTTCATTCTATTTTTTATCCTTATTTTTAGTAAATTATCCATCTCCCAAATATTTAAAAGTATAAACCTTCTGTTCAATGCCTTGCTTTGTTTTTACTTCCATTTATTTTTTTCTAGATCTGCAAAATTTTATCAATGCTACATTAAATTTGAGCATATTGTCATTATCTGATAATAATTTGCAACAGCAGAAAATCAAATTCAAGGAGCCTTTTATTTTTAAAACTAGCCCTATCATTATCAAAACCACTTTTAATATAATTAGACAAAAAGGAAAATTTATGTCACTCCTTTATATTTTTTCTGTACAAAAACATTAAATATTACAAATATTTTCAAATTCACATAAAATTTCATAAATTAAAGGCAATACTAATATTATATATTTAAAAAAAATACTAATTTTTTTAAATGAATATAACTGTTATTTTGACAATGGTGCTCAACACCAAAATGCATTAAAGTGATGTTTATTATGAATTTATGTGATTAATATTGCCTTTAAGTTTCTATATTTCAGTGACAAGTTCAGCATATGAACTGATAAATGACATTTGAAGTAAATTATCCTTTCCAACATCTGGATTAATTTTTAAAGATATGTTGAATGTATCCACATTACTATAGCATGCTTTCATCTAACTTTTTTTTAACCTGAATACTTTTTTAACTTACATTAAAAAAGTTTATCTGATTTGTCTTTTTTTAAGGATTTTGCAAGTTTCTCAGATTTAGTAAAATAAATATTAATGTACTAATTTTTAAAAAAACATATGATTGTAATATTATAATACAAATATGTCCACTATTAGTTTATCACTCAGTTTTGGCACTTTTTAAACAGTTTTCTTTTTCTGATTCAGCTGATTCTCTTGCTTTCATTAGAAATCTGTAAATATTTTATAATATTACTCTGTAATATAAGAAAATTATTTATGGCATTAAATATCAAAATTTTGAATATGTTACAAAATTATTACAATTATATTTAAACACAATATATAATAATTCTTAAGTTATCAACAATGTCAACCTGAAGTCAAAGCAACCTCCTTTAACAATAAAGGTGTTACTACCCATATCTATGGTCTGATATGTTTATGTAGACACTACAGATTGCCAGTTAACCTTTATTATTAAAGAAGGTTGCCTTGACTACAAATTAAGATTGTTGTCAGGTTAAGAACTTATTGTTATTATCTACATTTATAAACCGATTAAAGCCTTGAGTAATTGGATTTATTGACTTAGTAACTATATTTATATGTAATTTTAATCTATAACATAGTTATTATAAATTATGTTGATGTGCAATTACAACCATTTTGTAGTAGAAAAAGAAAAAAGACAAATTGACATCTAATATCATAGAAATCATCTTATAATGCAATTTAATAATTAAATAGTATTTTCACTTTGATAAAGGCTGCAGGTTAAGTCAAAAGCTAAAAAAATATGCTTTAAAAAAGACAAAAAGGAAAATTGTATTATTGTTATAATATGATGCTCCATTCACCAATATTGTAAGATAACATACTCTTATAGAAACTAAGGCCATGCTCCATGATTAACTTTTTAAAAATTAAATTAAGGGTAGTCTATTTAGTTTCAATAATAATTTATTATTTCTAATGTATACAGTGATGTGTAATCATACAATTGGGGTTTACATTGTTGTTCTAACTATCTTGTTATTTCCATTTGGGTTCTGATGAGTCTATGTTGTCCAATATGGTGTGAACATTAGATCTTTCACATATTTGTTATCTGATTGTTAGCCCCCCCCCCCTTTTTGCCTTGTTGTTAGTTTGGCATATTGTATAATGTCCAAGTGTCTTCAAATGTTTTCGGCAATGCCAGGAGTTGGTCTCTCTTCTGGATTTTAATCATTGTTTTGGAAAAAATCTGTTTTATATTAGGTTGTGGGTGTTCCATGTAGTTTACAACGTGTAACCCATATGGCATAGTTCAAAAACACTGAGAGACGTATTATTGGATAGGTTTTAGTATTGATACTATCTTTCAGAGATGAGATCAGTTGGAAATCTATCTTGGTGTTGGAGAGTATGATTTTTCGGATCACTCTGAATCCCATACATTGTGAGAAAAGGTGTTCCAATGTCTCATCGCCGTTCATGCAAATGCTGCAAGTAGGGTCTATGTTGTGACCACATTGTATTTAATGAGGAAGTCTAGGTATTTGACCTCTAGACTCCATCTTTTAAAGTTGGATACCAGTTTCTGATTATTGTAATAAAATGTGTTGATTATAGGATGTAAGATTGGATAGAGGATTGTGTATGCTTGCCATAATGATATTTTAGAATTGAATGTGGAGTCATTTATTGGGCAGTGCTGTTTGATAAAGCTTGTGTTTCTAGTGATCCATGTTTGTCTGTCTGGTGGGATTCGGTCAGTGGGTGTTACCTTTTGAAGGAAAGTTGTTTGGAGAATTGTGTTAAAACCATATGATGCTACCAAGTTGTGTATGACATTGTGGGTTTTTTGGTAAATCAATGCCTGAATGGAGTGGAGAGCAAGACCATTTAGCTTTCTTGGTTGCTGAGTGCCTTTGAGGCTGATCGCGACCATTTTACCTTTCCAGAAAAGCCTTGAGCACAAGCCATTTATTTTATTTATGAAGCTTTTGTTGCATTTGATAAATGGAAGAATGCTATTTTTGGCATCACATTCATGTTAATTAGTGCTACCTTGCCAGGGAGGGAAAGGTAGACTTGTGACAAGGAAGTGATGAATTTGTTTGTTGTTTCTAGGATGTTATCCTGAATCTCTTTGGTCATTGCTGTGGTAGATTTGAATATGGAAAAACCCAAGATATCTCTGTGGCTTGGCAGAGAAGAGGGTGTTAATTTTCCTTCCTGAAACAATTTGCCAGGAGGCAGACTTGCTGGGGTTGAATTGCAGCCTGTATTTCTCAGTATAGCGGCTTAATATTGTTTGTAGCAAAGGAATATGTTTTCTTGATGGTAGGATGATCATTACATCATCCATGTAGGCAAATGTGTTGAATTCTCTGCTTAAATTGGGTATAAAAAGACCTGGTAGATTTTTTTCCAAATCCATCAGGAGAGAATTTATATATGCGATGAAGCATAGGGCACTGAGGGGGGAACCCTGAGGGAGAGCTTGTGCTGGTTTAAATTCGGAGGTGATATTACCATCCATAGTGATAAAAATTTCCCTGTTGTATAGTAAGTTGCTTATGATCTGGACAGCAGCTGCAGGAACATCATACTCGGCCAAAATATTTAAGAGTATGTCTATATGTACCGAGTCAAAAGCTGTAGCAATGTCCAGTTGAATAGCTATCGGCCCTGACTTCCAGTGGATTCTGACATAGTCAATGATGGAGATTGTTGCCCATTGCATGTGCAGTAGAGGATCCCTTCTTGGCATATTGGTTGTTAGATATGTGCTTTAAGACATTTGGTTGGATGAGGTCTTTGATCACAGACTCTACAATTTTAATTAGCAGGGGTGTCATGGAAATAGGTCTGATGTTTGAGTGATCCATAACCTGATTTTTTTTATATAAATGGAACTAGTGCCACTGGGTAAAGGTTAGGTATCACTCTATTACCAGTTGCTAGGTAATCCACCATCTTCTTCATTATGGGAATTGCAAATTGATTGAGATGTAGGATTAGGAATCTGGAAATTCCATGTAATCCAGGATGTACACCATCTGGAAGGGAAGATATTTTCTGTTGGAGAATCCTACTCCTAGGTTTTCTGTGATCCCATGTGGTGCCTGTGGATCAACTTCAGACCAGGATTGTGTGCCATTGAAGATTGTGGTTTGCATTCATTGCCGGAAGCGTTCTTTTATTGTGTTCATCATAGGTATTCCCAGTAAGGTTTTCCCATCTGCAATGATGGAGGTGGGAGTGGTTTTGTTATTTTTCCCTCCAAGTGCCCATCTCAAGTAGCCTTTTGTCCAGTGATGTTGTTGTGATAAATAACATTTGGCTCTCCTAATGGATAGGTATTCCGCCAGGGATTTTTGTCTTAATTGGTATAGGTTTTTAAGACTATATATATCTTGTGTTTTGGTAGGTTGACTTTGGAGCATCTGAAGCTGATTCTCTATTTGTAGAAGATCTCTGAAGAGGCCATTAGGGCCTTTGACTTTCATGGTGTGGTGTTTTAATATTGTCTGTAGGATGCCTATAAATGAAAACCAGGCTTCTTCAGCTGGTCTTGGAAGGATGCTGATTTTGTGAAAATATATATAAGATTCGGACGATGGCCTCTGTCATGTCTGATTTTGTTACCATCTGCATGGTTTTGTGAAGAGCCTCTGGGGTTGGGAGGCCAGTCATGGTTTCAAGAATAAACTACAAGGGCCATATGGTCCAAAAACGACACCGGTAAAAGTTTTGCATTTAGATGAAAATGTAAATCTGGTAAATAATATAATAGGTCTATTAGGGTTTGGTGGGAATTGGTGTAAAAGCAGTAGGATCCAGGAGGAAGGAATCCTTCCCCACACATCAAGTTTCTATTTATCAGTGGAAGAAATTTTAGGTTAAAGTGACCATATGTGGTGTTAAAATCTCCCAATATAAGTAAAGAGCCTGATTTGTTGCTAAGGATAGCATTTAAAATCTGAATTATTTTGTGATAGATAGTAGGATTGTTTGAAGTGTATATATATAAGCTAGATTTATGCTATAGCCCCAATAGTCTATTTCTAATAAGATTAAGTTGTTATCCAAATAGAGAATACGGAATTTGTTTGGAGGAAATTTTTTGTTAATTAATACTCCAACCCCTCCAGCTGCTGAATGTCCAACTGAAAATTTAGTGAAGCCCATAGTGGCAATTAATGTTTCTATTTTAGTGTCAGTGTTATTATGGAATTTGGTTTCCCCCATTAGAAGGATGTGGGGAGAGTTAATGCTTATCCAATTTCTAATTGCATGAGCACAGGCCAATGAGTTGAGGCCAAGGACATTAATCCCTGCAATTTTATAGTTTATAATATAGTGTCCCTGCCCCTCCAGCTGGCCCCTGGTCTCGGGGAGAATTTGGAAGTAAATGACTATAATTGGTTTCTTGATCTGATGCTTCTTCCAATGAGAGTTAATGTAGATTTGATTCCATGAGTACTGGAAGGTCCTCATTTTTCATAGAATCTGCTAATTCCAAATAGGGATCATCTTCCATTGGTGCTGAATCTGTCTCAGAGTGCTCAGAGGTTTTTCTTTTCTTTTTTTCCCATGACACTTTATGTTTACTTTGTGATTCTTGTGAATCTGGTTTTAATGTAGGTAGTTGTGTTATAAACCCAGAATTCATATCGTCATCTGAGCTTGATTTATCCGGAACATCTGATTTCCGTTTATTAATATTTGGTATAGCTTGTCGTGTTAGCTCTACTTCTTGTGAAAGATCCTGATTCCAATGTCCAGATAAACCATCCTTTTCCCCCAGGTTTGGAGTTTTGGTGTGTGCTGGATTGAATTTTTTCCTTGGTTTATTGGTTTTGCTACTTTCTTTTTGAGGATGTGGAGTTATTGTATTTTGTTTACTTTGTGACTTTCTAGGTGATTGGGTTTTATTTGTCTATTTTGATTCTGGTTTCTTCTATTGGAAGTGATTTCAAGTCTGAAGGATTGTCAAGCATTGATTCATAGCCCTTTTTTTCCAATGTTGTATTGTTTATTGACTGAATATTATCTGTGTATTGATTTGAAATGAGATAAGGTGTACTTGATGTAGTTGTTTGTTTATCATTTCTATTTTTGGTTGTATTGTTGTGGAATTCCATTTCAGTTTGTTGGGAAAGATTTTCATCTTGATCTTCATCTCTAGATATTATGTGGTCTGGTGTTAAATCTGTGGGAGTTATGTCTATAGATTCTGTATAGTTTGATGTTGAAATCCTGTGTATATCAGTGTGGTTTTCAATATTATTGTCTGTTTTAGGTGACTGTTTGGTGTCTGTAGTGGTTGTTGTTTCTATATTCTTTCCATTGCAGTGGTGGAACTTGCCTTTCTTTTGTGGTTGTTGTTTCTATATTCTTTCCATTGCAGTGGTGGAACTTGCCTTTCTTTTGATTGCAGGTAGTGCAGATACGTGCCAAACAGTCTTTTATAAAGTGTGTCCTTTGTAAACAGTGAAAGCACTGAGGCCACACACCCCTGAATGTTAAGACCATTGGTGAACCTCTTGCATTAACTACAGTAGGGATGTCAGTGGGAGAAACATTTTTTTTCATGGCTAGTGAGAAGATTGCTGCATTTGATATTATGTTTCCATTCAAGATGGGGTCTGAAAGGAATTTAAATTTTGATACTGTGCCATAGGGATTGAGGATATTTTGGAGCTCTTGTTCAGTGAATCTTGTTAGGCAGTTTTTGATTTTCCCTTGTAGTATCATAGGTCTGTTCATTTCTACAGTGCAAAGTATTTTATTTCCCAGTATTTTAATATTGTTTTTAAATTGGAGCCTGTCTGCCCAGGTCTTAAATTCTATTGCCACATATCTGTCATTAGGATGTGTTAGTATTTGATAAATCCCCAACTCTGAATCATGTTGTTTAATTACAGAATATAAATGCTCCATGGGGAATTTGTATAATGATAAGTTTTGGGGAATTTGTATAATGATAAGTTTTCATTCGTTACTGCTAGGATTAGAGTTTTGTCATTGTAATAATTTTGGAAAGATTTATAGAGCATGTTTGGAATAGTTTTGTTGAAATTATAGTTTATGTTTTGATGCATTTCGTCGATAATATTATTATAATTTATTATCTTAATTGATTGGGGGTGTTGATTGCCTTCTGTTGTGATTTCTCTTTCATATTCCGATATGCTTATAAGCATTTCATTAATATTGCTGACCAAGTTATTCTCCATGGTTTTAACGTCTTTGTTGATACTTAAAGCGTTAGCATAGGATATAGATTTTTTTGGAAGGGTTTGTATTTGTGAGTCTGTTTTGAAATGTGTGAATGATGTAGATATTAAAGATTCATCTAATTTGAAATTTTAATTTGTTTGTGAATGGGTTTTGTTGATTTTTTTTTCTGTTATTTCGTTTTTTTCTCCCGAAATACTGTTGACAGTCTCTGGTGTTACAGCAGTGAATTTGGTGACCTCTGGTGATTTAAAAAAATTTTTTTCCCTTTCTTCAGATAGATTTTGCTATTTTATTTTTTGTTCCAAATTATTCTGAGAGTGTTTCACGGCTGTGGATGAATTGTGTTTATTTACTTCTCCTAAAGAAGTTTGGGAAATACGGTGAGTGTTGTTACTGTTTTCGTATTGGCTGTTATTTCGCCCGATGGGAAACCAATGCTATTGCATATAACTGATGAAGTTTGTATAATTTCTTGCATTTTAATGTTGTCCATAATTATTTGGTGCTTAGCATTGCTAATGGGAAGGTTTTTGATCTCAAATGGAGTCTGAGATTTGTTATTATAGCTATGAAGATTTCGGCCATCGTTTCTGTTGAACGACTGAGTGTGACAATTTAAGCTTGAATTGCTATGTATATTTATCTATATCATTATCACATTCCATTTTTAAATATATAAAACTTCTCTTACCTTGTATTTAGGGGTTTGGAATGGGGTTTGATACCCCCTTTCCTGCTGATTTCAATTTTGAGGAGAGCTATCATTCATGTTGTTTGCTGTTTAAGAACCGGAAATGAGATTAAGGGTAGTCTATTTAATTAGTAGATTTTGACAAGTTTGATTCATTTTCAAATTATAAATAAAAGTCTTTTATAAAAGCAATTTGCCTAATGAATACCCAAACAATTACTGATTGATCTGATTTGATAAAAATGTATTTTGGGCACATATGCTCAATATTGTCTTGAAATCAAAATTAAGTTTTACAATTTAGAAAAGGATTGTCAAGCTCATTCATGAACAAGGCCTATAGTAAGTGCTATTGATCAAAACCCAAGCCACATTACAAAAACAAATTTGGAATTAAAGAGGAAATAGAGTTTTTATTATTAACAGTGCAACTACCCATACTAAATATCAGATGTAAAATTTACATTTATTTACAATACTATTTATGAAGTTTCAAAGTTTTTTTTTTTTTTGAATGCGCAAGATTGGTCTGTTAATTGAGATTTTTCTACAATTTTATTTTCTAAAATTGAAAATAGTTGTTTGCATACATAAATGGTACCAAACATAGATAAATATGCTTAATAGGAAAATCAGTCAATTGATCAATACTTACAGAAATGTGAAATCCCAACAACAATATATGTTTCAATACGGAATCAGACTGAATTTCAATTAATTCCACTTGTAAATTGTCACCAATAATTTCAACATCAGTATATAGGGAGGTAAACAGATGAAATTGATGTTTACATTTCTTGAAGTCCAAAATCTTTTTTTGAATTTATTTTCTAATAATTTAATTTTGAGACAATCTAAAAATTTCAACATTTTTTAATAATGGTTGAGATAATTTTTCTTTTATTGTTTTTACCAGAAATTTCTCTTTAAAAATCTTAATATTATCAAATCCTGTGATAACCACATGATGTTTACTTTATAGTTTAAGATTAAGTTGATTAAAGATTGTAATACCAATTGAAAAAATCAAGTCTTTTAATCATTGATCATCTTTCAATATTTCTTGTTCATAATTTTTCCAATTATAAAAAAATAACAATTTTGTTAAGCAATTGGAAGTATCACTTTAAAACTTTACAACTAAAAATCTCCAAACTTCTATATTATTAGATTGATGTATTCATTTTCTATATTATCTAAAAATTTACTAAATCAATGGTGATTAAGCCCATGTGGATGAATATAATTTACAATTTTTAGGACAAGTCTAATAATTAAAACTTTGAAGTATAATGTTTGTTTATAAATATTGCAATGAAAATATTGTAAAAAATATCTTGTCCTCTCTATTTTTTTTAGCCATATGATAAACCTTTAATAATATCAATCATAGCAGGGGCACATCAGTTGCAAAAGAAACTAGTTTTTAAACAATTAATTATATTGCTTCAAATATTCCATAAATTCATTAAAATAGCCAACTCCAGTGATTGGATTGTACATTGGAATAATTTCCAGAAGTTTTTCACTTATATTCACATCACATTCTTTTTAATTTTACTCAGCTTATTTTTTTTTACAAAATATTTAATAGTATTATTAATTCTGTAGACCAATTTTCTTCTAATTTCTTAAACAATCTAATTAAGTTACATTTATGTATATTCACTATGCTCACATATTATATGGCAATCAATACATTTATTAATCAATCTATCAGAGGATTTAATGTGCAGCTTTATAAACAAATAATTTGAGCTGCAATCGAATTTGTTCTGTTACAATATTTGCGTGTTTTTGAATTGTTTACTATAATTCTGATAATTTATCTTTATGAAGTTTCCTAGTATATTTATCATAGGTTTTTTATGAATTATATTTTAATGACTTTTAATATTATATTCTTTGCAAACTGCAATAACATTTCTCCATATAAAACATACTTTTTATTTATTTATTTTTTAATACAAATGTTTTAATTTTATTTTTTCTTAAAAAGTGTTTTCTCCACATATTTTAAAGGACTTTGACATTACTTTAATAAATTTTTAATAATCATAAAGAAAACTGTTTTTTTTTTTAAAGAAAGAATATTTTGATTGAAGTAATGATCATAATCTAGAATCGAAAATAATAGTAATTTGTTTAAAATAATAATACTAACAACAGATAGATGAAAGAACAATGTCTACTTTCTCATGTAAGTAGCTAACTGATAATGCATTGTTCTCATCTACTGTGTTCAATGCATGTGCATAAAAACTGTACAGAAAATTGTTGAATGGAAATGTTAATTTTTTGAAATGTGTTTAAATTTCTTTAATTCAGTTATTTATTTTTGATTTTAAAAATCCAGTATTGTCAAAAGTTAAATTATTATACTGATTGCCATTTATGTCAGGCCACAGACCACTTGTCAACAAGCTGATTATTCTAGAATAACAATAATTAAGATAATTAGTCACTTGGGATGTCATTTGATGTTTATGCACCAGAAGTGACAAATTGAGCATTGATCCAGAAATCATTATCCAATGTTTCAAACTATACAGAGCAAAGTCTATTGAAAGTTTGGGATATAAACCCACATTATTACTCTTCACATTAAATTATGAAGATTTTATGCTTTAGTTTATATCATTCTTTTTGAAACATACTTTGAAATAAATATGTATCATAAACAGCAATTTGCTTAATAAATACTGAAACTTGACTGGTTCTAGAAAATAATTTGATTTTAACAGCTTATTTTGGAAAGTTATATCCAAAACTATCTGAAAACTTTTAAATTTAAAAGAACAATTTTAAAGTATCATTTAGCAGTTACTTTAGAATATGTGTATTCTACTTAGGTATTTACTACCACTTCTATGATTATATAATAATAGTTTATACTTTATGATTCTAATTTTGTTTCATTATTTCTATTAATATTAGTTAGTAGAATTTGCATGCACTACTATACATTCTTTTGATTGAAATAACTACTTCGATCTGAAAAAATTGTTATACAATCATTATTATACTGTTTAAATTTTCTTATAAACAATAAAATCTTGAATAATAATAAATCTGGAACCTTTAGCTCTCAAATCCATCGGTCTATCACTGCTAAATTAGACAAGTCAAATAACAATTGACTTTAATTATATGTAAATAGTAATTTATAAAATATTGATATTCCAAACCTTTTTTTAAAATAATTAAGCTTTTATTTGATAAAATATTGAAAATTAAAATGATAACAGATGCTGTGAATAATATTTTAAAACATAATCTTAACAATTCAGTAGAAAATATATTTTGATGTGTATAAGAAATTATCTTGATTTTTTTAGTTTAGATATAAAATATATTATCACACAATTATTTAAGGTGTCTTGCTATTTAGCATAATAAGCCCACAGTAACTGAAGCCTTGGACAAGGATAGAGTTAATTTTATTTTAACATTCTACCAATATTTCAAAGTATAATATAATTAAATACTTCAAAGACTTTATTCCATATGAATATGTAATTACTATTGAATTGTGAAGGATGGGATTTAAGCATTAACCTCTCTCATGAGAAACTCTTTGAGACCATGATCAAGTGACACTTCTCATTTAAATTTTTTAAGTTAAAATTAATAGAAAATTAATAATTTTATTAAAAAGAGATCTATAATATGGATAAAATTTTATAATTTTTATCATAAATAGTGACTTGTTCCATATTAATTTCTAGAGTATACAATGACATTTGAATTGTTGACAGATTATTAAAATAGACTTATGAATTATAATAAATTTTATCTTAAATAGTTGTGACAATAACACCTTTCACATTAAAAATAAAATGTTTTTTAATCGTTGTAATCATTTTCAACCATTATCAATCTACAGCCTGCCGAAGGGCACTTTTGTTTTCAGTTTTATATATATTATTTCTGGTTAATCATGTTTTTTTTTTTTTTTTAGCTCTTTTACAACCCAATTTAGGACTTCTAATTATCTATATATTATCATCTCTTTGTTTTTTCACTTATTGCATTTTACTTTGAACTATTCTTTTGATACTTCCAGTATGCATTTCTGTTTTTTTTTAATACGGTCTGAAGTTTCCATATTACCATTATGTATGTGTGTATGTAATCATTATTAAATTGTAAAAAGTGATTTTAAAAAATTAGATCTTGATTCTATATGCCCAGTAGCAGTAATATGTCTTTAATAATTTTATGTAATTAATTTTTAAACACAAATCTATTGTCTATACTGAACTTAATTTAATTAGACAGGATTTGAACTCAAACTTTTAAGCTCTCTACAGTGATCCACTCCATCCTATACAACTCATACACATGAAAAAGATAAACAACCTCCAATAGAATGACAGTGTGATTTGAGATCACATATGTATGACAATAATATTAGCATCAACAATGACTTTAAAAATTTTATCATCAGATTTTCAATGATATGGATGGCTGAAGAGTTGGAGGATGGAGAAAATTGAAACCTGTCCATTAAAGTTTGGAGTTTTGGAAATTATTTATCTTTTTCATATGTATGTAGTCATGTATATCAGTTGTATAGGATGAAGTGGTTGACTGATGGAGTGGTTGACTGTAGGAAGTTTAAAAGTCTGAGTTCAAACTCTTTCTAATTAATCTTATGTAATTGTAGACAATTAAATCTCAAATGTATATGCAGTTTTAAGTCAAAAATTAAAAAAAAAAGATAAATTGTCACTATCTCATTTATAATATATATAAAAAGTCTGTGTGCACGCAACCAATGATCACCAATAACTTAACGACAAAAATTTTACTATATATATAGAGAGAGAGAGCGATGTTTGGACTGATATTGAGAGCGAGTTCAAAATTTCAAGTGGATGCAATATATATTAAATATATCAAAACTATATTCATGTTTAATAAACTATGTTGGATAGCAGATTTTCTGACTTCTATTCGTAATAGGCATGATGAACAGGCTCTAAGAAAACACACAAACATATATGTAAATTTTGTATCAAAAAATAGATTATTTAAAAAATAATTTTAAAAATTTGTTTTAAAATTTTACATTTTAAAAGATAATAAAAAATATTTTTTTCTTCTCTCTTAAATTTTAAAAAAAAATGTCTTTGGTTATTAATGCAAAAATATTTTAAATGATAATAAAAAAAAATTCATT
The DNA here is from genome assembly GCA_028023455.1 of Epiperipatus broadwayi. NCBI lineage: Eukaryota > Metazoa > Onychophora > Udeonychophora > Euonychophora > Peripatidae > Epiperipatus > Epiperipatus broadwayi. The sequence goes on from JAQFVV010012548.1 coordinate 1,068,848, forward strand.
AACTTTTTTTTTTGTTTAAAGACTTTAGGGAGGATACTTTTTTTTTCAAAAATTTAAATATTTATATTACATATATGAAACTTTAAAATTTAAATTTTACACCGTCATCATATAAAATACATCAAGCAAAGCCTTTTGGCAATAGATAAAAGCATGATGCGCCATTGATTTTCATTATTCACACTCCCATGATCATGCATGCACATCCAAACATGTAATATATATACATGCTACACAAAATAGTAAAATAGAAAACAATAGATTATTAACATTACTAATGCATTTATTAACAATCTTTTTTGATCATAGTTTTGCATGATGGCAATCAAATATTTTTGAATATGATAAAAGATTTTTATTGCTTTGGGAATTAAATACTCATATATATATAATAAAAAGTCAGATGTCACATGACTTATATATAGCTTGCACTTACAAATATGTAAAATTAAGAGCATGCTAATGAGCTCTAATGAGCTCTAAACAAGCTTTTTTTTTAAATTTTATTTATTTATGATAAATGCTACTACAAGAGAAGGCATTCAAATCATTTTTATCTTACATTTTTGTAAGCGCAAGCTATATATAAGTCATGTGTCATCTGACTTTTTATTATTACTATTATTATTTTGCTGTTAGGGCTTTGGCTAAATTAAATGGCTAAGCCTACTAATATATAGAGTATCTGAATGAAGTTCAAGCCCATATAATTTTTTCAGTTGGAGAGCTGACTTTAAAGACATGTAGATGTCTAAAAGTTTCAGATCTTCTTCTAACAATTAACTTTTAGATAAATGCTTTGCTTGAGTTGGTTTTTTGAATCTAATGTCCCAACTCCTCACTGAAGAGACCCATAGGTCAAAACTGGTCTGGGGATGGGGACAATCCAAGATAAAAATGATTTGAATGTCTTCTCTTGTAGTAGCATTTATCATAAATAAAAAAAAAGCTTGTTTAGAGCTCATTAGCATGCTCTTAATTTTATATATATATATATTACAAATATCTGACATTAATACACACAAGACAATGCTTGCATGATTAAAAATATATTAGCCAGTTTTGATTAATTTATTTCAATAGTTTGAAATGTTGTTTAAGAAGAGATTTTATTCAGTATATATATGTAGACAATGGCTGAGCATACTTTCAGTCAGTGAAGCCAGAATCAAACCCCTTCTTAGCCAATGTTCAAAATGTTGAAGTAAATCAGGATAGGGAAAACATTTGAGTATTAGCCATTTTTATTATAATCAAGTGTTCGTATACAATTATCATAATAAAATTTTCTTTACTATAGTATAACATCAATAGATTCTAAACTTTAAGTAAATGCTATATTTTCAATTTAAATGTGTAATTAAAAGTTGTCAAGCAAACACTAAATGTAGATAACCTCTGCTAAATAGCTTGCCATTTGAGATTACATTAAAAATTAATCACTGATCAATTAAAAAATGAATCTATATTTAAAATTTTAAAGATTGAAGAAAAAATTATAGATCAAATAAAAATTTACCTAATGTTTTATTCAAATAAAAGAAATTTTGATTTTTGAGGACAATTATATTTCATTTCAATCATGAAATGAAAAAAAAGTTTACTGTTTTAATTAAGGCATTCAAAATCATGCGATTTTGTTTTACTGTATATATATATAGTGATTAAAACTTTTAATTTATAAAATGAAAATTTTGAAAAATATTGACAAATCTTTATTTTCAGTTATTAGAAAATTTAATTTAAAAAATATTTTCATTTTGTTAAAAAAAGATTCATATTGTATCGTTTTAAATTGCTATCATAAAAAGTATGGGTTAAAATAGCATTAAGATATTTATTTTTTTTTTAAAAATTGAATATGACAATTAAAAAATTGTTTTTAAATGATAGCTTAAAACAATAGCAACTGTCTCCATACAGTAGACCACCCAGTACAAGTCATAGTAATCAATGGATGTTAGTAGCTTTATACATTAAAATTCCTATCTAGTGGTCCACTCATTTAGTATCCCCTGACTAGTTTCTAGTTTGTGGCCTTCATTAGTGAAGAGTTTTGGATTTAAGATCATGACACTTTGATCTTTGGATCTAATGCAACCATCCAGCAGCCACTTTTCATCTTTTTAATTAACTATAAATCTGTGTCCAAATTGAAAACACATTAGTGTTTTTGATCCAAGCTCATTCACTCGTATTAGTCATACAGATCTAAATTCAGTTCAGTATCTATAAATTTTGGTGTCTTTGGTTTTTTAATAACCATAGTCACTATAATTCTTTGGTTAGGATTGGTATTAAATCACTAAAACATCACATGATCACCATTTTTATGCTTGCATAAGCTATTAAAAAGTAGGAATCCAATGTCACCCAATGGAGGTCAGTGGTTAATGAATTCTAGAGAACTTTGGCATCAAAATCCCTACCTAATGCTTACTCAGCCAATATCTCTAGACTATTTTTTAAATTGTTTCTTTTATCTGTGAACAAACTTGGATCTAGATCTCTGCATCTACAGCTTTGGATTTAATGCAGTTCTCCAGAAACCACCTTTTATCTTTTAGTTTACTATAAAATTTGAAGTTATCCTTTTTCTTATCTTGTTTGTAATTAGTTGCCGAAAACATTTCTAATGTTGGCTAAGGAAAAAGTTTATCTGTACCTTTATTTATTAACAGTAGTTGAGCACACTTTCAGCTAGAAAATCCAGATTCATAGCACTCAGAAGTCTAAAATGAAAACATAATAATGTTTGCAATAGCTAATTTACATGTATACTCATATTATGGTGATACCAAAGTATATATATAGTTACCAAATTTGGATGGAAAGTATATTTGTGTTTTTTTGGGGGCTCATGGCTTATAGTTAATTAAAAAAATAAATCTTTTTTGGAGGGTTGTATTGAGTCCAAAATTCTAGGTGCAATGCTCTATGATTCAAGTCTCCTCACTGATGAATGCCACATTACTAGAAACTAGTCTATTGGATGAGTTAACACTAGATAAATATTTTGACGCATAAACCTAATATCCATCAACTACTATGGCTTGCACTTGTGACACTATTTTATGGGGAGAGTTGCTAAATTTAACAGCTTATGTAAGCATAAGAAATGATGATTATGTTTTAATGGTTAAATCATAACTTGTTTTTATTATTTTATATAAAACATTAACTTTTAGGGTTATTTAATCTAAATATATATAATTTAATAAATATATATAAAATGTTAATCTTTTTATATTATGTTATGTGTGTGCATATATACCAGAAAGCATTATACTTTCATTATAATATGGTACCAATTGAATATTAATTTTTAAAAAATCAATTACTAAACTAATTTTTTGAAACCAATTTATTATTATAAAAAATTTTGTATTAATAAATATTTTCTTATTTAAAAATTAAAAATAAATTGAAATGCATTTCTATATTATTCAATAATCACTAATATTATGCCCTAAAAGTTTTTTGCTTACAAAGTTTAAAATAAATTAGTAACCAAAAGACTATGAATAAGACATAAGACTACATCATTGCCAGTAATAATCTCTCAATACTTGTGTTAACTTTAGCATATTTTATTTAAGTTATCTCATAATTAACACTACATAATGAACTTTAACAAAATATAAATGTGTACTAATTTTAAAGTCAAACATCTCTCATTAAGTTAGGTTTGAACATATTTTCAACATTATCAATAAAACAAATATGTATTAACATATGAAATAGTTTCAGGTTTCAAAGTTCACACCATGGTTTAATTCAGGGATCCCCAACATTATGCTCTTGAGCTCCATGGTGCCTGCAGACCATTTTACATGTGCCCGCCGCTATCCGAACATGATAAAAAATTATTTATCTGATACAAATAAATTTAATTTTTAAGACTTCTTATAAATTATTGTATTATATTGTTATCAAATTATAGGTCATACTATACTTTTACAGCATAAAAGGGTCTATCATTAACAATATCCAACTATAAATTTACATAGAAAAAATAAATGGTGCCCGTCACCTGGCCGATATTATAGAATGTGCTCTTAAGTGCAAAAAGGTTGGGGACCGCTGGTTTAATTAATAAAAGTATTTTGTCTACAATAAAAAATGTTTTTGTTTAAAGCAGGAGTTCCCACCATGGTTCCTACGAACCCCCAGTGATTCTTGTGACTACTGAGGAGATCCATGGCAAATAAAAATAAATTTGGGGATGCATAGACAACTTCAGGGGTGTGAGAAAGATTTAATATAAAGTAAAAAAATTGTGTCTCTTTTTCATTATTATGAAAGTTAAGATAAATAGCAATAAATAAATTGGAAGCCATTTTTACATCCTGAATAAAATATAAGTATAGATAGGTACATAAAATACGAGTAATGACAAGCATCGAATGGTGGGAGTTGGGCCGACCATGGATGTCTATCTTTACATCTATGCAAGTTAAAACAAGTATGGAATCTCACTGCTACATGCAATAATTTGCCTAAATATGACATAACTCGCCACTACATGCAATAATTTGCCTAAATATGGCATTAAAAAACCCAGCTACTATCAACAATTTAGTTCTGTTTTATGCATGTTTAGTGCATGCAACAAATTTTCCTAGTTTTGATCAAAAAGCAGTAATCACTTTTTGTATTGGTACAAAGATAGGATATGTTGCCTAAGTATTTTATATACAATTAATATCTTCATGTATATTAATTTTATTTAAGCAAAGTTATATTTATGTTAAAGTTAATTAATATACTAGTTTTATTATATAATATTTATCAATATTACATTTTATTTATTAATTTTTTTGCTAATAATTAAATTATTTATTTTTCTTGAAAAATAAATAATAAAATTAGTAATAAAAGTGTACCCATACAATTTGTGAAACGCATTTGAAATTTTATCCATATATTTTAAATAATTAATTGATGCGAACGTTACCGTTGTGGCATTTCATTTTCAAAATAAAACAAAATATTAATAAATAGTATTTTTTTGCAAAGAAATTTCTTGTTTAATTTCTTATATCTTAAATTTATGTCCTTTTCTAGATAACGGTATGAGTGAGATGAAGAAAATGCAGACAATATAGTGTTAAATATTTAAAATATGACTTCATTTCATTACCAGAAAATAGTACTTTAATTATTTGCCTTTTATGCAATACATCTTTGTCAAACGAATCAATAAAACCTTCTAAAGTAAAGGAACATTTGACAAAAAAGATAATTTAACTTTTTTAAAAACAGCCAAAGAAAGATATTTGAAAACACCAGTCATTGCAATAATTCTTAGTGACAACATCTGAGTAAGATGATGATGGGCTGTGTGCTTCTTATAATATTTCTTTACTGATTGCAAAGTCTGGAAAGATGCATACCATTGGTGAAGAACTTATTCTACCAGCTGTGAGGTAATAAGCACTGTGTTGCATAAACTAGCTTTGGATATTATAAAAAAAATTCCATTGAGCAATAATACAGTACAAAGAAGGATTGACAAAATGGCTCAGTGCATAGAAAATTATTTATGTGAGCATATAAAACATCTAAATTTTCTATACAGCTTGATGAATCAACTTTGTCAGAAAATGAAGCTTTACGTTTAGACTATGTGAGATTTATGAAAGTTACAAAATTTCCCAAGAATTGTTATTTGCCAAATGTTTAATGAATTAAAATGATTTTTCAATATAAAAGCCGTGCCCTATTCTCTACATTGCTACTGATAGTGCCACTGAGACTTTCTGCCATACTTAAAACAAGCTACACTGAATGTATTATTTGTATATTGTGTCATTCATCGACAACATTTAATCGCCAAAAATCTTAGTGAATGCTTTCATGGTTCACTAGATTATGTCATTAAAGCAGTTAATAAAATCGAAAGGAAGGCCTTAAATGAGAGATTATTTGCTCAACTTTGTATAGAAAATGATAAAAATTATAACTGAAGTTCATTGGTTATCTAAAAGTGCATGTTTGGGTCAATTTTATGCATTCTAATGTGTTGGAATTCCTGGAAAGCAAAGACAATGATTTGCATCTTGATTTAATTAATTCCAAAAAATGTTATAGCTTATATGCAAAAATGAGATGAAGATTTACTTGCTTATTGTCAGCACTTAACGGCTTTTCATTCTGACCTCAGCCAAAGATTTGAAGACAATCTTTACTTGGTTATTCCCAATTGGGTGTCAAACTCTTTTGCAAGTAGACTCACAAACTCAGATGGATCCATACCAATATAGGAGCAACTTATTGAATTATGTACAAATGAGAAGTTAAAATCAAAGTTTGAATAAGGGTACCACAAATTCTGGTTACAAAACCAGATACCAATTTTATATACTATATTATGGGTCACTGTACAGAAGCTACTGATTGCTTTCTCATATTTTTATTTAGTAGAATGTAAATTTAGTGAAATTATGAGTTTCATCATGAAAAAAAGAAAAATTAAAAATTAGTGCGCATGGAGACTTACAAATGTTACAAACATAGAACCAAATATAAATAATTCATACCATCCCATCAGGTTCACCCATCTCATTGAAAAAAAAAATATGTTTTTGTAATTTAAAAAGTTATAATTTCAATAAAACTACTTTAAATATCGAAATATTTTACTTATATTTTATTTTTGCATCACCATTTACCATTCAATACATCAAAGTTATTTTTATAATTTTTATATTATGCAGTTATGTTATTTCACTTGGGGATTCATGGTCAGGTTTTTGATATAAGATGGGGTTGATGGGCATATTAAGTTTGCAAACCACTGGTTTAAAATGTAATTACTGATATTCCAGTTGATGAAAGATGTCCCAATTTCAAAATCTGAACGAGGATATAGGATTTCTTATTATAAAAAAATAAAGAAATTTAATATTATAACTTTAATGGGTTCTATGACCCAGAAATAGCATATCTGTCTATGACTTGTGATTTAAATCAAGTATTTCAAAAGTCATAGAATTTTTCTTTCAGATATGGTGGTCTATATCCAACCAAGATAACAACTATTCAATGTTGATCAGCAAATAGATATCTAGACATCTATCCTTAGCTAGAAAGTAAAAATTCAAAAATTGCTCAAAATATCACCAATCTGGAATAGTCAAGCCCAATGAGGGCTATTTTCTTCACATGAGGAGGTGTTGGAGATACCCTTTTTACCTAATCTATCTTTGGCAATTAAAAATCAATAATTAGGATATATCCAAAAAAATAAGAATTAACTTTGGGATGAACACTAATTTATATATGATTGTTTCTCATTAGCCAGTCCATTAATATTCATCTGTTTCATTTCAACAATCCTGGAACTTTACTTTTCATAATTATTAATTATCCATTTACTTACTACTATTGGATAGCTAGCTACCTTAAAAACCCAGAATTTACTGGGGTAAAACATTTTATCTATTTCAAAATAATCTAAGCTCCATCTGGATTTGGACCATAGTTCTTAGGCATAAGATTAATTTTCTGGACATTATACCATTAAACCTTTCAGATAAAAAATATATCAAACAAAGGTAATTATATTTATCTTTTATATTGCCGTATTACTATATATACTCCTATATCATACTTTCAAAAATGTATAATTCTTTCACGGAAAATGATATTTTAAAACAATTTATGTAATGTGGTTTAAATTTAAAGCAAAGCAAATAGATTTATAAAAAAACCTTTTAATGTTATTCTGAATCATTCTATTAATTATGAATGAAAATGCGCACACAGAGATAGAAAATATGTGTGCATGAATGTATGTATATATATATACACACACGTATTAAAATAAACTCCAATTTAAAATTTAATAAAAATAAAATCCATTATTCTATCTAGATTTTTATTTCACCTCCAAAAGTCTTCTTCAATAAGTCAACAACAGAGAAATGAATTGTCATGTGAATATTATTCAAATTTTATTCATAATGTAAATTTCAATTATAATTTTGTTTATACATAATAAAAAAAACTGAATGCATAAACAAAACGATAATTGAAGTTTTTGTTAGAAATAAATTTGAATAATGTTTTATAGTAATTTATATATATCTATTATTAAGTTACTAAAGGCTTTTAAAGATGAAGTAAAAACCTAAATACAAAACCAATAAAATTCATCGGTTTTGTTAAACTATAAACAAAATTAATTTTGATAAGTTGCATATTACAATTCCTAACAAATAGAGTGGTAGTTTTGTTTCTTTTTTATATACTAAGAACTTTAGTAAATAGGTTGCAAATGCAAACTTATTTTTCTTTCATAAATAATCATTGATAAACATTAGAAAATGCATATCACTCCATTACATATATTTCGACTAAAAGCAGTCTCATTCAGGTGGCCGTTAAGCCTCTATATTACCCGATGTTTTAATTATTTTTTTTCTTACTTAAACAATTTATACTAATTGAAACTATTTGCTATTACACTGTTATGCATAAATATTAAGCAATTACTTGCCAAATTTAATATTATTTAATCTTATTAACTTATAATGTACATTTTAATTTAAAGATTACATATATCATATAATCAGAATTTTTTATGAATGCATATATTAACATTTTATTCATGCATTCTGTTTAATAGATATATCTTTTTTAATATATATATATATAATCTTACAGATTTAACTTTTCTTCATAAACAATTGAAATATGCAAATTGCTCCACGATATAAGTTTCAATTAATATCAGTCTCATTCAGATTACTTATCTCTTCTACATCATCCAATGTTCTAATACTATTTTTATTTATCCAAACATATTTCTACAAGTGTAAGCTCCTGTTTTTTATTTTCAAAACACTCAAATGTCCGTTAACTGATTGTATAGGAAGTAAAATTGCTTTTGTAAAATTGTAATTTTTAAAAAAAATACGTCTGTTAAATAAACGAAGGTGTAAAAAAAAACAAGTTAATGTAAGTATTTATATGAGTTATGATTATATGATATATTAAATCAATCTTTACATTAAATTATCATAAGTTGACAAATTGAATAATTTCATATTTGAAAAATAATGATTTAATGTTCAATTACTTTAATATTATATGCTGGAGTGCTTTGAAAATAAAATCAGTGATTTAAATTAGAAAAAAAAAAGTTAAGATATGAACTAAATGACATTTAATTTTTATTTTCTTTAACTGACATTGATGCATTTATCCCAATAGTTTCTTTGATATAGGTTAAATCGAAGATTTTCATGAGCTCCAGATATAATATTGGTTACCCAGTTGATGACCAGTATAACCTGTTCAAAACATTGGTTTATATATATTTTTTCAATAAATTATATATGGAGGTACCTTGATATTTCATTATATATAGATTAAACTATTACATATATTATTTACAATCATCTTGATGTATGTTAACATATGTGTAAATATATATCAATAGTGCTCTCTCCTAGGGAGAGATCCAGAGAAAAGTCATATAGTCAATTCATCCATTTCTCCATTCTGTTCATTATCTAGATCTTCAATTCCATATATGTTTACCATCTCTTATATATATATATATATATATATATATATATATAGAGATATATATATATATATATATATATATATATATAACAACTTATTAGGTTAAATAAAAAAAACAAGGTAAATATAAATATAGAACATCACATAATGATAAATTTTCAAATCAACTTAGAATTCATAATAAAAGATATTGAAGAATTAGTAATATTTGTCTACCAATTAAGAAGTAATATGATTTTTTTAAAAATATTTATAATTTTGATAAATATTTTAAAAATAATTTAAAAATTATGTATGCATATATTTGATATAAGTTAATAAATTCATAAAAACACATATAACTTTTATTTAGGAATGTCGTAAATACTTAAATAATAATGAATGAAAAGTAAAAAGAATCAATTTTTAATTTCTTTTGCATTCTTGTGTAAACCTTAGTTTTCTAATCTATCACATCTATTAAAAACAAAGAAAATATAACAATTGCTTAAGAAAGTTGATGGCAAAAAATATATTCAGCACCTGATACTCCTGCACACAATAAGAATTTGCAAATGAATGGTGCTAATTGGCTGAGGGAGAGCATGTTTTAAATAATTTTATGTTAATAAATAATTAAAGAGAAATGCTGAAAAGTTTAAGCCATATTCTGAAAAAGAATGAAAAAAACTGATCTAGATGATTAAAAAAGTGTGTCTTAGAATATATATATATGATTCTTCATTGATAAACTTCATTGTGATAATAATTAAGATATCTATCTGCTATATCTATTAATTGAGATTCAAATCTGAGTGAAAGTTGGAAATACTTTTTTCATGAATTAAAAATGTGTAAACTTAGACATTTTTGGATGATCAATCTATATCTAACATCTACCTCAACTAGCCATCTAATTGTTGATCATTAAATGAATATTAATGATAGAGAGTAAATAGATTAATATGAGTTGGTCACTTAAGTATCAATATATGCACATAAAAATCAAATACTACTGTTTTGTTATACAGATTTCAACATATTTTATTTTACGTACTATATTGACATTTTTTTCAAGGTCATGCTTAATCTTGTCCATCTTTCATAAATAGCTTTTCCTCTTTTTTGTTAATATTATAAAAGAGACATTTTTTTCAAGGTCATGAACCTGTGATGCTTAATCTTGTCCATCTTTTATAAATAGTTGTTTCTCTTTTTTTGTTAATATTATAAAAGGGAGGATGGCTAATTACTTATGATATTTTTAATAATAAGTTCATTTATTTAATAATATGCTTGCAAAAATTATGATAATCTAAGATCTCTTTAATTTTACAAATAATATTTGTAATAAATTAAAGATTAGCCTTTCAAACTAATGTACATGCACTTTTTACGATTGTTAATAATAATAAATGAATACTTTCATTTCCAACACAAGATAAAGTCTTTACAAACGAATAAATGAATCCACTATTCATTCAACCCAAATGCTTATATATGGGCAAATCTTAAGTACTAAATAAGAAAGCATGAGAATAAATCAATCACTTTAAATCAATGTTTACTATGTCTGAATGAATAACGTCAACGAAATTATCTAGAATTTATGAAACATCACTCTTAAATGAAACTAAACATATGTAAATGAGTCATTTATTTATATAGCGATATGTTTATAAATTGTAATAAACTAAAGATTAGCCTTTCAAGCTAATGTACATGCACTTTTTATGAATGTTAATAATAATAAATGAATACTTTCATTTCCAACACAAGATAAAGTCTTTGCGAGTGAATAAATGAATCCACTTATTCATTCAACCCAAATGCTTATATATGGGCAAATCTTAAGTACTGGATTTGAAAGAGTAGACAATAATTTAAAGTGATTGATTTATCCTCACGCTTCCATATCCAGTATTTAAGATTTGCCCATATATAAGCATTTGGGTTGAATGAATAAGTGGATTCATTTATTCATTCACAAAGACTTTATCTTTTGTTGGAAATGAAAGTATTCATTTATTATTATTAACATTTGGAAAAAGTGCATGTACATTAGCCTGAAAGGCTAATCTTTAGTTTATTACAATTTAGAAACATAGCACTATATAAATGCCTCATTTAAATAATATTAGTGAAAAATGTCTGACAAATTACAGTTCATTTGAGAATTAGAATATATACACCCACAACTTTGTGAAAACAATAAATATTAAGTAGTCATAATTTAATATGGAAAGATCAAAGATTTAATTTAATATGATGGCTTCCAGGAGGCTTTGAAGAAAACTCTTACCCATACACTTATTTGGTATCCTGAAATAAAACTCATATGTTGAGTGAATTCATCATTGGAAACAAACATGTTAAAAGGTTGCCAAGAGTAGATAAATTTATATATTAATCAAATATAAAAATATTATTTGTTTCAGAAATTATCAATTCATCATAGGATGAAGTTTTTTGTAAGTTTAATCCAGGTTCTCTAATCTATAATTTTTATTCCTTGTATAAGTAACTCCAGAAATCTTTCTTATCCATTTATCCCATATACAGGTCTTTTATGATCAATGTGGGCCTTAGTTGAAGACTTTGTTAAATACATTATCGTTTCTTTGAATAATATTTCCAGTCCAATTTTGCATTTTAGTTCTTTCAATGAAATCAGTGAAATCTGTTAGTTTCTTATCGATATATTTCACTTCTGATCTCTTTTCTATCCTATATATATATATTGTAGATATATATGACTCATTTCACCCACATACATATTATTTAATTAAAAAAAAAATTTCTTTTATATATATATAGATTTATGTGTGTATTTATTATTATATAGTCTATATAAATACTTAATAAATAAGCAGTTGTAGAGAGAGACAGTAATAATATTTAATATTGATTTATTATATTTTTTATTGAATAATGTGTTAAATTATTTAACTTTTGTTTTGTTAAAATAAAGTAGATCAGAAAGAAAGTGTAAAATAAGGTGATCAGATCAAGATTAGGAGATAAAAAAAATGTATACATGCAAAAGAGTGTGAAAGAATGAAAACATCTGTATAAACACAAAAATGCCTTTACACCAATTTCTGATAACTATAGATTGCCAGCTTTGTTGTATTGTTTTTATCTGTATCTAAGATTTTTTTTTTAAAAGAGAGAGGTGCTTTGAGGAAATAAAAGGTGATTATTAATTTTTTTGTAAAATTGCGACAGACCATCAAACTTGAGAAGCTTTGATTTTTTGTTTCAAGATAAGAGATTTGCAGGTGGTCAGTTTCTTTGACCAAAGATTGGCAATATAAATGAATGAAATAATATTGAGAGATCACTCAGTCAGTATTATTAATCAGAGATGTAATGACTCAGTTTTTACCTTATTATTAAACAGAAATGTTTAAAGATCACTCAGTCATTATTATTAAAAAGAGATGTAACGATCAGTTTTTTTTTAATGTTGGAAAAAGAAAGTGAGCAATTTTATTTTTTTTCACTCTTTAAAAATTGAAAAAAGGAAGGAAATGACTCTTGTTTTAAAGCCAGTATAGACGAAGATGTGCATCTATATAAGTAATTTCCAGCAATATTAAGATAAAGAAGAAAGAATGGAACAAAATTAAATTACTTGGAAGAAATTATTAACAATTATATAAAAATATTAATATATCTTGCTGTGCATAATACCATGAATTTGCATTGCTAAAACCATTTTTTCTGCTTCCTGAATAATACAGAATGGGTTAAAATCACTAATCTACTGTGGACTCATATACCAATCAAATAATAACCAACAAAATGATAGAGTTTGAAACCAACCACACAAGCTACATGAAATGCTTCTTTTCTGGCTCCTGGTCTATTCTAGGCTCATTACCTTTGGATGGATGGAGAAGGGGAAAGAAGAGGAAAAGAAAATGTATAAAAGCCATATATAGCCAAATTTGAAGCTATGAATCAAATTTTTGTTAAAGTTTTCCTCAGTCATCTAAAGTGTCTAAAATGATTTTTTTTAAATGGGAGAGACAAGAAAATCCACCAGTTCATACCTATCTAAAAGTATTTATAATAACTCTTTTTGAAATGGTAGAATGAAGCCAATCAACAAATTCAGCATTATCAAAAGTATCAACAATAAATAATTTTAAAATTGAAGAAATAAGCATGTCAATTAATTCATGTTTATCTTAAAGTATCTGCAAGAACTTTCTTTTTTAAATGGAACAAAGACAAGCAGTATGAAAATTCAAACTCAGGACATTTATAAGAAGTGAAAGTGATCGGGTAACTATGAACTTTCTTTAACAGATCTTTTATTATTGCTTATTAAAAGTAAACCTTAATTTATTGTTCAAGGCATTATTTTTTTCTTTTGATACAGAAACATTAAGGGCTTGTTTATCTATAGTTATTCTCAATATCACATAACACAACACAAATACAGTTTAAATCTTTAAACTTAAATGTTTATTTTTTTTTTTATTATATTGTAATATTGAAATGTTTTTTTTAATTGTTTTTCAGTTGTTATGATAATGAGCAACCTATAAATATATGCATTTATAATGTTTTTTTTATTATTTTATCTTGTTGCATATTAAAATTGATATAATGTATTTTATTTTATTTTGCTAAAAGGTTGCACGAATATTTTTTATATATATGTAATTTATGTATTAATCTCTAATATAGGGGTATACATTTTAAACATATATGTTAACATTACCGAATGTGTGCGCATGTGTAATTGCTTATACAAACATGTCAAAAGAATAGGTTATACCTAGTTAGTTTAAATATAGTAAATTATAAAGCAGGAATCACATATGAATGGAAATGAAATAAAACACAGGTTACATATGAAATTTATTTTATGATATAATAAGTTAGGAAAGTCTTAAATAAGCATTCCATGAAATATATTTTTAATGTCATTTTAAGCCAGCTTATTTTAAATATCCAAAAATGACAAACTTATATATTGAATTTATTTGGTTGTACTTATATAAATTTTTTGTATTAGTTTTGTATTGAATTAATGTAATAATAAGCCATTTATCTAATTATTAATTTGATTTTAAAGAAAGAAAGAGTAATAGTATTAATCAAATATAATTATATATTTTAATTGGTTTCCGAGTTCTTATTAAAAATATTATGTTTTCTTGTCTTAATTCTATGGTTTTAAATGATCATCATCATCATCGCTCACAGATATTAAGAATCATTCATAAATATTGAGCAATCACTTGCTAATATTAAGCACTCGCAAAATGTTAAGTAAACTAGAATGTTGATTTACATTTAGGTATTTAAGGGTTAAGCTTGATAATAACCAAGTTTTAATAATTATAGGTGTATAAAGAAAGCTAAAATTATGTTGTGTCCATGAATTATGATCATCCTCATCAAAGATGGATATCGTATTATTGATTAAAATGTTTCAAATAATACTATACAAGAGTTATGATTGCCATCATCATGTTTCAAATAATACTATACAAGAGTTATGATTGCCATCATCATCATTAATAAATTATAATCATTAAATCTAATGTTTAACATAATTAATATATGTAGTAAATAAAGATTTATAGAAAGATGAATATCATGCATAGAGATTCATGATGATCATTCATCATCACTAATATTATTAAATCCTGGTTTTAACTATAAAAGTATTTTAGTAAATAACTATAAACTTATATAAATGCTAGTAAATGTAATATTTAAATCTGTTTGAAATAGGATAATTTTTAATAAATGCATATGAGCTTATAAAGATTAATTTATTGTTGTGAGTTTATTAATAAGCTATGGCTAGTATCATCATCACTATTATTATCATTATTATTATGATATCACTATTATTATCATTCATCATTATTATCATCATCATTATCACCTTTATATTGTGATAAATAATCTAGTTAAATGGCCATCAATATTAATAATGGTTTTCACGATGCTTGTTTAGAAGCCATTAATAAGATGATACTTGTCTGTTCATCAATATACATAAAATGAGCTAACAATGTCTATAAGAGTCTTTGATCTATAATATAAATTTTGGTAATATTGGGATCTTGTAATTTTATCGATATAGATAAAATGTAAGAATGTCATTTTTTTCATTAGTCATCCAAGTCATGTGTGATAAAAATGTACCGAATGAGTTTGAACTCAGTACACTCTAAACAGATATTTATCTAGATTTAAAACGATCTAGTGGCGCTCGTGGGAAAACACATATACTTAGCTAAACTGAATAAAGAGTGATATAATCCCTTTCCAACTTCATAATATTAACTTTATATAATATATATTTTATAAGTTGTCATGAATAGCACCAGTGTGTGCATGTGACCATGAATGGTCTTATATGGTTGGAAAGAAGAATAGGAAGGATTCTTTGTTAAAAGAACCTAGTATGTGAGATAAGCATAATGCACTCCAGGAATCTCAAAGTGGGTAATTTTATTCAGTTGCTATATTTAATATTCTTTTATTTGATGACAATAGCCAGTATGTTTTATTGTTCAAATGACATCCCCAATATTTAGATATTATTAAATCTTTAATAATGATAGTTTTAATTGTCATTGTTGTTATTTTATATGGAGAAATGAGATAACTTATTTATTTTATTACTAATGTGACAGAATTAATGTTTAGGATAGTTGCAATCGGGCTATAATGTTATATTTAATTAATTAGAAATAGACACCCAGATAGAGCATGATATGCATATATTCTTATTTATATGTTAGCATCATCCTTATTTAATTATAAATTGTATTTTGCCTAACACAGTGAATTCATTTCTCATTTAGTTTACTTGGTTACAAATGATAAACCGCTGCAGTATATCATTATCCTGTTTAGTGTTTGGTTATTGAATTATGGCAACTATCATTTCATCACTCATCTATTTATCTATACTGTGACAATGTTTACTTACTGTTACAAATAACAGATTAGATAAACATATATGTTAATAATGGATCATTTTCTATCAATTTATTATTATTTCTGTTACAAATGTCTTCTTTCCGATACAATATATATATATATCATTATGTGGTGGTGTAAGTCTATTACTTTTCTAATAAGTGGATAAATCTTAGATTCATAAAAAATAACAATAAACAAAAAATTACCGTCCTCATACATCCTAATCAATGAAAATCTCCTTAATATATCTGTATTTTAATTATTCTTGAATATAGTCCAGAACTGAGAAAGGAGATCATTGTTTTTATTAAAGTCAGATTATCTTATTAAAAATAAAATAAACAAAAATAACATGTAAGTGCCAAATCAAAGTTTTTTATAAGGGTAGTTATAATTTAATTTGTTTTAAAACTATTATTATTCTTTCAGTACAGAAAGACAAAAAACAAGCAGTGCAATACCTTTCAAGTGGAAAAAATAAGGCTGTTTAAAATCTGAAAGAGCTTTTTTTGAAGATCTACATGAATAAAATTTAATAGACAGGGTATGAGCACAGACTTTCACATGACCCACCTCTCTCCACACTATCTCATAACACTGATACACCTGAACACACATATGTCGAAAAGATAAATAATCACCAATATACGTATTCCATGCTAAACCAGCAATCATCAGTTGGTCCAGATTACCATCTCTACACATATTCTACAAGTGCTCAGATATATATTAAGATAGCAAATCCTCCTACTTTAATGGACAGGCTTCAATCTACTCCACACCCCAACTCTTCAACTGTCCATCCAATTGAAAATCTGATGATGGAACACTCAAAGGCCACCCTGAGGCCGAGATTATTGTCACACCCATGTTGACCCAAGGTCAATCTGACCCCTCATGTATAGGACATAATCCATTAAATACATATACAAGGGATAGGCAGACATCTCTAATATGTAATAGCTGGAATACACAGGCTTATATATACCTGCGTCTATATATGTAATAGACAGGGTATGAGCACAGACTTTCACATGACCCACCTCTCTCCACACTATCTCATAACACTGATACACCTGAACACACATATGTCGAAAAGATAAATAATCACCAATATACGTATTTCATGCTAAACCAGCAATCATCAGTTGGTCCAGATTACCATCTCTACACATATAAGCCTGTGTATTCCAGCTATTACATATTAGAGCTGTCTGCCTATCCCTTGTATATGTATTTAATGGATTATGTCCTATACATGAGGAATCAGATTGACCTTGGGTCAACATGGGTGTAACAATAATCTCGGCCTCAGGGTGGCCTTTGAGAGTTCCATCATCAGATTTTCAATTGGATGGACAGTTGAAGAGTTGGAGTGTGGAGTAGATTGAAGCCTGTCCATTAAAGTAGGAGGATTTGCTATTTTAATATATATCTGAGCACTTGTAGCATATATGTGTAGAGATGGTAATCTGGACCAACTGATGATTGCTGGTTTAGCATGAAATACGTATATTGGTGATTATTTATCTTTTCGACATATGTGTGTTCAGGCGTATCAGTGTTATGAGATAGTGTGGAGAGAGGTAGGTCATGTGAAAGTCTGTGGTCATACCCTGTCTATTACATATATAGACACAGGTATATATAAGCCTGCGTATTCCAGCTATGAATAAAATTTGAGTATAGTTTATAGCAAGCAGATGATTTGAATATAATGCATATGAAGCAGATTTGTTATTATAATTTTAAATAATCAGACAATTGAAATACAATATATCAATTAGTTATATCAATGAATATGCTTCATAAATTTAATTAGTCATGACTAACAACTCTATTAGAATTTATTATTAAAGTTTAAAAGTCAAAATCTCATTAAAATCAAATAATATTGTTTTTCCAACATGAATGCCAATATTGCATAATTTGCTGTACATTGATATGATTATAGTTCTTATTTAATAAATTATTTCATAAAATATGTCATTTTGATTTTTTTTTCCTCAGATCATTTTCCACATTCAAAATCAAAACAAAAACATCTATTACAAGCAATGAATGTTCTGCACAAATTTAAATTCATCTATAGAATACAACATTTTTTCATGAATTTCTCTTTTTCAGTGCACATTTCAATTTGTTCAATATTTGAACCCTATTTTATATGTAAAGTTATATTTCTTAATTTTATCAACAACATATTTTCCATATAATTAATCTACTAGTACACAGAGGCTAAACTCTCCATACAGTAGCACCACTCAGTGCAAACCAGAGTAATCAATGAATGCAAGAAGGTTTGTGCATAAAATCCCCATTAGTGCCTGCTCATCCAATATCCCCAGACTAGTTCTAGCTTGTGGATTTCATAAGTGAGGAGCTTTGGATCTGGAAGCACTGCACCTAGAACTCAGAATCTAACACAATCATCCAGCAAGCACCTTGTACCTTATTAGCTAACTATAAAGCTTTTGAGTCAAAATGAAAACCCAAAAATGTTTACAATTCAAGCTCATTAGCTTGTATAGATGTGAACTCAGTTCAGCATCCATACTTTTTGGTGTCTTTGGATCCATACTTTTTGGTGTCTTTGGATCTTTAATAACCAGGTCATTATAATCCTATTGAGTAGGATTGGTATTAAACCACTAAACTTCATATGATCATCATTCTTCATGCTTACACAAGCTGTTTATACAGATGTTAAACTCTCTATACAATAGTGCTACTCAGTGCAAGACAGAGCAATCAATGAATGCAAGGTTTGTGCATAAAATCTCCATTAGTGCCTGTTCATACAATACCCCCAGACTAGTTCCTAGCTTGTGGATTTCATCAGTGAGGAGCTTTGGATATGAAAGCACTGCACCTAAAACTTAGGATTGAACACAATTCTCCAGCAACAATCTTTTACCTTATTAGCTAACTATAAAGCTTTGAGTCCAAAATGAAAACACAAAAATGTTTTCAATTCAAGCTTTGGTATCTTTTGGATATTTAACAACCAGAGTCACCATAATTCTATTGAGCAGGCTTGGGTATTAAAATCACTAAACATCATGTGATCACCATTCTCTATGCTAACACAGCTGTTTATACAGAGGCTAAACTCTCTGTACAGTAGCACTACTCAGTGTAAGGTAGAGTAATCATTGAATGTAAAGAAGGTCTATGCATAAAATTCCAATCTAGTGCCTACTAATCCAATATCCCCAGACTAGTTTCTAGCTTGTGGCTTTTATCAGTGATGAATTTTGGGTCTGAGAGCAATGCACCTAGATCTTAGGAACTAAAGCAAACTTCCAGCAGCTACCTTTTACCTTGTTAGCTAACTATAAAGCTTTGAATGCTGGAGAATTGCCTTGGATCCTAAGATGTATGTGCAGGCTCTCAGATCCAAAGCTCCTCACTGATGAAAGCCACAAGCTAGAAAGTAGTCTGGAGATATTGGATGAGTAGGCACTAGATGGGAATTTTATATACAAACCTTTCATTGATTACTCTAGTTTATACTGAGTAGCACTACAGTATAGAGAGTTTAGCCTCTGTGTAAACAGCTTGTATAAGCATAAAATATGGTGATTATGTGATGTTTAGTAGTTTAATGTACTGGTATTTGATGCTATGTTAAATACAATATTAAATAAAAAAGAAACCTGTAGAGAAATTGAAATCTGTTTGCAAATTTTGCAAATGAAGTTTTATTTTGCTAATGTTTTTCTTTTACATTGGAAAATGATTTGAGGAAAAGGAAGATCAATGAGACATATTTTTTAAATATGGATAATTTATTAGATAAACAATGTGATTGTGAAAATACTCAAATTAAGGCAAGTTATCCATTACCATTGCAACATTAGGATTGTGTGATTTTAATGAGATTTGGATTTTCTGCATAATGCTATAAGATAGCTATAGCTATTATTTAATTATATATATATATTGGGATATTGAAAATTATAGAGTTAATTCCAGTGTTTGTTTTTAATATAAATATGAATGTGTGTTAAAACAAAGATTTTCAGGGCAGAAGACATGAATGCAGTTTCCAAGTTTATTTGTGTTGCTTATTAATAATATAATAGCACAAATATTTGGGCTGGATTATCTATCATTACAAATAAGGTTTAAAAGAAGCTGTTGGGATATTCCCAGAAAATGACAAAAAAAATTCTTGCAATTTTAATCTTTATTATTTGTCGAAGCAAAAATATCACATAACCACATTTAGTTATATTTTGAGATAATAAAACAATGTGTATAATATATGTATATCAAATAAAACATTATTTAAGTTAAGCAAAAGTTTGGAATTGGCACAATTGGTTATATAAGAAACCATGGGTTGACTTGGTCAAGCTTGTAAACTGCCCTCACAACTTCCCTTTCCTTATAGGGTTAACATTTTACTTTACAATTGAGATTTTAACTCTTAATGAGTCTATATGTATGCATATAAAGCTGGATATTTTATTTCTCTAGATGTAAGGTCATGGAGTCTACCTTTACTATTTTTATAACTCCTTACCATCTGCATTGTTTTCTAACCTATCTTTAACTCACTTTCTATTAAATAACATCCAATCAAAAAAGAGATTCATATATATAATTCTTTCTTCTTCTCCCTTTTTGTTTCTTTGATGGCTTTATAAATATTTACTTGTTAGCCTCAGACTTGCTCTTCTTTTGAGAAGTGTTGGACCTTTTTGAGGACTACCTAAGTATGTGAGCATCCATCATTCAGCATGGATTAACTCTTATAACTAGTTTAGTTTTTAGATATCACAGTGATTGTTTTTAATCACTTAATAGAGCTTATCCCTCATCAAAAAAACAATAACCCTTTTCATATATATATATATATTGTAACCATTCGCTCGCCCTCTCAACTACCCATCGTGCCAAACCCATTGCGGCACTATAAATTGTAACCGTAAATTGTGTGGTCCCAACTACATAACGTAAATGCACTAAGAATCGTAACTTCTATCACTGATCAATTCCCGTTGCACATTGTCAGCTATTAAGAGCTGTATCCAGAAGCATATCATGCTATCTATTTTATGCACGAAAGACCACAATCAACATCTGGGGCAACTTACCACAGACCAAACTAATGATTTAACCTAAACTTTTTATGATTTAATTTGATCGCAGCCAGGGTGTACCGCGAAAAACTACCATAGTATTATGATAAAATACTTTAATCAAATTATAAGTGTAATGTTATTATTTTCAAACCTTAATTTGCAATTTTTATTGTATGAGACCCGATGGCCGACCATGTACAAGATGGCATAATTTGTGGAATTACATAAGATTATGAAATTTTAAACCATCTATATGATTTCTAATACAGATGCTAGTCCAGGTAAAGCTTTGCAATAAATAAACATAAATACTTGGGTTCTTTTATAGTTTACTATATCATTGAGACTCTTATTATACTGACGAATGACAATTTAAAAACGTTAAGTAAATATATTTAATCGTGCCATTATTTGGTAAATCTGTTTACAAGTTTAATAATCAATTTGTATGGTATCCTAGAATCAACTACGCAAAGCCAAAATGATGGAAAAGGTAAATGGGATTTTATTGTACCCTACACATCATAAACTACCAAAGACGAAAAGCATCTAAATGTTTTTTCAAAATATCACTAAACTCTTATATCATGTTGACGATAGTATGTACTTCAATGTATGCTCTATCCAAGGTTTATGATTTCTGATTTTACAAATGACACATAGCAATGGCACAGTAAGTTTAATTATAAATCAACTTTTATTTACAAAATTATGAATAATAAGTAATTAATTCCAATGTTATAATTAAAGACATAAATAAACAAATAAAATAAATAAATTATAATTCCATCGACTTTCTTCAATAACATCTCATAGGTACAGTTTTTAAGAACCTAATCATACCTTATATTTCAATTTGATACAATGAATATTGAGAAAATTATACTAAATTCAGCATCAACTCATGAAATATTTAACGTCATTTCCAGATTCAATAAATCCATACCGTAAACTTATAATAATATAATAAATAATATTATGTCTGTAGGATTTAGCTACAATGCAATTATTAAATAAAGTGATAATTTAAACTTACACTCCGGTAAATAATAATCAACCAACAGTTAATTATTATGAAGTAACTTGAATAGAATGTCCTGCTACAAGTTGATGATCTAACTTATAAATTATGCTTACAAATGAAAGAAGATGATTTAGCAGATTAACTAAAATACTTTGCCCAACTTATATCTATGAAGTAAAACATATTCCTGTGGATGTATTCATCTACACAGAGGAATTAAATAACACTAAACGTTTTGTGGATTTATACACCATCATAAAGCAATAAGTACAAGTACACCATTCCGCGGATTAACCACCAGCGCAGGAATGAGTGTAAAATACAAAAATGGCAATAAAGTAATCTGCGGATTAATCACCAGCACAGATTAATGCCCTTTACATTCTAAAACAACATTACTATTTACTTCACATTAAAGTGCAAAATCATCCCCCTCAGTTATTCTGACCATTCAGAATACACTAACACTTTAGCAAATGTGGGTTCTTGCATAATAAATGTTACGCTAATCAGGACAACTAATGTACTAACTTATCTTTCTTAAAATAAAACATGTGTAATATAATATAAGTAATATTAGTATAGGAATATAAATCTGGAAAGACTAACAAAACAACTCATAAAGATTGATACATCTCATGAATTCATTCAGTACTTTTTAAACTTTTTCGCACGCGCTATTCTCTTGAATAAATATTTTATTCAACCCCTATTAATTTAAACTTAATAAATATAACTTATGAACTTCACATGCAAGTTCATATAACTATAAAATTAAAGTAATGCATTATTCATCAAATACATAAAATTTAACAGGTGTGTGTATGATATAAATTAAACGTATCACATTTTATAGTTCAATACATGAATTTTAGCAGGTGTGTGTATCACAAATTGGATTATATAGCATTTTATAACTCCAAATATGATCCGTGGAATCCATGTACGATGTGTCGAACAATAAATACACGAAGCAATAGCTATAATTATAGTTAAATTCCATACATGCAATTTTATCCATTTGTATTAGTTATTATAATCGCTATTAGATTGACGATTTTACGTGGCTCCATAAACATGAAACAATTTCATGACATGACACGCAGAATTTAAATGAAAATGTTTCTCATAAGTTATTAATCTCTACATTTCTCTATTAAAATGTTCCAAGTTTATCACATCCATGCTAATATTTATTTATCCACGCTTAAATCTAGGAATACTAATTATAGCAATTAATTTAATCATTTCAAACTGACGTTAAAATTAGAAAATAGCTTTGATTAACTATTTTGAAGGTGGTTTATTATCCAAATGTTAAACAAATTAACTAGCAAATAAATTACTGGCATTGTGAAGTTAAATATCAATCAATACTATATTTTTATTAGAATTGGAAATGGAAATATTAAACTATATTGATAACTTTAACATTTTACTTTAATTTAAACTTCTTCTTTTTTAAAAAGCAAATTTTCATTTTCATAAAACTTCTGTAATTAAAATACTTATTTAATTTTTTCAAATTGTAGAATAATAAACATTTTAAAACATACCAAACTCTTGCAATTAATTATTTTAAACTGGGAAGCTCCGACATCTTAAAAATGTAATATTGGAAAATTGTTACCGGTGATTTGATCCACTTGGCCAGCCGACTTGAACAGACTTTTTAAATTTAGCAATTCATCTTAATTAAATACCACTAGGTTATTTTTACGTTTATAGCAAATTTTGTGGTAATCCGTTTACTTATTAACTATTTTAAAATAAGCTTATCAAATTTACACCATTTGCCTTTACCATTTTCTTTTCTTTCTCCCTCCAAAAGCAAACTAACAGACGATCTCCTCTTAAATTCGCGCTCCTTTCTTTTATTACATTGAGACGCATACGTAATTACTGTATTTATTTTTTAATAATTTATTTTAATTGAACAAATGGTTTTTTTATTCAATGGAAATAATAATTTAAGATCATTTTAAACAAATAAAAATAAAATATTATTATTTATAATATTTTACCAAATTTAATATGTTGTCAATTTTTTTTAAAAAGTTAAACATTATGATATGAGTTAGTATATGGAACGAAGCAAATTTAAATTTATTAAAATAATATAAGAGAGTAATCTGTTCAAAGTGCAAATCAAGCCAATCAAATCACCAAAAGAAGAAAGAGAAATTTTTATACCAGTTACATCAATTAATATATTTTATACTAAAATATATATATATATTATATATATTGTACTGCTAGTAAACAGCCCTACAGATTTTAAAATACTTGTACAGAAAATATGACTAGTTTAAAGATTTAAAAATGAAATTTTAAAGAAGTAAAAATACTGTGGAATCAATTATCAATAAATGATTGGAATAAATTTTGTTAAAAGAAATAAATAAAAGGTTTAAGAAATAGAAATATAATTTAGAAAAAGTTTTAAGAAAGAGAAGTATAATTTAGAAAGTTTGAAGAGAAAATGCAGATCACTGAAAGACAAAGCACTGCATCACCTTGTTATAATAAAGCTTTGCTAATTAAAGAATGAGTAGAGGAGAGGAAGAGAAATTTAACAAGGTAAAAATTAAAAAAATAGAATTCTCTCTCTTTTCACAAATGTAAAGTTTTTTTGAGTACATGTAAAAATGAAAATAAAATAAAGTGTGAAAGAAAAGTGTATAAAGCTTAAATCCAGTTAAAGATTGATCAGCCCATAAACAGAAGAAAGGAAATAATAACTATAAATTGCAGTAAATAAAAACAATGGAAAATAATTCAAGACTATATCTTATCCAAGGCCAGATTAGTTTGCACAAGTATGCAGATTAAACACAATGGGAATTTAATTAATAAAATTTATAAATTAATTAAATTAGATCAGAGTGATAAGTAGAGAGACAATAAAAAAGAATCATATAAAAGGACTGCAAATCCATTTATCTTGATTTGTGATTAGTCTTCAGCTTCATTCATAGTAATCATTAAGATTGTTCTCATATTATTACCATGGAAGAGCTCCAGGGAAGGGAAGATGGAAAAAGCTACTAGCATTCCCAGACTGTAAGTATTTTCATATTGACCGAAGAACCATTTAACATTATGCAGTGCTAGACAGTCTCTGGAGTATTCAGCTAGTCTCCAGTCCTGGTCCTCCAGAACATCAGAAATTCTCCATGTAATAATATGAACAGTCAAGAGATACCTATCCCAGAAATGCAGAAAGTCAGCCCGAAGCAAAACCATTGGTGGAGTCCAAAAATCCAACTGGTTGGTGATAAATACAATAGAAGAGAGGAGTCATATTCCCAAAAGTATAGATTAAATAATTAAGAATTTCCTTATTCCCATTCATGAAATGAACATGTTTGAATAAGACTTTGATAGCTATGGCAATCTTTAAGGGCCTCCCATAATTATCATATAAAATAAATCCTAGTATGTGCATGCATTTTCCTTCTCATAATATATTTTAATTAATATGTGCAAAGCTCTTTTGATTAGTGAATTTATATTTTAAGATGTGTATGCATATACAGATTTATAATGTTTTAATTGTATTATTTTTTATTATCATGTATTTTATTATAAATGAATTTATAAATTTTCTTTATTGTAATATTCTTTAATATCATAGTTTTAATTAAAAGTGTTTTAAAATAAATTGTTTACTTGCTAGTTATTGTTTGGTCAGTTCCCTTTAATAATTATGCCATTAATAGACAGTCTTTAGTTAAGTGTAAACATCAAGTGATCTACTATAATTTGTCTTCCTACAAATAAATAAAAGAGCTAGTTAAGTGTAAACATTAAGTGGTCTTTTTCTACAAATAAATAAAAGAGCTAGTTAGGGATTTATCAAGCGCTAAATTGTTTACCTATTATCCAGGCATGCTAAATATAACTTATGATTAGCTGTCACCTGAGGTTTTATTTTGAAACAAATAGAAATGCTTTGGATGACAGGGGTTTGAATTTAGCAGTTGAGAAGTTGCATGGCCTGAAAATGTAACTGCAGGTTATAGTTTGTATTGTGTTGGTCAAAATCGTGTATTCATTCAACAAGACCAAAATCGTGTATTCATTCAACAAGACCAATAATCCAAGCAAAAGCACCTTGAATCCAACCATGCAAAAGATACAGATGTCAGGGCAATGGTGAATCCTAACCTATTTGCCTGAACTCTTGCCTCTCTAACTAATGGATAACATTTGTGGTGACACTAGCAGTCCTTGGTTTTATTTCATCCCAGCTGGAGATCATGGTTCACAAAGAGACTCAAAATAATAGACTCAAAATAATAAAGAGTTTATGTAAGAAATTAATGATTTGATGAATTCTGACGATTGTAGATGGTACAGATGTGATTTGATATTGACTACTAATAGTATGAACTGTAACAATTATAATCCTTTATGACAATATTACAAAGAATTGAATTTAAATCAAAGAAATATTATAAATAACAAAGATAATTAATATTAGAGATTCGGAGTAATGACAAACTAAGCTAATTTAAAATAATAATATTACAGGAATTTATTAAGAAATTGAGTTAGTTATTGGCAATACAAAATAAGTCTGAGTTTTGTTTATACAACTAGGTTATACTTCTTAAATTCGCAATTACATACTTTAAATACTCATTAAGTACATTAAATAAATTTTAAAATAAAGAAATATTTGGATATTTCAATTTAGTAGGTAATTGCAATCCAATTAAGACATAAATTCGTTTCGATGCAGCTAAATGTATAAGGCATTTGATAAATAAAAGTAAAGTTTTGTTAATTGTTCTGCTAAGAACCAATCAGCAATAAAATATCATTAGTCCTCTTTAAGAAATTACAAATAAATCTATTATATATATTACAATGATTGGGGAGATCTGAGCCTTATATATCTGCCATATAGGGCACCACCAGGCTATTGAAACCTGGAAAATTTATATAGTAGGTAGATACATATTGTTAAGATCTAAAATTTAAATATATATTTTATTATGACCATCAGCCCTAGTCACTAGCTCGTGGAGCAGCAGAGATAATGTATACTTTATTTTTAAAGAAAGAAAGATAATAAAAAATAAGAATAAGACACTGCCAGATTAATAATATGCAGGAACATTTATTTTGCACATATAAAAATTTAGATTTTAATCTAACCTTTACTTTAGAATTTAATTTACATTTTTACTTTTTATAAGTTCGCACAGATGAATTTATTAATATTTTATTAAAGTGTCGAGTATGGATAGACTACATAGATTGCATTTGAAAAAGAAAATATTCTATTCCTTATTTAACCTTAGGTCAAAAGTTCACATTCAAACTAATGCCAGTTTATCTGATATATCAATGTATTCAATACAGCATTAATATGACAGCACAATACCATACTGTCAGGAATGCACATCTGAACAGCATTATTATAGAGAAGAAATTGTCCCTTGGCCAGTACAGGAATGTTACATCTGTCTGGTGAGAAGAACAAAAAAAAAAGAAACTCCATAGGAAGGGATTGCAGTCCTTTTTCCCATCTTGCTATCCCATTCCATAGGCTAAAGGGGTGATCCAAGAGCAGGGAATACCATCTGCTTCTGATGGTCAGTGAGAAATGGGACTTATTTTACCCAAGTGCAGTGTATAATATGATCCTGCACGTAGCAGATCTTCATGCTACATTTACTAATTACACCGATACATCAATTCATTGACCCAATTTAACTATGAAACAAATAACCCAAGATCAATCCTCTCTATATAACTTTACAAATCTATGCAGCCATTCATGCCCAACTTAAATTTAACATTTATTAAAAGTTTAGTTTAACAGAAAAAAAATCATAATAAAAACTTAAAAGAACAGAAAAAATAATGGAAATGACACAAAATTCTCTATACAGTAGTGCCACCCTGTGTCAAACAGAGTAATCAATGGATACCATAAAGCTTGTGCATAAAATCCCTATCTTGTGCCTACTCATCCAATACCCCCAGACTAATTTCTGGCTTGTGGCCTTCGTCAGTGAGGAGCTTTAGATCTGACAGCACTGCACCTAGATCTTAGGCACTTCAGGTTTGTAAATAAATATATATAGAATGATAAAGGCAGTATATTACAGTTTACAACAAAGAACAAATGAGGTCTGTTACAATCCTCTGGGTGGCTGTGCTAAAAAGGAATCCCTGGCATATACAGGTAGATGATGAGAGAAATATTGGCTCTCTAGCCAAAACATATCTCTAAATAGTAATAATAGATTTGATGTGCTGGACTTCCCATACACATTTTAATGGCAATGCCTGAAAAAGAGTCCCTTAGTAGGAAATATGTCTACTTTGAAAAAAATTAAAAAATTGGACTGGTCATATTTAAAATTCTGAAAGTCCTAAGAGGTAATTAGCAAAGCAAGAACAATAAATGAATGGTTGTAACTACAAAATACATATTGCCTTAGACATATACACAAATAGATAGTGTATCACTAACAGTCATAATAAATTAATTCCTGATTAAAATAATCAGCTCTCTGGCATAATAGAATGTCAACAGAAACCTTGGGCCATTAATGAATGGATCATAAATTATAATATAAAAGGAAAGAAAAGACTTAAAACTAAAATATAATAAATTGTTTTCCACACTTCCCAAATATCTCATTTATAGGTAAGTTATCAAATAATTCATCGGGCATTAAATATCAAACTCACTTCTGGTGAAGTTTTACAACATATAGCATAATAAATGATACATCACAATTTTAATATTTTGCTAAACAAATGACAATATACATGTATGAACATATACTGTTAGTAGTCGATATAAATGCTATGATAGCTGTGCTTTAAATGATTCTCTTTTAAAATATTTGGTTTACAGAAATTATGATAGATTTTACTTAAATGATTTAATAAAATACCTTATTCTCTCAGAGATAATTATGAGGGCACTTTTAAATTAGAGGTAATAATAAGATACCTAACTTTTAAAATAACTTCAATCATTTAAAAATAAATTTATAATATGAGGTACAAAACTAAACAGGCTTTCTCTATTAATTAATTTAATGGGAATAAGTCTCCTAAAATGATTTTTAACTGGAGAAAATAAAAAGGAGTGGGTTCAAAGTTAGTTGCTCATTGAGTTTTATACTTGGCAGTTTCAGTAAGTCAATATTACAAATAAACCAATAAAAAAGAAAAAGAAAATTAAGATAAATTTGCCGCATCAAAATAATGTGGGATTTTTATAAGAATTAACAATTTTAAATTTAAGGGAAAAATTAAGACGCATATTAAAATTAAGTTTTATAAACATTACAGATATATATAAAAATACAAATTAACATTGATTTAAAAAAACAACATAAGCTAGAATCAGAGGCTTGCGGCAAATTGGACATTACCTCATACCATCCTATATAATAGTTATTGGCTAGGCTCTGGGAATAATATTCTCTAAAAAATAAATAAAGTTATGGAAAATCATAATCCTGCCTGTTTAACTTATTTTCTTTTTAATTTACCATGTACTATGCAACAGATTTCAGTGGATTCTTATATGTGGCACACTTATAAAAATAAATAAAAAGCTGATTCTGCCATTAGTGTAAGTTGAAATAATTGGTAGGCCAGTTAATCAGGAAATATAGCTATGTTTTATAGAAATAGGAATGAAATATTTATATTTTCTGTATTCATAGCTTGATTAACTTTCACTAAATTTACAGTGAGTAAAAGAAGGCCTACCAAAATATATCTATTAAACATTACAATATATATATATATATATAATAACATTTTCTGTTTTGCTAGGCCTCTACATGCTAATATAAACTGCGCGCAATTTGATCAAGTTGTCAAAAAGAAGAAAGTTGTATTTCTATTTCTAAAAAAACATAGCTATATTTCCTGATCAACTCAGCCAATTAATTGTTGAGAATTATGCTATCAATGAAATCAGCTTTTAATTTATTTAATATGGGCACCAGGACCTTTCATTCTAAAGAGTCCACGGAAATTGTCAAATAACGTCTCACGAATAAAAAAAGAAAAATACTTTTAAACTAATCGGTATTATATCATACCGTAATGAGAATTATTTTTTAAAATTATTATTCCTGAGCTTATTCAAAAATTTAATAATAAAAAATAATAACTATTATTAATAACGCACAAATGAAAATTGGTATTAGAAATATTTTTATTCTAATAGATTGAAAAAATTTTTGAAATAAATTACTTATCAATTAAATTAGAGTACACACTTAATTCAGATGTGAATCAATTAATAAAAAACAATTTTACAATTACTGTTCACTTCCAAATTTCTTCTAGAAAGTTCCTTAAAAATGAATGTCTCTTGTACAAGAAAATTAATGTCTCTATTGGGATTGTTTAAACATACTTTTAGAAATTGTTTGAAAACGTTTAATTTGGTCACAATCAGGAGTAATGACACATAACTTACTGGTAAGTTTAGTGAATAGTTTTTTGGGTAGAATGAGCTCGGTCTTTTGGTTATTATTTGATCTTGTGGTCCATTCTCCTAGTCGGTCACGAAGGCTTTTCTGGTGTACATCTTCAGGCACAATGTCCGCAGAAGCCCCAGTTCACTCCGACATGCCGAATTATTTCAGGGTAGAGCGATCCTGGATGTATTATTGTTATCCAGGACCGACTAGAGAAACAAATGAAACAAGACGTTCTTCAAACCGGTCTCTGCCTTTTTATACTAGAGGCCCAGTTTTCAGACTTCTGCACATGCTATTATCATGGCGTTTTGGGTTTATAATCTTATACAGTCTTTATCATTTTTCAATTAGTAAGTTCTCTTTTTTTTATCAAGTTTTTTGGCCTCTTTAATTAGCTAAAATATTTTTCTTTTAACTTATCTTTTTTTTTACTTTTGGAATTCTTTTGTTCTATCCAATTCTACTTTTATTTCTAATTACATAAAAAAAATATGAAAGAATAATTTAACTTTTATTGTACATTTAAAAAAAAAAAAAAATTATAGTCAAAAAAAAATCTAAACTTACTTTTATTTTTTTAGCTTTTACCAAATGCCAAAATATTTGCACTGTATGTAAATAAACGGTACAATATATATATAATTTTTTCTATCTCTCTGTTTATACACATGTGGGTTGTGGCAATCATATAGTTACTTTGATTAGCCAAAATAGGGTTTCAAGATCTAAGCATTATAAGTGCCCTTGATTTCTCTCTTTACACCTATCCAAAATTCATTGCAACCTGCTTGCTTTGTAAGTAATGGTATAAGGCTCTTCATACTGGTGGTGAGGAATCTTTATAAAAACTTGATCTCCTACTTAAAAGTTGTGTGGATTTTTCTTCACATTTTTATTTCTCTGACTGGCCCTATTCATGAATTGCTCATACACTTGTATCATATACTTTTTTGTATCTATCTGAGTGTATGACAGTGATTTTATATTTTACAAATAATGTTGATGTGGGTTGAATGAAATGGTCTGATTGGCATGAATCCAGTTGATTCATTCACTCTCTCAATTAATGTAATCTACTAAACATTTTATTTGCTTTACCCATCCTTTACGCTCATATCTTAGGTAAGTCCTAAACAGCTTGCCAAGTTCCCACATCATATGCTTGCAAGGGTTGGACTGAGGATTCTTAATGGATGTGAACACATGTCTGATTTGAGATTTCTCTACCAATTTTATCCATTCTTTGGATAGGAAAGGTGTACCATGGTCTGTCAATATGGTTCTAGGCTTTCCTATATTCATGAATTGGAGGGTGTCTAATACTCTGATGGTATATCTAGAATTAACTTGGGGTATTGAGTAAACTGACACAATATTAACTTGGGCTATTGAGTAAACTGACACATATTTAGCAAAGAGATCAAATGAAACTAGTAAGTTATTTCTTTTTATTGAATGGAGGCAAAAGCCCATAATAGTCAAATCACTAAGATCTCATTTGGTTTTTCTGGAATGATGGAACTCATTATGTTAACATAATTTTGGTTTACTGGCTTAGCTCATAGGCACAAGAAGTGACTTCAAGATGTCCTGATAAATTTTTGGTCTGTAGAAACAAAATTTTTGAGTATATGTTCTATTTTATTAGTACAGTAGTGTCCATACAGTGGGTATACTCTAGGAATGGCACTCTTATCAACTTAGGTATTACTACCCTCCACTCTTCAGTGTCTAAAGTCACTCTACTACTTGTCTAGCTTGTAATATGCAAGATCTTTTGGCACATGCAGAACTTTCTTTCCTTTCAATGATTTGACAACTATGTTTAAATTTGGATCTTTGGATTGAATTTCAGGTAAATTTTCTAAATTGTTCTCCACGTTATTGTTAATCATTAAATTTAACATTAGTAATGTAGGCATTATCTACGAAATGATGTTTTAGTTCTGACATGGATAGACTCAGTATGTCGGCTACCACATTCTTGGATCCTTAACAGTATTGCATCCTTAACAGTATTGTATGCTGTAATTGAATTCCTGTAACAGTAAACTCCATCTGACCAGATGACTGTTAGTCAGATAGCTTTGAGTGCTTCCTCCTTTATTACTGTATAATTTATTTCAGGATCTTTTATGAGCCAACTGATAAAATAGAGGATCCCAGGTTGGCCATCCTCCTGGATTTGGAATGTTACTCCCAGTCTGAAACCACTACTATCTGTCTGGACAATAAATGATTTATTAAAATCAGTGAAAGCTAATATGGTTTGTTCTAAGAACCCTGCTTTAATGCCTTCAATTGCCTTATTTTGCTCCTCACTTTATTTCAATTTTTTATCTTTCCTAATAAGTTTTGGTTCATGTGGTTTGAGAATTTTGGTAGAAATGATTATAGAAGTTGCACATCCCTAAAATTATCTGATATGTTTTCTGTTTGTGGATTTTGGAAAGTTCTATATGGCACTGATCTTACCAGGATGAGGCTTTATCTTATTGCACCTAATGATATGACCTAAGAAGACCACCTTATTATATGCTGATGTATTCTTCTTGAAATTGATCTTAATTCTCTTCTCATAGCATTCTCTAAAAATAAGATTAGGCATTGAAGATGTTCTTCAATAGTGGCAGATTCTATTATCATATTGTCCACATAAATGGTTGATTTGTTAGACCTCAGCAGATAGGGTTTTGTCCAAGCATCTTATTAGACCAGCACCACTATTGATTAATCCAAAGGGCATCCTATTAAACTGGTATGTAAAACCCTTGTATTGAAAGATGGTGTATTGGTGATCATCTGGATGGAGCTCAATCTGCCAATATTTCCAAATCTTATGAATAGTTCATGAATGGCCAGTGAGATGTTCCTATTAGGAACTGTAATTTTGTTCAGCTGCTGAGCATCTAAACACAATCTCATCAACCCATCCTTCTACACAGTTACAATTGGATTACAGTGAGGTGATCCTTCTACACAGTTACAATTGGATTACAGTGAGATGAATAACATTTGGACATAATCTTCCAATCTAGCACAGTTATAACTGATTACAGTGAGGTGAATAACATTTGGAAATAATCCCCCAATCTACCACAGTTTAACTGGATTACAGTGAGGTGAATAACATTTGGAAATTATTTCCCAATCTAGCATTTTATTAATCTGTTTAGATATCTCTTCAGGATACTGGTTTGAAATAGAGTACAATTGGGATTAAAATGGTTAGTCACAGATCAGTTTTTGTTGGAAACCCTCTATTATCCCTGGTTTTCTGAAAAAAGGGCCTATTAATTAATAACAGATCATATCTTTACTTCATCATCACTTCCAAGTAAATTGGATTCTGTGATTTTGTTCTCAATCAGTGCCTCTGAGATTACAGTTATTATACAATCAACTTCTGCAGGTCATATCTTGGAAGCAAGGTCATTTTCCAAGATCTCATATTAAGACTATCTTATCTGAGAAATTAATGACCCAATGGTTCATGTGAAAAAAGCCTGCCCCTAGAAAGACCTCAAGTATCAAGCCATTCAATATGAGAAAAACATGATAAAGTTGTTTGGCTGATCATAATTTTAACTCAGATTTGTTTTTGTACCAGTTTACCCTTTCTATTTTTAGCCATGTTAACTTGAATCAACTTCAGTGATAAGGTTTTGATGTTAGGATTATTAGTCAGAACCTTGTGACAGAATTCATGTGACACTACTGAAATATAGCTACCAGTGTATAACAATGGTTTAACTGGCAAATCCTTAAACAACACCTTTATCATGGGGCAGCTCTACAAAGTGAAGTTGAGTCATTTGTCTTCCTATGAACACATTAAATTAATGATCTCCTGGTTCATTGTCCCCATTGTTCTTTTGGTCTCTTGAGGTAAGGAACATGGCCTCATGTATGTTTGATTTTTGTTGGATTTTGTGTGAGTGATTACTATACCCTGGTTGAAGAAATTTTCCTGTGCTATTGGAAGGCTGGTCCTTGTTTTATTATTACTAACCAGTTCTTAACTGGTGACTATGTATGGGAAGGGGTTTGTTGTAATGACTTTCCTTTCCAACGGTTTGGGTCATTATTATTTTTCCTCATTTTTTGGGTTCTTTTTTTCTGAGGTTCTGGTAGATAGATTGGTATTATTTAAATCTATACTATTAAGCAATTTGTTTTATGTGTTCAATGCCATTGAAATTTATGCATAAAAGTGCTTGATCAATCTTCAAAGGTAAGTTCCTCTTGATCCTGATAATCTCATTTTCACTCAGGTGATGAGTATTTAATGTCCTCAGCTTAGGAACCTGGTGATGGGAACTTAAGTTATATGGAAGAACTTAAATTATATGGAAGAAGTTAGTTTATGTATCCCCTGGTGAAGATTTATACTTAGAGCAAAGCTTCCTGCTCATCCCTACTCCAAAAAGTTTTGATCAACAATATTTAATAATAATCAAAGGCTGTAAAAAATTATCACTTTCTCTCCTTTGGTCAAATTCTGATTAACTGAAAAGTACAAATTGAGACTTTTAAGGTGTTCTATGGATGCTTCACTGGCTAATCCCTTGAAAATTTTGAGTTGCATAAGTTGGTTAATGGCACTTATTTATGTTGTGTGACCATATTATAGGCTTGGCCTGACACTGTAGGGTCTACCTGTGGGGTCAAAATTGTTACTTCTGGGTTAATTTGACATGCCTTTGGGACTGTTCTTCCAAAAATAAAATTAAGAGAATAAATTTTCCAATTCCATGCATTGTTTGGTATAGAAGGATATATTCCAAACAGGGGTCAGTTGTCCTTCCTAGATCCTGAGCAGCAGTCTCTAGGCTATTCTCTGTCTCATTTCTTCTATCCTTATTATCTCAGATCCTTTGACCCCTCTTGGTTGGTAGTGTCTCCATGATGTGTTTTGGCACAGTTGAGGCTCAATGTGTACGAATCTTTGGGAGATGGCCTCATCTAACCAATCATCTTATCCCATATTGCATTTGTGCTTTCTATAATCTTTTAGAGACACTTTTGTTACAATTATTTCTGCTTCATGTGAAGCCACTTGGTCACTCAGCTGCCTTAGATTTGGGTCTATGATTTCCCTAGCTTTTTCACACATTTATACCTTAGTATTCTGTCTTACACAAAGTTGATTTACTTTGTGTGAATGTCTTGGAGCTCCTCTTGGATCTGTGATTTTCCTAGCTTCTTCACCCATTTTTATCTCAGTACCCTGTCTTACCCAAAGTTGATCTACTTTTATGAAAATGTCTTGGAGTTCCATATGAACTTTTTCCTGGTGTTTTTCTTGTTCTGTACAGACATCATTTATAAAGACTTTGTGGGTTTGGCACACCTCTTCAAATTTAATGTCAAGTTGATTGGCTATACTAGAACTAAACTCTTTAAAACATCATTGACACTGTATGTCTCTCTCATCCATCTCCTTTCTTACTTCTATCATTGCTTGTTTCACTTCCACATTATCCTTTTTGGACATTTTTTAACTCTATGGATAGTTTCCCCATGGGTCTATGATTTCCCTAGCTTTTTTACACATTTACTTTTGTGTGAATGTCTTGGAGCTCCTCTTGGATTTTCCTAGCTTCTTCACCCATTTTTATCTCAGTACCCTGTCTTACCCAAAGTTGATCTACTTTATGCAAATGTCTTGGAACTTCCCATGAACTTTTTCCTGGTGTTTTCCTTGGTCTGTACAGACATCATTTGTAAAGACTTTGTGGTTTTGGCACACCTCTTCAAATTTGATGTCAAGTTGATTGGCTATACTAGAGCTAAACTCTTTGAAACATCATTGACTGTGTCTCTCTCATCCATCACCTTTCTTACTTCTATCATTGCTTGTTTCACATCCACATTATCCTTTTTGAACATTCTTTAACTCTATGGATAGTTTCCCCATATCCTCAGACAATTTAGCTTCAATATCCTTAACTTCTATTTTCATTTTCTTTTTTACCTCATTTATTTCTTTTTTCAAATCTTCTCTCAAAGAACTTATATTTTCTTTCAATTTTATTTCCATGTCATCCATGACAGACTTAGTTACAATAATAGCCTTCTTACTATTCATGTTTGCTTTCATTTCTGCTTTCATATGATCCATCTTGTTGTTCAGATCATTGTTCATGCTACTTATGTCACTTAATGCCATTTTTGATTACAAACTGTTCATGCTTTCTTTCATCTTATTCATCATTGCTTGGAACATTTGTTGTATGATCATTATATTCTCTATAGTTTTTGCTACTCCAACTCTGGATGGTTGATTCACATCATTTCCATATGTTTTTTTTGGGTTTGGGGCTTCACTTGGTCTGTGACGTGTATCTGTGAAAGGTCAATAGCCTTGATTACAGATCCCTTAGGTGTTTGTCTATGCAAAGACTTTTCCTCACTACTAACAGTAGCCTCTTTCATTTTATTATCACTAGTACTTAATATCACTTTGGAATGTTTCACTTCTAATTATCATTAAAAAATGGAGCAGAATAAAATGTTAACTCCTTCTCTTAAAGATACTATTAGGTGTATAGCATAGGGTTTCATGCCATTCCCAACCATTTTACATATATATTTAACTTCCTCTCTGTTTTTTACTATGCTTTCTTTTTAAATTTTGTTTTGCCTAACTCACCTATTTTACCTTTATTTATTTATTTCAGTCTCAGTTTATTAATCCTGCATTCACTGCTTCATATGTAATTTCTTAGTGACACACTTATTTATAACGTTTTTAAACACATGGTCTTTATAATTAGATGAACCAACTGTTTGTCAGGTGAATAAGTACACAGAGGTTTCAGGTTGTAGCAATTTGATATAAAAAGTGAGTACAAAAAAAAATAACACAAAAAAATTTTTTAATCACCAGTCCAATGGCAGGACCTCCTTTGAAACTTCTGGTTTCAAGCTTCTAAAGTATTAGCATCAGATGTAATGGTCCAGATGATGGAAGAGAGGGTCACATTTGACTATGGTTAAACTTAGGGTCTTTGGTAAGATGCTGGCTCTGACACAATGAAGTACTTAACCTATGACTGCACCCATTTTCAATAACCAGCTTATATTTCATTTATTAAATTTAGATGCAATTTGGGTCTGTTCATCCACATCTCACCATCTCTTTTGGTGTCATTATGTGCAGTGTTTGAACTCTGGGAGAATTCATCTCTCACTCTCTTAACAGGAATGCCCTCATGCCAGCTGACAACTACACCACTCTATATTAGTTACAATTAGTATTATGTATCTAGTACTCACCCAACCAATTTTCCAATTGTATTATATAAGTGTGGCATGTGTTTATATAAGTATGGCATGTGTTTGTATATGTTTGAGGCTGTAATTAATGAGTGAATACAAAGTTGATTTAATAAACTAGGGAGACCAAATTGAGATTAACAAATTTATTAACATTTATTAGAGAATAAAAAACAAGCTCAAAAATGTTTTAATAATGTATATATATAAATTATAATTATGGGTGTTAACAATAAACTTCTATCATATCAGTAATTTAACAAGTTTATGTTACCATAACCTTAATCCCTTAATAAAAATTCATGCCAATGACACCAATTATTCACAAAGTTCAAATAAAAAAATTTTTTTTTTTAGCATAAATGCGAATCTAAATAGCTAATTTAAAATTTTCCATTGCTATGTCTACTTTTGCATCATAGTCTCAATTCAGTGGTCTGTGTTTAGTTACCTTATAAATTCCTCTCTTAAAATCTATGTTCAATTCCTAATGGCATAATAAAGATCATTCACCCAAGGAGATTTGTTTATTACATAGAAGAACAATTATAACGACTCTTAATTAATATGTAACAAGCAACATAAACTCTGCCCTAGTAAAGGGTGTGTATTTAATGTAGTATCATAATACAATTTTACCTGGGTTGATCAAAAATCACATCACTAGTGGAAAAAGGCTAATCTAAATTTTATTTACAAAAGAAAATTTCAACTAGAATTAACCATTCTCTCTACTTTCAACTTTTATTTAAAGTGAACTTTCCCAAAAAAACTACATCACAAAAGTTTTTGTTTTCCAAATATGAAAAAAAAAAAATGTAAAAAAAAATATTTACAAAAATAGTCATGAAATTAGATCACATAATTAAAAATTCAGAATTCTTTTAAATCAATTTAATTAATGTTGATGAGCTGGCAAAAGTCCTTCATATATATATATATGATAAACAAAAATGCAAGTTAAAAAACTTGCTAACGCTTGTATTTATGTCCACAGAT
Source organism: Epiperipatus broadwayi (assembly GCA_028023455.1). NCBI lineage: Eukaryota > Metazoa > Onychophora > Udeonychophora > Euonychophora > Peripatidae > Epiperipatus > Epiperipatus broadwayi. The sequence goes on from JAQFVV010012548.1 coordinate 1,108,201, forward strand.
GGCGTTCTACCAAAAACACCGATCAAGCGTATGTTTCGTTTACATAAATGTCAGAGTAGTTAGTATTCACTATCTCTAACTATAATTCCACTTTCAGATCATGATTTCAAGCTATTTGCTATCGTCAGTGAAAGACAGGAATAAAGAAACTAGATCTAAATACAAACTCTGAGCGTTTATGAAACAATTTCTATTCAGCTTGCAAGCGTGAATTTTTTAGACACGTAATGTCTTCAAACTCAGCATAGCAAAACAGATAGCTATATGGGTCTGATCTCAGTTCAGCATCACCACATAGTAGAAGCCTCTGCAATCTATATCATTGCAAGAAAGACCTCAAAGGTACATTTATGATGCAAAAATGCAAGTTAAAAAACTTGCTAACGCTTGTATTTATGTCCACAGATGGCGTTCTACCAAAAACACCGATCAAGCGTATGTTTTGTTTACATAAACGTCAGAGTAGTTAGTATTCACTATCTCTAACTATAATTCCACTTCCAGATCATGATTTCAAGCTATTTGCTATCGTCAGTGAAAGACAGGAATAAAGAAACTAGATCTAAATACAAACTCTGAGCGTTTATGAAACAATTTCTATTCAGCTTGCAAGCATGAATTTTTTAGACACGTAATGTCTTCAAACTCAGCATAGCAAAACAGATAGCTATATGGGTCTGATCTCAGTTCAGCATCACCACATAGTAGAAGCCTCTGCAATCTATATCATTGAAGAAAGACCTAAAGGTACATTTATGATAAACAAAAATGAAGTTAAAAACTTGCTAACGCTTGTTTTTATGTCCACAGATGGTTCTACAAAAACAGATCAAGGTATGTTTGTTTACATAAACTCAGAGTAGTTAGTATTCACTATCTCTAACTATAATTCCACTTTCAGATCATGATTTCAAGCTATTTGCTATCGTCAGTGAAAGACAGGAATAAAGAAACTAGATCTAAATACAAAACTCTGAGGTTTATGAAACAATTTCTATTCAGCTTGAAGGTGAATTTTTTAGACACTAATGTCTTCAAACTCAGCATACAAAACAGATAGCTATATGGGTCTGATCTCAGTTCAGTATCACCACATAGTAGAAGCTCTGCAATCTATATCATTGCAAAAAGACCTCAAAGGTACATTTATGATAAACAAAAATGAATTAAAAAACTTGTATTGTATTTATGTCCACAGATGGTTACAAAACATCAAGGATGTTCGTTAATAAACCAGAGTAGTTATATTACTATCTCTAACTATAATTCCACTTTCAGATCATGATTTAAGTATTTGTATCGAGTGAAAGACAAATAAAGAAACTAGATCTAAATAAACTCTGAGGTTATGAAACAATTTTATTCAGTTGAGCGTGAATTTTTAGACAAATGTTCAAACTCAGCATAACAAAACAGATAGTATATGTCTGATCTCATCAGATCACCACATAGTAGAAGCTCTGAATCTATATCATTGAAGAAAGACCTCAAAGGTACATTTATGATAAACAAAAATGAAGTTAAAAACTTAACGTGTTATGTCCACAGATGTTAAAACACGATCAGCGTATGTTTCGTTACTAAACGTCAGAGTATTATATTCACTATCTCTAACTATAATTCCACTTTATTCCTGTCTTCACTGAGATAGCAAATAGTTGAAATCATGATCTGAAAGTGGAATTATAGTTAGAGATAGTGAATATAATATTGAATTTATGTAAAGAAATAGTGATCGGTGTTTTTGGTAGAAATCTGTGGAATAAATCAGTTAGAAGTTTTTTAATGATTTTTGTTTATCATAAATATATTTGAGGTCTTTTGAATGATATAGATTGAGAGTTATATGTGGTGATGTGAATGAGATAGAATATAATCTGTTTTGTATGTGAGTTTGAAGAATTAGTGTCTAAAATTCAGTGAAGTGAATAGAAATTGTTTCATAAAGTCAGAGTTTGTATTTAGATCTAGTTTTTTATTCTGTTTTATGACGATAGAATAGTTGAAATATGATTGAAAGTGGAATTATAGTTAGAGATAGTGAATATACTACTCTGAGTTTATTAAAGAAAATTTGATGGTGTTTTGGTAGAATTTAATATATATATATGTCCATGCATTACAAGTGGTTTTCCTTGACCAAAGTGCAGGTTGCTCTTTGTAATTTGTCCATTGCACACTGTGAACAATTTTGCATTGTCCCTCACTCGATCTTTCTACAGATTCATAGGTAAGCACTTCATATGGGACAAAAAATATTTTTCGGCATGTCAAGAAAAAGGAAATTTTCATGCTTCTATGGTAGGGAAAACAATGACTCACCTATGACATCAGTAGTTTAGCAAGAAAACATTGCATAGTAATTTGACTTATTGCAGTCTTATATTAAAATTATATATCTGAAAACATCAGTTCTCTGGGACAGTGTGTTTATTTTCTACAGCAGTGGTCTTCAACCACTGGTCTGCAGACCAGCACCAGGCTGCAGAAGTTTTCTTCCAGTCTGTGCTAGACTGGCAAGAAAGTTTGTAATAACAAAATAATAAGATTTTAAACTTTTAATTAATATAAACAATTTTTGTTTATTTTTTTATCGCATTTTTACCCGATTAAAAAAAGAAGAAACAGAACAAAAACAAAATCTAATCAATCATACATAAATTAATTTGTTTTTCTATTTATCATAGATGTTTATGGGGGGGAGAGAAAAGTTTATTATACAAACTCCAGTTGTCTTTTGATAGCCAATCAAGGCAGCTTGTTGGCATTGTTGAAACAATAAAATTTAATGTGACTTTCTTTGACCTCTTAAATTTTTTCTACTCTCTCTTTTGATATTTCATTTTTAGTGGGGTTTTTTTTTTTTGGCTTTAACTTTTATTTTTTGAAATCAATTTTTATTACCTTTTTTAAAAATAAAAACCAAAAAATAAGTTCTGTCTCTAACTTTTACAAAGTATTTCTCAATACACTCTCATCACCGCAAAATAAAGTTAGATCAAAACTTTTGACTTTTTTAAGTTTCAGTTTTTTTTGTTTAAAAATACAGCCACTTTTTTTTTTAGCCTATAAGGCAATATCTTTTTTACCTTTATTTGTACACCACTGATATACTAAAACTTTTATTTTTAAAACCAACTTTTATTATCTTTTTTAAAAAATAAAAACAAATTAAAAATAACTTATCTCTATTTTTGTCTCAGTGAAGACAAAGTATTTCTCAACCCACTCCCTCCCAAAAAATTAAAATAAGATCTTTTTTGACTTTAACTTTTATTTTTGAAATCAATTTTTATCACTTTTTTTAAAAAGAAAAACAACCAAAAAATTTCTGTCTCTAACTTTTACAAAGTATTTCTCAATCCACCCCCCACCCCCAATTAAAATAAGATCAAAACTTTTGACTTTTTCAAGTTTTATTTTCTTTTTTTCTTGTTTAAAAATACACCCACTATTTTTTGGGCCTATAAGGCGATATTTTTTGGGGCTTTATTTGTATACCGCTAAAATATTAAAACTTTTATTTTTAAAACCAATTTCTATTACCTTTTTTAAAAAATAAAAACAAAAAATAACTTTGGTCTCTATCTTTTGTCTCAGTAATGACAAAATATTTCTTAACCACCCCCACCCCCCCAATTAAAATAAGACCAAAGCTTTTGACTTTTTCAACTTTCATTGTCTTTTTTTTAAAAGATGCCAGCTATACAGTGATTTTTTTTTTTTTTGGCTTTATTTCTATTATGCGATGTCTATTTTGCCATTTTTTTAAAAAACTTTTCCTACTAATACATTTTTTGATCCATTCAACACACCAGCACAAAAAAGAACTACAATAACATCAAAACTTCACAGTTTTACATGTTTCATTTTATTTTTTCAGATTTAAAATATGGCAACTTTTTTTGGCTGTATGGCAATTCTAATTACGAAAAGACAAACTCCATATATATAACTTCATCTTGTATATTTAACATTAAATACAGATATTACATTTATCATAATCATTGTCATGTAATTACATTAGCTGTGATATTTCCCAACATTCAGGTGAATAACATTTTATTCTTGCATGTTTTAACAATAAAATAATAAACATAGAAATGCAAGCACATTAATGAGAATGATTGTTATTGTACTGTTTTCTGTAGCAGTATAACTGTGCAACTCAAGAAAGAGTGCTTAGCATGTGAAGGTAAGCAACACCATTACAATACACCATAACTAGTGTGTTGTTTTGATCAGTTATAACAATTATGCTTATCTAAGGCTAAGCAGGTTACATCTTTAAGAAAATTTATTTGTAAACTTCTGCTGGTCCATGAAATCTTATCCTTATTTTTGCCAGTCCACAAATGTAAAAAGGTTGAAGACCACTGTTTTATAGCATTTGAAATATTTTTTGAAGATGTTGGCTTTCTGTAGCATGTATGTAATTTTCAAAAACGATATATAAAAATTGATTTCGTTTTTATATCCAGCATGGTTTCCATTGCCTAGTGTATTAAAATTTTCATTTCCTTTTTTGTTGCCATAGTTGATCATTGTTATGCATGTTATATCAACAATAATCGATTTAAAAATCATGTAACAAAAATATCATTTCATTCTCATACTTGTTTACATAACGACTGCTTTGACCTTAGTTCATTACCGTAGTTATGTCAGTCCACATCATTGTACTGTTCAAACTAGTGACATACAAGAACAATAAAGACAAGTTCATTATTGGTTAATATATATATGTATTATTTTCTTGAAGTGTTTAATTTTGTATGTTTTCATTAATTGGGATTTTCCTCGTTATTTTTATATATATATGCGAAACAACAACAAAAAAAAAATTCTCACGATTTATTCTTTATTATTTGTCGAAGCAAAAAATATATACATATCTCATAATCACGTATAATTATGTTTTGAGATAATAAAATAACTCATATAATATATATCAAATAAAACTTATTATTTAAGTTAAGCATAAGTTGGAATGGGCACAAATGGTAATATGAGTAACCATGAGTTGGTTTGGTCAAGTTTGTAAGCTGCCCTCATATTATATATTAGTCCAGCAGTGATGAAATTCACCAACGCAAAACAATGTGTATATAAAGACCTAATTAAACACTTGTACAATCTTCTAAAAAATAAATGAATTAATTTTGTTATCACTTGTAATATATTTAAATTGTTAAAAGTTTATTTGTTGGAAGATCATTTCGCACAAAAATTTAAATGCGTGTTTGTTTCATTTCCATTAAATAAAGTTATAATTGGTTATTTTTCAAAATAAAAAATAAAAAAGTAAAGTCAACAAAACTATTAGATCCAGTTAAGTTAAAAACACAAATGCTTGCAATATCAATTAAAACTAGATCTACAATTCTTTCCTCTGCACCAACAAAAAAAAAATTAAAAGGCTTAATTAATACTTTGATAAACACAGACTCTAACATAACCAAGGATAAACATTTAATTAGAAAAACACTAAATAGTATATCAATGCTATTTCCAGAGCAATTAAATCTTTGCATGAAATGTTGAGACCCATTAAAGTGACTCAACATAGAAAAACAATCTTTACTAACTCAAACTCAGCAGACAACTCCCAAGAACAAAATTACAGTGAAAACAATAGAGCCTAATAACAAATGGCTAAACTTCTTCACCACTATTAATTAATATTAGACATAAAAATGGTCATTAATACAACAAATTTAAACAATTATATTATTAGAATAAGTTCAGTAGGTTACAATAATAAATCAAAGTCTGCATAAATTACAATACACACATCCTCAAATAATCATATAATAAACATGAAACCACACACACTATATCAGACTTTTTATATTTATGGCTCAATTTACCCTCTTCCTTCACTAAGAATTGAAATGCCCCTCAACATCACAGGAGCTAACATAAAGAGCATCAATTTCCTCAACACTTATTTGCAATTAATAACTGGATTAATAATACTCTCCTCACACTTGATTCTTCTCTGAAACTAAATAATCAACAACAAGAAATATTCTCAAAAATGTCTTGGAAATTTGGTTACCTACAATTCTCAACTTTCAACACATCTGCTGCAGGGATAGGAATTATAATCCACAATATTGCGCCCTTTGTATCCTTTAAAATCCTATATCTTGACCAAAACATATGATATCTCTTTCTTCCATTATCCTGCTCTGATCATAAACATTCTTAACCTATATTTTTTTAACTGACTCTTACTTCACCAAATAATCTCAGATAAAAGTAACTATATCCTCAAATCCTTACCCTACTATAATTATGGGAGATTTCAACATGCCGAGATAAATTCAAAATATCTTCATCTCATCAATAAAAAATAATAAGCTGCTGAAGGTTTTTTTCTAGCAACACCCTTTCATTTTATATCCAAAAACATTCAACTATTATATATCTACTCTTTTACTTGAGAGCTCTATATTTCATTATTAATAATTCGCTAAAACTTGTCCGCTTTTTTTATCCATTTAGCTCTTAATATTGAACAGAATATTAGCTTTAACAATCAGTTAATACTTTAATGCAACAATATGACTAGACTTCTCCTAAAAACTACTGTACCAGAAGCTATTATTCTGAAAAATACAAAAAAATTAATATTCTCTCAATATATCCCACTAAGGTTTGGCTTACTTTCATCAAAGTTATTAAATCAGTTATTAGGCACTATAAAGCAAAAACATATCACACAGCTTTACTTAAAGATCTTGACATGTTACACCAATAACTAAAAGTTACAGAGGGATAAAAATACATACAAACTAATTTGTATGTAACTAGCTTTATTTGCATACAAATTTTATTCTAATTTAATCCATAATTTTAGGACAATCTTCCCAGTGAATTTCTAAAATAAATTTCTCCAATAAAGGAAATGTTGTTAAAGTGAAAAAATCCAAGCACATTTTCAAAAATAAATAATCTTTTATTTACATATACAGTTTTATATATGTAGACATTCATTCCTCCCCTATTCTATAAATACTGACTTAATTTATTACTGCATCTTTAAACTTGTCAGATAGTTTACTCTTATTTTTACACAGAGTTTTGGGAAGAACTTTTTTTGTTCTTAGAGTTCTGTCTTTTTCCTCCCATTATTTTTACATGGAATTTTGGGAATAATTTTTTTTCTTCTTTGAAGTAGTTCTGTCTTCTTTTTCCTCCCATACAAATATTTGTTTATCATCAATTAAACTGGTATGAATCAGTAATTAAATTCTCCAAAATATATATCTTTTTTTTCTATTTTTTCCTCTAAAGATTTATTTAGATGAATATCTGACAAACTATCCTCAAAAAGTTGTTTAACGTGTCTTTTCAATTGCCACCTGTCCTGTAGTTTTACTATTCTTATATCTTTCAATATTACTTTAATTGTTACACCAGATGTCCATTTATAATTAAATAAGTTGCATATCCACATTTTTTTCCTACTAGGAACTTGTCCCAATTTAGGACTTAAATCATTTTTACCAAGTAGATGGTACTAGCTTTATTAATTGAGCATTTCCACACCCAATTTGCTATAGCCCCCCGCCCCCCGGCCAGTATTATAACTTCAGGAGTTTAACAACTTATTATTCGCATTTATGTGAATATCAAGTGGATGAAACCAATTTCTTTTTAACAATAAATGAAATTTTTATTTATTACATAAAGTGTCAGCTATTTCACACTAGAAATTAATTTTACAGTCACTACCACTTTTCCTCAAATACTAATTTTATTGCCATTTAAATCTAAAGCTGTCAAATCTGTATCTTCTTTTTACATTTTCTGCTAATTTTAGTCCAATCTCTTTAAGATATCATTCACAAGACTGACTCTGTTGTCCACTTCCATTTTCACTGTTAGACTGCAAATACTGCATCTAAAAATATGTGGTCAATTTCTCTATCATTCAGCCTTTTTATACTGACATTCTCATAATTTAATCTCTTCAGATTTATAGTTGTTTTATGAAATTACTAGTTCTACTGTCCCCAAAGTAAATGATCTTTTTTATCATAATTTCTACAATTTTTATTTCTGTGTTTATACTTACTTTTAAAATATCCAGGTTTACTACAACAATAGCACTTTTGTTCTATTCTAGCATTACCAGGGCTCAGTAATAAAATTCACTAAATTTTGTATTGTTGGTGAAGCTTTCCTCTATAAACTCTAATGCATTATTTTGTAAAGCATTTTGTGCAACTCGTTCTACCACAGCTCTTTTATAACTTAGGTCAGGGTCACTCAGAAATATTTTTTGGAAATTTTAGGACTTATTCCAATTATACATCATTTATTTCTGGACCAAAATTATAGTGTTTAGCCAGCTTCCTAATCATAGTCTACATATTTTTCTTATGGTGATTGTTTTTGATTTCTCAATCTCAACTACACTATCCATTTTGATACTCTCGAAGCAAAATATCCATTCAAAATTTCTACAACTTCATTATATGAAATTTCCTCTAGATGTTTGGGATCAATAAGTCTAATTGCAAGTTGTATAACATCTTGACCTACAAAATAGAGAAGGGTAAACCCTTTGAGTTGCTCATCTTTCACTTTATTTATAAACATATAATTCCACATGTTCTACATAACTTTTCCATGAGTCCATATTGGTTATATTAAATTCATAGATTGCAGAACTTAATGCTGCCATATTTTATTATTCACAATAAAAGTTACCCTGTGTCAAATCCTTTAGTAATCCTGTCAAATCCGGTTATTACTGTTCCAACTGTTGTGTCCTGAGGATCAGGGAATTAACTAAAGAAACAAAAATACTTTGAAATCTATATATAATAAGATTTATTTAATAACAATAACAATGTGCTAAAAACAACATAAAAAGGTAACAGTCCATTAATATCCATACATTATTTATTTTCCTCAAGTGAAAATAGTCTTCTTTCATACCAGGAGTAATCCAGTTATTATGCTTTCAAATTAAATGCGTTTTCAAACACAAATAAGCATATATAATTTCAAGTATAGAATAAAACTATTAGAGTTCACAATATTAATGCTTATATTGGCACACAATTTATGCATTATACATTAACAATTTCTACTTCCAACTTGACTCTTGCAATTTGGTTAAGCTTCAGTGAATTCTTTTCACTGGTAATAACCTTTACAATACATAAATAAATAACTGCTTCCTGTTCACCAATGTTCCATTTTTGACTTAGTCACTGCTAGTCAATCTATTAATCTATCATTGACCATTTTTTACTGTATATCTGTTATCATTTCAAATTAACACTAACTTTAATCTAGTCTAACCAATTTAGCTGCTTTCCCCCTTTTCTTCCTTTACAATGGGATAAAAATACATATGATATTTTGTATGCAACTAACTTTATTTGCATAAAAATTCTATTCTAATTTAATCTATAATTAATCTCTCCAGAGAATTGTCCAATAAAGAGAATGTTATTAAAGTGAAAAAATCTGTCCATATTTACAAAAATAAATAATCTTTTATTTACATATATAGTTTTATATACATAGACATTTTAATATTATACTAAAGCTCACTTCATTTCCAGACAACATACACCCAACCTACATACAATTCCCAGATTTATATGAAGAAATCTGTGCATATTTACAAAAATAAATAATCTTTTATTTACATATATAGTTCTATATGCATAGATATTTCAATATTATATTAAAGCTCACTTCATTTCCAGACAACATACACCCCAACCTACATGCAATCCCCAGATTTATAATTACTCATCTAAGCTTCTTTACCATTTCCAATAATACTAAACCTACTCAATCATCTCTCAAAGCAGGTATATCAGAATAAACAATTATATCCTGTCTCCTTAGTTCCTTTTGTAAAAAAAAAAATTCCCCTCTAAATAACTTATGTCTCATTTCCATAATTCCAATTTTAATCAAAACTATAGAATCAATCATTAAAGATAAAATACAACCTATCATTTTACCACCTAAGATTTCCAATTTAAAAAAAAAAGGATCATCCACCACTATAACTATTATTAACTTTTTTTGGTCCACAGCATCCCTATGAGCCCCTGTTCAGAAATAGAGTTTCAAGTGAGCATGAAATTGGTAAATCATGTACATTATGGGTCATAGACCATTTGTTCTGCCATTTTATTATAATTAAAAAGATATATTTTTTGTCTACAATGAGATTGAATTTTTTATGATTTTTTTTCTACAATACAATATTTAAAAAAAATTTCCTCATTTTTTTTAGGATTTATTAACCATAAAACTTTTTTATGGTAAATTGCATTCTCTTACCACTTGATATAGATATGAAATTGCTGGTGGAACTTTGGTAGCCTTCTTTTTCTAGAAGCTCATTTTTGTGACAGTTCAGATTTGGAAGCTGCAATGTCAAAAAAAAGGACTGGAGTCATTTTTATTTACAAGGACAACCATGGTAACCACATCTAATGCCTTCACAACTGGATTCAAATTTGAAACTGATGATAATGTTTGACCAGGAATCAATGTGTATTCAATTAGTTTTATTGCTTATTTTTTATATAATTAAATATATGTAGAAAACAATAAATATGCTATAGAATTTTAAACAATTTACAATTTCAATGATATAAAAACATACACATCCAGATTCATTCATATACCAAAATATTGTGCAATAGGCAAGATATAATATGATTTTATTTAAGTATTCAATTAGTTTTATTACCTATTTTTATTACTTATTTTTATATATAATTAAATAGGTGTTGAAAACAATAAATATGCTATAGAATTTTAGGAAATTTACATTTCAATGACATAAAAACATACACATCCAGACTCATTCATATATCTAAATATTTAGTGCAACAGGCAAAATATATTATGATTTTATTTATATGATTGTTTATATGGTCATTCAATTATTGCATGATTACAGTAGCATTGTATTCATTTGTTATAATTTTGTAATAATCTCTTGAACACAGACTTTTAAGCACCCTCAGCATTGACTCTCATACATTGTAATCAGTGCTCATAATAAAAAATATTATTTTGTTGCTTATTATATTTTTTCATAAATTACAATTTACTAAAGTTCTCTTTGCATAATATCACATGCATTGTTCTTATTGTTATATTTTTTTGCCATCACTTCTAACATTTCTAACAGATTTCCTGAATGGAAGAACTATCAAATACTCTGCATGGAAGAACAAGATCGGTGTCTGCTAGTAAAAATGAAAGTAATCTATCGCATAGTTTTTATAATTTTTACTATAAAAAATTATTTCAGGTAAAACAAATTATATATCATTTTTTCAGCATTTTATGACAAATGTGATGAAGCTATCTAGGAAATTGTTATTTTAACATTTAACTTTCAAAATTTCGAATTTGTGAACCAATGTAAAAATAAACATGTTTAAAAGTATTAAAAATCTTTTTCTTAATTTTTTGAGGTAAGGACTATTTTATCAGTTTTATTACATTCTTTCCTATTTGCTGGTTCTAACAATGTATATACTTTTATATTTATTGTATTCAAACAGAAGATATGTTATAAATTAAATTAGTTGTAATTTTTTTTTAAAAATTAAAGATGGCAGCTTGGGGTTTTAAAACAATTATAGACCAAGTGAAATACTTCAGGAAAACTGGTCCACTTGCTGCTGAGTTGGATATTACTTCTGCTTTTGACTCTGTCCCAGTTGAAACTTTGATCCAGGTTTTAACAACATACTACATACCTATACCTGTACTATATATATATATTTCCATTCTTGCTATTAAAAGGTGTGAAGGTTGCCTTGACAGCAGTCAGAAATATTGATTACTATATTTACTGTGAATGTTTAGGTGGTTACTGGTTAGAACTTAATTATATATATATATACACATACACCTGGGTCTCGTTTTATGTGGATTATATTAATGCAATTTTGAAGTTATGCAATTCATGTTTCTTCATAACATTTTTCATATTTCACTATATTTATTAGATATCAAGAAATTTAAATTATTAATAACTTATTTTGAATTGAAATACTTTTTTTTTTTCAAAAATATATCGCTATATTAGCAGCTAACGTGAATATGACCTGAAGCTGTATTTAGAATAAATAACCTACTTATACTAATGAGTAAATAATAATAATAGATTTATACTTACATTAAAAAATATTGCAATAAATATTCAAAAATTTTAAACTTCTAAACATATTTTGTTAGGTGTAACAGAAATAAATAATGTAGATTTTTAAAATAAATAATGAAGATTTTATTGATTTTATAAACTGAAAATAATATTTCTAATGATAATGCATAATCTTTTTGTTTTGATTACAATCTCATTTTTTTAATATAAAAACAAAATGTGAAAATTTAAAATTTATTTCAGTAGTATAAATCAGTTGTCAACAGAAAACCATTAACACAACACAAGACTGAAATTGGCACTAGTTGTGTAAATAGTATGGAACAGAATATGGGAAAACTTAGAGTGGGGAATGGAAAATAAAGTGGCTAACAAGTTTCTCTGGGCAAAATTTTTGAGAGAGTCTTGACTTCGTTCAAGGAGAAGCTACATCACATCACATCGATGAATCTGATTTCTTACCAGTTTACAAACAAACCGCATATCGTCAAATCGCGATAATGATTAAAATAATTATGAAAAAATATCAAATTAAATACTGTAGTTAATAAAAAAAAAAGTAAAAATAGTTTGTCTTATACCAATTTTTTCAAATATTTGATATTTTTTATTAGTCATATTTTATTTCCTTATTTTTTTAATGCAAATTTTAAAGTAATTTTTCCTTGTTGCTTTGCTTTTATGCGAATTCAGAAAATTACAGATCCTATCCTCCATTTTTCAATGTAAGTTAAGTCTATTTTTGTGCGATTTTTTTAATGTGGATTTTCTGTGGAACCTATCTACTGCATAAAATGAGACCCAGGTATATATATATTCTCACCAATCTTCTCATAAACAGGGAAATTCACATTATGCTTACTGTAAAAGTCTTCCCTGGCATCAACCCTCACAATTCCATTCCCCAAGGATCCCCCTTAGTGCATTATTATTTATAACATATTAATCCTTTATTATTAGAAATTGAATACAAAATGCCTGGCATCTATATTCTAATCATAAATAAAAAATAAAGCATATTTCTTATATGGATGATCTACTAATCTGTCTTCTTCCAAAAAAGTTCTCCTTGTATGAACAATTCTTGAAAACTATACAAAACAATATTAATTCCAAATTAAAACTTAATAAATCATCTACCTGGAACATTTTAAATGGTAATAGAATATCATCTAATTTCACAGCATCTTCTCATAATTTTTTAGGTATTCCCATTTACAAGTCTACAAAGCCATGAGAACCTCCATTCAAGACATGCTACTTACATCTTTTGAAATCAAAATCATACTTATCACTACATGCCAAAATCACTCATTAATATCTTAATATTCCCCCAACAGCATATTATACACCAATAATCAATTACGTTTCAAAAAGAAAATAAAATCTCTATGCATCAAACTAATATGGGGAAAGAAGGCTGTGGCAATGAGCATTTAGAACCATGCAAAAATATGCTACTAACAATAGATTATCACTCTATTCCATCCCTATAATCCATTTACAAAAAACAACCAATAGTCATTTTTTTCATTCCCTGACTCTCTGAAATTTATTTCATCACCCAACAAATATCACATCTCCAGCTAAAAATACCTCTTCAAAAACCTTAAAATCCTTGTCACAAACCTTGCCCACAAAACTGAGAATTTACAAATACTCAAACCTCTTCTTCATCACACAAATAAACAGATCATCCAAAAATTTAAATTTTGGTACTTAGACTCCAAAATATCTTTATTTTTTTATTAAGATTAATTTTGAAGCAGTTTCTTAGCTAAAAAAATGTTTCTAATATAAACCCAACCCGCCCACTATACCACAAAGAGGAAGAAACTATTCAACATTTTCTCTTTAAATGCTCATCACTTCAAATTTATAGAACTCTCATTACAGATATCACTAAGTCCCAATTAACCTCACTCATAATGCTCATCAACAACATAGAAAGAGGACTTTTCCCAAGCATTAGAGCAACTATTTTTATTTTATTGACCCTTTGGTTTCTTAGATGCCATTTCCGCTTCAATTCAACTCAAAAAAAACTACAATCACATATTTAAAATAAAATAAATTTAGTCATCAAACTCTTGCACCACCAGATATATATGCAGTCACATGGAGCTTAATAATCTTACCTACACCACTGTAACCACTGGTCATTTAAAATTAGGATATGATCTTTGCTTTCATATCAATTACCTTTCATTAAACATATAGGCTTTATTATTTTTGAATTCATGTATTAATCAATTACCCAATTGAACACTAACTCATAAAACTAGTTAAATTTAACAGCACAGCTCATATACTAATTAAATCTCCTCTACTTATATAGAATTATTTCTGAATCTGATATAAATAATATATATGTGACTGTGTGCATATAGATATACAATACTACAATACAAAGTAAATTATAATATGTAGATATGGAATAAATACTATAAGTGTAAATTAATATAACCTATATAATTGCTTATTTCAACAATAAAGTTTATGTTAAAAATAAAAAAATCGTTATAAATTTAGATGGTGGAAGATAATTTCTCACAAAAAAATGTAAATCCGTGTTAGTAAACGTTTATATCATTTCCAATAAATAAAGTTATAGGTCATCATTTTTCCAAATAAATATTGCCGAACTAATACATATGTGAAATCTCACCACTGGACTATTAAGTAAGTACTGCAACCACAAACTCCAATAAAGACACACACATTCATATATATACACACTCACATATAGAATCATTTGCCATCTTAATCAGCTGCTGTTTGGGGAATGATTTTGTAATTTGACTTCTTGTTTTTTTATTTCAAAAACAAATTTATAAAGAAAATAGATACCAACAAAAATATCACAAGACTTCCTTATAAGTATTCAAAAGCAGATCTCATTCTAAATCATCTACTGAAAACTTGAGTAATCAATGGACTCCAGGTAGTATAAGTACAGTAATATTCCCATCAGTAAATCAGTTTTTGACTTTTGCCTTCATCAGTGATAACTAGGATTCAAAGATGGAACTAATAAACATACACATCTAGAAGCCATTTTTTACTTTTTTATATACTATTTAAACTAATAGCTTGAAATTCAATAAAACCCTATAGTTTGAGTTCAAGTTAACTCTCGTGGACAATTATGTAGATCTTATATCAAATCAATTTCTATATACTTTAGAAGGTTCGGTTTTATTCCAATTATAAATCTCTTCCATTCTTTGGATAAGAATGTTAATACCAACAACAATATTGGAAGGAAAATAGATATTTAGCAAAAAAAATAGGTAGATTTCTGGTTATGATTAACTTAGACCGTTATGGGCCAACTAACTGGAAAAAATATTTAAAATTTTTTAGTTGAATAAAAAAATTTCCTATTTTCATGCAGAATTTATATCGTAGGTCATCGTATTTACAAGATATGTTAACCCCTACATCATTAAACCTTGAAGTTTAACCTGTATTGAAAGTATCAACTCCAAAAGCTAAAAGTTTCTGAATTAAATTCTCGAATGAAAAAATTACATTTGGTCAGTTAAATAGATATGTCATGCTCTGCCTGACATTTTAACTTCCGAATATCGCTTGACCTCCCTTGCAATTTATCATATAAATAAATATTTATAAAATCCTACATTTTAATATGCATATAAATATGTTTATTTCCAAACATTAAAAACAGAGAGAAGACGGGGAAAATGTATATAATTTTTCTGTTTACATATAATTAAATTATTTATACTTTTTATATAAAATATCAAAATCAATTTTAAATCTTTAATGCAAATTTTCAGATAATTATTGATAATTTTAATTAAACAATTAATTATGATGTCAATTAAGACATTTTATATTTAATTATAGTAGATAATTTATTTTGTTATTCTTAACACATTAGATAAAAAAAGATTTTATCTTTATTATATTTTTTTAAAATTTAATTAAAAATAAATAAATTGTCTTCTAATGTATATTGTTTAATAATTACGTTACAATTATTTTACTCAACAAATTTTGTCTACATAATTTTAAAAAAGTAAACGTTATTTTCAAATTATATAACATATGCAAATAATTTCATGTATATCATAATATATCTAAGTACAGTATATGAAATAAAATTTTAAAAATTCATTCAACAGTCTAAGCATTAATTTGTCAAGTAAATTAATCAATCAGTACTATTAGATGTCCCTGATTTATAAGCTGCCTTGAGCTAAGCTGTACTGCATAAAAATATCCCTAGCCAATGTATGCTTAGTATTGTAAGCAAAAGTGTACTCTATGATATATATATATACTTTTCAACCCCCACACACAATCTTTACATAGAATACAAATGCTTTTTAACATGAAAATGCACTTTTTTACAATACAATTTAATTTAAAATTATAGTATTCAAACAAATAAGATTATAAACAAATATAGTTATAAAAAATACGAAAGTGCAAGGAGCATATATAGATATGCAGTAAAAGTAGGTAAAATAAATATAATAAACAAAATCACTGGAATAAATTCTATAATATTTAAAATACTAATATATATATATAATTAAATTTTAACTGTAAAATGCTACTTAGGATGGTAGACTTGCTGTAAGCTGATTATAGCTATAATTTATTTTTATATCTTGGTATTTTAATTTTCGTATGGTTTATTCCAGAGTTTTCTGTTTATATGTGTATAGTAATATGCATATATAAGTTCATTCAACTATACTGCCTCAAAAAACAATAGCCTATGTTTTTTTTTTTATTGTTGTAAAAACAATTGTTTTTTCTGTTCATAATATTTTATGAATGAATGATTTGTTGGTTGTTTTTGTAAATAACTATCCAATATTAGAATATATATATATATATCTTTACTACTATTCCCTTAGGGGTTTTATTTTGAAATACTCTCATAGATTTAATTTGCTTTATTTTATTTTTTTTTCAGTTGAATTTTTCAATAACAATAAAAAGCTTTTTTAATCTAATCTTTATGTTTTTGGTAAACTTCCTTAAAAGAATACATTCAAAAATTGAAAACAATCTTAAAAATTAGAGTTTAACTTTGCCAGTGTGAAAAACAATAATAAATAGAAATAAAATACAAAAGATTTTATTTCAACCTTCAGTCTAAAAAATATATTCAGTGAAAAAAAATTTTTAAATCAATTCTTTGTTTTCTGTAAATTTTATTAAAACCAAATGTTCTAAAAATAAATTAATATTAGCAATATTAAAACTTACCTTTCAAATTAAATAAATACTAAAAAAGCAATAATAAAATTATTTAACAAAAATATTATCCTCTTAACATCACAAATTTTCAACTGATGAATTTTCTGGTAAAAAGTAAATATGATGAAAACAAAAATATGTGGTAATTTATTAAAAATAATTTTTCAGTAATTAAAATAATAATAATACTCCAATACATACATAATATATACATTTATTTTCTGTTATTATGATGTAAGCAAAACCTATGTTGAAGACATGAAAAAATATATTAGAGATTATTATTTTTTCTTCCTCTGGATTACTGCTGACATCTAGGTATTATAGTTAAAATTAAAACTAAATCTATTAATAGATTTGTTTGTGAAAATCATTTAAAGCTTGAATTTTTATTGAAAGAATTTACTATAAAATCATATAAATGTATTTTATTTTGATTATAGTGCCAATGGGATGTTAAATCAATAATTTCATTTTATCATTTAATAAAAGTATTACAAAAATTTTTTCAAATTTGTCAGAATTAGATGCCATTTCAAACAAAATCTTAAACATTTGACAAAAAAAAGTGAAAATATCGCACGTTTGAATGAAATCATATGACACATTATGAAAAAAAATTGATAATATGAGATTTAAAGGAGTACTACAGAACAAGTTATAGTACCATTAATAAATACAATATATATTTATAAAATTTAATCTTTTTATTTAATTAAAAATTTTTTTTTAATTTTCATTTATTTTTTTTATTTTTTTTGGTGATGTTAATCAAGTGTTTTCCAAGCATGAGTTAATGCAAACATACAAATACTTAAAACAGGCAAAACACTCCATAAAATAGTGCCTCTCAGTGCAAGCCAGAGTAATCAGTGGATGCTAGAAGGCTTGTGCATAAAATCTCTATCTAGTACCTAATCATCCAATATCCCCAGACTAGTTTCTAGCTTGTGGATTTTGTCAGTGAGGAGATTTGAATCCGAGAGCACTGCACCTAGATCTTAAAATCTAATGCAACCCTCCAGCAGCGATCTGGAGGGCTGCATTAGATCCTAAGATCTAGGTGCAGTACTCCTCACTGATGAAAGCCTCAAGCCAGAAACTAGTCTGGGGATATTGGATGAGTAGGAATTAGATAGGGACTTTATGCACAAGCCTTTTGCATCCATTGATTATTCTGGCTTGCACTAAGTAGCACTACTGTATGGAGAGTTTTGCCTGTTTTAATAACAGTTATGAACAAGAATAAGAAATGGTGATCATATGATATGATATTTAATGGTTTCATACAAATACTTAATGAATAATTCTTATTATCAACAATAAAAAATTGATTTCAAGTTCTTTATTAGAGAAATGGTATAATATATTACAAATAAAATCTTTATAAAAGTAAACTACTTATATTTTATGTATTAGCATATTTGAAAGGGTATTAAAATGGAAATCAAATTTCCTACTTTATTATATAAATAAAATATATATTGATTGCTTAATAATCAAAAAAGAAAGTCATCTATAACATGACATTACTTTTTTAATAAGCTTGTAATTACAAAAATGCAATACAGAGAGCGTACCAATAGCTCAAACAAGCTCTTAATTAATAAGTGCAGTATGAGAAAATATTTAAAATCTCTATCCAGAACACTCTTATCTACAGACCATCTGTTTTCAAGCTTATGGTCACATCAGTGGAGAGCTAGAATATTTGGACACTAGACCTAAAATATCAACTCAAAACTCAGCACTTATTTCATAAGCATTTACATTTTAAAAGTTGATAACTATCCAAGTTAAAAGTTGCCGATAATTTTTTCTCTGAAAAATTAATAAAACAATGTCTTTATACACTGAATTCAAAACATTAAGAATATTCTGGAAATTGTCTTTTAAACTAGTACAATAGCATAATCATTTGCATGCTATAAATCCAGAATGCAAGAAAAGTTTTTATTTTTGCTTTTAACCAATTCAAGTTAAAAATTCCATGATCAAATCTGTATTGCATCTTCAGCCTATTTGTTTAAACCTCTTATAACAATTCCAAATACCATTATTATAAAAATTAAAAGCAATGTTGGAGAAATTACATATCCTTATTTTTATTTAATAGGTTTTGATTTCAAACCTCTCAAATTTTCCATTTGTGTGAATAACACTCTAATTTCATCTTGTAGAAGTTGTAGAATATGGATAAATGATGGTGGATAACCAACTGATTTTACTCAGTGTCATAGACCTGTTCTAATAATTGAATCAAAAGCCTTGACCAAATCAATATATAAAACACTCCTTTGTTTTAGATACTTTTCTTATATTTTCCTAACAATAAAAAACATGTCTACATTGAGATTATATTTTTGAAATTTATTTGTTTGTATATTCCTAAATATTCATATGTGTTCCTTACAATGATTAAAATTAATCATAAGAATATCACCAATCGTGTTACCAATGCACATTCACATAATAAATGAAAATCCTAAAAAGGAAAGCACTTATTATCAGTATCTAAGGTCTCAAACAAACCTTCCATGACAGCAATTGACTTAATGAGATTAAAATTGCCTGTTTTAAATAACTTCATTAAAGAGATTAGGATAAAGTAATTGGAGTTAAATTAGTAATCATTTTTACAAGTGTTACTCAATGCTTTAAATATAATAAACCAAAAATGTGTATAACTAATTGAGTATTATATATAAAATGAAATCACACTTATTATCAGGATCTAAGATCTCAAACAGATTTTGATTGAGAACAATTGACTTAACAGATTGAGATTAAAACTATCTATAAGTTTACATAAATTTCTGGCCTGTTTAATGAAGTTTATTTAAAATTTCTAGACAGTTTTAATTTCAATCTATTAAATCAACTGTTGTCACTTAAGTTCTATTTAAGATCTTAGTCTCTGATAAGTGAATTTCCATTTTATAGAATTTTTATTTGAGTGTTGCTATGACAACAATTGCTGATATTTTATTGGTTAATTTTAACAACATGTGATTTACAAATTATAAACAAATACCTATGTATACTTATGTTTTACAAATATATATTAAATATTTTTGTGGAATTAAGATATAAGCAAATTATAATGGAAATTTTTCGTGAAGAAAACCTAGAATAAATCTAAGCAGCCATCAATTTAAATTAATAATCCAATCGGAACAACGTGATTTAATAATTAGAATAGCATGTCTGATTTTACTTAAAGCTAAAAGATGTCTGCATTTAGTTTAGCACTTAAGGTTGTTTTTAATTAGTCAATCAATCAATCAATGTATATACATATATCACTCTCTTCATATCTACAATTTCCATATTTAATAACTGAAACACAGGCTTATTATATACCTGTGTCTATATATGTAATATAGGCAGTGATGTAGTTAAATTATCCGAAAATAAATTTTATTATTATCCTAAAAAAGAGTTGAATTAACAAATTACTTAATTATTTCCAACAATAATCTAGAACATTATTTGTATTTTTTTTTTTTTTTGTTATATCAAATGTAACAATGATTCTTTTTGAACAGATTGGGTTCAAAATGCTTTCCCCAGAATAATTCGACTAAACGATATTGCACTTGGAACGTGTGATATGCGCAATGAAATTTGAGTGATTAAGAATTATTCTGCAAGAAATAATTCACAACAGTTTTGTGTTAAGTAATTAAATCCATTATTTATCGCACTTCAAATTAGTTTCTTTAAAAGTATACAAATAAAAAGTGTTTTTTAATAAAATTTACTCTTGCTGAAATTATTTTACTTTAAAGATAAAATAATTTCATTCAAAAGGACCTATCATTGCGAAAACAAACAATAATATAAAACCATTGTTCAAATGATTTTGTTATGCCGACGTTGCTTTAAATATTTGTTTAACTTTTATTTTTTATTTAAATACTTTATTTCTTCACTTACATATTTATCATGCAAGATTTGTTTTTATTTGATTAGTAAATTTAATGGATGATCAGCTGTAGTAAGTTTATAGTACATTATTTTCATTTAGTTTGCTATATCTGATGTAACAGTGCGTCTTTTTTTTAACAATAAGTTCAACATATTTTTTCTAGAATAACTTGTCAAGATGATAAATATAACAATATCTTTGGCTCATCAAGTGTTGTGACTCATTTTCAAATCAAGAAATGAAACAAAAATGCTAAACAATATCAGATTCCTTCATAAAAGATCCAAAAACTGATACAGAATCGAAAACGATAGTAAAGGATGATATTTTGAATCAAGTTTTGTTTTCTGTTTCTTCAGATGCAGCAGAAAATAATGTTGACAACACAAATAAGCTGTCCAGTTCCAAACGTACAAAAGATGCATATAAAATAAATGTAGATAGTGACCTTCCTGGCTGCTGGAATATGAAATAAGCCAATGAATTCAAAGAAAAATATTGCCATTGAAAAAAAACTTGAGTGTGATAACTATATCAAAATAGAGTCAATAAAAGTGAAAGCAGCTCATGTGTCAAAAGAATGGAGAAGTAATATTGTTCCAAGTGAAACAAATAAAATGGTTCAACAAGCTTCTCTTCAAAAAAAATAAATAAAGGAACACTTTTCATCAAAAGCATACCAGATATGTGTGGTGCAATTGAAAGAAAGTGCAAAAAAATGCAATTTTCAAATTCATAGACAAAATTCATGAAAAGTTTATGAGCTCCATCTGTAAAATTTTCAGTACAGTTTGCACTTTAGCAAAACGAAACTGACCATTTGATAGAATTATAAAAAAAGAGTGGATTAGATATGGGAGTGGGACTTCATTCTCAATTCCTGGCTGTCAAAATTGTCGAGCACATTGAAAAATACATTTAAAAAAAAGTGTTTAAAAAATTAATAGATCAGAATTTAAAGACATGTTTATAATTAATGAGGCATCAATAATATCATGCAAACCAATTCTTATCATTTTTATTAAGGTTAAAGATGCAGATTTCTCACCAACAATTTTTGTAGATTTAGTGAAATTACAAAACAAAGATGCATGAAACCATTTACACTGCTCTATTACAAAGACTGCAATCAGTAGGAATTGATAATCCATATTTGAAGAATAATTTGATTGGATTTTGTTCAAATGGAGTAATTGTGATCCTGGAGAGGTGGTCAGAAGTGAATGTTAAAAACCACTATCCTGAGATTATTATTTAGCATTGTTTGAGTCATCACCTTCAGCTTATGCTGGAGGATTTTATCAAAGACCTAAAGCAAATGAATCACTTTACAGCATTTATTAATGAAATATGTAAAATCTTTCATCAGTCTAATAAAAACCAAATGACATTGAATAAAATTTCAACCAATTTGGGAATTGGAAATTCTAAAAATTGTAGAGTTTTTAACCCAAGATGGGAAGCATGCCATCATAGAACAGCAGTTGAAACATGGTGAGCCTATCCAGCACTATATGATTTTTTTTCTACTAATAAAAAATTTTCTGGAATGGCTAAACATCTTGCCAACAAATATTTTATGAGATCTAGATTTAAGAATCGATATTCTAGAAGAAATTGTTTTGTTGGCGGATGCTATTCAAGGAAGGAGTGTAAATATATTGAATGCTGAACAATTGATTAAGAAAACAATTAAAGCATTTGAATATCTCAGAGAGAAGAGTGGTAGTTATGACAAAATAATAAATGAAACTATCTCTTCTAAGAAATTCCTGCATATTAATTTTGTTGAAGACAACAAATGAGTGGGTCTTCCTCATAAAAATTACTGAATGTAATGATAACAAATATGGAATTAAGATTAATGGATTGTAATAGCAAAAGTAATAATATTCAAGATAGAAATCATAAAATCCATCAATTAGTTAAAATTGTGAACCGAGATGCTTGGAATCTGGAAGAAGCTGTAGTTCTCTGGAAAGAATTTGAAGAGAAATTATCAGATTTTTACAAAACATTTCACCATGAGATTTCAGTTAATGATTTCCGTGATTATGTTGAAAATGTTTTGAGACATGAAACTATCCAAAGAGCTAACAATATAATTAAAACCAAGGCTGAATGAAGGTTTTCTGTGGTGAACACAATTTATTCAGATAAAAAAAATCACCTTGAAGTGAAAAATGTGGCAAATTCTTCTAGTAATAAATTGGATGTCTTCCATTAGATCACTGGGATTGCAGTGACTCAGTTCAAGTTTGGCCAAGAAATCACAATACAGCTGATGATACTATAGTCAAAAAGCATCATCAACCTGAAGAGACATATGATGTGACTAGAATGTCGCTATGGAAATATCTTGCCAAATAAATAAGTTTTTTTCCCAATTATAAAAAAGGTTTAATTCTTTTTTAATTTCATAAGTGAGATTGCAAAGTATATCATAGTGCGCATGTGCAAGGCAGCATTTTTTTGTGTATGGGGAGGGGGGCATGCAAAATTTCTGAGAAGTCATGCAAAATTTCTGAGAAGTCACCAAAAATTTTTAGGTATGAAACCAAGAAGTGATTTATTTCCATGCTTAGAAAAAGGAAAAATAAACAGAATAGGTTCTTAAATACAACCTACTTTTAGAGAACGGGTTCTTGGAAATTTGGGATATCATCACTGAATATAGGGTATATGAGCACAGACTTTCAGATGACCCATCACTCTCCACTCTATCTAATAACACTGATACACTCAAGCACATATATGCTGAAAAGATAAATAATCACCAATATACGTATTTCATGCTAAACCAGCAATCATCAGTTGGTCCAGATTATCATCTCCCACACATATATACTATAAGTGCTCAGATATATATTAAGATAGACAATCTTCATACTTTAATATATATCTGAGCACTTATAGTATATATGTGTGGGAGATGATAATCTGGACCAACTGATGATTGCTGGTTTAGCATGAAATACGTATATTGATGATTACTTATCTTTTCAGCATATATGTGCTTGGGTGTATCAGTGTTATTAGATAGAGTGGAGAGTGATGGGTCATCTGAAAGTCTGTGCTCATATACTATATTACATATATAGACACAGGTATATAATAAGCTTGTGTTTCAGTTATTACATCATAGAGATGTTTGCCCATCCTTGCATATGTATTAAATGGATTATGTCCTGTACATGTGGGGTTCAGATTGACCTTAGGTGAACATGGGTGTGACAAGAATCACAGCCTCAGGGTGGCCTTTGAGCATTCCATCATCAGATTTTCAATTGGATGGATGGTTGAAGAGTTGGAGTGTGTAGTAGATTGGAGCCTGTCCATTAAAATATGAAGATTGTCTATCTTAATATATATCTGAGCACTTATAGTATATATGTGTGGGAGATGATAATCTGGACCAACTGATGATTGCTGGTTTAGCATGAAATACGTATATTGGTGATTATTTATCTTTTCAGCATATATGTGCTTGAGTGTATCAGTGTTATTAGATAGAGTGGAGAGTGATGGGTCATCTGATTTTCATATTTGTAATTTGTTATTCACAATTTCAAAAAATTATTAAGCAAAAAAAGCTAGAATTTAAAAAAATAATCATTTTTTAAATTCATAATGCAGCCATTGAGTATTGCAATTCTAAATGTTCTAAGCAAATAACATCACCAGATCTTCTATTTCATTATAAATTTGTTTTAAATCTATCCAAACTCTGCAAAAAGTTTAAATAAACATCAATTTTACCATCTATAACTTTAAATATATCATCATCATTGCCAACCATTATCAATACACTGCAGCCTGAAGATCTCTTCAAGTTCAATCCATCTTCTCTGATTTCTAGCCTCTCTTCTCCACACTATTTCTGCACACTTTTTTATTTCATCCATCCATCTCACATGTGGTCTCTTTCTATAACTTTTATAATCTCTTGTCCATCCATCATCATCTCTTCTAGAAATATGTCAAGCACAACTCCACTCTTTTAATTCTTTCAAGGGTGTCAGAAACACCTGTTTGTTATCTTATCCATATATTGTGTTTTCAATCTCTTGTTACTCCTAACATCCATCTTTCCATATTTCTTTTATTGGTCTGAAGTTTCTCTATTTCTCTTCCATCTTCTCTGATTTCTAGCCTCTCTTCTCCACACTACTTCTGCACACTTTCTTATTTCATCCATCCATCTCACATGTGGTCTCTTTCTATATCTTTTATAATCTCTTGTCCATCCATCATCATCTCTTCTAGAAATATGTCAAGCACAACTCCACTCTTTTAATTCTTTCAAGGATGTCAGAAACACCTGTTTGTTCTCTTATCCATATATTGTTTTCAATCTCTTGTTACTCCTAACATCCATCTTCCCATATTTCTTTTATTGGTCTGAAGTTTCTCTATTTCTCTTCTGCTAAGTGTCTAAGTCTCTGATCCATAAGTAAAAATTGATAAAACACATTTATTAAAAACCTTCCTTTTCAAATACATAGGCATATTTCCTTTTAATTAAGTTATTTCCGCCAAAAGCACTCCAACCAAATTTAATTCTGTGATGTCATCCATTGTGTTTCAATCTGTAGTAATAATCTGACCAAGGTATTTGTAGTTGTTAACCTCTTCTAACTCATCTTAATCAATCTTTATTTTGATCTTTTGAGAAAATTCATTGAACATTACTTTAGTCTTTTTAACATTTACCTCTAATCCTACTTTCTCACTTTCATCTGATAACTCTTGTAACATTTCCTGAAGCCTGAAGCATTATTTTCAAAAATAACTACATCATCTACAAAATCTAAATGACTTAAATAATCTCCATCTACTTTTACTCCTTTAGCTTCCCATTTTAATCCACAAAATACTTCTTTCATCACTGCTGTAAAAAGTTTGAGGTATAGAGTCACCCTGTCTTACACCCTTCTCAATGTTAACCTTTTAAATATGTATAATAAATAAATATAACAAGTTGTTTATTTATCTAGCACTATGTTTTTATTTATAACAGTCATTAGAAAATGAGGGTATTCCTCAAACGTTATACATACAGTACATGTGGAGGGGGGAGTAATGACGGTTGTCTATAACTTTGTATATATTGTGGGAATCTCAATAACAATAATCAGTAAGTATATTAGTCATTGAATGTGATGCTACATGTAAATTTGTTCAATATACTGTTTTTTAATGTTCTCATTTTATATGTTTTCTATTCATTTGATTTAGAAAATGAAGTACACATCCATTCCTAATTACACATAGACTACAATGAAATGTTTTGTTTTTGTTTTCTTTTGTTTGTAATATATAGTTTGGTGTTTGCAAATCTCAAGATCAATTATTTTTGATTATGTTAATTAAAGAATCTGGTGTTTTTTGAAATTTTAATATATGTTTATGAAAAAAAATAAGCACCTCTTTGTTGTTTAAATAAACACTAAAATTATGTAAAAATTTTATACCAGTTTTAAAACAATTGAGTAATTGAGTTTTAATTTTGAAAAAAGAATAGTCATGGTATATGAAATATATGTTGATGGATCCTGCAGAGTGATGGTTTGCCCTATATACCAGAACCCTGTTATCAGTGAATGACTCCTTTAAATAATACATGAGTAAGTAAAACTTTAGCTGGATCAGTTGTAAAAAACTACCTTGTTTGCAGATCACTATTTACTATCTGTACAAAATTAAACAGCATTTAAATTTTTATTGGACTCTTCAGCAAGATTTGTGTAAAAATCTCTTTAGAGAGTAAAGAATTCATTGTTAGATAAAAACATATTCTGCCAATATTGAAATATTATAACTATACAAAATAGACAGCTATCTTTGCTAATATGTGCTAGGGATAGAAATGGATGAAAAAAAGTTGTATAACTGATTCTACAACTAAATTAGAATTTTGAAATCATTAATTTTTTTTTAAATAATTTATTTAGCAATTTATTTTTGTTAAAAACCCAAGTAAATTATGAAAATTATCAATATTTGTCTATTTTTTATATATTATATATAGTTGAAATGAATGTTCTCATGAGCAAAATATGTTTTATAAAACATTTCTTAGAACAACTATGTTTTATTAAATATATTGACATTTTGACAAGATAACACTTGTCTTCAACTGGTTGAAAAAACAAAAATAATCATGTGATTTTAGCCGAGATAATTGTATCTCATGATTGTTGAAAAATCTTACTTAAATTTGGCAGTATTTTTCATATTCATAAGAAGAAACTCTTCCAAATACTTGGCAATTTTCATTGTTTCATCATGGTTGTTAATACAATTTATTTTGTTAAATATTTCTACAGCCTCTCTAAATACTCTTTGGTCATGATTATTGCATGTGGATATTATTTTAGTATTTGAAAAATCTATTCAATGACCATTATCTAAAACATAGATAATAAATGCTGAAAATGTTGAGAATTGTTTTACTGCATTAATGTGCTCATCTTTTCTAATACTTGTATGTCAATTGCTCCTCCCTATGTATGTAGTTGGACACATGCCATGGGGGATCTCATAGACTCTTTAGGTTTCCAGAGGGAATGTTTCTATTAATAGTAACTTTCCAGAATATAATGTTGTGACCATTGGAACATTCATCTTATAATACTAAGTTACAACATTCAATTAACCTAAGTCTAAAAATTGTATTGCTATTTTGGATTTAAATAGCTTCATTTAAGAGGTAATCATTTTTATTTTTTGTTCATAGATGACAGGAGTAATTAAAAAATAATGAAATATTAACTTGAAAAATTTAGTGAGCATGGTGTGTGTAATGGGAGAAAGGTATGTTTTGTTTATTTTTATAACTATTTTGCTTAATATTTAAATTAACTTGGTACATATTATAATTATAAAAATGAAATATATGTGTAATTTTAAAAATATGTTTGTGGGTAATTAAACTTATGTATTAGAAAATGTAAAAAAAAATTTCTTCTTTCATTCAGTAAAATCAAATATTTTTATTATTTTAGCTATTTGACAGTGATTTTTAATAATAAATATGGAACAAATAATTTTAGTTTTTCACAAATTCTCTTCACACTGAAGTCTAAAAATTAATTTTTGTTTTGAGTTGATTTACCCATGTTTAATCAAGAAAGAAATTGTTAGAAATCTATAAGGAAAATGTAAAAAAATTCAGCTTTTTTTACTTGTTAGTATTTGGATAAAATGGTTAGTTTTTGCATAGATATATTGATACTCATTATAAGTCTTAATTAAAAGTTTTCATTTTTTTGTTATTTATATAATCTTATATTGTAAATACCTAAATAATATACTGTTAGTTAACATCATTCTATTGTTAATTAAATATTTTATTTGCTTCATAATATTATTTCTTTTATTGTTAATGCTCCAAAATCTTGATTACACTTGATGATTACTATGGTCTCATTTTTATGTTAACTTAATCTTGAGATAGTGTTTGTGTAATTGGTTATTTTCCATAATCAGCGGAGAATTATACTATTATGATGTTCATATAAAATAAATTATAAACTGTTTTAGTAAACACAAAATAAATTTAGTGATAGTATTGGCAAGTCTAGCATCAGTACTACCCTATTTGGAAGTGTACATTTATTTTACTATTAAAATTAATCGGTAATACAGCATTTTTAAAAAAAAAAATTAAAAATCAATTTATTTATTTAAAAAAAGGAAAATACGGTCCAAAAAAAAAATAAAAAAAATCCAAACCAACAAAAAAAAAACATGATAACATTACAAAATAATAATCAAATCAGCCCGGTAACGTTATATCTATTCGTTTTTCACTAGCAACAGCGCCATCTTATGGCGTGGATCAATCGATGCTGTATTACCGATTTTTTTAAAAATTGTATTCTTCCACTTATCAATTGGATTAATGATAGAATTGATTATAATTTAAATAGAGTAATTAGACTTAAAAAAAATAAGAACTTACTATAGTTAGGCATATTATTTTATAAATATTTATAAAATTGGTTTTTTAAATTTTCAAATGTGTATAATACTAATTAATAAAATATATTCTACAAGAGTATGGAGACAATTATCAACAATTAGAGTAATAAATTTATGGTATAAAACAATATTTATTACTTTGCTAAGCCAGGCTTTCGATTCAGTGCATCTTTGTAACAAAAACCTGGCTCAGCAAAGTAATAAATATTGTTTTATACCAAAGATTTATTACCATAATAGTTGATAATTGTTTATATATTCTTGTAGAATATTTTTATTTCATATTATCTATGATATATACATATAATACTAATTAACTAATAAAATATCATTAGTATGTGTACATACTTTATTTACATATTGAAACATGTGTACTGTATACATTACATTTCATCCATTTTGTTTCACCAATTTTAGTATCCATACTTGGAACAAAATATCATGAACTTAGAGATTGCATTGCATATATACCTTTATTCCAGTTAGAAAGAACAATTGATGCCTCAAAGTGCATTGTAAATCAAATACATCACATTAAAAATAAGCAATTTATGAGTTCCTATGTGAGGGGAAAAAAATTTGTTACTTTAAATTTAATATATAAGAAAATTTGATTAAAAATTTAAACCTTTTAAATTGAAAAAAAATTAATTAATGAATAAACATTTTATTAAACATATTTAAAAAAATACTAACTTGTGGGTAAATATAATGTATAAAAAAATTTTAGTAGCTACAATGTTCTTTTAAAATATATATATATATATATTTTAATGATCTACCATTATGATTACTTAAGTAGCAAGAGAATATTTTCTAATTTGTGGTTTATTAAATTAAAATAAAACCATGCAAAAAAAAACTAACTACAATGTACATTTTAAATCAATTAAAAAAATAAAAATGAACATAATGCACAATTTTAAATTTATTTTTGATACAGTTTATGTTCTATTATTATTATATTTTATTTAATAATTAATAGCACTGCTGTTATTTGTTTTTATATAAAATGTTTCATAAATTGTACTTATCTTACATAAATGCAGTGTAATTAAATAATAATTTAATAAAGAATCTTAAGATATAGTTGACTGCTGAAATTTTAATAATGGAAATGATTAAATCTTTCTTTTTGTTGATACTAAAGGTGTGCTATATCAATATCAGAAACAAATTGTGATATTGATTTAAATTTGAGTAAATAAATATTTTTAATTTATATTTATTAATCTTTGATTTTATAAAGTTGATTATTAACAGTATAATACATAAAATCATTTTACCCTCAAAATAATTAACAATTATAATATGTAATATTTTATAATTATGATAAATGTCTATTTTTACTGTAGGCATTAAAATGTTCAAAGGAATTTTAGTTCATAATACTGAGTGAATGTATTTTATCTAATATACACATTTTAAAATTTAATATTAATCCACTTTATTGTTATATGTGATCAAAGAATATATATTTCTAAATGAAAGTAGCATATTTTTTTGCTTTTGTAGTCATAACCAAGGAAAATCTTTACTTCAAATATATCATAAAAACAGGCACTGATTGTCTTGCAAAGATGCTGGATAAAAATCAGATAAAATCCATTAATCATATTTTAATTCTATAATCAAAACAATATTATACATTATAAAATGAATAAAATCTATATTGCACTACATTGCCATTTTATTTTCAAATGACATGGCTTTAGTGAAGTCACTATCCTATGACTAATCAATTTTATAAAATGGCAG
Source organism: Epiperipatus broadwayi (assembly GCA_028023455.1). Lineage (NCBI taxonomy): Eukaryota > Metazoa > Onychophora > Udeonychophora > Euonychophora > Peripatidae > Epiperipatus > Epiperipatus broadwayi. Next base: position 1,139,289 of record JAQFVV010012548.1, read on the forward strand.
TTGTTAAAAAAAACTATTTTTTTTTAAAGATTGTAATAGTAACTAATCAATTGTAAATCAAAATAATGTTTACAAATTGATGATGATCACTATGACAAATCCTCATATAAAGGTCTGTTACTAATTAAGGTAAAGGTGTATAATTTGTTTTAGCTTAATTATTTTTTTAATGATTACATAATTAGATATTAAAATGTGGGAGTATTTTTAGTTTTAGCTAATTACAAACAAGTACTTTTTAGAATATGTAATTATTCTAAAGTAATTACATTTCATTGAATGTTGCCCAAAGCAGACTTGAAAAAAAATAAAAGCAATGAAAAAATACTTGTAAAATGTATTGCATTTGTGAAAAAACTGTTTGCAAGATAAGAAAGTGTTGGTGGCCTAGTGGTTAGCATAGCTGCCTTTCAAGCAGCTGGCCCGGATTCGCTTCCCGATCAACGCATTTGACATATGAGAAAAAAAATTAGCAAATAAATAAATAAAAATATTTTGTTTTATAAAATGCAATTATATCTAATTTATTAAACTCATCTAAGTATCCAAGGCTACAATTTTATAAATTTCAGATCATTTTGTATCTAGAAGAATGGTCACCTCTTCACCATTAAATAATGAATATGTTATAACAAGACCTAAATTTCTTTAATTAACAATGAGAATAAGCTTTACCAGAACCACAATGCAATAAATTATTGTATATTAAAAAATATAAAAATGACTAAACTATTTTAATAATTTTTAATAGTCATTCATTAAACTACTCCACTTAATGAATAATATTTCTATAGTGCAATTTTTATTACATCACTCTCATGCAAGGTAGACTGGTTTCTATCTGCTTTTACTATCTTGCAGAGGGATGTAATCATAAACATATGACCAAGACATGAAGAATATGTTTGATCCCCAAGATTCACATTTCATGCTGAACTAGCACTCATCAGTTGGCTCGTATCACAATCTCTTACACCTATCTTTATCAACATTCAGTATATATAGATAGTTAATTACTAATGTTTAATTGTGTACTGGTCAAAACATGTATATTCATCTAACATGAGCTGGAACTCACAAAATGTACTTCAAACGCAGTCAAGCCCGAGATTTAGGTCAAGGACAGCCTGAATTTAAATACACTCTCTAAGCCCCAGATCTAACACCTAATGAATAACATAATATTGATGGCACATGAGAATTAATTTTAATCTGGCCCACTAGCAAAGCATGAGAAGACAATGAGACATCTATTAACTATGACTAAACTAAAATATATATAAGCATGGCTGTATGTTGGGAAGTGGAGGAAAGAGGAATTCGAACTACTCAAATAAGTTAGACAATAAAAATTAGTTTAATGTAATGACAAATTATTTACATACATTTATAAATTAGGTATATACATTAGTGTGTGCGTAAATGAGCAAGCGGTAGATGATTACATAGTGTCATTCACGCTATTATTTCTTATATGCTCTTTTATTAGCTAAATAATATATGATAAATAAACACACATCTTTGGTGGGTCCAATATTAAAATGCCAATCGATTATTAGAAAGAAATTACATAGAATTGCTATTAACGCTTTGGATTATGGTTCTGAAACATGGTGACTAACATTATTTAGGGGAGCGTTCCGAGATTTATTACAGTTATAATATACACCATTTTCATACCATTACAGTCGTGAAAATACATCAAATACATTTGAAAACATATTTGATTATATGAAAAAAAATACTTAATGAAAATTCTTTGAATTAGCACTGGTAAGAAGAATGCTTTATTTTCCCCAAGGCAAATAGATACTACAGGAATAAGTTATGATGGTGGGATTGTATAATAAAACTAAAATAATATTAGTAATTAATCTAGCTAGTAATATTTGGCATTGATATATATTTTGAGCAGAGCGCACTTTTAATATTAGAACATTAAAACTGGGTCATGAAGCAACAGAAATAAGCATACGAAGAAGTTTGCGGTACTGACATAATAGCCAAAAATAATTAAGAGGAAACAATCATGCATCTGGATAAGAATGAAGTGGATAGGCATGCCGTGAACATCATTGATGTGCAGGCCTTTGATACGAACAAAGTGTATATGCATAGCATGTGCAAAACTTACGGGATCACCACCAGAGGCATTTTATATGAAATAAGTGGATAGACATAGCATGTGCCAGACTTAGGGATCACCACCAGAGGCCTTTTTATATGACATAAGTAGTCCTGGGAAGCTTACTATCCTCAGGACAAGGCTTGAGAAGAAATCTATGGGTTCGAACTGGTGGTAACACCCAGATTAAAATATTAGAAGCATGTAATATATAGATACAAAGATAGGCCGAATGTCAGTAACGCAGTAATGATAAATGTCACTAACAACATTGAATAAGTTTTACTGCTTTAAAAATAAATGACCCTAGTTTGAATGCCATAATTTATACAGATAATATGCTATGCAGTTATAATATATATAGACATAAGATTTTACTTAATAACTAAAATAGTAAAATATTAAAATTTACTCTCTTTCCTTTTCTGATATTTTACAATAATTCAATCCCACCTTCATGGTTTTTATAGTAACTGGAATATTTAAATACAATATTTGAAATTAGCAGTTATAGAAAAAAACTTTTCAGAATTGAATAACATTTATAGAATAAATAAGGTTTCAAAGCATTAATTAGCCTAAGCTCTGAATTCACCCCAGGTAGAAAATCCAGAGTTAAAAATAAATAAAGTGTTGGCTCATAAAACAATCTGGCAAGTGTATTAATTAATAATGCGTTGTTTAAATGGACGTTAAAACCTTAATTCATGAAGGTTTACTTAAAAGAAGAAAAGATTTTAGAAATCCAACTTGTCAGATTGTTTGAAATTGGCATATTAATAATAACTAAAATAGACATATAAAATTAAGTGATAAATAACTATAAATAAATGACCACACCAAAATTAAGGAAAGTTAGAGTATATGAGAGAAAATTAGATTTATAGAAATTATTTAAGAGCAAATTACATTTTAGAAAAGTTACAAAATCAAATTATACATTAGAGAACTTGATAATATATTTTGAGATTAGTTAGACTAGCTTTACTTGCGGCTTGAAATTTACCTTGCACTATTTTAAGAGTCCATATTTTAAAGTCTGCTCATGCATGGCAATTGGTTCTTAAATAACAGCAAGCTTTCATTCAGCATTCCACAATTCTCCAGTCAGGCTTCTACTTCCTTCTATGAGAACATGATATTATGACAGTGGCAGATGATGACCCAACAGGGCCAAGAAGGGTGGTGGATTTACTACTACATCATTTTAAGTTTCACAGTGACATGTAAAATGTTAACAATACAGTTCTCTCAATAGTAGCTAATCTATCTTGATTAAAAATTCAGCTATTTTATACTTTGGCCAAGTATTTGAAGAATGCTTTTAATTACATAGTTTTAGCTTAAATCTAATCTCTGATCTAAAAGAAATTCTACATTTCTTTGTTCATTGTTTTTGAAAGATGCAACGTTAGATAACGTCCAAAAATAAATTCAAATCTATTTCCAAATTAGAAATAGATTTGACAAAAATGTTTATAATTAAAGAAATTTTAATCCCATTTTAAGTAAAAACTTTAATTAGAAATACCTTCCTCAGATTAAAACAATAGTGTTTCCAATCTTTTAATTATTTTTGGACAATTAACTGTAGCATTTTCCATATTGGATTTTACAAAATACAGTTTAATAGAAAAAAAAATACTTTAAAAAAAAAAGTTGTATAAATGACATAATAAAATATTTCAAAAAATCAATATTTTGTTAGTATTTTGCTCCTATATATATATATTTGAGCCGCACCTATGTACTTTAATAAAAAAGAACTAATAATTAATAAAAAAGAATAATAATTTTAAAACATATTATTGAAATGTTAAATTTTATAATTTAGGTGTGCATCTCAAATATATACATGAAATACATATACACAATGAAAGGAGCGGGATGGGAAATAGAGATTTAAACATAGGTTAGTAGATGGAACTATGAAGCTCAATCTTAAGCTAAGATTGACTGCTTCAAGTGCTAAGTGTCAAATATATTGCTCTCATAACTTTGACACAAATCAAGTATATTAATAATTTTTATTAATCATTCATTAGATTAGAGATTATCCACTTAATGAATAATATTTCTGTAGTGTAATTTTCACTACATTATTCTCACACAAGGTAAATATTGATTTCTATCCATTTTTAACACCTAGTGGAGGGGTGTAATCATAAACATATGACCAAAGATGTGAGGGACATGTATGATCCCTAAGATGCACATTTTGTACTGAACCAGCACTCATTCATTGGTGCTTTTTGGGGATATACATCTTTGGTCATATGTCTATGATTACAGCCCACCACAATGTATTAAAAACAGAAAAAAACCAGTCCTACCTTGCATGAGAATAAAAAACTACAGACTAAACTTTTTTATTTTTATTAAAACTTATTTGAGCATAACCAATAATTTATTTTAACCTTTTGTGTAAAAATAAAACTATTCTTTTATTTTAGATCAATAGCAAAAACTATAATTAGAAAATTGCAGCAATAAATAAATAATTAAATGATTTATTACTTGGAAGCTTGTAAGATGTTTTAGCACGCAGAAGTGACATAGTTGGACTACAATTCTTGTACTCTGCATTTCAGAATCTGACACTCTATTACTGCACTAAACCATATATAGAGAGCATTGTAACAATAAAAAAATAGTTTATAATTTTTACATATTTAATATAATAGTGTATTTCATGCTAAATTATTTAAATAAACATTATAATTACAAGAGTCTCTGTAACATTGATTATTTCAGATATTTGCAATTCAAAAAATATTTTTTAAAAAAGTTAAAAATTAATCTTAAAAAAATTATTTTCTATATTTTAATTTACAGTGCATATGTGGTATGTATAAACATGTGTCATAACATGTTTTCAAATGGAGTACTGTATGCATTGACATCTATATATGCATGTGTTGATTTAAAATGCATATTATATTGTTTCCCGCTATTTGCAAATTTCAATATTTACGATGATGTATAAAATCAAATATCATGGTTTAGGAGGATACTGTTTTTAGCATATAGCATATGTAGTATTTGCCATAAAATGATTGTTATGCATTGCATGTTTAACGCAATAATGTAGTGGAGACTTTAGAAATCAAGGTCCAGGGATTACAGCCCAGTTCTGCTTTCCAAAACAATAACTTTTAATCCTGAGTAATAAACCATTTAATTGTTATTATTTAGTGTCATGAATAATAATTAAAATATTATCATAAGACTAATATAATTTTCTTTTTAGAATTAATGAGTTAACAACAGCTTAATATGAAAAAAGTCATTACAAAACAATGACTAGTTATAAAATCAAATGTTCATCTAATTAATGTCTTATATTTTCAAAATAGTGACTAGATAACAAACTGGAAAAATTAAAGCAGACTATTTATTATTCAAGCTTCAAAATTTATTTCACTCTTATAATAAGAATATAAATCAATACTCTTTTTTAAATTAATTAACCAAAGAATTGTACTTTTTAGTGGTAGTTAAAAAATTAAAAATAAATGAAAATAAGTTTATAATTATCAATATTATAGAATCTCCATTTCAACATTGAAAACAATTAATCAATAAAAATTTTTTTGAATAACTTTATTGCTTGAGAGTTCATAATAATCAATTAGGATTCTACGTTACTGCATATGACCTTCTACCACTGTTCTAAACTGCAAATGACAATTTATCAATGATTCATAATTTATGGAAAAAAAAAGTACAATCTTAGTAAAATTAGATAAATACACCTTTATTACTGTATAAATGTGAAAGTTTGTTTGTTTGTTATTTTATACCTCAATAAATATTGCACTAATCTTGATGAATCTTGCACAATTTTCTTTTTTTTTTGAGCAGAATTTTATAGGCTATGAATTTTTGCTTTACGATACTCAGTTCTTTTCAAAAGTTTGATAATTTGCAATGTAAAAATATATCAGAATTTATAATGATGTCATAAAATGCAAAGAGAGAGCAGCAGTGGTTGATATTGTGGTCTGTGGCCCCATTTAATTTCTCACAAGTGGAATTTTAAAAAAATTCTACCATGTTAAAATTTCATAGTAAAAAGTTATATTTTTTATTATACTGCTGATGATAATTCAAGGTTTTTTTATTATCAATATAAGAATGGATCAAAATTGTAATCATGTGCAATAAAATTTAAGTAAATATATAAGCCATGGGAACAACCCAGTCATTTATAATCAGTTAAATTACCGAATTTGAATCAATTTTTAGAATTTTATTTTAAATAGTTTTCTCATATGATAAATTAAGTTTTAAAGTGGCTTAGAAATTTTAACATGATAGTATGGTATAAATAAAATTTAATTAATTTATCCATATCATAAAGAATGTTAAAATTTAAACTATTCAAATTAAAAGCATTTTACATGCTATGCAACATTGTTTATAAAAATATTTTATAATAATCATGTTTAACTGCTGTTAATAATTCATATATGATTGTTTCTTGTAAATATTACTTAAATTTATTTTAATTATCAACTATATTATATTCTTTTAAGATTTGCAGTCAACAATCAGGATAAATACTAAAGTTTTAAACAAAGAATATATATATATATATATATATATATATATATTTTTATATATATATATATATATATATATATATATATATATACATATATATATTACATAAAAATAAATATGAAAGATGCTTTGTTACTTAAGATATTGCATCAACAATCTTGATGAATCTTATATGATTTTTTTTTTAATTTTTGCTTTATGGTACTTGATGATTATTATAATTTTCTACCAATGTGTTGAGTGGGAACATCACATCCATGCTCTAATATATATTCTTAAAGATTCTTTTTTAGTAAGGTTTAACTTAATTGAATAAAAAAATATACATTTTAATAGTAATAATTTATGACAAATAAGTGAAAACAATTCTTACAAAATGTTGTCAAAAAGATTTTGTAGTAAAATAATTCATCGGTTTAAAAATATAGGAAGGTTTTCTAAAATACTTTGAACAAGATATTAACCATTTTGAAATTCATAAACCTTTAGAAAATCTTAATATGTCAAATAGGTATACATTTAGAATATTAGAAATGGTTATTGTTTTGAGTGTCTGCAAATATTTGCATCATCTTCAGTACATCAGATAGTATTACAAGATTAGTATTAAATTTATAATACTATTGACCTATTCAGGATTCTTATGATTACTAGCTCTTCCATTTGAATTACTTGAAGATTCCCATTGCTGAATACATTTATGCATGTGAATGTTATTCTAATAACAATATCAACACTTCTCTTTATTTAGTTAACAAGAAAGACAACAATATTATTACTTTATCTAACATAAAATTTACTGATGCAAAATATTCATTATTAAATAACGTTTTATTTTTTTGTCCAATAGTCTAATCACATTACAAAAGGGATGAATTTAAAATTCATCAGGACTTAGATATTATATTAAAACATTTTTTTGGAATGAAAAACCATATAACACTATTAATAAAATGTGATTGATAGGATACCTTCACATCAAAGAAACATTTTACCTGATACATATATTGATAATGTCAATCATGATACTATTAAAGCAATATGTTTTAAATGATATAAAAAATATAAAAACAACTTAACATTAAATGAAAAATATATATTATACAACCTAAAAAAAAAAAGAAATGGATTACAAAACAGCTGATAAAGAATCAACAATATAATTTATGAATAAAAATGAGTATATAAATACTGCTACTTTTAAATGACAAAAAATATTGAAGAAGTAATAAAAGCTATTATACATAGATTATTTTGAAGTATACTTTTCAACTTGAAAAAATATATAGATGAAAGACTTTCTTGGCAGGGATATATATATAATTTTTTATTACTAACCATGAGTCTCCACTGGCAGGTCTATATTAGCAAGCATTGGTAGTCCTACAGAAGACATTACAGAATTTTGTTTATGATCATAAACACATTTCATTATCATTCAGTTCTTACATTAAATATACTAATACATTTTCTTTCAATGTTAGAAAACATTAAACCTTAATTTCCAAATGATTTTAGTCATTATAATATATACACTAATATACCTCATAATCATGGAATTGAAATCTACTTTACAAGATAGGAAGTATGATCTGCATCAAATTGTTTACCAATTTTATAACCCAATTGGAATCCTCTTCATGTAGAATTACTAATCTTAAACCTCAAGATATATAGATAACATCTTTATGATATTACCATATAATAAAAAGGAACTTCATAATTTACAATGAAATTTTCTAAAACAATAGAGTTTTTTTTATGTTGAAATTATTTATGGTAATAAATTTTTTAGGCCTAATGTATATAAAAATCCAACTGAAACCCTAACTATTTACATTTCATAGCATTTACTCTAAGACAGTTTTTAAAAATTTAAAAAAATACGCAGTACTGCAAAATTTCTTTAACTGAATGATGTGAAATATCCTAAAAAAAGTATTGGTTAAAGCCAACATAAACTCTTCAGAACTGTTATTTAAGGAACAAAAAGAAACAATTGAAAATTCCATTAGTTTTTACTTTTGACAATGATTCACCCAATATTAACCCTATACTTCAAAAACACTTTAACAAAGCATCTAAAGTTGTAAATTGAAAACAAAAACACAGATAGACTTGTCAAATAAGTTTTAATAATTTTATGTCAAAAAAATGGCATTTTTATGTGGAGATAATGAAAACATATTATTTCTATTTATATATTGGATTATTTTCATCATCTAATATTAAGTACTGGATGTCTTTAGAAAAATTTAACTTTATTTAAATATTTTAATTACATTCAATTGCTAATAATAGAGGTAACTGGTTAGAGCATTACCTTAAAATTCAATATTCAAAAATCTAAGGATCCTGTTTTTATTCCCATGCTAGTATTGTCACTAGTCAGGCCAGCAACATCTGAAGAAGAAAGAATATGACTCAAAACATTGTGCATATACTAATATGTGTGTTATTATTAACAGTTGAATGTAATTGGAAAATTTAAATAAAATTAAATTTTTCTTAAGACATCCAATAGTTCAATACATAAATACAAACAAAATATCATCATCATAAACCTTCAGGAAACCACAAAACATTAATATTACAAAATAATACCATTAATGATGTTAAATGAAATATCCCCAACAATACCTATTGCAAAAGTATAAACTTATTATAGTTAATAGAATGTAACAGATGTTTGAACCATCATATAAGTGAATCATAAAACAGTCTATATATAAAATAATTAACCACAGATTTAACATTTTGCACAAAAAAGACAGACCAGTTTCCAAACATTAATAATTTTCGTTAGACTAGAGATTATCTAATAATGAATAATATTTCAGTAGGGTAATTTTCACTACATCATTCTCACACAAGGTAGGTATTGGTTTCTATCTGCTTTTAATACCTTGTGGAGGGATGTAATCATAAATATATGATCAAAGACATGTTGGAAAATGTAGATCTTTTTCACATCTTTGGTCATATGTTTATGATTACATCTCTCCACAAGATGTAAAAGCAGATAGAAAACAGTCCCTACCTTGTGTGAGAATGGTGTAATGAAAATTGTACCAACAGAAATATTATTCATTATCAGTATCCAAACATTTTAATTTACCAAATCATTCAATTAATGATTCAAGAGTGATAACCTTATGGAACAACTTTTCCTCCACAAGAAAGAATAAAATAAAATGTTTTATTTATAAATTTAAGATCTTATTGGTGTGAACACAAAACACTATCACAATCTTTTCTAATACATTATTTTTCATTAATTATTGTTTATTTAATATGTTAACTAATAATATATTTTTATATGTGATATTTAATATGTATATAATTTTTTTGTATATGATTTTTATATAGACGTTTTGCATATATATATTGCACAGATATATATTAAAGTATGTATTCTTATGAGTGTTTTTTAATCAATTTAATTAATTAACTATTTAAAAGTTTTAATAAGAAAATAATTAAAAGATTGTTATTGTTTTGTTAAAGAAAATGAAATATTTCCATTTTCAACATGTAGAATTGAAAATGAATCAACTAATTGTTTAAAGTTTTATTTAAAATTTTGATTAAAAAAATAATTAGAACGATTTTTGGGGGGAAGGGGGAGAAAATAAGTAAGGTATTTATAACTACTATAAGTTAGCAATTGATTGGTTACACTCTCTAATAAAAAAAAGTTTTATTAACCTATAGAAACTTTTTATTTTATCAGGTATGAAAATAACTTTTAATGTTTAATTTTTGGATATCATTTATTTATATTTTGTGATGAAAACCAATTCTCTCGATTGAAATATTAATTATCAAAGTCAAAATATTTATTTTTTAATATTCAGTAGTCTTCTTCAAGCCTTTTCAACTTTTTCTCTTCTACTTACACTGACTATTTCAATCCATTCATTAGAATTAATCTATAAATAGAATATAATTAATCGGAATGCTTATAAACTGATAATTTACAATATCCAAGCAAAATTGTGAATAAATCCATAATTTATAAAATTATCACATTTTATTATAATATGAACTGTGACTCTAATACTTTTCATTTAATCTTGAATACACTACATTAAAAAATAATCAAAATCATGACAAAGTTGGAGATTTAATAGATTTTAAGCTCCAAAATCCATTAAGCTGCAATTGTAGTTAATTACACAGAGCAAAAAATAGTAATAAATAAAATTAGATATCGCATTCGTAAATAAATAAGAATTTAGTGCTAATGGTTTGAGATTAACTCATTGCAAGTATTTTTATGTAATTGAAAGGCACTCTAGCTTCAGCACATGACAATACTTTTTAAAGGCTAAAGATATATTTTTCCTTCTTTATGTCTGAATCATTGTTTGCAATGCCTTTGTTGTTTGTTAGAAGAGATAAATTTTCAGTCAATCGGAAATTTATTTTTAAATATTTTAAAACCTGATTGACATATATATTTGACAAATATGATTTTTTTCATTTTTAATCATGACAATGATGATTTAAATATTAGTATTATATAATAAATAAGAATTTACAGTGCTAAATATTTTTATGTAATGTTTAAAATTAATTCACTGCAACTGTCTTTACATAATTGAAATGATCTCTAGCTTCATCACCTAATAATACATTTTAAAGACAAAGGAAGATACTTCCTCTTTCATGTATCTGAAGAATTGTTTACAATGCCTTTGCTAGAAGGGATATATTTTTAATCATTTAGATATTTATTTCTAAACATTTTAAAACCTGATTGGTATATATATCTGGAAAATATCAAATTTATTCTATTTTTAACCTCAATAATGATGATTCAAAAAGAATTTAGTAATACTAAATATTTTTATGTAATGTTTTGAAGTTAATTCATTGCTACTCTTTTTATATAATTACGTGTCCTCTACAGCATCACAATACATTTCAAAGACAAAAGAGAATACTTACTTTTTTACCTTTTTCCTTCTTTATAGGTCTGGAAAATTGTCTGCAATGGCTTTTGCCTTTAAAATGTATTGTCATGTGCTGAAGCTAGATGGCACTTCAAGTATACAAAGACATTTGTGATGAGTTAATCTCAAAACATCACATAAAATATTTAGAACTGTAAATTCTTATTACATAATATTAGTATTTAAATCATCATTGGCAAGATGAAAAGTGAAAGAAATTTTATATTTTCCAGATCAGATTTAAAAATATTTAGAAATTTCTGAATGATTTAAAATCCACCCCTTTTAGAAAAGACATTGCAGACAATCATCCACATGTATGAAGGGAAAAAAGATAAAAAGGTATCCTCTTTTGTTTTTAAAATATATTGTCATGTGCTGAAGTTAGAAAACAGTTCAATTTTATAAATACAATTACAATGAGTTAATCTTATATACATTCAAATATCAGCCTTTTAAGCTAATTGTGCATACACTTTGAATAAGAGGATTCCTTTTATTCCTGCATAAATACTATATCTTGTATTGGTGAGAAAGTATTCATTTATTATTAACACTCACAAAGCGTATGCACAATTAGCTTAAAAGGCTGATATTTGAATGTATACAATTGTAAACATACGCTATATAAAATAAATGCTTATTTACAACTGAGTTAATCTTGAAATATTAAATATATTTAGCACTGTAAATTCTTACTTATTACATATTATTATTATTGAAATCATTCTTGGCAAGATAAAAAATAAAAGAAATTGCATAGTTACCAGATATATATATATATATGTTAATCATGTTTAAATAATACATGGAAATAAATTTTTGATTGACTGAAAATTCATCACTTCTAGAAAATATTGCAGACATTCATCCAGATATATGAAAGGATGAAAAAGCATTCTTTTTTCATTAAAATGTGTTGTCATGTGCTGAAGTTAGAAGACACTTCAATTATATAAAAGCAATTGCAATGAGTTACTCTAAAAACCTTATATAAATATATTTAACACTGTAAATTTTTATTTATTTATTTAAATCATCATTGCAAAATTTAAAATGGAAGAAACTTCATAGTTGCCAGCTAAATGTCAGACACATTTTAAAATATTTAGAAATAAATTTTTGAGTTCATTCTTATAACAAAGACATTGCAGAGAACTTCCAGATACATGAAGGTGGAAAAAGGCAAAGAAGTATTCACTTTTGCCTTTAAAATATATTATTTGTTGAAGCTAGAGGTCACTTCAATTGTATAAAAAGTTGCAATAATATGATGTGATATATATATATATGCACACTTTGATGTCAAATTTAAAGAAAAAAACACATTTAAATTAATATTTGTTAATTAATGCATATAATTATCATAAATACCATGCTTATATTAGTTTAATGTTTTATTATTTTCTTAATTAGAAGAAAAAAGCCCATAATTTTTCAGCTTATGGGATTAAAAAAAAAGTTTGGGTGGCTAGTGCAAGACTTATCTTTAAATCAGTTTGCAAATATATATATATATATTTTTCTGACTAATAATCAAAACACAGGATAAGGAGTGGAAAGACTTACCTCTAAATCAACTTGCACAAAAATGTTTTATCTTGCTGCAGGATAAGATTATAATTAATTCTTAGGTGGGGTAGGGGATGAGGAGGGACTTATCTTTAAATCAGCTTGTACAATGAAGTTTGCGTTAGTAGAATTCTAAGAACAAATTTTTGTAAAACTGAAGTGTCTTAGTTTCACAAAAATTTGTTTTTCATTATATAATCACATATATATTTATCAAGAGCATTTATTACTAATGTGTACAGTGATTAATTAAGAAGACAATTAAGGAAAATTTGTACATGTAATTTTGAAAATTATTTGAGTTCAAATAGGGTAAAGTCTAATTTTGCTCTGAGCTGTATCAATGTTCATCAGTCCAGTCTATGAGTGTTTCCAGGTTATTTATATATATAAATAATATAAAAAGACTGGAAATAAGAACAGTGTATTAATAATATTGCATTTATACTTTTAAATGTGTTCAGAATAATTGGTTTTCTGCATATTTTTAGTCAATAATCACTTCCTATATTTCCTTTTATCAGTGCTAGCTATAATCTCATGACGTTTTTTTCTTTCACTCAAATCCATTTTTCATAAATTTGTTTTTTTTTTTCTTCTCTTTTATTAATTGTTCAACTCTTCACTTTGTATGAAGAAATACTCCAAATAATACAACAAGTCTCTTTTTAAAAACTAACATGAATGGTTCATAAAATAAGCTCCTAACTATGTCTTTTTCAATATCATTCTCAATATTTGGATTATTAAAGAGGTACAAATGTACTAAATTATCATTGTGAAGTTGTCTGATAATTTCTATAAATTTTATCAATCATATTTAATATTTTATTAAGATTGTTACTGTATTCACAGACATTGCTGTATCATCATCAAATGCTAAACAATGAAGTTTGCTACATCATCAAATCACCACCCAGCTAAAATTTATTTAAGTAAATATTAAACAAAATAAGAGTATGTAAATATAGTTTGTAAGTGCCATTTTGTATCAATATGCTACCCTCTAATATCAAATTTGCTTTTAAATAAAAAAATAAATGTAGAAAAATTTATTCATTTTTATTCGCTTTTCTCAATCCTTTTAAAGATAAAAGATATTAAATAGAACTAACATTCATTCCAAATCAGTTGTCAACAAATTTTTATTCAATATGGCTAACAATGTAACTTCATAAGATAGGGTTAATTTCTATTAATTTTAACACCTTTCAACTGAATATCAAATTTATAAATATCAATTAATTCAATGCTAGCAACATATAATCATCAGCATAACATTTCTGAGTTCTGTTTATATATGTGTGTGTGCATATATGTGCAGGCCCTTACTGAAAAATTACAAGACCTGGGACAATTAATATTTTTGAGGCCCCTCAATAATTAAAATAAAATTTTTGAATTTAATTCACTATAAAAATAATTTATTTTATATATGCGTTGCGAACTTTACCATTTGCAAATTCAGCAATTATGTCAGAGAAATCTAAAGTGCGAACAGTCTCATAATTAATTTTAAGAGTTGCTAATCAATTTAATCACTCCTGGTATATTAATGATTGCAGAAAGTTTTTAATTTTTTTTTAAATAACTAAACGATCTTTCAGCTTCTGCTACACTCAAAGGCAATGTTCAGAAAATCCGCAGCAAATTGGACTTGTAAATTTGCTTTAACTGTATTATTTCTTCAATGATTTTCTCACTTATTTCATTTTTATATTTCTCTAGCAATAATTTCATCTTTGAAATTATGTTGTCTTGATCCATTTCATTAAATTTCCATAAAATCTTGAAGAAAGAGCAAATTGAATAAATTGCTTGCAATCAACGCTGAAACACATCTATTACTGAATTAATAATTTTATCAAAAATATTTAAACAAAATTATTCTTTAGCAGATTTTTGGTCTTTCGGTCTATGATTTATTTCAAAATTAGCAATAATATTATTTTCAGTTGGTACTTTTTTGTACTCCTCAAGAACTAATTTCCATTTTTTTAAAAAAAAATTGTTCTATATCTTTAATTAGGTTCTCAATATCATCTTTTTCTACATCCAACATTGCTTTACAAGGCTCAATTACAAGATTTGTTTGATGCAGCAATTTTAGTATTTTCAACCAAACTGTGGATATAATTTACACATTCAAATTTTGACAAATATTATTCAAGAGTTGGAATCTGTGATTGTGTTTTAATGGAAAAATTTCTTAAGTCAATTTCTTTCAAGGCAGATTGTATAGATTTCAGTTTAAAGCTACTGGTTTTACTGCATCTACTGCTAACCATCTTGATTTTGAAATGTTATGTAATAAATATCTGGATAAGTGCTTTTTTAAAATCTCCCATTTCTTCAGACTTCCACAGAACAAATTGTAAATTTTCTGAACCATACCAAAGAAAGTTATTGCTTCTTGCAACATTATGAAGAATCTACTTCTACCAAATTTAAAGTGTGGTTACCACAACTAGCAAATGTGAAATTATTTTCTCTTAAAAGAGCTGCTTCTGCACCATATTTTCCTTCCATATTAGCTTCATTATCATAGCCTTGCCATACTCAATTTTTATAATTCAGTTTTAATTCTCAAAGTAAATTTAATAATTGAGTAGCTATTTCTTGGCCTATTTTATCCAAAAAATAATTAAAGCATATGAATCTTTCTTCAACTGAAAATGCCAATTCATTAAAGTTGATGTGTCAAATTCCTTACGAGATGAATCTGGAGTTGCATCAGCAATAATAGAAAAATATCACTTCCTCAATAATTGCACTTTGAACAAATTAATCACAAATATTAATAAATTCATTATGTGCTCTTGTCAAAAGATAGTGAACTTGCATTGTTTTTACTCTTCTTGTGCAGCTTTAACTTTCAAAACATGCTTTGCAAATATTGAATCATATTTACTTAACAATTCAATTATTCCAATAAAATTATCATTATGTGAACTTTCAATGTGTGCATCAGATCCAAAAAAACACTAGTCCTCTTTCATCAAGAAAAAATATTACATCCAGATAGTGCTCCAGTAACTTTTACCAAAGTTTGGCTTTCATTTTAGAAGAAAATTTTCTATTCTTTATCTTCTAAAGCCTTTTTATATGAATTTTTCCAGAAAACAATTTTCTTTGTGTGTAATTGAATTTTTATGAGATGGTATGCAGTCATATAGCTTTTTCCAACCAATTTGAATAGTATATCCAAGATTAACAGTTAAATATGGAAATGGATACATACTCTTATTCAAAACATAACATGGCACACAAAATTGATTGATTTTTGGATGGTATAATAACCAATCTCTCTGGAAAATTTTGCAGTTTGGAAGTCTTCATGAAAGCAAACTATGTGGAAATGCACAGTTTGATATATCATTTTCAATATTTTGAGGAATTTCAAACTGCTTAACTTTTAAAAATGATTTTAATTAGTCTGAATTATTCTTATAAAGAATTCCAGTATCAGGAACAATTAATGTTTTAATATTTGCCAATCCTGCTTCTGAAATTATTGTTCCATTATTTGGATTTGTAGCAATGCTATTATCTTCATTTGGTAAAGCTTCTTCATTATCTATTCTTAATATTTGGGGATTCATTTACTCTTTTTGGAATTATAATTATGCACACTTTCACATATATTACTGAAGCTGTAGTTATTTAATATTTAAAATTATATAAGATTAGCACTTTCAGGATGTAACTTTGGATCCCATACTCATAGCTTTAAAAACGATAAATCTGTTATAAGTTGTTATTCATCTATGCAAATGTATTTGAATATTTAACTAGTCCATTGTTTGGAGAGAGCAAAGCGAGCCTCTCTTCTGTTAGTGGCGCTGAGGTTATTTACAATACAATAAGCCTCTTAATCTTTCTTTTGGCATTGCTCTTCTCTATGCAAATGATTAGGGCAGTAGTGGTTTCAAATGAGTGACCTGTGAGTATGGGATCCAAAGTTACATTCTGAAAGCATTAAGCTTATAAAATCTTAAATATTAAATAACTACACTTTCACTAATATATGTGAAAGAGTGCATAATTATAATTACAATTTTAATAGTGAAAAAAAAATACTACCTATTTACTCTTTTTGGATGATCTGTGATAGTTGCATTATTGCTGCTGCTTGCTTTTTCAAATAATGCTTGTTTTTTCTTCAGATATTTTATTGTAAAAAAAAAAACTCATTATTGAGCCCAATTTTTTTATTGTAGTCTTCCTCATTACTTTTTTCTGTCTCTTGCTTGTGTTACTTTCATATTATCTCTTTATTGTACAAAGGCTATCAATACATTAAAATTAATTTGAAGAACTAAAGTTAACCATTTACTAATTTTACTAGATCTAAGAATTAACAAATATTGTACATTGGAATGGTGACTTTCTCAATATAATTTGTAATAATATTAAAACACTTTATAAAATGTAAATTACTTACCAAAAACAATAAAAATGCACAAATAAACTTCATAGAACATTAATGTTCCCTATAAAAAGTTTGCATAGAATATGCATATAGTAGTATCAAAACTGTAGCATTGAATTACACAGCAAACTCATACTGCATTAAAATACTTATAAAATTTCAAGGATGGCCCGATGCCACAACAAAACAGAAATTTGGGGTAAGAGTGTTTAACATTTTGAGATATTGTAACCTAGCAGAAAGAACAGAAAGTATTAGTTTTTGCTCATTTATATATGTGGTGTTATACTACAATGTTTTAAAGTCAACAATTTTTTACAAGATTATATTTTTAAAATATATTCAGTTGCCATTTTGAGGCCTATATATATATATATATATATATATATATATATATATATATATATATATATATAGATGAATATATATATCGAATCAATCATTATCAATCCACTGCAGGATGAAGGTCTCTCCAAGTTTAGTCCATCTTCTCCAATCTTTAGCTTCTCTTCTCCACATCACCCCTGCACACTTTCTTATTTCATCTATCCATCTCACATGTGGTCTCTTTCTGGATCTTTTACAATCTTTTGGAATCCAGTTTAAAATTTTAATTGTCCATCTATTATCATCTCTTCTAGCAATATGTCCAGCCCAATTCCACTTCAATCTTTTAATTTTTTCAATGAGGTCAGTAACACCTGTTTGTTCTCTTACCCATACATTGCATTTTCAATCACTTCTTGTTACTCCCAACATGCATCTCTCCATACTTTTTTAAGTGGTCTGGAGTCCCTGTATTGCTCTTCTATTAAGTGTTCAAGTCTCAGATCCATAAGTAAGAACTGGTAAAACACATTTGTTAAAAACCTTCCTTTTCAAACACATAGACATATTTCCTTTTAGTATCAAGTTATTTCTACCAAAAGCACTCCAACCAAATTTAATTCTATGATTAATTTCATCCATTAAGTTTCCATCTGTATTAATAATCTGACCAAGGTATTTGTAATTGTTAACATCTTCTAATTCATCATAACCAATCTTTATTTTCATATTTTGAGCAAATCGATCAAACATTACTTTAGTCTTTTTAAGATTTGTCTTTAGTCCTACTTTCCTATGATAACTCCTGCAACATTCCCTGCAGCTCTGAAGCATTATTTGAAAAAAAAAAACTATATCATCTGCAAAATCTAAATGACTTAAATAATCTCCATTTACTTTCACTCCTTTAGTTTCCCATTTTAATCCACAAAATACTTCTTGCAACACTGCTGTAAAAAGTTTTGGAGATATGGAGTTACCTTGTCTTACACCTTTCTCAATTTTGACTTTCCCAGTATCATTATGTAATCTAATTGTTGCTGTTGCATTTTTATAAATATTCTTTAAAATATAACAATATCCTGGATATTGTTATATTTTTTGATGATCCAATGCTTTAATTACTGAAAAAATATTTATAGAACAAATGCCTTTTCATAATCTACAAATCCAAAACATAATAGCAACTCATACTTATTTGTCCTTTCTATAACCTCTCAATACCTGGATATGATCTACTGTACTAAAAACCACTTTTAAATCCAGCTTGTCCCCTTGGTTGGTGGATGTTCTTTGTATATTATAACTGGTTGGGTTACATGGCACACAACAATATAGTTGTGTATGTACATATATATAAAGTAAAAAAAAGTAGAAATAAACACACAAAGATGTCAAGCATTGGTGGTCAAGAGGTCAGCATGACTGCCTTACAAGTAGTTGTCCCGAGTTAGCGTGTTCGCTTCCCGGCCAATGTTATGACACATGAAAAAAAAACACAAAGATTTTAATAGATATTTTCTACATTTCCTGGAATAATAACAATTTTATAAAGGATTATTAAATAATTCTAAATGTAAAATAAAATTTCATTATAAAATACATAGTTAAAAAGATCTAATAAAAAAAGTAATAACGCATCCTGATTTTGAATTTAAAAACAAGCATGTTTTTGATAAAATTTACAAAATGTAACTTTTAATTAAAAGTGCTTTTGGAGAGATTAAAATTGTTTTTAATCAATACAGATTGAAAACAATTACTATGTTGTATCACTTTACAAGTAAAAAGGATTAGAAAGATTGAAAATAGTCTGTAATGTGCTTTTATCACCTTAAATGACTCTTATAAAAATGATTACTAAAAATATCACTTCAGTTTGGCTAATAATTTTTAGAGCCGCTGGCTAATAGCTAGCTGCAAAGTTGATTATAATATTTTGTTGCAGCTTGTTGAAGTTTGAAACAGTTGTTTTTAGCTGTCCAGAAGAGATGGTTTCCAGAACTATATAGATGGATACCAAAGATGAGATGTAGCTGAAAGTGGGACAATAGATCCAGGAGCTGCTCCTAGTTCTCTTTCAGAGGAGTTTTGATTCACATGAAGCTGGGTCACTTCTGAATCATTAGACTGAACAAATGAGGACAATAATTTGCTGGCCTGAAGCTTATCAAATCCTAGATTAAGTGAAACCAACTGCAGAACAAATCTTACCATGGATTATACCAAATCTTGCTGATAAACCAGTCTACCAGCTTGCCCAAGAGAAACCATCAATGGATGAAGAATTAATTATATGTATACTAGTTCAGCTATATACAGGGAGGCACAGATAAAAGTATATAAAGTGAGTTGTATTTTTTAATATTCCTCAAAAAGACATTTTAACTTGTAACTTAAAATAAAAAAGTAAATAATTTATTTGAGTCATATGTTTAAAAGTAAGGAGCAATCCACAGATGATTTGTTATATATTTTTAAAGAAATTGTTTTGGTAATTACTTAAAAATGACATTATATATATATATATATATATATATAACTTAAAATGCAAGCATAATTTTGTTTGAATAAAATCTAAAAGTAAAGGATTAATAGACAATTCTATAATCTAAGTTTAAAGACATTATAATAGACGATTCTATAATCTAAGTTTAAAGACATTATAATTAATCAATCAAATCTTTGAGAATAAACTTATCAAAGTGCAATAGAAGTAATTCAATTAAATGTGATTATCCTAAAAAAATTAACATTAAAGAGCAAAGTGATTCCATAAGTCCAAAACTTTTTACAGCAATTTTAAAATAACTGTTTTGTTGATTAAAATGGAAAGCCAAGTTAATAAAATTACATAAATTTTATTTAAGTCATCTAGATTTTAAAGATGATGCAATTGTTTTTGCAAATCATGTTTCATAGCTTCAGGAAATATTGCAAGTTATCAGATGAAAAAGGTGGACCAAATAATGTAAAAAGAGATTAATGTTCAATGAATTTTCATAGAAAAAATAAAGATTGATAATCATGAAAAATAAAAGAATTAATAATTAGATTTATATTGATTAGATTATTAATGCAGATGGAAACATATGGATGAAATTAATCATAGAATTATCTTAGATGGATTGCTATTGTTAGAAATAAACTTAATATTAAAAAAAATATGTTTATGCACGTGAGTGAAAAGCAAAGCTTTTAATAGATATATTTTACTAAATCTTATGTAAAGACTGAAATTTGAACACATCAGAAAGACATATAGACATTTCAGAACACTTATAAAGTATGAACATATGTATATTGGAATAAGAAGGCATCAAAAGTGAAATACATGAATGAGAGAACAAACAGGTTTCACTGGCATTATTGAAAAAAAAAAAGAACAAAATGGAGCTAGGCTGGACATATTTCTAAAAGTGATAATAAAATTTGAATAGTTAAAATCTTAATCATAAAAAATTGTAAAAAAAATTAGAAATAAATCAAATGTAAGGTGGATGAATGAAATAAAATTTGCTGAGGCTAAGAATTACAGAAAATGGATTAAATTTGGAGAGACTGGAGGCACTTTCATCCTTAAGTAGATCAATAATGTTTGAAAGTGGTAGTGACATATACACATATATTACAACAACTATAAATTTTGTCACAATGTCAATATAAATTTAAATCTCAAATAATAATAAAATTGTGCATAATTTTATATTAAGACAATAATTTTAAAAATAAAGGGTTTGATGTATGATATCATAATCATAGAAGGCTGAATAAAATACAAATAAAGTAAATAAGTATCCACTTATCAAATAAGAAGTTATTTGTATCCAAATTGAAATGTTAGGGAAAATTTGCAACATAGAATAATTTCTGCTGTTTATTTAATTAGTTAGATCATTTTGATTGTGTAAAAAAAAATTGTAAAGTTGAGTACCAACTTTGGAATTGTTCAAACTGAAAATTAAAATAATTTTTATATTTAATATCCTAGAAGCATATAAATTCTGTAATGAATATTTATTGAGACCACTTAGCTAAAATTTCACTTTTTGTTATAGTGTACAGGGGGCTTGGTGAGTACACATCTATTTTGTAGTGATAAATTTGATTAATTAAAAAATGCAATTGCCAAAAATATATGTTTAAAGTCATTTAACTTACTATGAAGTTTATTATAAAAAATCTCAATTTTGCTCAAGCTATGATGTAAAACTCTTGGTTCAATTAATTACGGTATATATTTAATGCTTCAATGAATATGCTGAATTCATCAAAATGAATTGCTCAGCTTAGGCCATTGGTAAATATAAATAACATATATATATATATATCATTTTTTATTTTTTTAACCTATACATATATGCACACAATTATGAGTATTTAGTAACAAAAAGTATTTGTTACTAGTTTTACTTTGCATTTAATTTATTACAAGGCAAGTATTCTTATCTATATATAAATGGTAAAACAACTTAAATAAGTTCCATACACATATATGTACACACATCATTTAGTAATATAAAATATTTTAATTATTTATTAATTTGTCGTAATATGCTAAATTATTGTAACAATATATATTTTTTATGCTTGCCTATAGAAAATATAAAAACATTATTATTTAAAAATTTAGATTTTCATTTTTTCTAATCATAAATTAATTGAAACACTTATATAAAAATATTTTGTAGAATAAACTCGAAAAAAAATTTAACTTTTGATTTTTTTTTTTTTCAGATGTCAAATGCGTTGTCCGGGAAGCGAACCAGAGCCAGCTTCTTTAAAGGCAGCTATGCTAACCATTAGGCCACCAACGCTTCATTTTTTTCTCTTGACCTTTAAATTTATCAGTTCCTTTTTAAAATTTATTGGAATATCTGTATTCTGATTCCATTAGTTTACTGGTGATATTTTATTCGAAGTTGTTTATTATTTTATACAATCTGGACCAACTGAGATTGCTGGTTTAGCATGATATGCATATATTGGTGAATATTTATCTTTTCAACATATGTGTTCAAGTGTATCAGTGTTATGAGATAGAGTGGAGAGTGATGGGTCATGCAAAAGTCTGTGCTCATATACTCTATATTTTAAAGTTATTTAAGTAAAATTTTCTTTCTTTTAGTCAGTTCAGGTTTTTCTTTTTCAATTAGCACTAGAATTAATATTTTCATTCAGCTGCTTATTTTACATATAGACAATGTGTACTATTATTTAGTTGTAGATAGATTTACACAAGACATTCATTAATTTACATAAAAATAGATTTTCACTTTACTATATACCCATGAATCAAAGTTAATAGAACATCCAAGTTTCATTATTTCTTAGAGTAAGCTATTGGAACTATTTGTCATTATAATGTTTATCATGGAGTTTCTAGTTCTCTTATAGATTCTTCAATCCAAATCAATGCATTTTACTATCTGCAATTCTCAATTCTTTCAAGCTTGGTTTGTTTATGATAAAATGATCTTATATCTATTATTAGCTGAAAGAACTTTTTGAATAAGACAATGCCTTTGGCAAAATAAAATTGAATTATATATATTTATCTGATTGGTCAACTCTTTTCAACCCTTTATTCATGTTAAACTATTACATTTTAGAGGTAAAATTATTGATCTAGCCTACCACAAGGTTTTTGTTTTAGTAAAATTTAATTTTTTGACATATAGACTTTCAAGTATTTGTCTTGAACAAGGTTATTTTAGGCAATGATTCTTGAACTAATTACTGTTACATCTCAATATCTACTTTTGAATACTGGCACTTTGATGAGATGGCTTTTTTTTTTCTATTTCTGTTGACTAGTGCTGTGCTAGGATAATCACTTCCTTTTTTCTCCCACTACTTCTGCTTATTGGTGATCTGATATCTTCCTTTTTGTTACTTCTGATGGTTAATGCTTTTCAGGATTGATTTTTTTTTCTTGGTGCTGGGTTCCTCATAACAAATGTCAGCAAGAGTGGATCAGTATTCCTGTAATGCTATATATTGTTTTTGAATTTTGCTTTTCAAATTTATAGTATTTGTGAACTGGCTCACTTTAACCACAACATAGCCTAAATGCAGTTAAATCAGTCATGGCCCACTAAGTTTTCATACTCTTTGGTTGTTACTATGGGAATAAAGAGTTTTATTTGATTCTGACCCTTTTACCATTAGCTTGAAAGAAAGATTTGTTGCTTTGGTAATTTTTGATTAATAGATTTTTTGGAGCATTAATTTATATTTTCTTTTTTCTAATGATCAAAGTCCAAATATTTTTAGATATGATAGAAATTATACACCCAAAGTCTAGATTCATAGCATATTATTAATTATTATCTAGAACTTAAAGGCTGAATTTATTTTCTTTAAATTCTGTAAATTGTTTGATTTAAAATCCCTTTGAGGAGTTTTAAAATATGGCATTAATCCCTTTGACAGCTTTCTTATTATTTGCAATACAAATAGT
The DNA here is from genome assembly GCA_028023455.1 of Epiperipatus broadwayi. Classification (NCBI taxonomy): domain Eukaryota; kingdom Metazoa; phylum Onychophora; class Udeonychophora; order Euonychophora; family Peripatidae; genus Epiperipatus; species Epiperipatus broadwayi. The sequence goes on from JAQFVV010012548.1 coordinate 1,163,732, forward strand.
CTCAATATACTCTATTCAATTGCATTAATAGTTAAATGATGATCTATATGAATATCAAAATAAGTATAATTTTTATTATTGCAACTGTAACAAGATTCTTCAAGGCTTTTGAATATTACTTTGAGCAGTTTGAGAATCACAACTATTTACAGATGAGCCTAATTTTCAATTTGAATCCATTTTAAATCTCTTACTGCATTTTAGCAACCTTCTTTACTATAAATTCTGTGAGAGATGTCTGGGAGTTTGTAGACTCAAAGATTGTGTTTGATTTCATTAAGAGCTTGATATTGGAATTAGGATCATTAAGATCTTTTCTAAATCAGGTAAAACTCTCCATACAGTAATACCACTCAGTGCTAACCATAGTAACCAATGGATGCTAGAAGGCTTGTGCATAAAATCTCCATCTGGTGATCATGTGATGTTTAATGGTTTAAGATCTTTTCTACAAACTCTTCAAAGTCCCAACCCAGGGTCACCTTTCTGAGTTCATTTTTTATGATTTTCATAGATTTTCATTATTTTCCTGGTAATGGACAGTAAAGTAATCTATTGTTTTAGTATGATAAGTGCATTTGGGAGGGTATGTAATTATAGATCAATTACCTGCTCAAAATTTATTTCTGATAAGTGAAATGGAGCTGCCTCCATAAATATTTCATATACAGCTAGTTTAAATTCAAATATCATGACCTAGCTTGCTTTTCAAAAGAACCACATTTTATTTCTATGTCTAGACTACTTTGCTGGACAGCTTTCATTAAATTCTTCCAAGCTGTCAATTTTTGTTATGGCATATATATTTATTGTAACAGGTTGGGTTACATAGTACACCCATAATAATATAGTGTGTGCATATATATATATATATATATATATATATATATATATAAAGTAAAGGAAAAGTAGAAATAAACACAGACAAAAATTATAGTAGATATTTTCTACATTTACTGAAATAGAAATAAATAAATAATAACTCGGATTTAAAATATTGTTTTATAAATTAAACTTTTAAAAGGTCTGAATAAATATATGTATTGTATTATTATTATTCTGATTTTGAAATGTAAAAACACCATACTTATTTTTGGAATTTTTTAAATTAATTAAACAATTTTTTTATCTATTAAAAATCCCCTAAGTAAAAACATGTATATAGATTCCAAGGGATTAGAGATAAAGATAAAATTCTGTTTTTAATCAAGGTGTTGTTATAACACCTCAGATGATTTTATAAAAAGAGCTGATAAAAAATATCAGCCAGTCTGAATAGTGATTTTGAAGAAAACAGGTCAGCTGCAGAGTTGGTTACAATATTTTGTTGCAACTTGATGAAGTGCAACAGTTGGTTTTAGCTGACCATAGAATTTGCAGGATGGCTACCATAAACTGATATAGCTGAAAGCAAGATATTAGACTGTTTTCCTTAGCAGGAGTTTGAATTCACATGGAGTAAATGACCCACTTCTTTGTGCTGAAATTCATAGCCTGAAACGTGGAAAAGACAGCTGCTTGCCTACACAGATGGGAGACCAACTATGGACCAACATTATACATGGATTATACTTTTACCTGATGATGACAATCACTAAAACCAAACTCACCAAGAAAAAATCTTCCAGCTTGCTGAAGAATTAATTACGCATATGCTGCATCAGATATATGCAGAAAAGCATGGATAAATGTATATATAGCTGGTGAGTTATTTTAAAATAAGTCATATAAAAAGTTTCATATATAGAACAATCTTATTTTTAAGTCGGTTAAAAATCTTTGTATTTTAAAAGAATATAATGTAATTTTGCTTGAATTATAATTAAGAGTCAAGAATAATTCATTGTCTATCTCATTTTAAAGGCAAAAGAGACGTTTTTGAACAATAATCCTCTTGGACATTATTTTGAAAAATTTATAATAAACAAAAAAAAGGTAAAGAATCAATTATTCAATAATTTAATTTAAAAACGTTGATAATTAATCAACAAATACCTGTCAAAAATTGACTATACTTTTTTTAAGGTAAAAAAAACCAACTTATAAGTTGAAACTAATTTTAAATTACAGTATATCTATATTTTGTTTATACACACGTATAGGTAGGAAATTTATGTGTTTTCCAAATGAATTAATTATGAAAAATATATTATTGTAACAAGTTAAAATAGATAAAAGTCAGTGTGTGTATATACACGTACACTCATATATGTAAAATTATAATTATTTTTTTGTTAGGGAATATTAATTGTATAATAGAAATTGTGCGTCTGTGTGCACATATATGTAAATTCATGTAACAATTCAAATTTTGAATAGCAATTATGTAAATCACTAATGTAATAATTATTTTATGTTTAATTGAAATGTCTTCATCATATATTATAAAACACACGTCTGTGTACAGATATATATATGTGTTTATAGAAACTAATTAAGAAATAATGCAGTTAGGGTAATAATTTGAATTTTGTAGTAATCTTGTAAATTAGTGTAATGACTTTTATTATTGTATACTTTTCAAAATCAGAACCCTTATAAGATCTTAATCATTTATTTTTTTGTTATTAATAAACTTGTATTTAATTGTTAAAATTGTATTCCATCATCTCTTGTTCACATACAGTGATAGAGCTTCTGTTCTCTGGGCTAGATTGGCGCACGGGATGAATATAATGAATGGGATATATCTTTAGTGCTTTGGGGTACCCATAGATGATCAATCATCATCCTGGTTGGTGCAAAAGAGGATACTCTTTAAAGCCCATGCACTATATTTTATTTTTAATTTAGTCTTATTAGAAGTTCAGTTTATAGTTGGCCAGTACAAGTGGCCTGAGCATTGATGATGATCAGCATGTTTTAATGTCCCAGCATTATTGTTTTGATTTATTATTGTGTATTTTAATGGATTGGCACTAATCCAAGTTATGTTTAAATAATTGCCCAAGCTGGCAAAGGCTCAATAGTTAGCCTGGTCTAAAGAAGACCCATTTCCAATCCAGCCATAAGGTTGACTGTTGATTTTATTGTATTTTATTGTGGATTATTCCCATTAGTGATGATGGATGGTTATTTCTCTCAAGTATCTATTTGTACTTATTTTTTAAATTGTAATGCTGATGGATTTTAATAGCTGGTTGATCTCTCAATATATTTCTTGTAAATATTTCATTTTAAATGGACTGGGAGTGATGATGTTTTGCCATCACCCAGTTCAACTCTTTTTCTTTTCCGTCCACTTCTTGATACCACCCACCCCATCCCGTTACAATATATATATATTCTTTGGTCTGGAAAAAAAATGGCTGCTTTACCAGAGTTGTTTATTCTACTGTCTCATTTTAGCATTGCCTTCTATTTAATTTCATGTTGCTTTGTTTAGTTCATTATGGTAGACATTATTTTCTAGCTATATATGTTGACTTGAATTCTGTCTGACTATGCAAATTCTCCTTTGTTTGAATTCAATAAAAAAAGTAGTGAATATATTTAACTTTTTTATTAATATTTATAAATAATATTTATGCAACAGTTATAATACCACTGAGATACCTTCTAGCAATCAAATAATACATGCTGTTTAGAATTTTTACATATAAATATTCATGCTATTTCATTTATATATAAATAGATTTACATATGCATTGTTAAAACATAAAAATAAAAGTCAGTAGAATGACCAAACTTATTAGTTTGTAGCACCAGTTATAGGATAATAACTTCTACAAAATACTCCCATGATATTTCCAGCTCATCTAATCTTCCTTATTCCAGATCAATACATTCTAATAAGCAACTTCCAGCTCTCTTGAGCTTGCCTCGTTTAAATGATTTTATATTTATTATAATTTGTGATTATCACTTTATAGTATGATAATGATTGTTGCAGCTTTATTCTTCCTATATTTGGTAAATGCTTATATTATTTTGTAAAATCACATTATGTATCTGTCCAAACATAATAAATTGTTTACATCTTATTTAATTGATTGGTTAATTCTTTCAATCTTCTTTGTTTTTGATATTTCATTCATTTTAGGCCTCTTCCATTTTTAGAAGTAGAATTAATAGGTTAGTCAATTATAATAATTTTTTTTAAAATTGTATTTGCAAACCACTCTTATTAGCATATCATTCAATTCACTTTTGCTATCATGAATAAAATGCCTTTTAAAATAAATAAAGTGTTTATTTATTCATTTATAAATAAATATTGTATTTATTTCATTATTTATAAAAAAAATTGTTTTGATTATGTATCTTTGAAAATTCTACTATTTTTTTGTTTTCAAGTCTTCTATATTAGTGTTATATATGCTTGATTTATTATTTAAATTATTCTCTAGGAAATATTTTCATTTTTTTAAATGTAAAAAATAATTTGACATAGTAGATTAATTTAAAGTTATTACTAAATGCAATTATTTACTAGTTATCTTATATACATCATGGATTTACATTATTTGGAGTGAAGCATTTGTGTGTATACCAAAATTCCCATGTAGCAGGAAATAATATAAAATGTTTTATGGACATACACACACATGTATAATGCCCATATTTTAAACATGTATGTACAATAAGTATATATCTAAGTACAATTTAAAAATTACATATATTAAAACATTAACAAAAATAATTAAGAAACAATAGAATACTATATATCCTTTTAATACATAGATCATTGATAGTTTTAACATGTATACATAATAAACAAAAATATAATTTAATTTGTAAAATATGACTATTAAATCATTACTGTCTTGAAAATAAATAAATAAAACTTATTACTTTTTCATTCTTGCGGTGAAAATTATTGATGAAATACAAATGGTACATATTTAAGTGATGTTAAAATTTTAATATTCAAGTGACTGCTGTAATTATGGAATTTGTTTTCAAAGCTTTCTATAAATAATACAAACCCATGGATAGCATCAAATGCTATATAGACAATAAAAATATTTTAATATATATGAATGAGTATGTATATATATATATAATATAAAAATAATAAATATGACAGTGGTTAATTATTATATACAGTCTTTCTATCTGCAGAAGTACTTTCAGTTAATTTCTTAACTCTCTTCAATTGCCATTAAGTTAAAAAAACATAACAGAAGCAAACATCATCAACCCAAAGCCCAAGATAATATTTGCTTTCATTATGTTTTTTGGATTTAATGGTAGGTGAGGAAGATTAGAGAATTAACTGAAAATACTTCTGTGGATTGAAAGACTGTATATAATAGTTCATCACTGTTATATTTATTATTTTTATTATTACAATATTTTTTAATTAATGGATACTTTACTTGTATATATAAATACACACACACATGTAATGCACATACACCTACAAAACGTTTTAATTGAACCTGTTTACATAAAGATATGTCATATTAATTTTTTACATATTTGGTTAAAGATTAAATTTTCATGATAATATTACATTATATAATAAAGCTGGAATATTATGTGCTCTATAAAATTAACATAGTATAAAAAAAACAACTAAATTGAAAAAATATATTGATAATAATAAAGTATAAATAAAAAAAAAAAATTTTTTTTAATGTTATTAATTTAAATTTACTATAATTTATAAAATTTAGTATTAAGTTTTAAAATAAAAGTTTGTTTCACTAATATTAAATTATTCTGCATAAAATGTTGTATAAAATGAATCATTAAAAACAACAGTTTATATATATCAGGACATTTTGTTGCTCCACTTAAATCCAAGTCCTTAATAAAAGATGTCAATTTACGGTATCTTTCTTTCATAAAAAAAATTATTATTAGAGTTTGTAATAATTTATTTTTAAGTATTTATTGATCAGATGAAAAAGAAAATATACATTCCTAAACTTTTTTTATGCACACATAAGTATATATTGCAAGCAAACATTTCATAAATTATCTTTTTTTAACTAGTATTATAATAGTAAAAATGTAATTATTAATATTGTACTGATAAACTTTATTTTATTGTTGTAATTAAAAGTAGGTTTACTTTCTAAAAAATAAATATGAAATAATTTAGTTAGATAATTCATTTTAATAAAGCATCAATTATTTTTAAAATTCTCGAATAAATAAATTTTCTATGTTTATATATATATTTTAAAATATAACTTTCACAAAAAAATGCAAAAAACAAAAAACAAGTCCTATTGCTATTTTGAAAATTCCATCTTAAAGATACAAATTATTTACAATATGATATATTATATGCAGGCATAGTAGATATGATTTTTTATAATGTATATTGATAAACAAACAAATAAATATTTAAAAATCATGGTTCATCAGAATTGGAAATGGAGTAGTTAAAAATTACACAACATACTAAAAACAACAAAAATAATTAATAAAAAATAGAATACAATATAGTACTGCAGAGTTTTAACACATACACACACATATATATATACTTATTAGTTCAACAAAATTGTTAATTAGTAGTAACTTCTAATTTAAAGGAATATAATCTCATTTCTAATCTTTATTATAATAACAATCCATGGAAATATGTAATTCAATATACACACAGATTGACTATTCAAATAAAATTTAAACAAGTCAATAATTAATTCTTCTGGGCAATTGTTCTGCAATATGCACTTTAGGATTGTATATAACATCTATATGTCTATTTACTAATGATACAATTTATTTTAAAATTGCACATGCAAATTAAGATATAAACAAAAAATTAATTAACAAACTAAATAAAAATAAACTACTGTACACTAGTTAATACTACTTTATTATAAAATAAAAAGTGCATGAAATCTTAAAAGAAAATATCTGATGAATTCAAGTTAATATTAATTTTAATGATAATACTTTTAAAAATTAGTTTATAAAAAAATAATACAAAAACAAAATAATTATTAAATTATATCTTCTTTCTTTTTGCAATAAAAATTGATTTTTATAAAATGCAAATGAGATATAAATGGTATTAAATTATTAATTGTAATTTTAGTTACGTGTTTCTTGTACAAATAACAGCAAATGTTTTGCTTACAATAAGAAAAGTGATTTTGTGATCTGTGTAGTAATTACAGTATAAAATGGAAAATTAAAATATTATTATTATTTGTAGAAACTTTTTTTTTATTTTTTTTATTTTTTAAACTGTTGCTAAATGATTCAGTGAATTTTTAGACAGTGGATATGGTGGCCTTTTGTACTGTATTTGCATGAAAAAGTTGTCAGAAGCCACTTTTTGTGACATTGTAGGTTACATTGATTTCTTCTTTTTTTTTTTAAATAATATTTTGTTGAAATCATGATTTTAGAAATCCTGAATATGGGGAAAGACTGTACAATGAATTCTCTAAGATTAAACAAAGCAAAATAATAAAATATAACAATTCTGTCACTGAAATATAATAAATTAAGTATAACAATAAAACTGCTTTTTACATGGGCAAAATATTAAGATATATAATTTTAATTTTCAGAAATGAGAATTCTTTTCAAAGGCAAACATTATATTCAAAACAAAAATGGAGAAGTATTGAGTTATCTCACCACACTGCCTTTGAAAAAAATAATAATCTCATAGTTGAATTTCCATGAAGAATTTTCTTTTTCAAATACTTATCTATAAGATAATATTTGTGGGCGGTTTTTTTTATTTATTTTAAGCAACAAAAAAAAAAATAGCCTTAGTAGCAGTTTACTTGAAAAATAGCTATTATAAAATTGATTTTTAGAAAAATAAGACTTAACTCAGATAATATTCTGATAAATTTTACCTTAAAAAAACTTGGCAGTCATATGATAAATATCTTTCGAAAGAAGTTTCATATTTCTAGCATGAATACAAATAAATTCTGAATAAAATTCATTTCACATATTTTTTAACCTATGTTAAAGTTTAAAGATTCAAATATTTAAACTCCTAAACAAAAGTATATTTGAATTGATAAAAAAAATCAAGTCAGATGACCTAATTTTAATAAAGCTCCTATTTACAAATGTTATATATAGAGTAAGTTAAAAACAAACTCTTATGAAGCTTCAAAAATACCCTCAACCTCAGACCGCGGTTTCTACCTCTAGCGTCATCAGTGAGGTGCTAGGGAATAAAAATACTAGAACTAGTCCAGCATTTTATCAATGCCTAACTATTGAGAAGAAAATCTGAAACTTTCAGACATTTAAATGTCCAAAAATCCAGCTATCTAACTCAAATAGCAGTATGGGACTGAAGTAAGTTCAGATACACCATATATTAATAGCTCTAGCAATATAAAATCGCCAAAGCATTAATAGCAAAAAACTAAAATTAAATTGATAAAAAAATCAAGTCAGATGACCTAATTTTCATAAAGCTCCTATTTACAAATGTTATATATAGAGTAAGTTAAAAACAAACTCTTATGAAGCTTCAAAAATACCCTCAACCTCAGACCGCTGGATTTTTGGACATTTAAATGTCTGAAAGTTTCAGATTTTCTTCTCAATAGTTAGGCATTGATAAAATGCTGGATTAGTTCTAGTATTTTTATTCCCTAGCACCTCACTGATGACGCTAGAGGCAGAAACCGCGGTCTGAGGTTGAGGGTATTTTTGAAGCTTCATAAGAGTTTGTTTTTAACTTACTCTATATATAAGTATATTTGAAGTACAGAAAATTATTTTAACAAGCAAATAAGCATTAAATAATACTCATATTTTAATAATAAATTAACAAATAATAATTTAATTTAATGAATCTAAATATTAGAATCATTAAAATATTTTCTATTGATTTTAATGCATTTCCAATTATTTTTATCTGTAATTTTAATGTATTACATTAAATGTAATATCTCAGGAAAAAACAATAACAGTATATCAAAAAGACATTATATTGATAATTATAGTAGTTTCTAAGAAAGTTCAGCATTCACCTATCCTAAGATTAAAAAAAATTAAAAAGATAGGTCTTGTCATTTTAGCTATGATGTATATATATTTGTTTAAAAGTTTTAATGGTTTTCTTCTGATCTACAATAAAAAATCTATCTTCTACCAACAACTTTCAATATAATATGTAAAGATATGTTAATGACAAGTTTATTAGTATCAAGAATATATCCTTCAGTTTCCTGAGAACTGATATCTATAGAGTCATAGCTTTATTGAAAAATTAGCATTAATAAATGCAGTTTTTTAAATGTGTTAAAAGCATCCTTATCAACAGAAACTATTTAGAATTCAATGAAGAGTAAACACTTCATTACTCTTCTAAATTTTTAATCTTATCATTCCATTTCAAATTATAATCAGCTTATGAGATGCTGGCTTCAGTTTAGCCAATTAAGTGTTAATATGCTTCCTTAATTTATCTTTTTATAAAACTATCCAAATATCTCATTAAAATTCTTTAGCTTTTATAATAACATTACTAATACAAATTTAAACCCATATCTATTCATATATTTATCATTTTTCTTTAAACAAGTTTAAATAAATTCTTGCATCAATATAAATGCTTCTTTTATAGAACATATTATTCAAATCTTTAAATATATTTTGATGTAAAGCATACCTGTCAAAGGTATAAGTTATTCTAACATTTGCCTCTTGAAGAGAATACTATGAATTGAAAGTGCATTAAAGATTTTGAATATTACATATTATTGAAATTTTTTTCAATATGAAAACCATTATGGAACTTAATTTGTATTCAATTTTTTATTTTTGAATTCAAACTATGCACTTAACTGCTATAAAATAAATAGACTAAGTTGACAAATAACGTTTATTTCTTAAATAATAGATTGTAATTCCTTTGATAATAATGCAAAACTTGAAAAATACACAAAATTATATCACTCTCATGATCACATAATATTATAGCTTACACACACACACACACACACACACACAAAACAATTCTATAACCATTTTCAAAATCTACCAAAAGGAGGGGGGGTGAAAGATTAATTTGTTATACTGAATGAATGGTATTTATGTCTAGAACAATTTTCTGCATATTATAACAAATATATAATATTATGGACAGAAGATGTTGCATATCTGTTTCATTAATATTTTATAAAGCTGGAAAATAAAATAATGAATTTCAAATAAAAAATATTCTATAAAACTGGGTAAAAAAAAGAAGTGTCAAGACACAACCAAGTACGTTTACTTAACTTCATGACACAAAATTCATAAAATTTTGAGAATTATTTTGAGTCAATTTTTCAAAAAGGAAAAAAAAAAGTGATATGTTCTCTAAAATGCTACTTTAGATAATAGAATATCTATAATAAATTCTTATCTTTTGTTAATAAAGCATTAGTAAAATACTTTTAGTTTTGACATCATTTTCTTTCATTTATTATTTCAAAAGAAAAGAAGCCGTTTTACATCAATGCTATACATAAATATATACACATATATTGAGTCATTCAGTCTTAAATGAGGACTATGAATAAACTTAACAATTTGGTCATATGGAGTAATGGAATAATATATATGATAATTATTATTATTATACCTAATTCTTTTTTTACATGATAGATTGGTTCTCAAAAATTATGTGTAAAAGAAATTCTTGTAAAAAAATACATTATATATATGAAAAATAAGGAGATTAATTCCAGACCTGAGAAATCAATGAAAATAATTAAATAAATCATATAAAAATTTTGTTTGAATGTTATATTTTTCATGTACTATCAAATTTTATTTCATACACATTCAACATAAATAAAAAATGAGTTATAGGAACATAAATTTGATTTGAAAAATAAAAAAAAACTTAAAAGTGATACACAAGCCATTAAAAACTTCAAAGTTCAAAGTATATCATCACTTCCATGTTATAAGTAAAAAAAAATTGAAATAATGATTATTAATGTAATTTATTACTTTTATTTCATTTAACTTTTTTTTAATTTAACAACTAACACATTCAAAAATAAAAATTGTAGGCCCCGGAACTAAACATTTATCAAAAATATGGATGACATCTTGCTTGTCCATAAAACAGAAAAGTACCCAAAGTTTTATTTGCTGTCACTGTCTGACAATAAATGCGTACATTCGCAAGATTGGAATACTACTGTTATTATTAACCATCTATTGATTTTTGGCAAAATTAATAAATATAAATTTTAACAAATTAATCAATTAAATTTAAACAAAATTAAATTTTTTAAACTTCAATATCGATAAGGATTTTTTTTTAAAAAAAAAAAACCAAATGTCAAAATGCAAATAAAGCATCAATACCAAAAACACACTTCCTTTCAAAACAAAATGACAAAAACATTACAATGCAGATAGTCAAATTTCTCCATTTGCATGTATATTGCCAAAAAATGGATTTTCGTTTAAAAAATAATGAGAAATAAAGAGATGAAATTTTTTTTTTAAAAATTAGATGATAATAACATAATTTTTTTTTTTTTTTAGTTTTGTGATGTAATACTCGACCTTAGAAACAAATCTGTAAACAAACATTGAATTAAAAACATTTATAATCTTCTAAAAAGGAAAATAAGTTAAAATTATTTTATATTACTTATATGAAATTATTTAGAGGTTTAAAAAATAATAATATCACCTTAAGACAATCATGTTAAATTACTTTCCCAAAATTCCATTTTTTTAACCGATCATGTTATTTTAAAACAGCATATGTAGAAAGAGAAATATATTTTTTTAAAACTATTTCAAAATCATGCAAAAAAAATTCATGTAAAAAGAGAATTAGTTGTATTTGTTAAACAAACAATATATACAAAACAAAACAGAATAAGTCCAAACAAACATAAAGTGTGCAAAATAAAAATGCAAACTGTTCCAAAATAATTACAAAAATAAAAAAGATAATATATATACTTTAATCAGTACCAGATTAGTAACACAATTCATATATAATGATCAGAAATTAATTAGGCATGCTATGATAGAGTGTACCACATATGATGATGTTTATCATTTGAAATGCTTAGACTAGGAAGGATATAACAGGTATATTAGATCATGCGTGAATGTGATAAAAGAAGTGAAAAAATGGTTTCTGGGTATAGATAGTTTAAAAAGAAAGTCAGGAGAAATGAAGCAAAATATAGTTGAGGAAGATAGAATAGAGTATGTTTTTAGTGGCATGACAAGAGATATGGATAACAAAATAAGTACTGCAGAAGGTTAGCTGTAAGAATAAGTAAGATAGAGGAAGAGGTAAAGGATGTAGAAGTAAAATTAAAATCATTAAAGATGAAGTGTGAGAAGCTTAAAGAATAAATGATTAGAAAGAATAAGGAAGAAGATGGAAGAGAATGTGATAGATGAAATAGGGAAAGTAAACTATGAGAAAGTATTGGTAGGAGATTCACTAATTACAGGATGTGGATATATAATTTCAAAGGGAAATAGAAAAAGATATGTAAAATTATGTTTGTCTGGAGCTGGAATTAGGGATGCTACAGATAAAGTAAAGAAATAAGGCAGTAGAGATGTAGAGACAAATAATTTGTCAGAGTCATCGGAAATAGTAATGAATGAGTACATAGAATTGATTATTAATTTGAGTAAGATTAAAGGAAGAGTAAAAATAGTTGGATTATTACCAAGATTCGACAATAGGTATATGTTAGATAGGGCATGTTTTATAAATGAGAGATTGAAAAAATTATGAGAGAAATGATGATATGTGTGGATGTGTGGGATTTTTTTATTAGTAAAAGAGAGTTATATAGTAAAGATGGATTGTACTTATCAAAACAAGAAAGGTAAGTATTAGAGAGTTTGATTTATAAAGAATATTATAGTTCATGAAACTTATAAAGGGGAATAGGGTTTTAAATTGCAGTATTATCAAAAAGAATAATAATGGGTGGAATGTAAGAAATAAACAAAAAGTAGCCTATTTGGATATAAATGTAGATGTGGAGCAGGAATGGGACTGTAAAATTAATGGTTAGCAAGTTAATTACAAATGTAATGGAGAAAAAAGAGTCAAAAGAATTTATAAAAGAATAGATAGGAAAGAAGAAGTTGTTAAAATTGAATATTTGAATATGCAAGATGATAGGAGATCAGAAAAGTGGCTGGAATTAAACAAAGCAGTTTAAAATGAAGATCTTGAGGTATCTAAGAGAAGAAGAAGAACCAATACCAGAAGACATAGTATGGCAGAGTATAAATAGAAAAAAAAAAGAGAGAAAAAGGAGGGTATAGGAGTTCCAACAAAAAATATTTAAATATTGTTAAGTGTCAAAAACATTTGTGATTTGAGATAAGGTTAGAAAGATAAGAATAGATGGCTATATTGTATATAGCCACTGGAGATAGTCAAACTATAATGGAGTGGAACAGTAGCATATATGAATGACGAGTTAAGGATATACAAAGTTTCAAAAAAAAAGAGGAAGAAAATAATGGTTATAGGGGATATGAATGGGCATATTAAAGAAATTGATAATATAGATAACAAGAATTGACAGCTTTTGAAGAATTTTTATCAGAGTGTGAATTTGACCATTGGAAATTTATCAAATATTTATGAGGGACAATATACATGGTCTAGTAGAGAAAGAGGGAATGAATAGAGTATGAAAAATTAAAGTGTTTGATAATGAAGAGAGAGTATATAATAGTGATCATAATTTCTTTATAATAAAAATGGTTAGTTAAAATAGTAATAAAAGTAGAAAGGATAGTGAAAGATATGGATTGAAAATGAATAATAAGAATAAGTTAGAAGAATATAAAATAAAAGTAAAAGAAATCATAGAAGAGATTGTTAGGATGAATATAAGGACTGATGTGGTGAAGTAGAAAAAGTGGCAAATGGGGTTTTAGGTAAGAATATTCAGTTGAATAAAAATCACAGGAAAAAGCATGCAGAGAATATAAGTGTGCTATTAAAAATAAAGACAGTGGAAAAGATGTTAATGATAAATGGGAAAAGTATTTTTTTAAAAAAGTTGTCTAAAATAGATAATTATAGAGAAAGAATGAAATTAAATAATAAATTGTTAGAGGATATTAAAAAAAAGTGGAAGATATGGAAGTAAAAAAATTTGGACATATATAAAAAGAAGGAATGTAGGAAAGAGAGAAATAGTATTACTAGATGATGAGGGAATAGAGATGAATTAGAGAAAATCTTAAATAAGTATATAATGGATATAGAAAAGATGTTAGCTGTAAAGGGCAGAGTATAACAAACATTAAAGCATGCAGTATTGGAAATATTAGGTATACAGAAAATAAATTGAATGAGTCAGGGAAAAAATTGAAAAGTGGAAAGGCAAGAGGTTTATATGGATAAGCAGCAGAGATATGATGAATTTAGGAAATAGCGCAAAATTAAACCTATTATCATGTTTTAATAAGATGGCACAGAAGAGGGAATTTTCAGATAGCTGGAATAATACAAGAGTAAAATTACTATTTAAAAAACATGGTAAGGATCATAGAAAGTTACGCAATTATAGACCGATAAAATTACTATTTAAAAAACATGGTAAGGATCATAGAAAGTTACGCAATTATAGACCGATAGCAATAATATTAGTATTGTATAAAGTTTTCACATATATGGCGGCTAGAAGAGTCACAAAATGGATGGAAAAAAATAATATAGTGGGGAGAAATGCAAAGAGGTTTTCAATCAGATAGGCATATAGGAAATAGTTTATTTGTAATTACACAACTTGTAGATATGAGTAGGAATATGGTTTTTATAGATATAGAGAAGGCATATGATAGAATAAATAGATTATGGGTAAGTTTAAAAAATTTGGGAATGAATGGAGCTTTAGTGGATCTCATTAAGAGATTGTATGAAAATAATTACTATACATATCAATTAGGAAATATAGAAATAGTTAAAGTTAAAAATGGGATGGGACTAAAGCAAGGATGCCCTCTGTAACTTATTTTATTTTTGTTATATTTGAGAGAAATGGAGAGAGCAATAGAAAGATTAGGAAGAGGGTAGAGGTACCATTAATAGGTTGCAATGGAATATATTATCAGGTCTCTTATTTTCTGATATCTTCATGTGCACAGAAAGTAGTGAAGATATGAAAGTAATGCTGAAGACATGTGCAAGGGTAGATAAATAGATGGGGGATTAAATTTAGTGAAGAAAAATCAAAAGTAATGATGATAAATACTGGGCAAAGAGAAGAGAAAGAATTTTTATTGGGGGATATAAAATTAATGTGGTGAATAAGTATAACTATTTGGGAATCATCTTAAGAAATAGGAAAAATTGCTTGGATGAATGGGTGGGGGATGATAAATGAACCAAGAAAAGATGGAGAGAGATAAAAAAATTAACAAGTTTTTCATATAATAAATATGATGTAGCTAGAACTGTATGAAAGGGAGTGGCAGTAGCGGAGTTAACTTATGGTAATGATGCATGCAATATGTGCTAGTAAATGGGTGTTAGATTATTTAGAAAAAATACAATGAGAAATAGGAAGACATGCATTAGATGCAGATGTGTGGATAACAAAGAAGGTAATTCAAGGAGAAATGGATTGGTCTAGTTTTTATGAGAGATGCAAAACACAAAATGAAAATGTTCAATAGATTGCAGTTTATGGATAATAAGAGAATAGTGAAAATAGTATTTAACTGGATTATGAGTAAATGACAAACAACAAGATGAATGAGAAAGATAGTATGGTATGCAGAAGATTTGGGTAAAGATTTTATATCAGTATACTTATACAAAAGATGATATGATTGTGTTAGGAGAATTGTTGAGTGTTATAGTGGCATGGAATGAGATAAAAGAATAGATGCATTAATAACAAAAAAGGAGTTGGGGAGCTAGATAAATAGTATGGAGAGTAAAATGAATTTAAATATATATAGATGTAAACAGAATATTGGGTACAAGTTAATTTATGATAATAGCAAGAAATTGGTTTACTGTTTAAGGTTTGAACAGGATCTTTAGCAACAAGGGAATGTATCCACAAATGGAAAAATATGGGTGATTTAGTCTGCAAGTTATGTAAGGAAGGCATAGCAAATATTAGGCATCTGTTAATTGAATGTAAATGCTTGCAGGCAAAAAGGGTACAAATAATGAAGTTGTGGGAGAATAAATATAAGCATGTTTATATAGAAAGTGAGTTCTTGGTTTTTATGCTGAGTTTGGAAAAAGATAAAAGGATTTAGATATAAAGGTCATAGAGTTGACAAAGATTGTGTTATGGAAACTGGTTGGAGCAAGATAGTGAAGAATATGGGAAAAAAATTAGGGTGGGGAATAGAAAGGGAAGGTGGCTAACAGGTTTCTCTGGGCATAGTCGCTGAGAGATTCCTCACTCCTAAAAAGAAGACGTCACAATGCATCACATCACATCACAACTGAGTGATTTGTACACTCCACAAAAAATTTCACATTTTATTGAAAATTTAAAAAAAACAAAACAAGATTTCATAGAAAGAATCTGTAAAATAGTTCTGGATATTTTGTCTATAAACTAAATTACTAAGCTAATGCAAAACATGTACCAGTAAAATAAATTACAAAACCAGCATAAAAACAAGGTGGTATAATAAATATCAAAATTGAAATTAATTTTATAATGAACATAAAAAATTTTAACTTACTAAACTAATGTAAAAACATGAACAAATACTTAATTACTAAATTAAAATAGATAAAACATCAAATACATAATTAAACAAATGTTATGAATGAATAAAAAATACGTGCTTAAACCAAAACAAAAGTAAAAAAATAACTGAGAAATATTTATGTTGTACTTTTTTTGAAAAATAAATACTTATAATATTACTAAAATTAAAACAATTTTAGAAATAACAATTAACTGTTACGCATTTCAAATTTCACTGAAAGGAAGTTCTAGTGTGGGTCAGAATACACAACTTCAAATTTCTTCCAAAATTTAAAAAAAAAATGTAAGAAATATTTACGTTATACATTTTTGAATAGAAAATAATATAATATTAAAATCAAACAATGTTAGAAGTATCAATAAACTGTTTCAAATTTAACGATAGAATGCACACGTGTGGTGGCGGCAAAAAAAAATATTCGTAGACTAATGTCAGAATGAATATTAAAAAAACATGTGCTTAACGAAAGTATTTTAATTTTACAATTAAGAAATAAAACATCAAATTTCAGCAAAAATTAAAAACAAAAAGTTACATAAAAAATGTTTTTTTTTAGTTTTTCATTTTTGAATAACAAGCGGATGTAAAATTATCTTTTTTCCTAGAATAAGGGAGAGTAAAAAAAAAACTGAAAAAATATTTGACCTTTTGAGTAGGAAAAATAAAACTTTTGGCCAAACTTGATCTCGTGATCTAAATTCTAAAGTAATAAGGAAAAAAAATTAAAGCAGGAAAAAAATAATATCAAAAATTATTAAAACAATTTTTTATCAAATAATTAGATTTATTTAAGTACGTCTATCTATCTACCCATCCCTCTAACTATTTATCTTTCTACGTTTATCTATTTATCTGTTTTTTGTGTAAATCTTTTTTTTTATCCATATAATTCTCTATCTATTTATCCATATACCCATTCATGTACTAGCAAGCTGTCTATCTATTTACATACCTATCTATCCATCTATCTATCCATTCACTTATCTACATGCCTGTCTGTATGCCCTGCCTATCTGTTTACCAATATGTATGTCTGTATGCATGCATGTATCTATCTATCTATTTGTTTATATATGTATCCCTTTATTTAATTATCTATTTACCCATCCATCCATTCATCTATCTATCTATCTATCTATCTATCTATCTATCTATCTATCTATCTATCTATCTATCTATCTATCTAATATCTCTGTCTATCTATCTATTAGAGATAATCTATTCATCTATCTTTCTATCTATTTATTTATCTACACAACTATTTACTACTATTAACCAACCATTCATTTACCTACAAGTAATCTATTTATCTATCTACATATCTATCTATCTATTCATCTATTTTCTTGTATACCTGCCTATCTATTACTTGTCTATCTGTTTTTCTGTCTATCTATATCTATTCATCCACAAATCTATATATCCAACCATCTACTATCTATCTATGTGTATGTCTTTGCATCTATATATCCATGCATTCATCTGTCTATTTACTTATCTACTTATATATGTGCTCATATATTATCCTGTCTGTTTATCAACTCATCTATCCATTCTATCTATCTATCTATCAATTTGCCTGTCTATCTGCCTATCTATTTAACTATCTCTGATATTCTATTAGTTTATATATCCATTCATCTATCCATTTATTCAGATAGATACATTAATAGGGAAATAGCAGATAGATAGGTAGTTAGATAGAATGGCCAGATATATAGATAAATGGATGAATATAGATGCAAAGGCATAAGAAAGAGATTGTTAGATGGTTAAATGGCTAGAGTGATAAATGGCTGGATGTATAGATTGTTAGACAAATAGATAGATGAATAGATAGGTAGATAAATAGATAGGCAAAAAGATGGATAGGTAGATAGAAAGATAGAATGTTGGTAGGTGAATGTATGGGTTAATAAATAGATAGATAGTTAATTAGATAGGTAGTTATATAGATAAAGAAATGATTAGATGCACACACAGAAAAATAGATAGGTAGATAGATAGATAGATAGATAGATAGATAGATAGATAGATAGATAGATAGATAGATAGATAGAAAATAGATAGTCAGTCTGATAGACAGACAGACAGATAGATAGATAGATAGATAGATAGATAGATAGATAGATAGATAGATAGATAGATGATAGATAGATAGATAGATAGATAGATAGATAGATAGATAGACAGATAGATAGATATAGACAGACAGACAGACAGACATAGATAGATAGATAGATAGATAGATAGATAGATAGATAGATAGATAGATAGATAGATAGATAGATAGATAGATAGATAGATAGATAGATAGATAGGCAGATAGATAGATAGATAGGCAGGCAAGCAGGCAGGAACGCAGGTAGGCAGGCAGGTAGACTTGTACTTAGATAGATAGGCAGGCAGACAGACAGATAGACAGACAGACAGACAGATAGACAGATAGATAGATAGATAGATAGATAGATAGATAGATAGATAGATAGATAGATAGTCAATCTGTCAGACAGACAGACAGACAGATAGATAGATAGATAGATAGATAGATAGATAGATAGATAGATAGATAGATAGATAGATAGATAGATAGATAGAAAATAGATAGTCAGTCTGACAGACAGACAGACAGATAGATAGATAGATAGATAGATAGATAGATAGATAGATAGATAGATAGATAGATAGATAGATAGATAGATAGATAGATAGATAGATAGATAGATAGACAGATAGGCAGGCAAGCAGGCAGGAATGCAGGTAGACAGGCAGGCAGGTAGACAGTAGTTGGTAGATAGGCAGGCAGACTGACAGATAGACAGACAGACAGACAGATAGATAGATAGATTGATTGATCGATCGATCGATCGTTCGATCGATCGATAGATAGATAGATAGATAGATAGATAGATAGATAGATAGATAGATAGATAGATAGATAGATAGATAGATAGATAGATAGATAGATAGATAGATAGATAGATAGATAGATAGATAGATAGAGACAGGCAGATAAATAGATAGATATCTAATAAAAAGATAGTCAGATATCTAGGTAGGTAGATAGAGGCATGTAGATAAATAGATTGCTAATAGATAGATGGTTAGGTAGCTAGTTAATTAAGTGGGAAGTTGTATGGATAAGTAAATAGAAAGATAGATAGACAGACAGCCATGTTGATAGATACATAGTCAGAAAGATTGCAAAAGACTGAGAGACAGATAGGCAAGATAGGTAGTTAAATAGAGAGATAGATAGGTAAACAGATAAACAGCCCAAGAGATAGACAGGCAAACAGACAGATAAGTAGATATATAGATAGATAGATTGTTAGTAGATGAATGAATGGATGCATAAATAGATAGATAATTAAATAGATGGAGGATTGTATGGATAGATTAATAGATAAACAAATACACCAATAAATCTATTAGAAAATCAAACTTTTGTTCATTGTTTGACAAAATTCGTTTAATAATTTTTGATATATTCCCCTCCCCACTTAATTTTTTTAATCGCTTTGGATCACGAGATCAAGTTTGGCTCTTTTTTTTTTTCCTAACTTTGACATCACCAGGTCAAAATTCTTTCCGTTTTGCTATTCTTCTTTATTCTAGCCCAAGAAACTTTCAGGTAATATTATATCTGTTTATTGTTTAAAAATGAACAACAAAAATATTTTTTTGTATATATATTTAAATTTTACTGAAATTTGAATTTTAATGTTTTGTTTATTATAAAATTAAAATATTTTTTGTTGAAGCATGTTTTTTGATTCATTCTTACATTAGTTTATGCACCTGCTATACTTTCATTTAAGCATGTTTTTATTATTCCACTAAATTTGAAATCCATGGCAGTTTATTGGTACTTCTAATTGTTTTAATTTTGAATATTTTATGTATATACTGTTCAAAATTGTATAATATAAATATCTCATGTAATTGTTTTTTTAATTTTGGAAGACATTTGAAATTGTGTATTGTAGTATCATACTATTTTTTTTCTAATTCTTTTTTGGTAAAATGTGGATTCTGTAATAAATACCCTTTAATGGTATTTTTAAAATTATTTTAGTTTTAATATTAGCTAATTATAAATAATATTAAATGTATTTACTCTTCAAAAATGTACAATGTAAATATTTCTCAAGTAATTTTTTAACTTTTGATTTTGTTTTAAACATGTTTTTTATTCATTCATTATTAGAAGTATATACTCTTATTCTTCTCCTTTACTTTCTTTGTATCTCATCATATATATTGCTTATAATAACTTCTTTCATATACTTTAATGAAAAAAAATTTTTAATATAATTTTTTGCATTAAAGTGTGTATGAGAGAATTTTTATAAGCAATATCCATTCATTATATTAGTTTAATCATGTTATCCAATGTTTTACTAGTTTTAATTTAAAAATTTATGTCTTTAAGTATTTGTCTTGTACAAAGTTTTACATTAGTTAGTAATTTATAATATTATTTATTTAAAAATGTACAATATAAATATTTCGTAGGAATTCTTTTAACTTTTGATTTTGGTTTAAGCATGTTTTTTATTCATTTATTTTAATTTAATAATTTATGATATTAAATACTTATTTTACATTAGTTCAGTAATTTATAGTTTTATTGTTAATTGTAAAATTAATTTCAACTTTAATATTTATTATATTGTTGCATTTTTATTTTGGTTTAGTAATTTATTTTACTGGCATAGTCATTAAGTACTTGTATGTGTTTTACATTAGTTTAATAATTTATTTTGCAGACAAATTATCCAGAATAGGATCTATAAAATCTTTTTTTTTTTAATTTCATAAAATTTCAATTTTTGGGGGGACTGGACAAAATACATAGAACACCCTTTATGTGATTATGGATGAAATGTTGATGGTTGTTTTTTGCTTATATAAGCTGTGGTTCAGAAGCTCTGCTTAGTGTCAAAAACTTCCTAGAGTACTTATTAACATGATTTCCAATACAAACAATAAATTATAAATATAGTAAATAAACAAAAATTAATTACATAAACAAAAATAAAGAATATAAATCTATTAATTGTATACAATATATATATATAAATGTTGAATAATAATAATAAAATATTGCAGATAATAGAATAATGGAAGTTTCAAACATTTCTTAGATATATAAAATGATAAATGGTCAACATCCATTGAATAATCAGTAATAAACAAATAAAATAATCTTACACTATTATAACTAATTTGTTTATGATTATTTTCTAAGTTAAAATCTAGCAAAGTCAACTAAAACTTTTTTAGCTAAATGAATATTTATAATGGTCACTTTATGATATAAAAAGAAATAATGATAATATATATCATTCTATACTTATAAAGTTTAATTATCATAAATATTATGCACAGAAGTCAATCTAAACCTTACCTAATATAATATGCATGGTATAATTTTGTAAAATATGTAATGAAGATAGTCAATAAACATTGCAACCACTCCAAATAGAGATATTTTAAAAAAATATGCTTTGATAATAAATAATATAAATAGTCATCAAACTAGATCTAGATAAGAATTTCACTAACTAATAAAACAAGTAATTAATTTGCATAACTGAGATCATCATCATAATAATTATAACAACAATAAAAAATAGTAAAAATGGAAAATAGATTATTATAATTTTTTATATTTAAATAAAGAAATAAAACTGAAAAAGATTATATTTCAATAAATTTTATATTTTTTAATACACAAAAAGATTTTTTTTTCCAAGCATTGTTTTATAGCTCTTTTCAGGTTAACATATATGTTATTGAAAACATTTACAGACTGTTTTGCAAATAAAATAGACTATTTATAATGAATTCTCATTTATTCTCACATCATTACATATGGTCAGTAAAATCAATCTATATACATGCACATGCATGATATATTTTTCTATTCATGTTAGAGTAAACAATTATTAATTTTTGTATAAAACATACATCCAATTTAACAACTGATCATTTAAGCATGCATGGAAAATTATATAATGCATGTGTATATATTTCTATCATATTTTAAATGTATAGACATAGATATCTGTAGACACATTTGTGCATTATAATTAATATATTTCATTTAAAAAAAAAGATGTGCATATTCATGTATATTATAATTGAAAAAAAGATTGATAGAATTTTTATACAAATCTACATTAGTGACAAATAATTAAAAAATAATAATAATAGAAAAGAACATTATGTTTAGCTTATTGGTATGGTTTTATATGTAGAATATTTTAATTATTGGTGTATCATGTATATAATAATTATATAAAAAAAATGGATAGGTGAATAGAAAGAAGAAAAAGAATGGGATGAATAATATTCTAAAAAAATCTAGTTGTCATTATATGACATGTTCTCAATATTATTTAATGGAAAGGGTAAGAATCATAGAAAATTAAACAATTATAGACTGATGATGCTAGCATCATTGTTATATAAAGTTTTTGCATATATGGTGACTGGAAAGGTGGAAAAATGGATAGAAAAAATAATATAGTGGGAGAAATGCAAAGAGGTTTTTGATCAGATAGGTATATAGGAGATAGTTTATTTGTATGCCCACAATTTATAGATATGAGTAAAAATACAGGTAGACAGTTTTATATGGCCTTTATAAATATAGAGAAGGCATATGATAGAATAAATAGAGATATATTATGGGTAAGTTTAATAAATTTGGGAAATGAATGGAGCTTTAGTGGATCTTATTAAGAGATTGTATGAAAATAATTACTATGTCTATCAGTTAGGAAATATAGAATCAGTTATAGTTAAAAGTGGGGTGGGACTGAGACAAGGATGCCCTGTCATCTATTTTGTTTTTGTTATATTTTAGATAAATGGAGAGAGCAATAGAAAAATTAGAAAGAGGGGTAGAAATACCATTAATAGATAGCAAGGAATTGTATATATTATCAGGTCTTTAATTTATTGATATTTTCTTATGCACAGAAAGTAGGGAAGATAATAGAAGTTATGTGGAAGGTGTGCACAAGGGTGGGTAATGAGATGGGAATCAAATCTACTGAAGAAAAATCAAAAACAGTGATAATAAATGCTGGGGAAAGAAAAGAGACAGAATTTTTATTAGGAAATATAAAGTTAAATATGGTGAAATGATATAACTATTTGGGAATCATCTTAAATAATCAGATAAATTGCTTGGATGAATGGGAGAAAAAAATGATAAATGAAGCAAAGAAAAGGGACTGATAACGAAATTAACAATGTTTTTATATAATAAATGTGACGTAGCAAGAATTGTATGAAACCAAGTGGCAGTAGCAGGCTTATCGTATGGTAATCATATGTTATGTGTTAATAAAAGATTGTTAGATTGCATAGAAAAAATACAAAGAGAAGTAAGAAGACTTGCATTAGATGCAGATGAATGGACATCCAAGAAAGCAATTCAAGGAGAAATGGGATGTCAAGTTTTTATATGAGAGATGCAAAAAGCAAAATAAAAATGTTCAGTAGATTGCAATTTATTGATAATATGAGTATAGCCAAAATAGTATTAAATTGGGTTATGAGTAAGGAACTGGCAATAAGATGGGTGACAAAAGTAGTATGATATGCAGAAGATTTGAATAAAGACTTTGTAATAATTTATACAAAAAGTGGGCAATGAATGGGATAGAAGAATAGATGCATTAATAAAAAATAAGGAGTTGGAGAAATGGAGAATTAGTATAGAGAGTAAAAAGAGTTTAAACATCTGTAGAAGTAAACAGAATATTCGGTATGAGTTAATTTATGATAATAGCAAGTAAAGTAGTTTATTGCTTGAGACTCAAACATGATTATTAGCAACAAGGGAATATGCACATAAATGAAGAAATGTGGGTGATTTAATCTGTAAGTTATGTAAGAAAGGCATGGAAAATATTAGGCATCTATTAATTGAATGTAAATGCTTACAAGCAGAAAGAGTACAAATAAAGAAGTTGTGGGAAAATGATTATACAGAAAGTGGGTTCTTGGTTTTTATGCTGAGTTTGAAAAAAGATAAGGGAGATTTAGATATAAAGGCTGTAGTGTGGACAAAGATAATGTTGTGGAAATGAGATGAAGCAGGATAGAGAATCTGGGAAAAGCTTTGATTGTGGAATAGAAAGGGGAAGGAAGATGGTTAACAGATTTCTCTGAGCATAGTGGCTGAGAGATTCATGACTACATAAAACGAAAAGCCATAGTGTCTCACATTGCACCAGGTTAATCATTAGAAACTAAGGAATATACACACAAATGGAAATATGTGGGTGATTTAGGCTGCAAGTTATGTAAGAAAGGTATGAAAAATATTAGGCATCTTCTAATTGAATGTAAATGCTTACAAGCAGGAAGGGTACAAATAATTAAGTTGTGGAAAAATAAATATAAGCAATGTGATTATAATAAAAGTATATAAAGGCCATAGAATGGACAAAGATAATGTTATGGAAATGGGATGGAATAAAATAAAGAAGAATATGGAAAAAACTTAGGATGGGAAATGGAAATGGAAGTTAAGGTGGGTAACAAATTTCTCTGGGCATAGTGGCTGAGAGATTCCTGACTTCAATAAAGGATAAGCCATAGTGCAATGCATCACAATATATATTATATGAAGAAGAGCACTAAAACATTACTGAAAGTAGCTTTTTTGCATTCAAAACACAATATTTATTTTTGTGTAATGTTTTTCAGTTTTCTTATTTAATGGTAATATATATATATATATGAAGGTGCACTAAGTCAATTTCTTATTTAATGGTAATATATATATATATATGAAGGTGCACTAAGTCAATTTTTTTTAGTATAGAAATGCATATCTCTTTGTATTTTTTAAATCAAAACAAGCTAATTCATTTATAGTTATGATATAAGTAAGATTAAGCATAGATAAATAACTACTGTCCTTATTTTTTTTCCTATGATTGCTTATATTTCTAAATTTATTTCTGTAAACAGAATTTGATTTTAAATCTTAAGATTAATTATCTTTGATTATTTTAAATTAGTTAATATCTATTATTTGTAAAATTTAATTGCAATGCATTTAAACAGTAACAAACTCTCCATAAAGTAGTACTACCTAGTGCAAGCCATAGTAATCAATGAATGTAAGAAAGTTTGCACATAAAATCCTTTTCTAGAGTCTACTCATCCAATTTCCTAGACTAGTTTATATCTTACAGCTTGTGAACTGAGAACACTTCACTTAGATTTTAGGATTCGATCAGAATCCAATGCAAACCTATAACAGCCACCTTTTATCTTTTTAGTTAACTATAAACCTATGAGTCCAAAATGAAAACAGATATTTTTTTCTATTCAAGCTCATTTGCTTGTAAAGTCATCTAGATCTGAAACCAATTCAGTATCTATAAATTTTGGTATCTTTGGCTCTTTAATAACAATATCTAGTTGTTTTTACATAAACAATTTTGAGAATATAAAAAAAATGTGAGTTTTAGTCAACTAAAGTTATTGAGTGTAAGGTTAAGTTTGTAAGAGAAAGCAGACATTACCATGTAATAAACTATGTAGTCTAATTTTTTGTATAAGATTTGATGCTGCACCTAACACTTAACTTTAAAAAAAAAACTATTTTGAATTAATTTTAAATATCATCTTTTGTTTTTTGTTTTTTTTAAGCCTACTATCCACTGAAGTATTTCTCTTAAGATTTTAATCTGGAAGGTTAAACAAGTTTGTATGCAGAATTATTAAATAAGAAAAAAAATTCAAACATTTGCTATTAAATATGAAAATAGTTACCATGGTTATATTATATTTACAACTAGCTATCATAACTAAACAATAAAAAATATTATAAATGGATATATCCCGAATTCATCTTCTATTAAATAATTTACTTAACATATGTTAAGAACTTGTAACTTAGTGTATAGAAACTTAGTAATGAATATAATATTTATTTTTTTATTATATATAAATATTTTTACAATTACTGCCCACTAAATTTAATCTACAATGAAATTAAAACGTGCCATATCAGTATATACTACTTTAATTATAAGATAACCATTAAAAAAAATGTAAATAACCAAAAAATAAAACTTATAAATTTAGTAAATTTACCTTGCAATGCTTTCATTAAATCTAATGAGATTTTGCTTAATAACTATTTATATTAAATAAATTAAAAGTATAGGTATTTTTTTCTTTGCTTATTTTTCTTTCCAAAAGTTTGATGTATTGCAGCATTTAATTTAATAAAATATTTTTTAAGTGTAATTTAAGATAATTTGTAGTTCATTTTTTTAAGTAATAAAATAAAAAAGTTATCAATTTGTAATGAAAAAAAAAATCGTGTTTGGAAGTAGCTCATATATTCAAAAAGAATGAATAATGTATTATAGAAATAATTAACAGAGAAAAGTATATTTGTGGCATATAATTTTTGATAAAGCAATGAATTTATAGATCGAAAATATAAATTGATAAAATGTTTCTGTAAATATTATTGTATTCTATTGAAAACTTAAAGTCTGTATAAAGAGTCTGAGTGTTATCAATTTTACTTTAAAATAAAAATACAGTTCAATAAATGTATTATTATTATTATTATTATTATTATTATTATTATTATTATTATTATTATTATTATTATTATTATTATTATTATTATTATTATTATTATTATTATTATTATTATTATTATTATTATTATTATTATTATTATTATTATTATTATTATTATTATTATTATTATTATTATTATTATTATTATTATTATTATTATTATTTTGAGTGAATGTATATGAGTGAATACATCCCACACAGAGCTATATATGTAAATGTGCATCTCTTAACTTATTATTTTTTATATTATAATCTTAATTTGTATAAAAATACTACACATATAAAAAAGTGTCTATGCTATATGTGTATGTTAAAAAGTCACTATACATCTATAGTAAACAATACATATTATGTTGAAAACAAAGTTTATGAATAAAACATGAGCTACTATCTACTATAACTGATATATGCTAAGAGACCTTGAACCAAAATATAATGAATATCATAGCTGCCCTAAATTAATAAAAAGTCTTTAGTAATAATGTTGAGGTTATTCATCCCATTAACATCTATTTTTGGGCTTGTTTCAATATTTGGATAACTATTCTCATTCTTAATTAAAAATATATATATAAATACATTCATAAATTAAACTGTAAATAGCTAACTTACGTCCCAGTTATTGTTGTCATGTTTATTAGTGGACTAAATATTATTTTGTTTAGGTGTAGAATGTCTTTTGTTTTCTGTATTCTAAATTGTTGATAGCATTAATGATGACTGTGATAACATGTTTCTATGCTGAATATAACTAATCAGAAAATTGTAGTATGTGTGCACATTTAGCTGTTTTCCATATGTAAAAGGTCAGTTTTAAATTACTATGATATCCCAGTAAAATATATTGTTTCTGTGCAATAAAAACTAACTAATGATCACATTTAGATTATTAGACTTGACCATATTTACCATTTGACAATCACATATATTTTTGTTATAAAAAATTGGCTTCCCAGACATGCAACTTTGAACATCACACATATTTCCATTATATAAAAACATACTTAACATAAAACATGTGTTATTGGATTCACACATATTTTCATTACTATATATACGAAAATGAGATCCTATTTGGATTATATCATGTACTATTCTTTTGCTTTAATTTCCAACATTACTAGGAAATAACATTTATTCTTGTCAAAATTAAGATGTTATGTCTTAAATAATAACAGATTGACTGCAAAGTAAAGAACAATCATTCTTATATCTATTTGATGATTGATCATCCAGAATAGGTAGATTAATATTTTTTTAAATTTTCTTTAGTTTTATAATTAATTGATTCCATTTTGATTTTAGAAGAAAGAGATAAGATAAGTTGCCTTCACAAGGCTGGAATATATTGTGTTTCTCAGTATTAATTAGACCAGTCCATCTTTTCAATATTAGACTTTCTCATAGTTCTTAAACCATACTTTTCTAAGTTAGATAATATTTTAGCATTATCAATATCTATGTGGGACCAATTTTTTAAAAAAATACGATGTAAAAGCTGATGTAATCAACTTTTGATTAAAGGTATTTTTTATTCTAACACGATTACATCTATTTGAAGAAAAACAAATCTAATGAAGAACAACATATTCCAGTCTTGTGGAAGCCATTTATTTTATCAGTTTCTTCTAAAATCAACTTGGAATTAATTAATTGTAAAACTGAAGTAAATAAAAAACAAATTGTTAATCCACCTATTCTGGATGATCACCTATCAAATATATATATATTTAACACGGATGAACCCGCAAAATATGTCTTATATATATAAGAATGATTATACTTTACTTCATGTTCAACCTCGTTATTATTTAAGACATAGCAGTTCTTCATTAAGACCTTAACCTTGACAAGGACAAATGTTATTTCATCAAAACGTTGGAAATTAAAACAAAATAATACATGGTAAAAATTCTAATAAAACTTTATTTTCATCTTATAATCATAAAAATATTATATATATTATATAGAGAAAAATTGATAGATATATAATTAAAAAATGGATGTATGGCTGTGTAGATAGATATGAAAAAGTATATTTTATTTTTAATTGCCACACATTAATAAATATTTTATGTAATGGAATATACTGTAGGGATATATATCCATATATATATATATATATTCACTAGAATAAAAACTACAAAATTTTAAAAAATGCCTGTACAAAATTAAAGATTAAAATTCTTTGCTATAGCTAGCTTCGGTATATTCCACCATCTTAAGTAGCAATCCGTTAATACAGGCATTTTTTAAAATTTTGTAGTTTTTATTCTAGTGAATATTGTTATTATACTTATATTATTTGATTTTATATATATATATATAAGGAGATTTGAACTCAGATTTTCAAGCACCCTTCAACTATTCACATTATCTCATATAACTGATACACATGACTACACACATGTAGAAAAGATAAATAATCACCAATATATGTATTTCATGCTAAACCAGCATTCATCAGTTGGTCTAAATTATTATCTCCCACACACCTATATATAATCAGTGCTCAGTCTATATTAAGATAGCAAATCTTCATACTTTAATGGACAGGCTTCAATCTACTCCAACCTCCAACTTTTCAGTCATCCATATCATTTATAATCTGATATTATAATATTAGCATCAGCATGGGATTTGGGTTTTCATCATCAGATTTTCAATGATATGGATGGCTGAAAAGTTGGAGATTGGAGTAGATTTAAGCCTGTCCATTAAAGTATGAAGATTTGCTATCTTAATATAGACTGAGCACTGATTATATATATGTGTGGGAGATAATAATCTAGACCAACTGATGAATGCTGGTTTAGCACAAAATACGTATATTGGTGATTATTTATCTTTTCTACAGGTGTGAGGTCATGTGTATCAGTTGTATGAGATAGTGTTAATAGTTTAAGGGTGCTTGAAAATCTGAGTTCAAATCCCCTACACTTACAATTAAGCTCCCAGGTTTGTGAAGTGTGCCTGGTTTTCAAATATATATATATATAATGCCATCATTGGTTATCACTTATATATTATGAAAAAGTTATAAATATTTTATTAAACATAAAAGAGATCCTGAACTTAGTTTTCAATTAATGATTAGTAATTAGGATGATATTCCCATTTTGTCAATATCATATGAAAAAATTATATATATAAAATATGGATTATATTTCCAGGTTATCATCACATTATAATCATTTATATGGATATTGTATTAAGAGTTACAGCATGTAATAGTTTTCTTTTATAACCAAAACATATATGAATTATTGGAGTGCTACTTCTCTTTAATGAAATAATATAAATGATTAATTACTACTCTCATGTCATAATGTTTAATTACTTTTTTGCTAACATACTGAAATATTTCCCACCTAGTGCAAAAGTCACTCAGAAATATAAGCAACTATTTAATTAAGTATATAATGAAAGTAAGATGCATGAACACTAATTAGTTTAAGTTCCAAAGACAAATAATATAATTAAGACAATTTGATTAATAAAAAATGACTCATGGTTACATTTTCATAAAGATATAATAAAAATAAATCACTAATAAACTGATGTACTTACAAGAGCTTTAAAATCTAGCTTTCATTAATCAATTTAACCTGCCATGTATATCTCCCAGACACATGCAATTAACTTTACTATCAAATAGATATGAACATTTCCAAAAACCCAAATTAATATGTATTATAATAACTTACTAATCAATAATAAAAATTAAATATTTTACAAATATAGTAAAAAAATGAATTAGATCTATATACATAAAAATGTACCGCATATTTAATAATTTTTAAGCTTATTGCCAATGTATCTTTTTTTAAAACTGTAAATTGTCTATGGCATAGCACTCTTTTAATATTTTTTTACTCTATTCTTTAGTTTCTTAATCTCCAAGTTTGAATCTCTTTTAATTCCTTGTACTATATACTTTTTCACTTCAACAAATTGGAGCAACTTTTAATCAATAGACAAGCTTCTATTAGGACATCAGATATGCTAAGCTTTACATAATCATCACATTCAGAATAATAGTTATTGTTAACTTGATGCATGGCAAGGTATTTTTTCACTATGGTGCAATTATATTTTGGAAACACAGTGCATTACTGTGGTTGCAATTAATATATGATGTTGAAAGTCATTTTCATAGTTTTTCATTTCAGCTAGAATAAAATTAATATCATAAAATACTTTCTAGTTCTATAACTTTTTTTATATGATAATTATCACTGATCTGTGTTTATCTGCAGTGGTTATAAGTTTCTCTATTTTTAAACTCAGACTTCACTCTGCATTACTATAAAGATATTGAATGTGAGATATGCCGATGCTTTTGTGAAGCTCTCTGAATGAAAATGATTATTTCTCCAAATAAAAAAATATGAATGAATTGTATTGGTTTTAAAGTCTTTATAAAATCTTATTGAACTGACAAAATGTGTTTCTCTGGCCCACACGCTCACATTCTTGCATACTGATAAATTGTTTTCTTTACAGATTGTTCTCTTTCTTAAAACTAATCCTTTAATTATAAGATCTTAATTAAATATATGCTTTTTTAAACAGTAATGCATTTTTTATTTAATTAAATATAAAGTGAACTTTTTCTAAAGTTTTTACTGACTTTTTTTTTTTTACAAAATACAAGCTGATTTTTTTTATATCTATCTAAATAAGTTCTTCAATTCCATATCTTTAATTTTCATAAAAACAAATTTATCATAAATACAAAATTTTTACATATAACATTTTCTGTAAGTTAAAAAAAAAAAAAAAAATTACACCAATATGGAATCTCCTAGAATTTTATGTAATAATAATAATAATGATGATGATGATGATGATGATGATGATAATGATAATGATAAGAATAAGAATAATAATGCGCGTGTATGCCTAAGTCATCAAGAATGAAGGTCTTATTAAAATCTTTTTTTTCCCCATATTCTAATCGTTTTTATACTTTAAAACTGTGATATATAAAGAGAGCGATGACAGATTACTGAACAGTTGTTTTCTAGCAAAAAAGTAAGTAATATGGTCGTTCTTAACTAAAAATAAATTCTATCATCATAAGCAAGCATGGCATCATGTCAAGAAGACAATGACATAAATCGCGATAAAACAAACGGCGATAAAATGGAAACTGCGACTAACGCAAAAACTTACGCGAACGTAATCAAAATAAACCAGCAGCCACACAGCAATGAAAAAAGTTCAACATTAACACAGGCAGCAAGATTTAGAAAGGTAAATCAAGTCAACATAAATAATTTAAACCTTTTCAACAACAATAATGAGGAGCCCTCCCCAATGATATGGAATCAAGATGAACTGCAAGAAATAAATGTTAATTTCAACAGTACCATCCCTAAAAAACTATTCGCAACTTTCCAAAAATTCTTTTCACTGAGATCACTGGTGTTAGCAGTCACTGATAGGAATTTAACACTTTATAAATTCCTCAGAGAGCTTCTTTATGAAGAGCTGACAGCAACAGCAATGTGGGATACAGTCTCTAGTATTGGAGAGCATCCAAACTCACGATACGTTGCAATTCAGTTTTTCGATGAACACCAGCATGCAAGATTTCAAACTAAAATAAAAACTTTGAGAAGCTACGCGCTAATAATAGTCGATCAAAGCTTGCAAAGCTATTGTAATGGAATAATTAAAAACACTTATTTCGGATATACCATACAGGATTTTCAGAAATTAATACAGTCATTTGGCAAATCTATTTATATAAAACAAATCTACTTATCCGACACCACCATCCCAGTTTTCAGCAACAATTTTCATTTCAAAATAAAGCTGAATGACAGTGTAAACCCGGAGGATATCCCAACACAAATAGTTGACCAAAATGCAATACTGACCATTCACATAAAAGGATTAAGGCCGAGTTGTTTTGCGTGCGATGAAACCGGACACTTAGCAATCGATTGCAAATCCAAAATCAACCAGAAAAAACAACCGAGCACTGAAGATCAACCAAGAGAAACTTACCAACAGGAATCAAACAGTACAAAACAGATAACAAAGACAGCTAATAAACAAGAAAGAGTTAATAAAAAATCCATAGATCAAAAGCAATTGAATAATAAAAAAACTGCACACACATTGCCAGCACCTGAAATTCTGGATTTATCAACCAAAACAACCAATAGAATTCAAACCCCCACTGATAAAAAAACAGAAAGTCAACAGCCTCAAGAAGCTGCAATGGAAAAAACAGCACACAATCTAACTCAGCCTACCAAAGATACTGATGAAAAAGAGATAATAAAAGAGCAAATAAACTTACACAGTAATAGTGATCAAGAAAATATATATATAACACATCAAACACCCAATATTAAAAATAACACAACAATGGAAATTTTGGAAGCTATCACCCCAAATATGCCTCAAATAACCAAAGCTAACACAGAACAAAGGAGAAGACCAGGACGCCCACCAAAGAAAAACAGGGGGCCCAAAAAAATCAAAATAATAGAATCCAACCTTAGCCTTGCTGATCACAACACTAGAACTACAGTAGAAACAGATGAAGATCTGGAAATGGAATATGAGGATGAATGGGAACCCTAACATTTAAATCTCAACCAAAAAACAACATATAATGAAAATAAAAATTGCGGCAATCAATGTCAGGAGTTTGAACTCAACCTCAAAAATTAATAAGTTAAAACACTGGATCAAGGATGTACAACCACATTTGCTCGGTATACTTGAGACCAAAATTCATGCTGGATTATAAACCGACCCAAACAAGCATCTAAATATGAAAGGTTTCTGTGCATGCTCCAGAGACTCTTCTTCTCCCTCAGATGGCACCGGACTCATAATTGCTACAAATTGCCCATTCACAACTTTCAAAATAATTCACATTGACATGAACTTATTAATTACAACCTTCAACCAAAAAAGCATATCAATAAATCTGGTTTTTGTATATATGCCTTTACAGGATAAAAAAATAGATACCATAATTGCAAAGATTAATTACAGGTTAGCTACAACTTCAAATCCAACCATGTTAATTGGAGATTTTAATTTAAAATATCAGGAATTTACGCAATGTTGGCTTCATAGAATAAACATACCACTAATGAGTGGCCAAGGTTTTTTACCAGATGATGCCATCTCTTTCCACAATAGTCGCTTCTCTTCACTTATTGATCTATGCTTTTATTCTCCAATGCTTCACCATCTTATTGAAATAAAACTAACGGTTCTAGTAAACTATTAACTGTGCAGCCTTTGGTGGCGCTGTTTCTGTGTAAAAACACAGAATTATACTGCTTTCATGGCCGAACCTATGGCTAAAATATGAGTGATCATTAATATATGAATAGATCGTATGTAGTGGTTATAATACACGGCCAATTCTTTCGCGTTCAATAACACACTACATCTACTAACAATACTATGATCGTATAGTTTGCTGTTGATTTTATTGCGGGTTGAATTCCTATGCATATTGACAGAATTTGTATTGTCACTAGAATTTCAGATGAGAGTGTGAGCATTGTCATCTTTTTCAAGTGTTTATTTGTTGATGTTTATGATTTTCTGTATTTCCCAACTGAAAGATTTTTGCGTACTAGTAATTTTCAGCGTATTATTGATATTTGTCAAAAAAAATTTTTTGGCTAATTTTGGCTTTTTTGGTGGGTCAAAAAAGACAAAATACAATTTCTCAAGCTCTCTGGCAGACGATTGGAGTTGTTTGCGGAAAAATCCCGTTTCTGTCATGACTCGGACGAGAGTTGAAAAAGAAGAACAAAATGTCTACCACGTTATTATATTTGTGGGACATCCCAAACAGAGAAAGTGAGGCAGTTGCATTTTTGCAAGCCCAAAACATCCTGTCATTCATTACAGTTGATTTAGTTTGGTCATATGTGATTAATAAATTTATTTTCTGGAAAGAATTTGTGTTTTGGTTGCGATTATTTTTATCTGTAAATCATGTAATTAACACCCAGAATGACAGTGTTAAAAAGGGGTGGCGTAGCTTGTTAGACATCTCTTGATTGATTGATTTTTTTTTTAAAAAAAAGTACTTCTTCTTTTGACATACCTATTCGTTTCGTTTAGAAGGAAAAAGAGGTTTTTTGTTGTTGTTGTTTTAAATCAATAAACAGCACGTTAAGTAGATTTTAAAAATGAACCCAAGCTAATTTTTGTTGTTAAAAAAGAATAAAAATATCGGACGTTTTATTTGTTATGAAAACAAAACAAATAAAACGTCCGATATTTTTATTCTTTTTTAACAACAAAAATTAGCTTGGGTTCATTTTTAAAATCTACTTAACGTGCTGTTTATTGATTTAAAACAACAACAACAAAAAACCTCTTTTTCCTTCTAAACGAAACGAATAGGACGTTTTATTTGTTATGAAAACAAAAGATCTTTAACAAACTTGTACGACTCTTAAAAAAGATAAATAAATAAATCCTACAGAATGTAACAAAACCGGTTAACATACATATTTTTTGTGTTAAAAAAACAATACCGTGATTGACTTTTTGTTTTGGATGTTTTATTTGTTCTCTTTCAAGATAATTTTATTTGACCTATAAGTGATTACAAAAAAAAAATAAAAAAAAAAAATAACAAGCAATATCTAGTCGAGGTTACAGCGTGGTATATACAGAGAAGAAATGTTTCAAAAGTCAGTAGAATATAACCTGTGGATGCAAGGTGAATATTAATCATCTAGTCTATAACGAAATACCTTTGTTAGTAAACCCTGTTTTGGCAAGTTATGGTTGGAGGGTTTTATTAAATCATAATAAGATATTAAGTCATAATAAATATTTTCATATAAATTATTTAGGGGTTGGTTGGAGAGGTGCTGTTTAGACCAGTTGTAAATTCCCATGTTAATATAGCCAGGTATGGATCGGCCTCTCTCTTGTCTGTTTCTTGGATATTTTTAATTATGCTGAGAAAGCAGTTATTGATTTCGTTAAGCGGTAATTTTTGAAAAATCACCTTGCATCTGGTCAACCAGATGGCAAAGTTTATGTAGGTGGCGAGCCTGATTTCAGCGAAAATGCCTCTATTTAAAACCCCTTCAAGAGATGTTAGATCTGGACCATTATTATCAATGTGTTTCTGGAAGTTTTGTCTTAGTCCCTGCCAGACCGGACAAAGGCAAAGGATATGGTCCATATCTTCTGGGCTGGAAAGACAGAGACAACATATGGGATCTATGCGGAAGCCTCTTCTATTAAGAAATATAGCAGTGGAGAGGCTACCAAGGTTAATTTTGAGAAGAAAGTCTGTGTGTTTAGGTGCTAGTTTCAATCTATGGGCTAGTTTGCGCAGTTTGTTTATGTTGATGGGGAGGTAAGTGTGTGCCTTCTGGGTATTTGAGTTGGATAGGTTGAAGGCTTCCCAATAGGTTATTTTTGAATTGAACATGGTCGTGGAAGGTACTATGTGCTTAAAAATGTATGATATCTGCATTTGTAGCCAGATGGGAGTGAACCTCTGAGGGGGCGGTCTATCAGTGGGAAGCACTTGCTCTTTGGGAAGCGGACATTGGAAGGTCCTGCAATCAGAATAAAGTTTATGGATCATATTGTAAGTTCTCTGTATTGCGAATACCTTTATTGAATGCAGTCCCAGTCCATTCATGTCTCTTGGCTTTTGAAGGGTGCGCAGACTGATAAATGATTTGCGCCACCTCTACAGAGTCGCAGACAATGGGATTCTACTTTTTAATGAAAGCTTCTGTTGGTTTAAAACCCGCAAGATAATATATAATCTTGGGGAGTATGAGGGAGTTTAAGAGTGAAACCTTTCCAAATGTAGATATATATATTCTTGAGAGGCATGTTATGATGATGTCTATTTTGTTTAGTAGTCTTCGTTGTGTTTCCATCCTCATTGCTTTAGGGGATAGTGACATATTGAATCCCAAGAAAGGCTGAGGCATAGCTTGTAATGAACCTGTTATCCTGTTAGCTGTTTTGATATTCCAAATTGCTGATTTGTTCCTGTTAACGGTAAGCCCATGCGTCTGAGCATAGTGCTGTAATAGGCTTTCAAGAATGTTTATTTCTTCATGTGATTTAAGAAACACCACCACATCATCCATGTAGGAGATGTGAGAGATGTTTTCATTAAGAAGAGGGATGGAGATCCCAGGCAGTGCATCCTCAATGCTCAAAAGCAAGGGATTTATATAGATCATGAAGAGGAGAGCACTTAATGGGGAGCCCTGGGGAATGGAGATGCAGGGTTTGAACCCAGGGGCAATTCTCCCATTTAGAGAAAAAAAAATCTCTCAATTTGCTAGGAGATTCTCTATGATCTGAATGTATGCCAAAGGAACATGAAAAGCCTCTAGTTCACCAAGTAGTACATCTATTCAGACAGAGTCAAAAGCCCCAGCAAAGTCTAGTTGGACTGCGACTGGCCGGGATTGTTTTGTTCTACGGATATGATCAACAAGGAGTCGAAATCGGCTTACAGCATCGCCAGTCGATGAACCCCTCTTAGCATATTGATGCCTGGAAAGTTTTGATATGATTTTCTCTTGAATTTTATCTTTTATAATGCTTTCAATAATTTTGATTAGGAGAGGAACCATGGATATTGGCCTAATGTTATTTAAGTCCACAGGTAAATCTTTCTTTTTTATAAAAGGGACCACTGATATAGGATATATCCCTGGAAGATGTAGGCTATCAGTGGCTAAGAGATCAATGATTCCCCTTGTAACATGTATGGTAAATTTTTCCAAGTGTAACAGAAGAAATCTAGGAATTCCATGCATGCCGGGATGAGTGTGTTCAGGCAGGCTTTTAATTTTGGAGATGATATCAGCTTCAGTAATGCTGTGAGAGTTATTTGAGTCTTTCACAAATTTGTGTCATCTGGCAACAGTTCCAATGGGCTGCAGTTTGGTGGAATAATAATCCCTAATTTTGTTAAGCATACTGATGCCAGAGTAAGTAAAACCGTCAAGGCACAAAGAGGAGGGTGTGTGATTTCTTTTTTCTGACCCGAGGGCCCATCTGATATAAGCTGGAGTCCAACAATCTTGTTGTTCCAGATAATTGCATGCTCGCTTAATACGAATATATTCCACAAGAGTCATTCTGGTTTGTTTATATGTATGTTTTAGGAGTAGAATTTGTGGGATGTTGTGTTCTGTAACTTGGATGCTTTTCAGTTCAGATGTAGTCCGATCAAGTTCTGAGAGTAATCTTAATGGCCCTTTCTGGTATCTATTGTATTGGTTAATAAACTTTTGTGTTGTGGTTATAAATGTATTCCATCCTTGTAATGCTGGTAGATTCCATATCTTCTGTTCTTGAAAGGTGATGTATATATCTGAGATTAATTGGGGGGCACATTGTGCCTGTTGAGTAATCTCATCGTCCAGGGGAGGTTGGTTGATGTATGAAGTTGTGGTTGCAATTTGATGGTAGCTTGAACAGCGAGATGATCTGAAAAGGCAATAGGCCAGAGCTGTGTATCTATGAACGAGATCATTTCAGGAGAGTAGAATATGAGGTCTATGAGCGAGTGAGTACTTCTGGTATAGAAAGAGAAGGCTCCTTCATGAAAGAGTGCTTTCCCACTGTGTATGTTTCTAGCAACCATCTTTAAATATTTTTTCTCAAAATTGTCAAAAGTGTGGTTGAAATCACCAAGCCAGATAACTGGGCTAGGGTTCGATCTAATTGCTATGTTTATATTATGTATAACTTTGTGTACTATTTGTTCATCTTTAACCAGATACACATTGATAAGAGTGAACAGAAAACCCTGGATTTGTATAGTAGCAATAATTGCAATTGGTATCTATGTGCAGGATTTTGACGAAGTCAAAAATTGAATTTCTATTGATGATGAGAGCAACCCCAGCGGTAGCTGAGATGGAGAAAGAGTAAATAAAGTAACCAAAGCTCTCTATTGTTTTTATTATCATGGGGTCTGTGTGAAGGTGAAGCTTAGTTTCTGATAAGCAAAGTATATCTGGTTTTTGGAGTTTGAACCAATGTGAGATAGCAAATGCCCTATCTTTGGAGTTAAGCCCCCTGACGTTGAGTGACGTTATTGTGAATGACATTTTGAAGTAGGTTGCTTGGTTTCTTGTTCATTAGCTAGAATACTTGCAGTGAGCTGGTAGTCTTTTTGCATTAGGCAGACTTCAGGATCAGTTGATGGGATCCATAATGTTAAATCTTGGGGGGCTATTTGCCCAGAGGTATTAGCTTCAGGTTGGGTATGATATGAGTTTGATGTATTGTCATTATCTGATTTTAGGGATTCATCTTTCCATTTTTTATAGTTGGGACTAGCATTGCAGTGTATGTCATCTGAGGTTGAGGTGGTCTCATTTTTTTTTTCCGCTATTGTTATTGTTGTGAACAAAGGTGGTGGATTGTGTGTTTCTGTTGCGGCACTTTTTCCTTTTGCGTGGTGTGGTGAAGGGTTTAGGGACATGGTCAGGCCCAGACTCTGTGAGGCTTGCAGTTTCTTCTTGCCTAGTTTCAGCATCCGTTTCTTCTTGCTCAAAGTCAGAACAAGTGTCTGTTGAAGAGAAATAAGCTTTGCTTGTCTTGTTTTGACGTGTTTGGTGGTATCCCTGTGGGTTGGTTTCTTGGCATTGGTTTTGATTTTTTATGTTGTTTTGATGAGAATCATTTGTTGACTGATTATATGTTTTCAGCTTGATAGAAGTCTCATGCTCTAAATTTATATCTTGATTATGTTCTATTTCGGGTTTTGTCTATTGCATGTTTTGCTGTTCTTGTATATGCTCTTCTTTTGAGCCACACTGATGTGACCGACCCGCAAAGGTACCGCAAGAGGTGCATTGTCTGGATGGGCAGTTGCGCAGCAGGTGTCCCGTCTTCCTGCATTCGAAACATTGCGATTCTACTCCCCAGAATGAGATGAAAAGAGGCACTCTTCCAATACGGATTGTGGGGGGGATATCTAATGGCACTATTCCTTTTTTTAATGTAATTCGAAAGAGTGCTATGTTTTGCGGAACTTCTTCTTGTATTCCAGGGACCCTAAGATATTTAAAAGAAGTGACTTGCCCATAAGGCATTAGAAGGTTTTGTAAGTCAGAAATATTGCTGTTCTTGTATATGCTCTTCTTTTGAGCCACACTGATGTGACCGACCCGCAAAGGTACCGCAAGAGGTGCATTGTCTGGATGGGCAGTTGCGCAGCAGGTGTCCCGTCTTCCTGCATTCGAAACATTGCGATTCTACTCCCCAGAATGAGATGAAAAGAGGCACTCTTCCAATACGGATTGTGGGGGGGATATCTAATGGCACTATTCCTTTTTTTAATGTAATTCGAAAGAGTGCTATGTTTTGCAGAACTTCTTCTTGTATTCCAGGGACCCTAAGATATTTAAAAGAAGTGACTTGCCCATAAGGCATTAGAAGGTTTTGTAAGTCAGAAATATTGCTGTTCTTGTATATGCTCTTCTTTTGAGCCACACTGATGTGACCGACCCGCAAAGGTACCGCAAGAGGTGCATTGTCTGGATGGGCAGTTGCGCAGCAGGTGTCCCGTCTTCCTGCATTCGAAACATTGCGATTCTACTCCCCAGAATGAGATGAAAAGAGGCACTCTTCCAATACGGATTGTGGGGGGGATATCTAATGGCACTATTCCTTTTTTTAATGTAATTCGAAAGAGTGCTATGTTTTGCGGAACTTCTTCTTGTATTCCAGGGACCCTAAGATATTTAA
Organism: Epiperipatus broadwayi; assembly: GCA_028023455.1. Classification (NCBI taxonomy): domain Eukaryota; kingdom Metazoa; phylum Onychophora; class Udeonychophora; order Euonychophora; family Peripatidae; genus Epiperipatus; species Epiperipatus broadwayi. The sequence goes on from JAQFVV010012548.1 coordinate 1,204,766, forward strand.
AAGAAGTGACTTGCCCATAAGGCATTAGAAGGTTTTGTAAGTCAGAAATATTGAATCCCAAACCACAATTTTTTACCCTGCCACTTATTGAAGTGTCACGGACTATGTTTGGATTGATGGTAATTAGATATCTGTTATCAAGTATCCTATATTTGTTTTTAAAAGCTTGTTTTGCCATAAATGTTTGTAAACTGGAGGATTATATAACGAGGGTTGGGGTGATATGATACCCTTTGAATCACTTTCCAGAGATCTTGGGCTTTTAGCAGGTCGAAGAGTTTACTGGTTGGAAAAGGGAATAATCTTAGTAAGTGGTCTGTAGTTGACAGGATGAGTGAGGCTTCATCATTGAAGATAGCGAAAGATTTTAGTAATCCTTGTGGCATGGCTTCATTGAATTTGGTAACTGTTTCAGTATAGAGCTGATGATTATTGAGTTGGTCATGAGAACTGTTTGATGGCTCATGTATAAACATTCCTGTGTCTGATGCCTCATCCAACTCCCCCATCAACTCAATCAATTGTTGTGTGGCATCATTATTGTCTTGTGGATTATTTGAATTGTGTTTTTTGTTTCCTGTTACTGATTTGTCATTACTGTTTGATTTTACAATGTTTGCATAAGTGTTGGCTGTTATATTATCTTTTTGTGTATAATCTGGTTTAGTTATATAACTTTGTGATTGCTTAAATTGTTCATTTGTTGTTTTATTGGAATCGTGATTATCATCTTGATGTTTGGAATATCCGATGTTTTGCTTTATTTCAGAGGAAGAGCTGATGTCTGTAGACTCTTCACTACTAGTGTGATCTGGGTTTTTTGTTTTGTTTTCAGGCACAAGCTTGATGTGAAACTGGGTTCATAATTTTTTCTCTTGTTCGCGGAAAGATTGTATTCTATAACATTCGCATGATTGACGTTAACTGATCGCATTGTTCTAATTTGCGTTGCTTTTTGCGTATTTTCGCCGCAGCAGATTTTATGTTTGGCTAAAAAAAAAATTTGTTTTTCATTTAAAGTTGATTTTACAATGTGGTGAGGAGTTAATTCTCCATCAGAAGGGTTTTGTAAAGGGTTTCGTTCTGTTTTAAATGTTTTCTCTTTGGTATGAGGAAACTTATCCTTGTCGTTTTCCCTTCGTGTTTCTTTGCCAAGTTTTAACGTTTTATCGTTCAATGCGCTGGTGTTTATTTTAGAAACACAACATTTTGTTTTTGATAAATTATCTGATTTGTTTTGCTTTGTAATTGGGAAATTTAAATGTTTATATATTTTTTCCCCTGACTATCCACTATGGATTTTTGAAGTAATTCACCCCCCTCTTCCATGTTAGTTGTTGAAGGCTTGGAGCCTTGTAGGCCAGCCATGAACATTAGAAGATGACATTATTCAACTCAATCAATGTGGGATTTAAATCAAGCTTAATGTGAACGTAAATTTTTTAAAAAAACCAAATGTAAACGTGCGGATTAATAAAATTAGTACTTACAGTCCGTTTAAGATCATTTTAAGGCGAAATTCCAGATTGAAAGTGAATATTTTAATGTTTCAAAGGTGATATGATTTGAGCAACGACTGGTCCGTTGAGCCGCTAGAGGTCAGGTCCAGATGTTTTATTTGTTATTATTAAAAAAAGCAAAAAAATCAAAACCCGCCACAAAAAAAACAACAACCCGTATTTATAAATCTAAGAGAAAAAAGAATTCCCGGACATCTGTAAAAAAGAAACAGTAGATTTAGAATGGAAATCCCTTTCCCCCAAATAAAGGCGTATGTCAAAAATTATGTACTTTTGAGATCCAAAAAAAGGATCAAAGTGACCTTTATAGTTTTAAATTTATCAAATGAAAACCAAAAAAATAATTATGTCCAAAACAAACAATCGCAATATATTAAATATTAAAAAAAAAAATACAGCCATATGTCAAAATAAGATCTATTAGATAAAAAAAATCTAGTGGCCTGGTAATGTTATAATGCTCTGTTTTTAACTAGAAACAGCACCACCAAAGGCTGCACAGTTAATAGTTTACTAGAACCAAACTAACTCCCTCAACTTTTTCTGATCACTCAGCTCAAATAGTCACAATTGATTGTGCTCAAATTCAAATATCACCCTTTCCACTTACAAGAACAATAAGAGTTTTACTCCCAGAAACAACTCCTGAATTTCTGTTCTCTGAGACTTACATAATGCTAAACAAAATCAAAGATATGACTTTGAACCCAGTTCAGAAATATCTTGCATTTATGGGAATGTTGTCCTTTAACATCAACCATATAACAAGAAAACAACCCCCACCATCAAGACTTTGTCTCTGGCAGATCAGTTGCACCAGAGAATAATCATGATTAACCCATCACACTGCACCCAGCTGTATATATTCAAGCTTACAAATGCATACAATAAAGCATGTGATGAACTCAAAAGCTATCTGAAGATAAAGAAAAGCAAGATATGCCTAACCAGACCACACACTTGGACAAGAGATTATGTAAGATGGGCACTGGGGAACCAACTAGATGTAAAAGTGCCAATGGCAATATATACAAATAATGAAATATATGCAGCACACAATATGATTATGCCGATTTTTGAATATTTTAAGCAGAAATTACAAGAAAAACAACCATATAAAATATCACATAATCTGTTTGGCCCACCAGAGACAAAAGCCCCATTCACAAAAGATCTATTTACAACAAAACTGAATACCATTCGAAACACTTGCCACCCAGGTAGTCCTGGAGTCCCATTGTTTATATTAAAGCACCTAAGTAAATTGACAATAGAATATTTGTGTCAGTTAGAAAACCATCTAGCACAACAAATTCAGTCCATGGAGGGTGTCTATCCAATAGCCATAGTACCCTATAATAAAAAGAAAGCAATTATCCCACCCATTACAGACCTCAGGCCAATATCCATGGGGCCTTTGCCGATCCAAAATTATTGAAAAAATTATTAAAGATGAAATTGAACCATATATAATGCCACTTATCTCTGAAGCAGCCTTATTTTTCAAAGCAATTCTAGCCACAGTAAAATAGTGAAAAAAATACGGACCCATCATTGTGCAGCTTGACATAGAAGCTGCTTTTGACTCAGTCAATATATATACACTTCTGGAAATGCTAAAAGACCCAGAAATTCCTAGAACACACCTATATATAATTGCAAACCTGCTTCTGAACAGAGAGATCCATATAGCGTTAAAATGGAAGAAACTCACCATCTTTCACACCCACCAAATCTATATCCCAAGGATCCCCTCTGAGTTCATTATTGTTTATATTTTACATCAATTCCTTTATTAAAAGCATACAAAATGCATTTATTGGGATCAAGATACCAGACACAACACAGTGCACTACATGCATTGCCTATATGGATGATGTTACAAATACCGCAACTCCAAAAAATATTAAAAGAATATTCACAGAAATACGAATTAAAGTTTAATCTGACAAAAACCACAGCCTGGTCACTATACACTGGTAAACCATGTACATCAATTTACAAATCAAAACCAAACTCATTCTTTGGGTTCCCATTTCATATGGGAATTACGGGAATGAGATGCCACATTCAAAATAAACTAAAAGAAGCCACAAAAATTATAAACTCCTTGTCCAAAGCACATCTTTCACTGTATTCCAAAGTACAGTTAATCCAGCTTATCACAACCAAAATAACATACTATGTACCGGTTATTTCATTCTCGAAGGCATTTATTTCAAAAATTAAAACCATAGGTAATAAACTACTTTGGGCCAGAAAAACAGTAGCAATCTCCACAAAAAAACTTAGCCAACCCCTAATAAAGAATGGACTTGGCTTGCACAACATTAACATTTTTCATCTACAAAAGTTAAGGAACTCAATAATTACAATTCTTGCCAAATATCCAAAAATTAACCACTTTCTAGAAGTTATTCCAACAGATAGACCACTTCCAAAAGGTTCTTTTTTCACTAACATTATATACCAATGCAGAACCACAGACAAGATTCCAGAACAGTATTTGCATAAGTATTCATACTGGAATATTTATGGTTTAATGAACAGAGAAACAGATACTAATGCTATACAACTTATGCTAGGAATTAACAACAAGAGACTACTCAAGGAATATAAAAAATGGGCTCTAGAGCCCAAATACTTTGATTTTATCATTAAAATGAATCTCATTGCATTGCCAACAACCCACTTTCAGTATTATAAAAGAATGTACAGATCTATTGATCCTTTCTGTGGACTCTGCCATCGAGCAGAAGAGACACTGGACCACATTATTTATCAATGTATAGCACTTAACCAACATGACAGATGTTATGTAACACCTACAGAAAACCAGGTTCAATCATTAATCACATAATGGTTGCTTTTCAGGGAGGATAATACCTAGCATTAGGGCAGCCACATTTGTACTATACGTGTACTGGTGCATCAGATATACTTTCTTAATTGGCAATAATACCAGACTACACCCAGCTACATTTAGCAACAAACTGTTACACATTAGAAATAGAGATAGAATAATAACCAACCCCCACTTATATGCAGCAACATTGTCATTGTTAAGGCAACCATCAATGCTGTGAATGCTGCAAAAAAACTATCATACAACTAACATTCAAAAAGACATGCCCACAAAACTAAGCTCATCAAACTTTAGAACTCTAATTATTATTATTTTTTTATCCTTCATATTGTCATAGTCCATTAACCACAAAGTGTAACCATTAAATTCATTTATATATATGTTTATATTACTCATTGTATGTAAAATTTGAAATTTTCTAGATGTAAACTTAGAAAGCCTTTATTGAAATGTAATAATAATAATAATAATAGTAGTAGTAGTAGTAGTAGTAGTAGTAGTTGTAGTAGTAGTAGTAGTAGTAATAATAATAATAATAATAATAATAATAATAATAATAATAATAATAATAATAATAATAATAATAATAATAATAATAATAATAATAATAATAATAATAATAATAATAATAATAATAATAATAATAATAATAATAATAATAATAAAAAGTCAGATGTCACAGAATAATAATAATAATAATAATAATAATAATAATAATAATAATAATATATATTATATATTGTAGTACTACTAATAATACTTGTATTTATTAATTTATAGAAATTAACCTTTAAAAACATTTTATTTATTTTGATATCAATATACTTGACTTAATATTTATTAAATGATGTAACCATATATAATCACTATCAAAAAAGTAATTTTTAGTTTGATTTTTAATTTTCAAGTATTTATTTAACTTGTATTTTTAACTACTTAGTGTAAACTTTTTATTAGTCTCTACTTAAATCCTTGTGATTTTGAGTGAGTCCAAAACTAGATGAACTCATTAACCACTATATATATATATATTGTAACCTTATATTTTGCTAAGAGAATTAATAAAAATAGCTATAATCTGTAAAAAAAAAAAAAAAAAAATTATTAGCTTTCTTTTAGTGTTAATTAAGTAAATCAATCATTATTATTGATAAAATGACAGGTATTATGATAAGTGAATTTATAAAGTCTCTATAGTTCTACCTATTAGAATAGAATGGTAGAACATTGCCCAAAATCTCTTTTGAACATAATTTATTAATCAATGAATAGCAAAAATATGTGATTTTCATTTTTTTTCTTTTCAAATTGCGCAGTTCATTTTTTAATATATGTGTACAAACAGAAATCATGCACATATTATACAAAATAGGAGATGCTAAAGACTCTACAATAAAACATAATATATAAAACATTAATTTAATGATTATATTACAATGATTATACGGCCAACATTGCGTTCATTAGTATAGAAATATTTAACATTGTTTTTAAACGTGTAAACGTATATAAGTGAAAGCTTTGTATTTAAAATCTTAGTCAATTTAGAAAGTTATTACTGTACAATGATTAAACTGGAATTTATTTTATTGATTATTAAAATTCAGCTAATAGGTTATTATTAAATAAACTTATTAATAAAATTTATTGAGAATTTTAAAATATAATCAACAATTATTATTGTACAATATTCCGATGTTATAAATTATTTATATGTAAGATAAATAATTGTATATTTTATTTGCATACTAATAATCTAAATTCAACATTAAAATTTTTAATATTTAAATTTATTTTAAAATGATGTCTCAAAAAATTTGCACTTTTGGAAATCCCCAGATGCTCCAGCTCAACAGCTAAATTATTACCATAGCAACAGGGCTAATTTTACCATAGAATCATGAAACACAAAGAACTCTAGATCATAATTGATGATATCACAGATCACATGATAAAATATCACCCTCTGTCAAAATTAAATCTGTCATTACTAAATTACAGTGCATTAAGGACTATATCTGATTAAATTTTAAAATTAGCCATCTTGTTCATCATCAAAATGGAAGAGTAGAGAAACTTTCTGGACAGTTTGCCTAGTGGCAAAATGGTTTCTTTACATCAGTCTCAATGAATAAATTACAACAATAAGGATTATTATCAAATGTTATTTAAAAGGAAATCAAATTTAAATGTTTTAAATCACCAATGGCTCTCTCTATGAATTTAGTGAATGTCTGAAACTTTGTACAAACTAAGGATTAATATTCAATATATGTTTTCACATATGAGAGCTGTTTTAAAATCCCATGAAAGATTAGTGAAAGTAATTCAAACCAATGGATTATTTATTCTCACCTAGGTCTCATAAGTTAATAAGAGAACTTAAACTATAACTGGGAATTCACTTTGCTTAATTAATGGATTATCAAACTACTGCATTGAATGTGTATGATAAACACCTACCATTAAGACATTATTCATTTGTTGCTTTCCAGAGGATTAACTTGCTTATTTTGTAAAAAAAACTAGTTTTAATGTCAACCCAAGAATAGTGGATTTATGATTATTGATGCTATAACCATGTAATATCTCAGAGACATTATAATGTGTTAAATAAAATTTTCTATGAGCAAGAATTTTAATTTACTGCAAATCTTTGAAAATCATTTTGTTAATATGTCATTCAAATCTTAACTTCCTAATAGATTATCCCATCACATGGATTTATTGTTAAGTGTATCTTATTAGAATTTATGTCAGTAAAAGTCCAATAATCCATGGATGCTATTTCAAAAGTGTGATATGCCTAAATAAAATGCTTTTGTCTGTGCATGGAGTTTGGAGATTACCTGTTAAAAGTGATTATTTATTGAAATTGATTTTTAAATTATGGAATTATTATTGTTGTAATTATAATAAAGTTCTAATACTGGAGTATAAAAAATGCAGTTAGATTTGAATATAAATGTATATTGGAGACAGGTTGCATTAACTTAAATTAATTTATAAACTCCATAAACATGTTATATTTAATTTATTTTGTTTTATTTGTCCTTGTTCTCAGTCTCATCTTATTTGGTCATAAAGTGTTCCTAATTGATAATTGAATGATCAAGGAATATTATCTTAATTGTGCCTAGTAAATGTTATACAGAATTTGATGATTGTAATATACAACGAATCATCCTTGCAATATCAATAATTCTAAACTTTGTTAGATGAGATTTTCTCCTAACTAAATATTGAAACTTTAACATATAATAAGCTAGAATAGTAAATTATGCCACTAAGAGATGCAATAGTCAGATTTTTATGAGGTTACATACTTGTATAACATTGATGTGACTATTGGGTAAACATTTTCTTGTTCCTAAAAGGATTAAGGAACTAGATCAATTTTAGAAACGATGTTGCTAGTGGACTAATTGTTACTGTGAGACATTGTAAAGCATTCGTATCCATTCATAATTAATGGTAGGCATTGAATGAAGAATCTACAAACCTCTCCAAAAAAGTATTTTGTATCTGCATCATTTTATTGACCATACACATACTCATAACCCGAGGTTATATTATTTAAAAAGAAGAGATAATATTTAAAATTATTTTTTCAGAGAACTTTTGATATTATAAGTAGTTTATTGTTCGCTAATATTTTATCTTATTTTTATACATAATTGTTATTAATAATAAAATTGTTGGGTTGTGATCTGATTCTTCGTGTCAGCCATGGGATGGCGCTATTTCTAACCAAAAACACATTAATATAACATTCCCGGGCTAGCGATTCTCTATTAATATTGACTTTTTTTTTTAGTTTACAAATTTAACTTTCTTTCATTTCTAAATTATTTTTCCCAAATAATACTTTAGACAATGGGATAATAATAGTTTTTTTTTTTTAATTTTATTGACAAGAGGGTCTTTTTTGGTGTATATTCAAATAGTAATTTGTGTTTTTTAAATAGTATTACTGTTTCTTAAAATTTAATTGACAAAATTAAAGAGAGAATGGGGTTTTTTGGATGTATCTTTAAATAATAATTTACGTTACTTTTATTGGTTTACATTTGATTTCCGATAACAATTAGTGGGAGGGGTGCTTTTGTGTACGATTAAATAATAATTTATGTTACTTTTATTTTTACATTTGATTGCCGACAACAATTATTTGGGAGAATTGTTTGTGTGTGTTTAAATAAAAATTTAAGTTACTTTTATTGGCTACATTTGATTGACAACCAATTTGACTTTCTTTTGTTTATAAATTATTTTGGTTTCCCAAATAATATTTTTGACAATGGGACAATAATAGTTGTTTCTTTAATTTTTATTGACAAGAAAGTGTTTTTTGGTGTATGTTCAAATTGTAATTTGGGTTATGTTTAAATAATAATTTACGGTCTTACTTTTATTGGTTTACATTTGATTGACAATAATTATTGGGAGGGGTGTTTTTTTGTATGTGTGTATGATTGTCGACAACAATTATTGGGAGAAGGGGTGTATGTTTAAATAATAGTTTACGTTACTTTTAGTAGTGTACATTTGATTGACAAGAATTAGTGGGATGGGTGTTTTGGGGTTATGATTAAATAATAATTTACATTACTTTTATTTTACATTTGATTGCCGACAACAATTATTGGGAGAAAGGGTTTTTTTGTGTATGTTTAAATAAAAATTGAAGTTACTTTTATTGGTTACATTTGATTGACAACCGATTAGATTTTCTATTGTTTATAAATTATTTTGATTTCCCAAATAATATTTTGACAATGGGACAATAATAATTGTTTTTTTAATTTTTATTGACAAGAGGGTCTTTTTTGGTGTATGTTCAAATAGTACTTTGGGTTACATTTAAAAAATAATATTTACCTTACTTTTATTGCTTTACATTTGATGGTTGCCAACAACAATTAGTGAGAGGGGTATTTTTGTGTACGATTACATAATAATTTATGTTACTTTTATTTTACAATTGATTGCCGACAACAATTACTGGCAGAAGGGTTTTTTTTTTTTGCGTGTGTATGTTTAAATAAAAATTTAAGTTACTTTTATTGGTTACTTTTGATTGACAACCGATTTGACTTTCCTTTTTTTTTTCATTTATAAATTATTTTGGTTTCCCAAATAATATTTTTGACAATGGGACAATAATAGTTGTTTCTTTAATTTTTATTGACAAGAATGAGTCTTTTTTGGTGTATGTTCAAATAGTAATTTGAGTTATGTTTAAATAATAATTTACAGTCTTACTTTTATTGGTTTACATTTGATTGCCAACAACAATCAGTAGGAGGGGGTTTTTTTTCTCGATATGATTAAAGAATAATTTACGTTACTTTTATTTTACATTTGATTGCTGACAACAATTAATTATTGGGAGAACCAGGGTTCTTTTGTGTATGTTTAAATAAAAATTTTAGTTACTTCTTTTATTTTACATTTGATTTCTGACAACAATTATTGGGAGAAGGAATATATGTTTAAATAAAAAATTAAGTTACTTTTATTTGACATTTGATGAAAGGCCATTTGGAATCCCTCAAACAAGCTGCCCTTTATGAAGTGAACATTTCCGTCGGCAACAACGAGACTTACAAATGAAAGTCAAAAGATGTTTTTGGACCTCAAGTCTGCATATATTTGCCACACAATCATATTTTTTCTTTCAGTAGGATATTTTTCTACTGTAGAAATGTTCCAGTGCTGGATTCCATGTCTGGTAATTCCCATCTTTTCAAGTTTTCTGTGTTGGAATTAGCCATATTCTTGGTCTCAGAAAATTTCTCACTAAAACGTGACTCAAGCGTGATCGTCCAAATAATTCAGCTACCCCACCCTAATAGAGAATTTAGGAGGCTTACAGATTTATGAGGAACAATCACAACACTGTTAAAATTGTTAAAAGGTAACAGTACATCATTTCATATTTTAAAAAAAAGGCCCCAATGAAAATTTAAATAATTTTGCCACAATCAACTTAACACACCCTCATACGATATTGTTATATAAAATACATAACACAGCATTACAATGTAGTGCATGACACAAACAACTACAGCATTTTCCTCTGCTTTTAGCATTGGAAAAGGCCACACCATTAGCCGCTAAGCTGAGTTAACACTCTTTCTAGGTTTTATTGTAGAAAGAAGGCTTAACTCCGAGTTAACACTCTTTCTCCATTTTAGCTTAGAAAAGAAGACTTAACTCCGAGTTAACAATCTTTCTAGGATTTATTGTAAAAAGAATGCTTAAAGGCTTGGGTGCGGCCATGGAAGTGGGATATTTTTAGAAATTTAGCTAGAAATAGCACCATCTCACGGCTGACATGAAGGATCAGATCACAACCATTGTTGTTATATTTATAATACAGTTGTTTGTCATTACTGAAGTCATCATCTTTTACACATTATTGAAATAAAAGAGGTCATGATTCCACATTCTTAAATTAATTTTCTTTATGAAATCTATTTACATCATTTATTATGTTCGTCTTTAATTGTAATATAAAATTCAATAAGGTGCGATAGGATACAATACCCTTTGATACCTTAATCATACCTGGGATAAGTTAATTATAATTATTAATTTTATTTTTCATTAAATAAATAATTTAATCACATTTAGTTAAGAACCCTGAGACTTAATTGATTTTAATTTTATCTTTATCTGGGATTGAAAAAGTTGTTAAAATTTAATTAATTGCTAGCTATATTTGAATAAACACACTCGTTTATCTTAGAGTTAGTATTTATACATTGCAATATAGTTTGTGCACATAAGAATGTATTAATATTATTTTGTTAAATCTATAAAGGTACCCTAAAATATTTAGTCAGTATAATAATTATCATATCACGATTTTATACAATAATTATTAATTACTATTAGAGTGAAATATTTGTTAGTACATCTCAGTACAATCATGAAGCCAAATATATACTTATAGCTTTCTAAAAATTATTATAGTTATTAAATGTGTGTTTATCATCTTCCAGCCTTAGTGACTTGGAGAGCCCCTGAGCTTAAAATAGAATTTGAATGATAGCTTTTTATCTTCTTCACTAGAGATTACATTGACCTGATCAAGAGATTTGTCTTACTGTCTAAGAATTATTTGCTATAGAAGATAACCAAAACTTTGCCAGAGAATTTATAAATGAAGCTGTAAAATAATTATCTAGAAAAACTCGGAAAATTATATAGAATATATGAAATTGGAAATCCATACATTCAAAGTCTGATAAACCATATCTACTTCAAATTGTACATAAATGGAAATTTATACATACATTAGATAATTGAAATTCTGGTAAAAAACTTAAATGTTTCAGTTTTCAAAAAGTTTCTTTAATGAAATTGTAATTTTGTTTGTATAATATTTAAAAGCCTAAGATATATCCTTCATTCAATTTTTCCTCTTTGTATTAAAATTGTAGAAAGAGAGATTATTTTCACTTCTGATGGCGATAAAACAAAAAAGAAAATTGATTTTTTTTCTATGTTATTTAAATTATACACTGTGAGTGAATTTGATCTATTTGTCAGATATGTTATAAGCTATAACCTTATAGATGACTAATTCCACATATATTGGTCGTCAGGAAAAAAAATGAGTTAAAATTAAATTTACTTTTAATAAGACAAAATATATATATATATATCACATGTACTAGTTCAAACCATTATAATATATATATAATTGTAATGCAACTACATTGAAATTATTTGGATTTTTTTTAAAACTATTTACTTTAATATGTTGATAATTTATTAACTCTTACTCTTGCATATTTAAATATTTTATTTTATACATTTATGATAATTAAGGATATTAGTAAATGTGAGATTATTTTTTACTATTTATGTCTTCTTTAAGATAGAACCAGGATTTATAATAGAAAAACTAATATAAATATGGAAAGAGTTAAACAAAGGTTGAAAGATAGCTCTTCATCAGAAGGAGACACTCAACATTAAAATATATACCACGAATCATTAAAAATAAAAACTATCTTTCACAGATTATATCTTTGTTCCAGCGTTTTAGGATTAGATGGCAAACCCAAAATATAATTAAGATTCTGAATTTTTTAATGAAAACATCTTAAAAGTGTAGATTACTTAGTTCAATAATTATCAGTAACTTAAAAGCCAACTGTGTAATACAATGCTTTGTAATAAAAGTTTTTTTTTAAAGTTAGCAATAAGAATAAATATATTTGTATACCCATTTATATTCATTGAACAAAAAGTAAAATATGTATATTTCTAGATATTCTTAAATCTGAAGATCCAGGAACTGACAAGCTCATGAATGGTTCACATTAGCACCAAACACCATTTATCTACATTGAATTTAAGCTAAATTTCATATTGTGAAAATATAATTTGTCTATGTTGTATCCTGTTATATATGGCAATATTAACATATGGTTATGATAAGCTTAAATACTTTTATTGCATTCTATTTCTGATTCTCCTCTCATTATATTTGGTATATCAATATTTAACAATTATACAGGCAAATTTCTATTAGCGATTCCTGTTGCAATGTACTGTAATAAAATGCAGCATTTATCTATGGTGATTTATGCTTGAAGTTGAAATGCCAGATTTAGGTCATGACTTAAGTATTCAGTGAAAACCATTTTGAATTTATTTAAGGAACATCCATAATGGTAATATAAAGGAATACCATTTAGTTTCTATATGGACTGGCTTTAAAACACTATTGAATTCCTCAAGATCTGCTTCATCATTTATAGTCTCTGGGTGCTTAGTTGGAGTTCCAAAACAGTTAAATATCTATAAAGTATGATATATGATCAAGCACAATATATTTATATGAGATCAAAAAACTTATATTAACTCAAAATTGATTAACAATAAATTAATAATTTAAAAAAATTTATAATCTGACAAATAAAAATATAATCTAATTTTTAAAAAATTCAATATGGTGCCTCAACCAATTAAAGTCATATATATATCTAAGAAATGTGAATCAATCAATAATTATATAAATATTATCTCAGCTTCATATAGTAATGAAAAAAGTTTAACCTAAAAAAAGTATTGTGAGATATATATCAAATACAGTTTTATTATAAATACAAACACAACAATCAAATATGTATTTATATATCTAACAATGGCTACAGCATTTCTATTTCATAAAATCATTTCATTATAGCTTTTAAATATTTTAAAAACTTAAATATCCTTGATTGTTTGTTTATTGTTTTGTTTTGTTTTTAAAAAAAAAAAAAAACAAGGAAATTTCCCGTTTATATTTCATTTAAGTTGTTTATGTTAAACTCATACAAATTCTTTTATAATTTTTATTACAAAATTATGCTCTAATTTTGAGTCTTTTAAAATTTCACTCTTTATAAGATTAAAAGTTACTTTAATGACAGAAACAATTTATTGTTCTTGTCTCTCCCTCCACAAATACTTTACTTCCTAATTTTTTTTCAAATAATAAAAAGAAACTATTTCTTCCCTTTTGATACATGTAAATGCACTCTTCCAGATTTTTCTGTTATATATCATTTTAACCATTTTTATTCCACAATATTGAACCATTGGTAATTCTCATATTTATTTAAACAAAAACCTGGCTTAAATATAGGTTTATCCATATTTACATTACACAGTGCCAACTTTAGAGCAATTTCGCTTTACTATATATACAAAATCTTAACTGATTCTATTTGTCATAATCACCAATGCATTAGAATTTAGAATTCATGCTGTTTTACCAATGACTGAAATTTGCATATCAAAATCTATGACATTTTTATAATTATGATGCTGATACATTACAAATATTTATCCATGCAGAATTATTAGTCTACCATTAATCCAAAATCCCTATTATTACTACCTTTTTTATTTAAATTTCTTAAGTTTTTTTAATTTCAACAATATCTTATCCTCACACTATAAAATCAAACTAACTTGCATAAATTACTTGCATTCACAATATATATATATAGTTTAAAATACAAAATATGCTTATATTTATGTCAGCATAGAATTTTTATATAACAATATTTGAATTAATAGTGATCGACCTACCAACTAATGTAATAGTTAATATTTATTGCTTAACTCTGGGCACACACTAGTGAGTCATTTTATGTAATGGTATTCATTTTATTTAAAATAAAGTCTGTAGCAATTTACAGCATAATACACTTTTTGTTATAATTCCAGGCTTACAGAAAAGTATCATCATTATTGGCTTTACTTTGTTTGTGTGTGTATGGTGGGTGCCTCAATACAATTTACTGATAAATGTGGTATAAAATTATATAGAGGCATTGATCATACTCTGCGATCTGGTTTAGAGCAAGCACCAAACTCCTAAGTGATTAATAAGATATTGGGAATAACGTTATAATGAAAGGCAAAGCAGTAATAAAATTGTAAAATTAAAATATTTAATTCATAGAGAAATTATAGATTTTTAAAAATAGATAGAATAAACGTTTATTAAGATAATTGGAAAATTGTTCACGAAAAAATTTATTATACAATAATATTATAGTGAAATAGAGGCGGATTATTTCAATTCAATTAGTATAATGAAATTTATATTTTTAATTTTAAAATCATTACTTTTTACTTACAGGCATGACAATCTTTCACATGGTGAGCTTTAAAACATTTTCTTAACCTGTTGCAATATTAGCTTAATTAACTTTCTCAACATTTAATGTAACCCTATTTTATATTGGATTTGGAATGGCCACTTGGATAAATATATCATAAATTTATACATGTAGATACACTATGACTAAATTGAATTAATTATTTGTGTGTGCACATGAAATATTCTATTAGATGACTATTAAAATTAAATATAAATAATATTTATCTAAGTATTTAAAAATAATTTAAAACTTTTTGATAGTGAAAAAAAAAGTCTAAACAAAATTAGGCATAACAATTTTTATTAAACTTAATATTAATAAATTATCATTAATAAATTCTATTAAATTTAATATTAAAAAATATTTTATTCATTATTATTTCTTTTATTACTTCAATAGTGATGGCAGTTCTGTTAATCCATTTTTTTCAATAATCCCTTATAAATGTCTTTAAATGAAAAAAGCTTTCCTGCTTAGTACAGATGGTATTTCCAAATTATTGATTCAATGACTGTTTTCCTGAAGGTTTGTGATAATGGTATTTTAGTTGTATTTATATATTGGACATCATCTGATATTAATTATTGAATATCTTTAGAAAAAATGTAACTTTACTTAAATTTTCTAATTACATTCAACTGTTAGTAATAGCACACATGTTAGTATATGTGCAGCTATAAAGTTAACTCCATATCTACTTAATTTTTGGCTTAGCTATATTTGTTGTATGTCTACATGGTGGAGCAATATTATAAACTCTCTAAAAACACATCACAACATATCCCCTGTCAATTAAATTCACAATAGAGTGAGAACAAGAATAAAAATTGGCATTCTTGGATGTTTTTGTGACAAGATTCCCACATGTCAAAATCAAAATTATAGTTTACAGAAAACCCATACACACAGGAAAATACTTAGCATATACATTCAATCACGCCAGAAGCACAAAACATGAAGTTATGCTATCACTATGGAACAGAGCAAAAAAAGTTTGTTCAGAAATCAGTTATTTGAAAAAAGAAAATATCTATATAGAACAAATGCTTATAAACATGTTTACCCATCAGTTGTCATAAAGAAAGTCTTAAATAGACAATAAAAAGAACGATCAAAGGAAAAAAACAACAAAGAAAGTCTTACATAGACAATAAAAAGAACCATTAAAGGAAAAAAACAACTATTGGTACTATAGTGTATCCATAAATATTAAAAATAGGAAACATATTAAGGAAAACCTACAATCAGTATAACAGCTTTCCAGAGCCATATCACACTAAGAGGAATTCTACATTCTACAAAGCCTAATCTTGAAATGCTGAAAAGCAAAAACTGCATCTATGAAATACCATATGAATATGGAAGAATATATATTGGTAAAATCAGTTTCCCAATTGAAAAATGATTGCAAGAGCACAGACTGATGATCAGAGTAGAGAAAACAGATGTGGCTAGGATATCAGACCATGTATGTACCAGTGAACATATGTTCAATTGGGAAAATACAAAAATATTAAATAGAAAAAAAAAGAAAAGAAAAAAATTCAAGAAGCTGCTCATATGGTAATGGCAAATAACCTCATAAGTTACCCTAGTGTGACTATCCATAATGTATGGAAATCACTAATCAACTTTGTTCTTAGGAAAAAGTGGAGAAATCAGGAGGAACCTCATTGATAAATGTATGAAATTTGTACTAACTGTTGCCTTCGGCAAGTTGGTCAGTTGATTAGAACATTACTTTAAAATTCAATATTCAAGAACCTAAAAGTCCAGGTTGATTCTGATGCTAGTACTATCATTGGTCAGGCCAACATCACCTAAAGAAAAGAGGAGAATAATACCACTCAAAACATTGTGTATATACTAACGTGTGTACTATTACTAACAGTTGAATGTGATATGAAATTTAAATAAAATTATTTTTTTCTAAAGACATTCAATACTTAATATTAGGCAATGTAAATATTCCAATATATAAATACAACTGCTGCAGAAAGGAGTTTGCTATTAACTGAAAGGAGACCCTTTGATTCCTCTTGGAGGCCTTAAAGGAACCGAGCAGGGCAAATTCCTAATGTCCACTCCATACGTTCTTGTCATTGCAGCTGTTATTACTATGTGATTATTTATATAGTATACGAACATGGATGGGCTGCTCACCAACACGCATTAGCCAGTGTGGTGAGTTTATTGGCTTTTTACCTCTGAGTTTAAGATCAAGAAACACCATGGTCTTTCTTCTCAGTGCCTGATAAGGCAGAATGAATGTTTGTGTAAATGATAAATATTTTTCCAATACATATATACAATTATGACAGACAAAAATAAAGCATGGCCCTTATTCCCAGGAGGCTGTAAAGTCATCAACCAAGGTAGCGGTTGGTGGCCGAAGGCGGAGGGTGCTAAGAATCCCCTGATTGCGGACCCAGGCTGCCATTTGATGACGACTTTTTATTTAGGTACTTACAACTGCAGATCTCTTTCAAGTGAAGGAAGATTGCAAGAATTAGAAGAAGAACTGTCTTATATTAAATGGGACATTATTGGACTTTGTGAAGTTAGAAGAAAAGGAGAAGAAACAATTGATTTAAAAAGTGGACATATACTCTATTATAAAGGCACACATATTGGAAATACAAGTGGAATAGGATTCATTATAAATAAAAAGTGGAAGAACAATATTGTGGAGATTGATGGTGTATCGGACAGAGTGGCAAGATTAGTTATACAACTTAATAGCAGATACCAAATGCAGATAATTCAGGTTTATGCCCCAACAAGTTCTCATAGTGATGAAGTAGTAGAAGATTTTTATATGGATGTACAAAAGGCTTTTAATCAGAGTAAACAACATTTTAAAATTGTTATGGGAGACTTTAATGCTAGAATTGGTAGACAAATGAAAGATGAAATTGCTGTAGATAATTTTGGTTATGGTAATAGAAATGAGAGAGGACATAGACTTGTTGAGTTTGCAGAAAAAGAAAAACTTTATATTATGAATTCATTTTTTGAGAAAAATGTTAAAAGGAAATGGACATGGAAGCATCAAAATGAAGGTACAGCAGAATTGGATTATATTTTGACTAACAGAAAATACATAATTCAAGATTGTAATGTTCTTAATAAATTTAACACAGGAAGTGATCATCGATTAGTAAGGTGTAAGTTACGTGTTAATGTAAAACTAGAGAGACAAAAATTATTAAGAAAAACAATATTTACAGTTGATATTCCCAATCTTCAGAAACATTCTAATGAATTTAAATTAGAACTTACAAATAGGTTTCAAGTGTTAGGAGATTTTGAACATGATTCAGATTTGAATGAAATTAATATGAAAATAGCTGATACACTTTTAAAAACTGCAACAAACATAGCTGATAGAAAAAAGCAGCAATTGACTAATAAAATTTCTCCTGAGACTAGAGAATTTATGAAGAAAAGAAGGAATATGAAGATATACAAAAATGATATATTAAAAAGAATTGAATATCTCGAATTTTGTAAAATGGTACAGAAAAGAATTGAAAATGATATAAGAAAGTATAACTGTGAAATAGCAAGGAAAGCTGTAGAAGAAAATAAAAGTCTCAAAAATGTTAAACAACATTTTGGTATTGGTTGGAAATTTATATCTGCAATAAGAAAAAAAGATGGAATTATTACTAAAAAGAGAGATGACATCATGAAATTGGTAGAAGATTTTTATCAAGAATTATATAGTAATAAAGAACAAGTACCTCCTATATCTATTACATCTTCCGAATTGCCCAGAATTTTAAATGAAGAAGTGAGACATGCAATTAAGTGTATGAAGAAAGGAAAGGCTCCAGGAAGTGATGGAATTATAATTGATATATTAAAAGAAGCAGGTGAAGAAATAGAAACAATTTTAGCAAAGTTATATACCAAATGTCTAAATGATAAAGATGTACCGGAAGATTGGAAGAATACAGTAATAATATTAATATTTAAAAAAGGTGATAAAGAAGATATTAGAAATTACAGACCTAACAGCCTTTTATCAGTTTTATATAAAATTTTTACCAAGATAATTACAACTCGTCTACAGAGAACTTTGGATTTCCACCAACCAAGAGAACAAGCTGAATTTAAAAGTGGTTTTAGTACAATAGATCATATCCAGGTATTAAAAGAAGTCATAGAAAGGACAAACGAATATGAGTTGTCATTATGTTTTGGATTTGTAGATTATGAAAAGGCATTCGATTCTATACACATTTCTTCAGTGATTAAAGCATTGGATCATCAAGGTATAGATCCAGGATATTGTCATATTTTAAAGAATATTTATAAAAATGCAACAGCAACAATTAGATTACATAATGATACTGGAAAAATCAACATTGAGAAAGGTGTAAGACAAGGTGACTCCATATCTCCAAAACTCTTTACAGCAGTGCTGCAAGAAGTATTTTGTGGATTAAAATGGGAAACTAAAGGAGTGAAAGTAAATAGAGAGTATTTAAGTCATTTAGATTTCGCAGATGATGTAGTTGTTTTTGCAAATAATGCTTCAGAGCTGCAGGAAATGTTGCAGGAGTTAGCAGATGAAAGTAGAAAAGTAGGACTAAAGATAAATGTTAAAAAGACTAAAGTAATGTTTAATCGATTTGCTCAAAATATGAAAATAAAGATTGATTATGAAGAATTAGAAGAAGTTCACAGTTACAAATACCTTGGTCAGATTATTAATACAGATGGAAACATAATGGAAGAAATTAATCATAGAATTAAACTTGGTTGGAGTGCTTTTGGTAGAAATAACTTGATACTAAAAGGAAATATGCCTATGTGTTTGAAAAGGATGGTTTTTAACAAATGTGTTTTACCAGTTCTTACTTATGGATCTGAGATTTGGACACTTAATAGAAGAGCAATACACAGACTTCAGACCACTCAAAGGAGTATGGAGAGATGTATGTTGGGAGTGACAAGAAGAGATCGAAAACGCAATGTATGGGTAAGACAACAAACAGGTGTTACTGACCTTATTGAAAAAATTAAAAGATTGAAATAGAGTTGGGCTGGACATATTGGTAGAAGAGATGATAATAGATGGACAATTGAAATGTTAAACTGGATTCCAAGAGATTTTAAAAGACCCAGAAAGAGGCCACATGTGAGATGGATGGATGAAATAAGAAAATGTGCAGGGGTGTTGTGGAGAAGAGAAGCTAAAGATCGGAGACAATGGATTAAACTTGGAGAGATCTTCATCCTGCAGTGGATTGATAATGTTTGATGATGATGATAAATACAACTATTGATTCCATGAGATTAGACAATTTATCTGGATATTTTTTACAAAATTAGCTTTTATACTAGTGAATTTGGAAGACAAAAATCAGGACAAATTAATAAAAAGGCATTTCTTAATGATATTTGACATACAATAATTGAATCCTGGAATTGGTTTTGTATAGTCAGCACGCTATTAGAGGGTATTTAGTTTCACATTCTTATAGAAACTTCACTTTAGGCTTAATAATTCTGGCCTAAGTTAAGAAGTTTCCAGTTGATAGCAAAATTAAGAATTTCTGGCTTCCCTCATCCAAGAATCTGAATAAAAATGAAGGCATCAAAATACCGGTATTATTTTTTCAAATTCCCAGAATGCAACTCTTAATTAAAAATGTTGACTAGTCTCTTTTTTAGAAAACTAAGTTATAATTTATTAATAAGAGAAAATCAAAGACAAATTAATTCTACATGTGTGTGGTCATGTGTATCAGTTGTATGAAATAGTGTGGATAGTTGAAGAGTGCTTGAAAATCTGAGTTCAAATCCCCTATACTTACCAGGTTTGTGAAGAGTGCCTGGTTTTCAAATATTTAACAATGTAAATTAAAAAGAAGAAAAATAATTATAAAGTTTTCTACCTTTACTTTAAAAACAAAATAAAGCAAGTTAGGAAATCTTAAATTGTTTTTTTCAATCAGTTCATTTCTAACTACTATGTTTATATAAATTAATAGACTGGAAGGAGTCGAATTAAAAAAAAAAAAGGATTGTAACATTTTTTACATTCTCACTTTAATTCAAACATTAAAAAAATTATAACACATCATTTTTATATAAATTTTATAATAATTTTTAGATGACCTTTGTTTCTATTATATCACTATCAATTTTTATAATATAAACATTAACATATTCTGAGCTGTAGGAAACAATAAATATTAATGAAGATAATGTGTGAAGGTTTAATACCTATGTCAAATGCCATCTTTAATTGTCTAAATTATATTCTAAAAGAAAGATTTTATTTATTTTATATTAAATCATCTTTTTCTCCATATATATATAATTATTTTTGTAAAAGCCAAAGTCTATATAATTACCATCAAGGAATCTTCCCAAATCCCATTCTACTTCTGCCCAATCTGCTGATACACCTTTCTAAAATCAGCTAATTATTTCTGGATGCCATTGCCACAGTTGATGAAAATCTTGTAGATGATCTGATCAAGGTTTATTTATTAGATATTAATGTTATCAAAAATTACAGGCTTTTGTTAGCCTTATTTAAAATTCACTTTTTGATCTTACAGTTCATCTTTATCTTTCACATAACCTATGAAATATGTGCCAAAGAGGATAACCTTTTACATTTCTTTGAAAATATTGGTTTATTTTACAAACTTCTAGATTCATATTTTCTGCATCAATATGGAAGTTTTTTTCTCTCCAAAATACTTCACTACACCCAACACAAATACTCACATTCACACATTGAAAATGATATAGTATACAAGTCAATGTTTTCATTTTTTTTCTCTCTCATGTGCCATAGCATCAGCCGGAAAGCGAACCCGCTAACCCAGGACAACTGCTTGTAAAGCAGCCATCGCCGACCTCTCGACCACCAATGTTTTCATTTTGATAATAAAAATTGCATTATTTTCAAAATAATCACTAAAAAATAGCTCCATCTTTACAATTATAGCATTAAATACATCTTAAGTAATGAAATATATAAATTGTAACTCATTCTACTTTCATAAATTTTCTAAAATGAGTTAAACTTCCTGAAAAATGATCTTATAGAGATGTTTGATTCCTCATTTAGTGTTCTAATTTTTGTAATAATCTGAAGGCACAAAGCTATATCACTATAAAGACCTAAGATAAATCAATTATCTCCACTGTGACCATCCCTTCATGCAAAGAGGGGTGGGTTTAACCTTGTGTTAGATATAAGATGTAATCAAATTTTTGTTGAAAGATTTGGGCTTTAACTTTGTCATTGCTTTATATAATTTTCTAAAGATATTTAGATATTAATTGCTTAAAGAAAAAATAAACAAATTTCTAAAAATTACTAATTCTATAAATATAAACATCTACTCTTTAAATAATTATTTTTTATTTATTTATCTATAGTTTTAATCACTTTCAGTGAAAAAAAAATGATACAAATTGGGAAAAAACTATCTTATATTAAATGGAATGTTGTTGAACTTTATAAGTTAGAAGAAAAGATGAAGAGACAACTGATTTGAAAAGTGAATTTATACTTTGCTAAATAAAGGCATGCATATTGGAAGCACAATGGGAGATTTAAAAACAACACTGTAATAATTGATGGTATATCAGAAAGAATAGCAAATTTCTACTTAATGAAAAATGCCAAAATAAAATAATTCAAGTTTATGCATTAACAAACTCTCATTATGATAAAGAAAGAATGTTATGTGCATGTACAGATGATTTCTGATCAGATCAAACAATATTTTAAAATTGTCATGAGAGACTTCAGTGTCAGAAATAGAAAACAAACAAAAGATAACAACACTATAGTTAATGTAATTATGGAGATGAAATTGAAAAAAACATAGCTTATGGTAATGCAAAAAACAAACAAACTAGATATTATGAAGTTGTTTTTATTTTAAAAAAAATTGAAGATTATAAATTTCAAGATTATAATATGCTTAATCGATTCAGTAGAAGTGATCATGGATTAGTGAGATATAAAATATGCGATAAAGCAAAGCTAGAAAGATGAAAGATATTAAGAAAGACAATATTAATGATTAATATATCTAACTTCAATGACTTAAAACTAGATCTTAAAATTCATTTTATAATATTAACAGATTTGAGTAAGAATATATAATACTAAATATATATTAACTAAAATGAAAACCCTTTGATACCTCTTGGAGGCCTTAAAGGAACCAAGCAGGGCAAATTCCTAATGTTCACTCCATACATTCTTGTTATTGAAACTGTTATTACTATGTGATTATTCATATAGTATATGAACATGGATGGGCTGCTCACCAACACACATTAGCCAGTGTGGTGGAGTTTATTGGCTTTTTACCTCTGAGTTTAAGATCAAGAAACACCATGGTCTTTCTTTTCAGTTGCCTGATAAAGCAGAATGAATGTATGTGTAAATGATAAATATTTTTCCAATAGATATATACAATCATAATAGACAAAAAATAAATCATGATCATTATTCCCAGGATGCTGTACAATCACCAACCAAGGTAGTGTTTGGTGGCTGAAGGTAGAGGGTGCTAAGAATCTCATGGTTGTGAACCGGGCTGCCATTTGATGATAACTTTTTATTTAACTACTTACAACTGTAAATCACTTTCAAGTGAAGGATGGTTGCAAGAATTAGTAGAAGAACTGTCTTATATTAAATGTGACATTATTGGACTTTGTAAAGTTAGAAGAAAAGGTGAAGAAAAAATTGATTTAAAAAGTGGACATGTACTCTACTATAAAGGCATAAATATTGAAATGATAAGTGGAGTAAGTTTTATTATAAATAAAGAATGAAAGAGCAACATGATTGATGATGTATTGGACAGAGTGGCAAGATTAGTTATACAACTTAATAGCATATACCAAATGCAGATAATTCAGGGTTTATGCCCCAACAAATTCTCATAGTGATGAAGTAGTAGAAGATTTTTATATGGATGTACAAAAGGCTTTTGATCAGAGTAAACAACATTTTAAAATTGTTATGGGAGACTTTAATGCTAGAATTGGTAAACAAATGAAAGATGAAAGTGTTGTAGGTAATTTTGGTTATGGTAATAGAAATGAGAGAGGACATAGACTTGTGGAGTTTGCAGAAAAAGAAAAACTTTATATTATGAATTCTTTTTGTTTTAAGAAAAATGTTAAAGGGAAATAGACATGGAAGCATCCAAATGAAGGTACAGCAGAATTGGATTATATTTTGAGTAACAGAAAATACATATTTCAAGATTGTAATGTTCTTAATAAAATTGACACAGGAAATGATCATCGATTAATAAAATGTAAGATACATATTAATGCAAAACTAGAGAGACAAAAATTATTAACAAAAACAATATTTACAGTTGATATTCCTAATCTTCAGAAACATTCCAAAGAATTTAAATTAAAACTTACAAATCGGTTTCAAGTATTAGTAGATTTTGAACATGATTCAGATTTGAATAAAATTAATAAGAAAATAACTGATACACTTTTAAAAACTGCAACAAAGAGAGCTGGTAGAAAAAAGCAGCAATTGACCAATAAAATTTCTATTGAGATTAGAGAATTTATGAAGAAAAGGAATATGAAGATATACAAAAATGATTCATTAAAAAGAATTAAATACCTCAAATTTTATAAAATGGTGTGGAAAAGAATTAAAAATGATATAAGAAATTATAACTGTGAACTAGCAAGGAAAGCTGTAGAAAAGAAAAAAAGTCTCAAGAGT
This sequence comes from Epiperipatus broadwayi, assembly GCA_028023455.1. Taxonomy (NCBI): domain Eukaryota; kingdom Metazoa; phylum Onychophora; class Udeonychophora; order Euonychophora; family Peripatidae; genus Epiperipatus; species Epiperipatus broadwayi. Next base: position 1,229,582 of record JAQFVV010012548.1, read on the forward strand.
GTAAGACAACATTTTGGTATTGGTAGGAAATTTATATCTGCAATAAGAAAAAAGGATGGAATTATTACTAAAAAGAGAGATGACATCATGAAATGGGTAGAAGACTTCTATCAAGAATTATTTAGTAATAAAGAACAAGTATTTCCTATATCTATTATATCTGTCGAATTGTCCATAATTTTAAATGAAAAAGTGAGACATGCAATTAAATTTATGAAGAAAGGAAAGGTTCCAGGTAATGATGGAATTATAATTGATTTATTAAAAGAAGCAGATGAAGAAATAGAATTTTTTTTTTTAAACAAAGTTATACACCAAATGTCTAAATGATAAAGATGTACCAGATGATTGGAAGAAATTACAGATCTATCAGCCTTTTATCAGTTTTATACAAAATTTTTACCTAGATAATTACAACTCATCTACAGATATCACTGAATTTCCACCAACCAAAAGAACAAGCTGGATTTAAAAGTGGTTTTAGTAAAGTAGATCATATCCAGGTATTGAGAAAAGTTATAGAAAGGACAAATGAATATAAGTTGCCATTATGCTTTAGATTTGTACATTATGAAAAGGCATTTGATTCTATAAACATTTCCTCAGTGATTAAAGCATTGGATCATCAAGATATAAATCTGGATATTGTCATAGTTTAAAAAATATTTATAAAAATGCAACAGCAATAATTAGATTACATAATGATACTAGGAAAATCAACATTGAGAAGCATGTAAGACAGGGTGACTCCATATCTCCAAATTTTTTACAGCAGTGCTGCAAGAAGTATTTTGTGGATTAAAATGAGAGGCTAAAGAAATGAAAGTAAATGGAGATTATTTAACTCAGTTAGATTTTGCAGATGATGTAGTTGTTTTTTGCAAATACTGTTTTAGAGCTGCAGAAAATGTTGCAGGAGTTATAAGATGAAAGTAGGAATGTAGGATTAAAGATAAATGTTAAAAAGACGAAAGTAATGTTCAATGGATTTTCTCAAAATTTGAAAATAAAGATTGATTATGTTAAGTTAGAAGAAACTGACAGCTACAAATACATTGGTCAGATTATTAATACAGATGGAAACATAATGGATGAAATTAATCATAGAATTAAGCTTGGTTAGAATGCTTTGGATAGAAATAACTTTATACTAAAACGAAATATACCTATGTGCTTGAAAAGGAAGGTTTTTAATAAATGTGTTTTACTAGTTCTTACTTATGGATTTGATACTTGGACACTTAATAGAAGAGTGATCCAGAAACTTCAGATCACTCTAAAGTATGGAGAGATGCATGTTAGGAGTAACAAGAGATTGAATATGCAATATATGGGTAAGATAACAAACTGGTGTTACTGATGTCATTGAAAAAATTAAAAGACTGAAGTGGAGTTGGGCTGGACATATTTCTAGAAGAAATGGTAATAGATGGACAATTCAAATCTTAAACCAGATTCCAAGATATTGTAAAAGACCCAGAAAGAGACCACATGTGAGATGGATGGATGAAATAAGAAAATATGCAGGCGTGATGTGAAGAAGAGAAGCTAAAGATCAGAGAAGATGGATTGAACTTGGAGAGACCATTCTGCAGTGAATTGATAATGGTTGATGATGATGATTAAGAAATTCTACAATACAATGAATTAATATAGCAATTCATCATTAAATATTTAACTCAAACAAGGAAATATATAGAAAAAAGGAATACACTATATATGAATCACTTTAAAATGATTTGCTTAGAAGTAATGAATATCTGAAATTGTGTCAAATGATATGAAAAAAGGTTAATAATAACATAAATTGTGACAAAGCATGAATAGATATAGAAGAAAAAATGTTCCGAAGGAAAAAATATTTCAGCAATAAGGAAAGATCATCCTTCAATTGAAAAAGAGGAATGATATCATAAAATGTCTGAAAAAATTCCACAAACAACTAGGTAGTTAAACTCATTTAAAAAATAAATTAACCTTTACAATGAAGACAACTTTTGAGATCTTAAATATTTTAAATAAAAAAATGAGGCTAAAAATTAAATTTCTAAAAAAAAAAGTGGAATAACTCAAGGAAATGTTGAAAATATTTTAAAAGAAGCAGATGAACAAACTGTTGGCAAGTCTAGCAATTGAAAATATGCTATACTGCTAAGAAAGATGAAAAGAAAAATATTAGAAATTGCAGACCATCAGTCTTTTATATAGCTTCAATTCAATCTAACTGCTATAAAAATTGAATTCAAAATAATCAAAAGACTAAAGTGGATTTAAAAGTAGCCCACATATTAATAGAAATTAAAGACAAACCAATGAATATTAACTGGCACTTTGCTTTAGTTTGTAAATCATGAAAATACACTTTGATTCTATAAGCATTTGGGTAATGATTTAAGCTTTGGCTCACCTAGACAGAGAATCAGGATATGGTCAAATATTTTTTAGAATTTATCAAAATGATGTAACGATGATTATTTGATTATATGATAGCACTAAAAAAATTATCAGTGATAAAAGTGTATATGATAGGGTGCTTCAATTTTTTCAAAATATTTTAAAGAAATTGTGTAGAAAAAAAAAAAGAATAAAACTAAATCATATAAATTTTGAAAATAATATGTCAAAGCTTCAGGAAATGTTAAAAAGCTATGAATGAAAGCAAGAAAATAAGGCGAAAGTTAAATGCTAAAAAAAGAGTTAGACAATATTCAAAGCCTTTCAAAGAAGGAGAAATGAAAGAAAGAGACAACTATAAAGACTTTAATCCTTTTTCTAATACAAATAAAATCATGATTGATAAATTAATCATAGAATTAAACATGGAGAAAATGATTTTGTTAGATATTAAAAGGATATATGTGCTTGAAAATAAAGAATTTTAATAACTGTGTTTTATCACTACTTATATTATATATAGAGCTCGCAAATAAGCTCTTAACAAACTTTGCAGAATATCCCCAACCCAGACCAGTTTTTGCTACTAGCTTCCTCAGTGAGGTGCTAGAATATTCAAGCATGTATGGATCTAATATTTGAGTACTTATTTGAAGAGCAAGACAAAGATTATAAACCACACCACAAAGTATGGAAAGATATATGATGGAGTACCAAGAGAAATCAGAAATGAATTGCATACATAAGACATCAAATTTATATCAATGATATCACTCAAAGATTTAATAGGCTCCAAATGGGTAGAGACAGACTTCATTAGAAATTATGACAATAAAAAATAAAATGGATTCAAAAGATTTAGAAAATTAAAAAGAGACAATACATGAGAAGGATTGATAAAAAAAACTGCTGGAATCATGTGAGAAAAGAACCCATGGATTGGAAAAACTGAACCAATGGAGAAACATTCATTCTACAGTGGATTAATAATAATTGTAAATGTTGTTGAAGATGATAATAACAGAGCAACTGACCAAGCACTACTATATGAATGCTGTTGGAGGTAATTGCCATTGTCTGTCATCTCCTTGAACAATTTATTTCAGTAATAAAGAATCTAAAATTTTGAAAACCTCTTTAGTAGTTGAAAACAGGTCTGTGGGATAATGAAGGAATTTTTCATCATTTGGGCTCAGAGTGGGGGGAAAAGAAGCCAATTCTGATTCCATATCTAAAAATGTATTGAAAATAATTAAAACTTATACTAAAACCACACAAGCATTAAAAATACTATATCTATACTTTTCTCCAAAATATAAAATACAGGGAATCATCAATTACAATCACATAAAATTTTGTATTGCATGTAGCTCATATGGATCAACACAAAAACGTGAGTAAAGTTTTACAATAACAAAAATGAGTTTGTCTTTATGTTGCATAATTAAATTTATTAAAAATATACATATATATTTATTATGCTATAAACTATTACAAATACAGAAATCAGAATCGGAATTAGAAGTAAAAAAAAAAAAAGAGAGAGAGAGGGAATTAGATTCATGAATTTTGATTTTGACTCTACAGTACTGATTAAAAAAAGTGAGGATGGTTATTAAAACATAAACTCTTTTTTTTTTCTAGTAGAAATAAATGAAAGCATTTGAAAAGATGTTTTATCATTCCATATTAAAATATATATACATACATATATACAACTTTGTTTTACATAATAGTTGTTGTAAACTTAATCTTCAGACTCTAAACTGAAACAAAAATTCTAAGTAATATATATATGTTTCTTGGAAATAGTAAAAAAAAAAAGATTCATATTCAAATTACCATCAATCTGGCATTAGCATAATCATTACAACGATTAAAAATTTTTTTAAAGAAAGATGGACCAGGCCCAGTATTCCAGAAAATAATCTAATTTTAGATGGGTTGATGAGATTCAAAATATTTTCGGAATTATTATAAGAACAAAAAGATTATAATATATTTTTATACCAGATGTATTCAAGAAACTACTGTAAAACATGGACTAGTGCCTACAGTGAATAATATATTTTCACATAAAAGTTACACTATAATGTCCTACTTATTTTTTATGATTAGAACATTGGCAATCATTTAGCATGTCCCAAAGCATAATTTATTTTAATGTCTATCTAATAATATTTATTTACTTATCAATCCATTATGGCGAACTATCGGGATTGAATGTGAGCCAGAAAAAATACTAATCTTACTTGAGAATTTTCAACTGCCTGAAAATAATTTTCTAAGTTAGATTTGAACTTTAATTCATGCGGCAAGAGTGTTTGTGTTGCTCATTGGTAAAAATATAGACTCGAAAGATAAAGTTCGTAATCGATTTCTAAATTAAAAAAATCGTTTGGACAAATATTGGATTTACTGTGCTCACCCTGTTACGTGTTTGAACTTCACAATCACCTAAGCGAGTGATCATATGGTTAATATTTATATTACAACATTATCAATCTCTTAGAGCAATATTAATGGCTGATTAATTATTTGTACGCAAACACATAATATATATATATATATAAGTAGACACTCAAAACAATTACAAGTATTTTAAAACTATTTAATGATAAATAGTTCTTTTATTTAAAACTATTTTCTTTCTTTCTAATTAAAGAATAAAGATTCAGCAATTGACTAAAATGCAGTCTATTAGTTTTCATTACAAATCACAACATCATTGATTAATTGTTGGAGTGCCTCACGACGATGGTGGTTGCAAAAATCTCACCTGACTTTGTTTTCATTCTATTTATACACTGTTTTCCTTGCTATTGAGTTTATTTGAAATAAGCGCCATCAGAGGGGGGTTAGATATTTATCCAAGCTACTAAACTTGTATAGAATCTTACTAACTCCGGATCGAGTTCGGCAGGTGTGACGATGAGTGATGGGTCGGGATTGGCGAGATTTATATCGTAACAGACACGGGAAAATCTATTAATTGTCTTCATGTGGCGTCGGTGGGTGGTCGAGAAGGGCCGGTAACCCTGGGCTTTAAAAGATAAGTCACTTTAGATTGGCACAAGAGGGGAAAAACAATAATTCACAGCTCACCATACGACATATTTTATGAAGTGAAATGGCCCTTGATCAATTTTTCTTTTCAATTATTTTTGTTGTAGAAATATTTTGCTGTTAAACCTTTAGGCATATGATCGTGATGAATTAGTTGCAGACTTTATTAATATTTAATTATTCAAATTAGAACAAAGAAAGAAAGAAAAAAGGAATCATTACTAATTTTCAGCACACTATACCAACGTTAAGTTGCACACACACAAAAAAAAAGTCAGTTATTTAATATCTAATAAATTATATGATTTATAAACTACTGAATAATAATTTTATATTTCATTCTTTTTCTGCATTAATAACCTCTTATACAGTTTACTCCTTCACTAAACTATTACTATTTTATGCACAATTTATTGACCCTATCTATCGATGCAAAATATACATACGTTAATACATCTTCGAAACTGTTCTTCAATTTATATAAAAGAAAGGCTCCCACCCGTCCCTGAAAAACTTCTTGCAGTTACTTAGCGTCGCTGCACGTTTATAACCCTCTGACCAATCTATTGTTTAATAAGCACGTTAGGTAACGTTCTTTTTCTTTTACATCCCTTTCCCCAGTTAATTCAAACTTTTTTAGAATAGTTAACCGATAGAACTGATTGTAATTATATTTTAAAACCTATACCTGCTTTATGAGAAAAGCTGTGTGCACATACTTATTCGTACCGAATTTCATTTTGTGAGAAAAGGGGGAATTAAAATTAGCGTCTTTCTCATAGTTTTAAAAACTGTGGGTCAGCCTATAATTACGTACTAGTCGAACAAAAATATTGCCTGCAAATATGAAAAGATATTCGATGAATAAAAACACAATTTAATTTTCTCCCCCGAAAAAATATCCATTTTATAATCATCAGGTAAGAATATTAATTACTTTAATTTTTTAAAGATAAATAATTTATTGGAATGTGACTATTTAAAAAACGGGCTATACGTGTTTTATTGTTACAATTTTTTTTTTTAAAAAAAACCTATTCATTCTTTAGTTGTTTGTATATTTACGTGTTTCATTTTTTTTTTTATAAAATAGCATTTAAAAAAAAAAAAAGAGAATAAATAAAATCATCCTTCAACCCTATATATTTGGAATGATTTGGTTTTTGAATAAAGTAACGTTCATTAGTATATCAAATAATTGTTTGGTTTCAAACTGTTAATTTTTATTAGATTCTTGTAAAAAAAAAAAAAAAAAGTATTTAGTTATTATATTTTGAATGCTTTTAAACTTTTTATTGTAATGGTCATATTATTTTCTTAAAGTTCTATATATTTAAGTATATATAATGTGTGCCTAATATGTGACTGTGTTTGTGCGTGTGTATATATATAAGGGAATTAATTCACGTGTTTATTATTCTAAAACAAAATGGTGTTATTTGCATCAGAAGTTGGAATTACTCTTAAAATTGTGGTGATACATCATTTACCGCTATATAATCTGTTGCGTTACAAATGATAACTCCTCAACAAAAAGCTTTATTATTTTTTTTTTATATATATACGTGATTTTTTTAGATGAACTATATGATATTGATATAATTTACGTTTAGTCTAGATTTCAGAATTTGGCTTGCCATTAAATGCAACAATCATCCTATTTATTAGAAGATAAAGTAAACAAAGAATGTACGGAGATAATAAGAACTTTAAGAGTTGCCCAGACAATATCTTGATTTTAATAATGATTATATGGTGTTTATAATTTTAAAATTTAAAACTGTATAAGGTATTCTAGCAATGCAGACTTATTATTTCTTAATAAATATATAAAAATATATCACTATTTGGAAATTCCCATGTATTTTTATGTGTACTACGTTTACACATTTAAACTGATTATTTCTTAGTAAATATGAAAGAATATAGATATTGTGAAATTTTGTGCGTGTGCCTATAATTTTTAATTTGGTAAACTATGTTCATTAACTAAATGGTGAATCATTAAGAATGCTTTAGCATTAGATAAGTAATAACATATCGGCTGAGAATTTAGGGCAACATGTAGAATTGAGACTACTTTTATTTAATATTTATATCTGATTAAAGAGAAAGTACATTATGTGTAAATTTAATATAATCCAGGCTTTTATCAATGAATTTAATGCATTACTGATAAACGTGTAGGAACTACAAGCAAATAAATGAAAGAACATAAAATTATTATTAAGAAGAAATGGCACCCAAAGTCCTGTAATAGGATTAACATTTCTATTTTTCATGCTCACAACTTGGGGTTTGACTTCAGGCCTATTGCATTTTAAATGTTTTTAGGCCACAAGCAGTTTTATGATTTTTCTTTCAGGTAGACAGCCAATAACCAACTTAGCTATTAGCTAGAGGGTAAAAGTCTCAACATTAATTTGGATTGATCAGATGAATATCAGTGAGTTGAATTTTTAAAAATACATGATCTTCATTATTGGTGGAAGAGAGATCATATTATTTTCTTTATATGGTTTATCTTTAATTTTCACATTCAAAGCAAACAAAATAAATCATAATTCTTACTAAACATTACATATATAATGATGCTTGTCTAAAGCTCTGCATGGTTTAATGCAGTGGTAGAATGGCAGACTCTGAGACTTAAGACCCACGGATTGTGCCCAATTTTATAACTTCCTGCACATTTGATTTATTTATTTTATAATTTCATTAAAATGTATCCTCATTTTTAACTTTTAATTTCTAGTACAGCTAATTATATCTGATATTGATAACAATTTTTTATTTCAATAACTCATTTGTAACAATGCTTTTTAATCCTTTTTCATAAGGCTGATAGATACTTTTTGTCGTGTGTGTATATATATACATTTGTAGGTATAAACTTTTAAACATGTTAGTAGATAACTCTTTACTTAATACTTCTTCTTATGTTAAAAAAATACAGAAAAAGGAATTAAGTATATTTGTTCTATTTAGATTCCTTATTTGTTTTGAGATTTCTTGCTTAATTAAGTTGAGTTTTAATATAAGTTGATTTTTAATCATTATGACATGGTAATATGAAAATATTTTTTTAATAAATAAACGAACTCTATAATATATCACAAGAGCATGAGACAAACAGTGTTACAACTACTACCAAGTGATAATATTTAATCATCATTGGTAATAACCAGTGCTTGTCACATTCTTCATATAATTTTTTTCTATCACTTCAAATTTAGAAATGCATTTAATAATGAAATCTTTTAGATCCTTATATGCACTTAGAAACATAAAATTGCCACTTTATAATATTGATGTCAATAGAATTACAACTTATAAATAAAAATTAAGCAAGCTTACTTCTATATTTAAAGAACACTCATTATCTTTGTTTATATAAAAAGATTAAAATTTTTCAAAATAAATAAGTGAAAGGTTTTATAATTGAATAAAGAAAATAAAATAGAAATCAAAAATTGAAATAATATAATGCTAAATATCGTAATATTAATATATTATACTACATGACATTTTGATTAACCATCACATATAGGTGTATACACTTATGTAAATATATACTGATACATTTATTCAGTATAGAAAAATTGGAAAAACTTTTTTCTACAATTATGTTACCAGAAAATAATTAGTTTTCTTTATAATAACAAAAATACAAATTTGCAATTTAATTAAATAATCAATCAAAATAAGATTGAAATAAACAACTATTAATAACTATTATAATATTTATCAAACCGGCTTTTGTAGACAAATAAATTGTATTGAATATTTGACCATTATAGTAATTGTAATGTAATTATATAAAATTAATAATGTTGAATGCAATTATCGTATCTTTAATACTTATAATAAAACAATAAAATTAAGGTCATCTAAAATTATATGGTAGTTCTATGAAACCATAATATTCTGAACCTCAATATTTATAATTATCGCTCAAGTTTTTGTTGGATGGCACTAGATTGTTTAAGCTATTTGTTATTCAAAATTTACTTTTTAGCCACTAGTTATTATATTAACATCTAAAATCTTGTTTCACATTTAACTAAATAGAGTGTTCTTTGATATTTTGTTTCATGGCTCTTTATTATAATAGTCTGTAATTAATTGTATATGTTTGTAAAACAAATGCTTAAGTTCCTCAATATATGCCTGTTAATTATAAATAAAAACATATTTAAATAATTGCATTTATATATATCTTTCACACTCTCAAATAAAATGGAGGATTCATATATCCTCCATTTTTAAAAATAACATATTTGTAGGTCTGTTATTGGTTATAAAAAAGCATCACATTTGTTAAGTTATGCAAATTTATTATTTTAACATTTTCAAATAATGTATTCAATATCTGCTGTGTGTATATGATTTTGGATGATTCTAATTTGTGACTGATATATGTTAGGTAAAAAAGGGGTTTCTGTAGCCCCAGGATTGTAGTCTTGGTAGTATCCATAGTTTTACTTTTTAATAATTAGTTATTACATTATCTTAAACATTACATTACTTTTAGCTCTGGTGCTACATTTTTATAATAAGTAATTTAAAATCACAGTTTTAGGAACATACATGAATATCTATTAAATGTTATTGCTAGTGTCATTATTCTTCTTTATTATATTATTTTAATATTATGATGTATATCTATTAAGTTTTTTTGATCCATAAAAGTTCAAATTTCAAGGAATGATTTTTATTATTATATAACATTTCCTTAGATAATTTTATATTTTTGTAAATATTATCTCATAATATTAACAACCATATACCTTGAAACTTTATCATTAATATCATGATATAATCAACAAATGCTATATATTCAATACTTATATATATATGAATAAACTATATTTTTATTTAAAAACAAGTCTATTTGAAAATAAGATATCTTTAACAGGAATAGATATTAGTGATTAATAAAAAGTGTGAGTTATAATTATTAGTATTTAAAGATAGCAAGAACAAAATCCAATAGAATGAACTAGCAATAAATAAACCATATGTAAACTTTATTTTGAAGTAGTAGTAATGAATTTATTCTTTAAATCTGAATTTGAAACATTGTTTCTTATGGAGAACTTTTAAGAATGTGCTTAGGCATTTAACACTGCCATATGAAATGATTTGAATAACACAAAAACTTTTGGATTATTGTAGTGAAGCTATACATTTCTATATTTTAATTGTTTCTGTATTTACTGCTGCATTACAAGCTGAAATAATATTACATATTTAGCTTGTAGAAAAACCAATAAAATAAGTATTGCAAGAACAGTTTTCATTTTTATTTAATTTTTGTATCCATTAAGTCATTCATAAACAAATATGACTTTTCCTGAAGAATAAAAAAAACAACAAGAAGGACAAAAAAAAAGTTAAGGATGGGTTTTGTGACGACTATAAAACCATCTTAGAACACAAACCCATTCATGCATATCATATGCTGATCTGTTTGATATCTTTCAATCCTGCCTTTTTAAACAGTTTCTGCTGCAAACTTTTTTGGAAAATGTCAAGATCTTTTCTAATTATAACTCTCCATTGTTATCAGTCTTTGGTCATATTCTCCTAATGAAAACAAATAATATTACATCTTTTAGAATATTTTAAGATAGTCTTTGGAACCTATATGAGATCTGCTTTTCACATAAAAATTATGTTCAAGATGTTTATAAAAATATTTTTAGGAAATTTGTTACTAGTGATGTACTTACATTTCCAATTTGACTAAAATGTATCTTTACAATAATAACAGATTCAGTATTTTCTCACCCAGAAAGTTAAAGAACTTACTAATTCTTTGTTCATGCTGCTTATGATCTCATTTTCAAAATTGTACACATTTCAAATGTATTTTTTGTAATAATTTTATGTTGTGATAATATGAAATACATGTTTTACTTCTACCCAATAAATTTGACTATCTATCTATCTATCTATCTATCTATCTATCTATCTATCTATCTATCTATCTATCTATATATATATATAGTAACAGAATTTAATAGCTCCACAGATTTGGGTGTCATTTGTAACAGAATAAAAACGTGGGCCATGAAAGAATGGTCCTGGTTTAATAAGTCCCCACAAATTATAGTGTCATTTGTAATAGAATGAAAATAATAAACTAAAGTGAATATCAATCAATGAATAACAATCTAACACTTAAGTCAACACAATGATAATAATCTTTGTTGTAATCTCATAGATTCAGACAGCATTTATAATGAATAGAAAACAAAATTATTATTTCAAGCTATCCTAAAATATGAGCATTATTTGCAAAGATAAAGCAATAAAACCAAACATCTTTATCTTATAAACAATGATATCTGCCTATTATATAAACCACTTATAATGTAATGAAAATAATGACAAAGAATTAGACCGATAAATTATGAATCAAATCACTTTATACTAATACCAACTTATGCTAAAAATTAAACTTTATTTATATTTAAATGAAATAATTCGTGGATGGATGAGATAATAATTTTAATATGCTCTACAAACCTAAAATATCAATGACATCTAAATAAATACATGAATAAATAATTGATTTTCAATTACAACTAAATAAAATAAAAGTACTGCTAACTCAGCCATGCTATTCCACTAATATCAATATATTTTTATTAATTAATTTAATTATAATAAGATTAAATACTTAGTAATAATCCAATATACCTTTTCACTTTCACCAACTTAAAATACTATCAAATAAAATCTTCCTATTAATTAATATTAAATTTTACAATATCCAATCACATCAATATATAAAATAAATGATAGATTCCTATTTGATGCTTACTCAAACACAATTGACAAATGTGATATCCAATTACTTGTCAGGTTAATAAAGCTAGGTTGTTAAAACTTTAAACTATAATTATCAAAACATATGACAGATTATTGATGCTTACTATAATCAAATATTAAAATGTAATATCTAAACTGAATTTATAGGCCACATCAATGAATTCTAAACATAATTAAAGCAAATCTCTAATTTGCAACAGAATAAAATATATTATTACCAACTGAATAAGATTACAATATTTATACTGACTTAATAATTTTCATTTTAATCAATAATGGTTTAAAATAAAATATGCAAGCATCTAATTGCAATCACTTTTACTTATCTTCAATAATTAGTATTTTGTATCTTTATCAATCATCAGATCAATTCATATATAATTTTATCTTAATATAACTTACTTGTTATTAATAAAATAACTACAGTAAACTTCTAATTACTTATTAAATATTTAAGAATGTCAAATCAATTAATTTATTGCTATATAAAAATCTATATATCAAATAATAATCATTACATTTAATGCAAAGAAAATGCTATGTAATTATATTCTCTTAGCTGTTTTATATTTTGACTTCCAAACTATTTTAACTGCTTCTAAGGAATTATGTGGTATGGTCAATTTGTGGATAGTATCTTATCCAAATACTATTAATTAATAAGTTTACATTGTAAAATTGAATGACAATTAAATACTTGTTTTAAATGAATTCAAAATTTATTAACAAATGAATAAAAATTAAGTGATAATATATATGTTAATTCTAATATTTTCACAGATAAATGATGACTTCATATTATAATTATTTTTGGGATATTCCATATAGTACAATAGCTAAAAAAACTATCCTTTCAGTACAATAACAAATACCTTCCTCAGAGAGTACTCTTTCTCAAATCATAGGAAGGCATGTGAAATTTAAAATCATTATTTTAATATTTTTTTATCCCCATGTTTCAATTCTATTGGTTGAGAAGTTTTAAAAATTAGTTTGTCTTCCAATAGCTTATTCCAAATGTTAATTTTCTTTAATTGACATCTTTCATTCAAACTCTTGGGCTTTTTAAAAATCTCTATAGCTTCTCTTAGCAATTTCAAATGTTAAAAATCTCTATAGCTTCTCTTAGCAATTTTTGGTCTTATTGTTTAATTTTTACTAGAATATTATCAAAATTGATATCATGATTAGTTAATTTTATATGAGAATAAGTAGCCAATGAATTGGGTTTTCCTCTGACTTCCAGAATTCGTTCTTCTTTTTAATGTTTATTCTATGATTAGTCTGTCCAATATATGAATGTGAACAGACCCTACATGGAATTTCATATACACCATGATACTCCAAAGAAATTTTGTCTTTAGGAAGTGGAAATATTTCATTATTTTTTTAAAGGTAGTGTAAACTGTGTGAATATTATTTTTCCTTAGAATGTTACTAATTTTATCAGTTACTTCTTTTATATATGGAAAAATTGTCTTAATTTCAGATATATCAAAATATTTTTTTCTTTTTATATGAAAAAGCTCTATTGTAACTAAAACCATTATTAAGAAGCATTTTATTAGTAGCAGAAATGTCCTGGAGAAAATGGTTATCATCAGACATTTCTGCTATTAATAAAATGCTTCTTAATGGTTTTAGTTATAGCATTATTAATAGAGCTTTTTCACATAAAAAGAAAAAAGATTTTGATACATCTGAAATTAAGACAATTTTTCCATATATAAAAGGAGTAACTGAGAAAATTTGTAACATTCTAAGGAAAAATAATATTCACACAGTTTACACTACCTTTAAAAAAATTAATAAAATATTTCCACTTCCTAAAGATAAAATTTCTTTGGAGTGTCATGGTGTATATGAAATTCCATGTAGGGTCTGTTCACATTTATATATTGGACAGACTAATCGTAGAATAAATATTAAAAGGAAGAACACATTCTGAAAGTCAGAAGAAAACCCAATTCATTGGCTATTTATTCTCATATAAAATTAAATAACCATGATATCAATTTTGATAATATTCTAGTAAAAATAGAGATTGCTAAGAGAAGCTATAGAGATTTTTAAAAGGCCCAAGAGTTTGAATTGAAGATGTGAATTAAAAAAAATTAACAACATTTGGAAGAAGCTATTGGAAGACAAGGTAATTTTTAAAACTTCTCAACCAATAGAATTTATATATGAGGAGAAAGGAAAAGATAAAAATAATGATTTTAAATCTCACACACTTTCTATGATTTGAGAAAGAGGACACTCTGAGGAAGGTATTTGTTATTAAACTAAAACATCAGTTTTTTTTTAGCTATTTTACTATACAAAATATTCCAAAAATAATTATAATATGAAGTTATATGTATGGGAAATAAAGTAATTAATGGTAATAGTTGATTAGATGCACATGCTGCTTGATGATATTGTTGCTATGCAAAAAGTATAAAAAATGGACATTCCCAGGCCATATTTTTGGGGGGATTTTCTTTCTTTTTTCTTATAAAAAAAAAATCAAACACAGAATTTTTAATTTTTAAATATTTTCTTTTATTAACTTCAACAAATTTACAAAAATAAAAATCAATCACAGAATTTTTACTTTTTGAATGGCTTTTTTTTATTAACATCAATAAATTTTCAACTTATTACTGTTGTTTTTTTTTTTTTTGATTGTTTTTTTTTTAAAAAAAAGTAAAATCAACAAATATCAAACTCAGTCCGCTTTTTTTATTATCATCAAAAAATTTTCAACTTATTACCATTGTTTTTTTTTTTTTTTGGGGGGGGGGGGATTTTTTTTTTTACTAAAAAATAAAATCAATGAATGTAAAACTTCATACGCTTTTTTTTTTTGTTTTTGAAACTTATTACTCTTTTTTTTTTGGTTCCACTTTTTTGGAAAACAGCATCAACAAATTTAAAAATTATTACACTTTTTTTTTTGGTTACATTTTTTTTTTAAATAACAGCTACAAATTTAAAACTTATTAGGCTATTTTTTTTGGGTTCCGCCTTTTTAAAAAAAAATTACTTCAACAAATTTAAACCTTATTATGGTTTCTTTTTTTTTTTTTGCTATAAAGATCAACAAATTAAAAACACAGTTGTTCATGGTTCCACTAATATATCATCAGATGTATAGCTTGAACAAATGGTATTCTGAACCCGCCAAACCAAGTTAGCTTCTGTTGTCGGTAAATGGGTTTTCCTGTGCCATGTTGTTGGTCTCATTGAGTTTATGGAGAATTCATTATTTGTCACATTAGCCAGTTCAAACTATGTTCAGACATACTGCTTGACAAAGTTTTGCACCTTAAAAGTTGACTATGTAAGTGTGTAAACCCTACGATAATTATTGGTTAGTCGAATTGTGGTGATTTCAATAAAAAAAAATCCTTTACAATTAACGATTTTTATATAATTGAGAGACACACACATCCTCACTTGAGACCGTAAATAAGTGTGAAGTGGGAGAATTTGCATTAATAATTTAGTGTGATGCAACAATGCATCCTGCAATGTATAGTACAATAGAACTGTTGTATACACATAATGCAAGGCCACATATAAAAGGCATTTTTATGTGTTTTAGCACATAAAATATGGACAGCTGTGTAAATGGCATATTTATGTGTTTTAGCACATAAATCATGCCATCAAATGGCCTGGGTGTCTAATAAACAAATACCGCATTAACATTTAAAATTTATACATATGATCCAATTATGCCTTATGCAATAGGTTCACAGTTGAAATTGTTTTTTAAATCAGTAGGTGATTGTATATCAACACTTATCAAATGCTAAATCTAAAGTATATATTTATGTGACACAAACATATTTTAATACAGATACGCCTCTTCAAAACATAAGCAAGTCAAGAATATTCTTAATCTTTATATATAAAAATAATAGTTAATTGAAATCAAAATATATTAAAGATGAATCTACCCATTCATTCACATTATATCAAGAAATACTTGAAATTAATTTATAATCAGTGAATAAGGAGATAAATATTTTCAAATTAAAAATCATAATTACTGAGCCACAAAAATAAATTTGAATTTAGAAAAATGTAATTCTCTTATATTTTAAGCATGTAAAATAAAACTCAACTTAAATTTTACTACCGTTTATATTGATAAACACTATACAGTTATATATATCAAAATAATAATAATAATATATTAAACAATCTGATTCATCGTCCTCAAATGTGACATTTCCAAAATAGTACCATAGTTCTAGGGTCTATTTCTTGAACCATGATCGGATGATATTTTATTATTCCAGAAAAATAGAAAGATTTATGAAAAGCTATTAGTTTCAAAGCACAATTTATGAGTTTCAATCTGTTGTAATACAGATATTACGTTCTTTAAAAGGTATCTGATTCATAAAATATAACTGAATAGATGCTAATTTCATCCATGTTGATGCAATGGAAACTGAACCCAATTTTATCTTGCATATAAATAATTAATCAATCTCATAGAATGATAAAGCAGATGAAAATAATCATTGCGTATGTTCTTATGTTGTTAGCATTTATATCTCATCCTTAAAAAGTAAGTAATATCCATTTTTAAAGCAAAAAAATATTCTGATGGTTTTTTAAAATGCTATGAATTATTTTTCTTCTTCAACAAATTGTCGGCCTCTCATAAATTCCTAATAAATCTGTCCAATTAATGGACAAATACTACTGCTTCCACCCCATCATTCTATCCAGTTGATGCTTCTATTGAAGCCAAGACACAAAAAAGTGAGTTTAAACTATTTTGTCCTATTTATAAATGTTTTAATTGATGTCAGAGAAAGTATAGCAATGCTCTGCCATAACTCTTTGGTCAATTTCATCTAGTATTTTATAAATATATATCTTATTACAGAATAATAATAACAAATAAACATATATATTTTATAATTTATTACGCATATAATATACAACACTTGCATTTTAAAATACCAATAATATTCTTTCACTATTAACTTAAACTAAACAATTTAGATCACATTCTTTCATACTATAATGAAACATGCTTTTACACATACTTTTCAACACAATATTATACAAATAAAATAAATGTACTTGAGACATTAAACATTTAGGTATATTATTTGTAAAAATGCAGTAATGAAAATATATATAATACAGGAAAATAATAATTTTATCAAGACTATAAACTATTATTTACACATTCATTTTTAAAATGAGTAAAGTCAATTTACAATTTTTATACTAGAATTAATAAATGTTTCTTTCTCAAATATTATTGTTGTCATAGCAACATATTCTAATGCTTCCAAAGTTAATATATTTAGTGTTAAAATCAAATCAAAAAAAAATTACAATTGACATTACACCACATATTGAAATATATTTCAAATTTTAGTATTGTACAACATATATATATATATATATGTTAATAAAATTACCCCAAATTCATAACTAAACCAGACTAGCCAAAGAAAATAAACTCTAAAACACAACCAATGGTTTCACTGCTACAAGTAGACTTTTCAAGTGTAAAGGAATAAAAGAAACCAACAAATTTATATAAAATATTACCCACAATTCCACATACATTTTTAATATTAAAATAACTTTTAAACAAGTTAATTGCTTCAGAATCATAAATTTTTAATAATTATTCTTTTTTTAATTTCATTTCTTTTAAAGAAAACAACCTTAACATCATCAAACTTAATAGTATGATTGTATTTATATATTGAATTATTTCCATCATCTAATATAAGTATTGAACATCTTTAAAAATATTTAACTTTATTTAAATATTCCAAATTCATTCAACTGTTAATAATAGTACACAGGTTAATATATGTGTAACATTTTGAGAGATATTATTCTCTCCTCTTCTTTAGGTGTTGCTAGCTAAATTGAACCTGAACCCATAGTTTCTTGAATATTGAATTTTAAAGTAGCACTCTAACCAACTGAGCCATCCTGCCAGTCAGTAGAAATTTCATATAATTATCTATTAGGTTCCTCCTGGTTTCTCCACTTTTTCCTAAGAGCAAAGTTAATTAGTGATTTCCTTACAATCACACTAGGTTGACTTATGGGATTGTTTGCCTTTGTCATGTGAGTAGCTTCTTTAAATTTTTTTCTTTGTACCTTTTCTTCTCTATCCAATATTTTTGTATTTTCCTAATTTTACATATGCTCATTGATACATACATGGTCTGCTACTTTGAACACATCTGTTTTCTCTCTTCTAAACATTAGTTTGTGTTCTTGCAAGCACTTTTCAATGGGACAAATGGTCTCACCAATATACATTCTTTCACATAGATGCATTGTTTTCTTTTTAGCATTTAAGTTTTGCCTTGTAGATGTTAGAATTCCTCTTAGAGTGGTATGACTCTGGAAAGCTGTTTTGATGTTGTTATACTGATTGCAGATTTTCTTTAATTTGTCTGCTATTTTTGGTATGTATGGCTACACTACAGTACCAATAATAGTGTTTTCTTTTGATAGTTCTTTTTGTTTTCTATTTATGGTTTTTTTAATAATAGCTGATGATAACCATCATTTTCATAAGATTTTGTTTTATATAGATATTTTTTTAATTTGCTGCTTTTTGAACAAACTTCTTGTACTCTGTTCCATAGTGATAGCATAACTCCATATTTTGTGTTTCTTGTGTGATTCAATGTATAGGCTAAGTATTTTCCTGTATGTGTGGATTTTTGGTAAATTGTAGTTTTGATTTTGCCATAAAGGAGTCTTGTCACAAAAACATCTAAGAATGCCAATTTTTGTTTTTGTTCTGATTCTGTTGTAAATTTAATTGATATGTTTCCAGAAAGTTTGTAGTAGTGCAATAAATGTCTCATTTACATAGCAAAGCCAAACTTTAGATGGATATAGAGTAGTTTTTATGGCTATGGTTTCAAGTTCTTCCATATAAATATTGCTAATTAGGAATGACAATGGTGAGCTTATAGTCATTCCTTGATTTCATTTGAAGAATTCTGTCTTATATTGAAAATAGGTTGTCATTATGCAGAATGTTAATAGTGCCTTTATACTATCAATATGAAGAGTTGTTCTGGTTTGTAAGCTATTATCAGCATTTAATTGTTTCCTTACAATAGACAATACTTCTTCATATAGTACATTTGTATATAAAATTATCAGATCAAAGCTTTCCAGTAAGTCAGTTCTTTCAATTTTCATGTTTTTGATTAATTCTATAAAGTGTCTACAATCCCTGACAAGGGATTTGGGTCATGTATGCCACTTTGAGAAGAAACTTTGACAAATTTTGGTAAGGTGAATTTCTAGGACTAACAATAGGCCTTAATGGAACATCAGCATTATGGATTTTAGATATCCCATAAAGATGAGGAATTTTTCTGAATTATATTGTTATTTTTACTTTTTTCTGAATCACTGAAGTACCTGTGATGCTTTCTGAGTAATGCTTGTAACTTTGTAAGTTCTTGTATTTTATTGTCATAATCAGTTGTATCCATTACAACTGTTGTATTGCCTTTGTCAGCAGTGAGAATAATTACAGATTTATCTATTTTGAGAGATTTAATTGCTTTCTTCTCACCATAGGATATGTTTGACTTCAATTTTTGTTGCTTGTCAAGTATTCTTTTTATTCTGCAGCATAATTCTGCTGCTTCTTCTAAAGGCAATTTTTGAGTAACTTCCTTGGTGGCTGGCATTATATCTAATAAAGAGATATTAGATGGAGTTATGACAAAGTTTAATCTTTTTTCAATAACAAAAATTTCAGTATTTGTTAGAACATTTATTTAACACAACCACAAATGTGACAAATAAAATCATCCTTTCATTATTTTTTTTCAATAGACAAAACAAAAAAAAATGCTGAAAGATTCAAATATCTTAAGCTTTTCCCAACTTTCAATTCTCAATAATAAAGATTATAGAAGAACATTTATCTAACACAATAACAATAAGTATAGAATTATATTTCTTTTTGAAAGATGTAAAAACTATATAAGTTACATTTATATATTTTAACAGCTATAAAATTATTTACAAAATAATTTAAAATGATCATAATTTAATATTACATAAAACTGTCACTTGTTACTTATGGTTTTATATATATATAGGATATATTATAAAAATGAATTTATAATTTTGTATTGAAAAAGTATTTTTGAAATTTTTATTTAAAAAGCATTTACATTAATGCAAAATATTTTTATAGTTATAAATACTATCTGGTAAAATGAAAATACACACAGAAAGGGTAGTTGTTTAATAATATTTAGTTTTATTATTGCCTAGCATGCTTTCAATATATTTTTACTATATCATATTCATGGTGTATAGTGGTGTGATTTAAGCCCATTTCTTTGAAATGGGTACACTTGTTTCTTTTTTTGTTAACAGAAAAACAGTCACCAGCTATTGCACATACTTCTTTAATCTTCAGCTTTCTATCCTCTCTCCTATGTACACTCTCTCTGTTTTTGTTATTTCGAATCTATGACCAGTTTTCTACTCATGGTCTGTAAATATTGAAGTGTGCTCTTTGTCTCTGAGAGCTCTATTGTATAAATATGTGTATTGGGCAAGACTTGCTGACAAATTTGGCCCTCGACTTCCCATAATATGCAGCATTGCAAGCTGATTGGCTGCATTTAATTCTATATACTACTTGATGTGCCAATTTGTTTGGTATAGTTTCTTTAGAGTTATTGATTAATTGGTTAAATGATGGAGTGGATTAAAAGCTTGTGTTAAATTTATTTGTATATATATTTTTTAAATTTGTGTGCAACCTTTGGAATATAAGGTAGACTTATCCAGTTTTTAGGTTCTATTTTGGTTGGGGTGATGATTTCTTATTTTTTTTATAGAATCTTTTTATGGTATTTATGATTTTATTGTGATTATATCCCATGTTTCAGAGAATGTACTGTTCAATGTTGCCCTTTTTATCATATTTATAGATTCGAGATAACAAAAGAAGAGATAGTGTACATAGAGAGAGATCGTAGAAAGCAGAAAATTAAAGAAGAAAATGCAATAGCTGATGACTGTTTTTCTGTTAACAAAAAGGAAATAAATGGGCTATTTAAATATTTAAATTTTGAATTAAAATTGAATACATGAACAGTTAATTAAACATTTATAAAAAGAATCTTTTAATTACACAACTATATGCCATGAATATGATATAGTAAAAATATATTGAAAGCATGCTAGGCAATAATAAAGCAAACTATTAATAAAAAACTACCTTCTCTGTGTATATTTTCATTTTTTCAGATATTACTGTTGGCTCAGAAAAGAAGAAAATTAGTAACAATTGAGTTAGCCGAGAGGTATCACAGCCGCCATGCAAGCAAGAAGTTGGTTGCAGACGGTTGTGGGTTCGCGTCCCGGCCGATGCTATGACATATGAAAAAAAAAATACTATAATTGCAGATCAACTTGAATAAATTAGGAAATGTAATTTTTATAAAATCCTTCAAGACATTGACTTATTATCAATGTTGTAGATTTTGTATTTCAATTTTAATTTGAATTCATTTATTTGCTGACATGAATTTTATAATCTTCCAGCACAAATTGTTGATAGTTCATGGTTTTTGGCTAATGAAGTTTTAATCTTTTTTTTTCTTCAATGGGACAGGTTGTATCCCTAAGCAAAGCCTAATGTGGTAGGATATCTATCCTTTTAGTTATTGAATAGTAAATTCAAGTTCTTTGACTTCCTCTAATTCTGCATCATTTAAATTTAATAATGTATATAAAGAGTGTGAGTTCTTTGTTGTTTTTTTTAAGCCTAACTATTCTTCTCATTCCAGCTCTGTATTAACTGAAACACATTGAAATGATTTAATTTGTTATACCTTTTGTATGTTTATTTGAAACATTTAATCAGTCAAAGAAAAGTTGTTTTTTTTTCCAAATATTATTTTACATAATTATTTTGTTTTTCAAACTTATTAATTAATCTGCCTTACCTGATAATATAAAATTATTTTCATTATTTTTATTTTACTTAAACTAAGAAAGTTTTCTAAAAAATATACTCTTACTAAAATATTTGAAACAATTTTTCTTTTTTTGAATTATAATTATATAAGTACATTATAAATAAAAGCAGTAATTGTTAATTTTTGACTTTAAACAAAATATATCAGAAGTTGTTGTTAACTATTTTTTTTTAATTAAATTTTCAAACACATATTACCTAAATGTTATAATATTGTTTTTAACAGATTTGGCTTAAAGTCAATTTAGTATCTCAATTAAAATGCTATTTTTATTCAATGGTTTCCACAACATTATATGGTAAAATTACTTTATTTATAAAGTATGGCTATTCTTCTATGAGGGTGCCATTCTCTGTTTTCCCAATGAATTGGTTTTATATGAGATTTAACTGTCTTCTTCAGAACCCTTTCGTTTTACAACTCTGGATTGTAGCAAACAGTCAAAATGTGATTTTCCTTCATGGTGATGATCTAATCATCTAGTATAGACAAAAAGTATAGGAAATAATACTCACTAGAATATTACATTATTTTAACAACAATATTTAAATAATCAAACAAATCATAACAAATTAAACAATAATAACTAGTATAATAATTCAATTCCACAAATTATATACATATGCAATACAAGACAAGCTAATATTCATCAATCCAGATATCATTTGTTCAAAAAAAAAGGAAAGAAAGAAAGAATAAAAATACAATAAATAACATTTAAGTTAACTTTTGATAATTAATTTTGACATACTGATTTGTTGTATTTTGATCATTTGACATTGTGGTATAATTGCATGCCCTGGAGGACTGTGACCATTATATATATATATATATATATTATATATATATTCTAACAAATCAAAAGTATGCTTTACTTAGTTAATTTTATAAAACTTATTAAATTGATATAAAACGTATTTTGTAATCTTTTGGTCATCCACATTGTGTTTCAAATATAACTAAAACGATTGGGAGAGTTTACAAACATAACATATATTATTGGACAGTCTAAGCTAATTATAACTTTATTCAAATGGTCGCACATCCTCAATATTTATTTCAACTCGGGCAACCACACTATGCCTTAATTATAACCTATATTTAAATCTATATGGCATTTAAACACTTGCAAATAAGTTGCATGCCAATTGTAACATTTTAAGGATGGATCGATGGATGCTTCATTATTCCCAGCTAACATTATTTCTAAAGCCTACTGGGATGATGATGATGGTACAGAACATCTATAATTTTATTTGTCAGGGCACCAAATTGCAATTTTAATAAAATATGTAGGTTAAATCTCATTTCAATAACTTTCAGTAATAATATTTAATGAATGTGTTAATAAATAATCAATCGATTAAGAGACCCCTGAGAATGTATTAAAATAATAATATTAATATTCTTGGAAATTCTTGGTTATTCTCAGCATGCTCTCCATTCACCATCATTAAAGCAACAATTAAAATTTTGTTCCAATTACAAAGTTCTATATCCATCTCCACCTTCCTGATCCACCCCTCCATCAATCTCACATCCATAGGTCTATTACACTATTATCTCTTTTACTATTAAATTTTCCATTCTGCTAGCTCAGTTCTCCCATTATAATCTCTTCTCAGGGTTTTTTAGAACAATTAGGTGTGGAACTCGTATAAGCTGCGATAGATTATTGGTGATAAACACTCCTCTCATGATCACCTCCAAGGTGATCTTGGGCTGTCTTTAATGCAGTTTACTATCTATTTACATTAAAGCTCGGAATAATTTAAGCTTATTAAATCTTTTAGAAATACATTATAAACATATTTACAATTATAACAAAATTATAAAGAAAGTGTGTCTAGAGAGGTGTTTGAATACAATGGATGGGGAAAGGATTTTATGCCCACTCCCTGCATTCTGTACCGATCAAAAAACCTCCATCACCTAAACTGCAAGTCAGATCCAAACTCAGCTGAACCAAGCTGAATTCAAACCCAACTCACCAGCTCAGATCAATGGATGATCTAAATCGACAGAACAGTGTTATGCGCCAAGGAACTAACTCAACAGTTGGTAATGATTTGAGATCCCTGAACTGACATTAATATCGGATAATAAACTGACTAAAGATAATTTTAAGTCGAATCATATGTATGTGTTCGAGTTGCCAACACAGACATTGAGCATTAACATTAAATAATTATTGAATAAAAAAATTAAGAAACCAAGTGTGTTTATAAAATATTTTAATAATAATAGTAATAGTTTTGTTCAATTTTTAAATGATGACTATATTGATTACTTCTAGTCCTTAAACAGAGTTTATAATTATAATAAGAATGACGGTCCTTATTATATGCCAATACTATTACACAATATTATGGAAGTCTATATGTCTATGCCCCCAACAAGAAAATAAGGCAGATAGAGGTATTCAGTGGTGATGGAAATTATTATTCTAATTTTATACGAAAGAATGTGAGATTTATTTTCACATTCGCAAATCCATTCATGAAGAGCAAGATACATATTTAGGGCATAACTTTAACCTTTATTAGAAAACTTATTTAATTTGAGATAACTGAGAATTTGTTTGACTTTAATTGAAATCACTTCATCACGAATTACAAGCATAAGAGTGGACTTTACTGGAACAGAGAGGTAACGGTGCTGACGTATTATGAGCTATAAAATGAACAGGAAAGATAATCGCTTGTCGGTGGTTTAAGTAGTATGGCGGCTTGTATTTTACAAGTCTTACTGCCCTTTAAAGAGACGTGGAACATGGGAAAAGCCAGGCCCGAGTCCTAGCTATGAACCTTTGGTGTTCCAAATATAATCTGAGCGGGGGAGGAAGTGCTTTCTTCCTCTATAATTAAAATATCAGTAATATCACCACCGATAAGCCTACGGAGTGGAAGATTGCCCTACATCAGCAACGTTCGAAGATGATGACTTGATAGTCATCGTTTGAATAATAAAACCCAATTTATTATAGAATGCTCTACGTTATGACTTGATCAAATTAATTAAAGTCAAACGAGCTTTTAACTAAAATTATTTTAAAGCATTTATAAAATTATATTAGTTATGCCCCAAACATCATGCCCTCCCTGAATCTTAATAGAAAGTAACAGAAATTGAATTAGAATATATTTATTTGATTCCTTTATCGACCCTTTTGCAACAAAAAAACATTTTAAGATCATAAATATGGATATATAAACATTTATAAATTAGATAAAAGAGCCGGGGACATCGGTTAGAAGTGGAGCTAATAATTTATTATTAGCCAATTATAAAAATAGCAAACATTTAACAATTTCTTTCAACTCGATGATTGATATAATGATATAAATCTAGTTCTAATGGGTGAGAATTACTATCAGACTTAATATTATATTATTTGCATAAGGCAAATGGAACAAAGGGGGTCATCGGGTCGAAGGATTATTAGCATATAATTAAAAATAAACAACATTAATAAATCACTCAATAAATATATATAATACAATAAATGAACCGCCATCGTAAGAAAGGGAAGTTAAATTTAAAGGACTAGAGATAGAGAGAATGACTATATAATTTAAAATAGCATAAATAAAAGAAAGTTTTGTACAGGTTATTACATTAATAAATGAGAAGAGCTCTTAAGAGAGTGTAAAGTAAAGTTCGGAAACTGGCCAGAAAGTTACAGTTCATTATGGAATTATATTACCATTTCTTCTGGGGCTGGTTCCTTAGTTTACACGTTGGAGTTGGTAAAATGTAGGCATGCATTGGTATTACATGAACAGCATTTTGATTGATTTTGGCAGCATGATTGGTCCGGAAAGGATTTAGCAGCTTCATGAAGATTTTCACGGGACCTCCGGAACCGTAGTCAGATTCCTGAAGCTTAGCCCCTCACCATGATAAAAACACTATTTAACTTCATAATTTTAAAATGCACAGAGTTTAATGGCACTTCTCTAAAACAAAATGGCTTCTTTTTGTCCAAACTTTTCAGAGCTATTTATACTGTGTCTATGCCTTTGGGCTAGTGCTTCTTTCATTTTCAGTGTTACAAGTTTTTATTAATTGATTTTAGATACATTCCTTTGATAAGGCTTTCAAACTCATTAACTTTAATTCATTTTCTAATTAGAGAATGAATTTTTAAAATCAGAAAAATGATTTTAATTAGGAAATCCTTACATTTTAAATACTTATCTTTTTTTCTAATTAATAAAACTTTACCCATTGTTTTTGGAAAGGGAAAATCTGAAAGCTTATCGAAAGAATGTAGCTTTTAATCACTAAAATTCGAACAGATTATTTAAAAGTAAAATAAACATTCCCGACACAATGAAACTTTAGAATGACTATATATGTTTAAATATTTATAAATATATATGCACAATCTATGCAGTTATAATATATATAAATTCATGAATAATTCTATCATGAATTTATTAATAGAATTGAACAATTTAAACCTTAAACTAGTTAATTTTGACACATATTTATATAATAGTTTTTCTTTAAGAAAACTAGCATGGATTGTCCATATAAAGCCCCATTTCATCAGAAATTTAAGGTTAGTACTAGGGTTTGAAGTGTGCTTATGGATAGATGTCATGAAGCTAGGATCAAACTCAGATCTGACTGCTTCAATTCACTATCACTTAATAACCATCCCTATTCATAATTTATATTTCAACTACATTAAATTATTTGGTAATTCTAAGTATCGGAAATTAACCATTTTAAATAATTTTACTGGATATTATTTACGAAAATGATGATTCAAATATTAATAATAATATATTGATGTATGATTGGATTTGAGATGTCTAGATAATAATAACCCACAAAAACATTGAGACATATGCAAATTTTATTTAAAACAAATAACAAATTTTATTAACATACTACAATTCAATACAGAATATACACACTCGCTTGATGACTTGCATGACTTCCCCTGAACTACAACCGCATTATGATAAAAAAAAAACTAAACAAATAAATATCCCTAAATCAATGGATAATATCAAGAGGTTTAAAATATCAATATTCATTTTTTAATTATTAGAGAATCATGACTACCATGGAGTAATATTAATGTCAAATAGAAAAAAGTAATATTTACCTTCACATATATCATATTTTCATTTTCATTTTTATCCTAGATATAGTGAACATTAAATTTCTTTCCATGTTTAATGCTTTAAATTACTGATCTGTTTTTAGAGCTAATTCTTCCCATAATAAAATTTAATAATTTTATTTAACTATTTTAATCTAACATTCCTTCGCAAATTTACTAATTTTATTTCATCATTTTGATCTAACATTCCTTTACCCTAATCTTTACAATAGAGATACTTTATGTATGATGGGTCTAAGTTAATGTCAACAAATCAGTATCTAGATCAATCATCATCATATGTGCATATACTCTATACTCATGTTCTTATGACCATAATAATATTTTAATAATATTACCTTTCCAGTGAAGTTCTCAGCTGGCTGTGGAAATATTCATTAGATAATTTCATATACGCATTGCTTACACTTACAACATTCATAGGTTTTATTTAACTCTTAAATTTAATATTTATTGACTTTATTACTCTTGGCTCTAATTGATAAATTAAACTAGATCAACAAAACAATATTCAAGTACACCAATCTCATATACATTATCTGCATTCATCCTGACATCAAATTGAGTTTGCGACCCTGTATCCGACATTTACGAGTAATGCCTAATAATAGCTATCTTTCATACACCCATAAGGAATATCAACATTAACATGAGGCAGGCAGTGATCCGAATAAGAGAAAACCTTTTCACTAAGGTTGAGATATGCTAGTATTTTTATCGCTAGTCATACAAAGAGACTTAGGTGTACCTATTACCTCTGGCCATCAATAAAGAAATCATCTTACGGTGTAGAGAATAACCAAGTGGGAAAAACTCTTCCACTGTGTTTAAATACTTTATAAATATAGTATAAATATCTTAATGAGCTACAACTTCACTAGCTTGGTGGAGATTCTTTGTCCATCCACATTATATTGAAACAGACAGATCGAAGAACCGATCTTCGTTTCATGTGTTTTAGGTACGGTAATTCGAACCACTATCTGCCCGCAGTGAGATTTGTCTATTTTCAGTCATAATAAAAAAATTAGTTATATATTTTATGTTTTGTAAATCAATAGGTAAGATTCCGTATATAAATGTCACAAACCATGAGATAATATTCGTGTGTGCGTGGTTTGTGGATTTATATCAATTTAATTTAAAGTTTATTGCGGGCGTATTTGTTTGAATTTTAGTTTTTTTTTAAAATTGTACAAAGTCGTTTAAAAATACTGATCAAAAGTCACATTCCTTTGATCAGTGTTTTAATTAAAATCTAAATTACACAAATGTACAGAGTAATTAAATTGTATTCGAAATTAGATAAGAAATGTAGATTTGTAATTACCGTGTCAATTTAAAAATTGCGTATTAAAGTAAAAGGACAATGGAATGGATAATTAATGTGTATGGTCAAGCTGGATGGCTGGAAGCTAGAGAAAGTAGGAGGAGCTTAAACACAAAAACCAGGCGGAAAGGTCAATCGTGGCCATCTTAGAGAAAAACTTATTCTAACTTTTGACGTGGTTGAGAGAGGTAGTCTTAAGACAAGACTGCAGCTGCTAGAGTAATTCCTAGAACTTTGTTAAGAAGCTCACCTGTAAACCGCAATGTTGATGGGCTAAGTGCCAGGAGCTGATCTCTGCCCTGCCAAATTGAATCTTCGTGCCGCTGACTGATCATGTTGTTTGTGCTTCATAGTTTCCAGCTTCCAATCTCCAAATTGACAATGCCTTGCAAATAACTTTCAATATGCGCGCCTACGTTCGTCGGAAATATCAATCGGGAAAAGCCAAGCCGGATGAAGAAAGAAGAGTAACTGTGTTACACGAACTTTTAACTTTCTCCCGAGCTTAATGTTATCAATCAAATAAAGTACATGTAAGTTTTTATGTTGTTTATAATGCTATTGTTTAACCTGTCAGTAAATTTTCTTTTCTTTTAATCCTCCGCTCTAGTCTTTAGAAGTAATTTATAAAAATTGTAATTAAGAGTAATAATAATTTAAATGAATGCATTTATATTTTTTTTGTGTTGCGTATTCCATAAACAAACGATGCCAATAGTAATATTTCCCAACTCTGTGTAAAACTAGTGTACAATAATGATCAAGTTATTTTAAAAGTAAATTTCGTTTTCTGAATTAAATATTCTTTTATATTTCGAGTTGGTAAATGTTAAACCCCTTTATTATTCTATTTTAAGTGGTCATATAATTGCAATCTAAGGTTCAATGTTAAATATATATATTGGTTTTAAAGTGTTATATTAATGTCATGTATGATATGAGAAATAACTCACTGTATAATTTAATACTATCGCTACCGCCTGTCAACCTGGAGGGTTAAGGGTTTCAGAGTAAATTTAATTAATTATTGTTCTCGCGGTCAGTTTAATTCCGCTATATTTTATTGGGATAAGGATCTCAGCCTGTGGCGTAGAAACAGACGAATAGGTTCCAGGTTTTGTATAATTTCTTTTAAAAATCCACTTCAAGTACTCGTCCTTGATGTCTGTGGCAATGCCTTCCCTTCGCTGAAGTTAGCGTCTCGCCATTCTACCATTGGGGATTGAAAGCAGTTTCTTTCCCAGGTAATCTCTTGGATCACCGGGTTCGAAATGATCCCGGAAGGTTGTCGTGTCCCGGAGCTACTTGGGGGCACTAAGCCTTGTCAAAGTACAAGCACCCGGTATTCCGTTAATGCACCGCAAGTGATTACTGTAGGGCTTTTGAATATAGGCAACCACCAGTACATCTATCTTCCATGCCGTATTTATATAAAACCACTTCCAACTGTCCATCTACGTAACGGCTCGAGTCTATTCGAATAAAATAAGTTAATAAAACCCTTTTGATAAATATCTTTTCAATGCTCAAATACTCTGATTCTCTTAGCCACCCGTCAATCATTTAACTACACAGCTATTGGCATGAGTTTGTTCACGAGATAAAATGATTGTTAAAGACTAGTAGCTAAATACAAGAGGATTCATGGAAGTCTTACCGTACTGTTGAACGTTATATTTATATGCTTTCTAATTTTCTTATTAAACACTTTATTTAATCTACTTTTTGTGTCCTCCACCTTATTACTCTCTAAGTCTAGGTAGCCACTTACTGTCTGTATTGGCAACTTAAATATATACGTTACATGAATGACCGTTCCAATATCTAGAGTATAATAAATATATATATCATTAACTGTAAGAATTTGTCTATGTTCTGAGCTGAGCTAGAAAAGGGATAACCCCGTGCTGTTATAAAGTCATCATCGGTTGGTCATACCGGGGTTTGGGTTTGAATGCAGTTGGCGTTGTGGAATTTATTCTTAAACGCGGACTGGGTTTGAACTCGGGTACTGTGTATGAGTAAGCGTGGTGGATTTATACCGGTACAATATACAGGTCGAAACATCAACTAGTACAAGTAAAACTTTCATATCTGCAATATTCTTGCAAGTTAGTGCACTGGAACATGAGCCAACAATTTCTCCAAGCATTAATCAGCTTGTATCTGGCCTTAACTTTATAATAATAATAAGAAGAAGAAATAATAAGAGATGTGTATTAAATTTTTGAAACTATTTCCATGCACTTTTATAAGATAATGATGATGTTTTAGCCTAACAGTCACACAATCTTTATAAACATAGCAATAGGTCTAAGCATTTGACAATAACTTCTGATCCGATTCATTCAAAACATTTTCTTTAATAATAATATCTCTCGCTTTTTTTTCACAAAAAAAATGTAAAGCATTTAAAATAAGGCACATACAGAATGACTTGATATTAATTTCACCTATCCCCAAAATGATGATAATAATAATAAAAATTATTTAAAATAAACACAAAATGATCTGACATCAATATCTCTACCTCCAAAATAACAACAATCATAATTCTGACATGAATTAATTTTAAATGGATATATATGATAAAACATAAAGAAAGAAATTATTTTTCTTTTTTCTTTTTCTAGATTAAATGTTCTACATGAATGGTGAATAATAAAATAAAAAATATATACTTAAAGAGTTCTTTGGAAGTGTCCTTCAAGTTTCTGGTTTCCATTTTTCCTTGTCCTTTTCTTCCTTGATTTGTTTGTATGAGCACATGAATTTATGTAGAAAAAGTTCTTGTGATAGAGTTTGATTCTTATGCCATCAGGTATACTGTTTTTATGCTGCTGAAGAGATTTCCTCATTTTGATTTTATGTGGATTACAGCTAAACAGAACTTGTTTAAATTTCTAAATATATAAGTCCACTTCTTGTTGTTTTTTTTAATTTAATTCATTTAATATTCAAATTTAACTCTTTATATACGAGATCAAAATTTAGGTTTTCTTATTTTTTCTGTGGTTTAAATTTTACCATTTGCCGATTTGTCATCAATTAGTGCAAGACAATCACAACCGTTGATTAACTTCAGGAGATTAAATGTGCACCCATCTTAAAAACTTACTTGAGAGACATTTTTCTTTTCTTCTTATAATATTAAATTTGGAAAAGTTGTTTCAAGAGACAAATGAATAATTTGCAATAAACGATTTCTTTCTCTCACAGTTTTTTTTAAAGTTTTTTTTAAACTTTGTAGCAAAGTTTCTCTATAAAACCAATGAGAGAGAACTTGCAAAAAGAGAGATTCAGATAGAATAGTCAGCCCCCTTCACTAAACAGCAAAGCTTTTATAGTATCTGCCTTCTTTCTCTCCTGCTTCCCCCCATCATAACATTTTATTGACCCTTGAGATCTGGTCAGTCTGTTTTCTTAATTAATTGACTCTTGTTTCTTTTTCTTTCTGGTTATCTTAACCTTTTGCCATTTTGAAAAACCATCGCCAAATTCACATTTGCATTCTAACAGATAATCACCAATTTATTTTACCCTTAAATTCCTTTGTCATATATGTCACTTAAATCACTCTGATAATTTACTGGGGTAATTCTACACTGTGGAAACCACATTAATGAACAAATGACAGAAATCTCTCTTCTTAGAATAAATAACAGAAAGCTCTCTTGCCCCTTTTACCTTTTCCATTAAAATAATAAAAAAAATATATAGCAGCTCAACTTCAAACCCAACATTTTGAACTAAATTTTGGCTGCCAATAATAAACTATTGAAAATGACTTAATTTCTTCTTCAAGGATTTCCTCACTGAGATGACAAGGAATAATTATTATTTAATTGTGAACTTTATAATTAAAATCCACAATTAGATTAAATACACACATACTGTCACACGCATACAATTTTAACCAAACCAATTTAATATTTTAATCCTTAATTATTATTATTATTATTTTTTATAATTTAATTTCATGAACTATTTATTTTTAAGTTATCAGTATAAAATTATGACCATCCATTATCACTATCTAACATAGTTTTTACAAGTCGCACATCCCCCTCCTTCTTTTCACTCAACTATTAAATGATATATAAATCTTGCTTTTTTAATAAAATATATCTTTAATATCAAATTGACCCATAAATTAATGTTAAATAAAACAATCTTTTGGTTAGAAATCTTTTAATGACAAATGTTCAGATTGCCTACCAAGTAAAACGTACACAATCCCTATGAATCTGGGTTCAAACCTAGTCTTGGCTAAAAATTTTGCTTATTAAAGAAAAAAATATATACAAATTATGAGGAATTTTTTTTTATTAAACCTTATCTTGCATAGTTAATTCAAAAAAATGGAGTCTTTGGCAAACCCAAGGGCAACAATATATATATAATGCATACAAATAAACACAGAAAAATAAAAAAATTAAAAATGTTAATACAATATTTAAGATTACAAAATTTATTATTTTAAAATTATCAGTTAATGAAAATAATTTACATCTTTGAAAAAATGTAAAATAAATTATCCTCATTTTAAAATCTTAAAGCTGACCATATATATATATATATATATATATATAGTTGTTTTACTGTATTAACATATTTTCTTTCTGCTTATTACCTTGGATTTCTGCATCACTTTTTTGATATAATTCTTTGATGTAATATTTCATGTATTTGGGAATCTTATCAGATGACTTCTTTATTGCATTCTGTACCCTTAGCTTAGAAATCAACAATTTTGAGAGTTGCCTTAGTTTGAAAATAGTTTGAAGACCAATGATGGTTACAGGAAATGATTCTTTTCTTTTACTTAAGTCACTGGATTCTCAGGTTATCAAGTATCATACCTGAAAAGGTTGCATGCAACTCAAATAAGGAATTCTGCCTGACATTTCATTATGCTAATTTGGGTTTATAGAATACTCATTAATCTAAAAACAATTTTCTAATCATCTTTGAATATATTTGGTGCACTAAAATAAAGACTTGTCTTCTAGGATGCTTTCCTTGGTATTTTAGTTCAACTGTTGAAATACTTGTCTTAGAATGACCCAGGACAACATTTTAACAAATACATTTTAGTCAAAAGACTTAGCAAAAATCTCTGAACAATTAAGCTGTTAACTGAGTTAAACATTTATTAATTGATAAAAGCAATATATAAATCATGTTTTTGCTTATGACATTTTTTTTTGCATTTGCTTGGCAACCAGAACCATATTCACAGTGCATCACAATTCTTTAAAACTACACCATGTGTAAGATAACTTCTCATTTATTATTAGAAATAATCTATTCAGTAAAATATTTTATGGGATATGCTGTAATGGATAACTATGATATTTTGCAATAATTACTGTAGCCTTTTTTTCTTTATCTCTTTTATTTTTATAAATTATAACAATAGCAACATCCTTAAGATCAACTGGCACAATGTCTTTAGTTTCTATACTCCTAAAAAGTGACACTAGTATTGAAATTACCGTATCATATTTTAAAACTTCTCAGGACATTTTATCAACAGCTGCAGGCATTCCATTTTTAACATTATAAAGAGTTATTTTAACTTAACAAAACTGGATATCTCTGACAAGATCTATATAAGTTAGTCATGATAATATAGCAATTCATCACAATAATGCCTTCTATTCAACAGTTTTTCATTATAATGGCAGTGTTTTTAGATTATGTGCATACATGTATTTGAGCAATATAATATTCCATCAAAATCAATCGATTTAAAGCATTTGCGGGTATTCAAACTATGCTAACTAAATTTAAATGGCACCCATATCTAGTACTCATGATAAAAAGGGCAAGGTCATAATTAGGATCATGCTTATCTTCAAAATAATTATGAGTCATTCTTTACAAAGATATATAACACATTAATATGATTAGAATATTAGAATAAATAAATATGAAATTCTATGTGAAACAAGTTTACCATAATATCCAATTTTCTAATTCAATTCATATATCATTTTCATTTATTATTAATGCAAGTTTTATAAATATCTCATACTACTTAAATAGATTTAATTTTTTATTGGCAATGGGACAATCTTAGTCATAGAAATCTGATATTTATAAGTGAGCATGCATGAACTATATTTTATTGTATAATTAAAGCTCTAATTTAATATTTATTATTTGTCAATTATTACACATTTATAATGGGAAATAAAAGTATCATATCCAAATATTGTGAAAGCACTATTCTATTGCTTGGCATAAAGGTTTTACTCTAAATAATTAAATTGTTATAATAATTGAGTGGAGCATGTCTATGAATGTCATAGGCCTTAAACTAGGAATGGCTCACCAAACAGAAACCTCATAAATGATAAAGTTTCTAGAAGAAATTAAAAATACTACTGCTTATAAACATGAAATAATCAGTAAGAATGATATTTTTACCGAAATAAAAAAAAAAATACTGCTATGGCTTAAAGATCAAACCAGCCATATTATTTCTTTAAGATGATTAAGGCTAATAAGTTTATTTAATTTCATGAAAGCTGGTAGAAGAGAAGAGAATTTTAAGGCTACTTTGGACTGTTTTTTTTTCCGTTTTAGATATAAAGAAAAATTAATATGACAAAAAAAAAAGGGGGGGGGGGATACTATTGTTTGTTTGTTTGTTTTTTAATTTTGCTTTTAAATGTTTCTTAATTATGTTATCAATAAATAAGGAAATAAAAATAATTAATGAAATATAATTGTGTTAATAAAATGATATTACATTAAAATACATTCGGCCGAATCTTGCATATAAATAGTAATAATAATATGTGGGTTGTTGCAATATTTATTCTTGAGTGGAAAAAAAAAAGCAACCTAATTCATATAATTTAGTGACTGGGATTTAGTTCTTAATTCCATTATTATGATGAGAACTGCTGTAGATTATTAAGAGTTGTTACCTGAATTTTTGTAACATTATTCAAAATGGGATCAAAACACTTTCGCCATCTCTTTGAAATATCATTATTATCAGATTAAAAAAAAAAGATATACATTGATTTAAAAGAATTGTGATATTGTTTTTTAGATCTATATATTACTTCCAATACACTAAAAAAAATCTGAAGTAATCATAGTCAACAAATGATTATCACTAGCTCTTTTGCAATTTAAATCCACCACTCACTCATTCTTAAGTTATTTTGTCAGTCATTGAATTCCTGTCTTTAAATCCATATACTGATTATGCCACTTTATGTTCATTTTATTCAAGAAAACAGAGAATATTATGTTTCCTTATAATCAACTCATTAGTAATTCAATAAGGATTTTTAAAGTGATTTCAAAAACAGTCTTACTTATTTCCATTTATATTTTCCAAGAAAAAGTTTATCAAAGTGTTTGAAAATACACTTCTTAAGGGAATTCTATGCTTCAATGATATGAAAAACTTGAAAACTCAAATTGGAAATTTTAGTGTTTGGTATCCATTGAAATTTAGTACTCATAGTAGTTGCAATATCAAATCCCCCATGAATGTGTTTGGCATACAATCTATTTTTAATGCTAACTTTGATTTTAACCTTGGTATTAATTTATGATTTGTACAACAATCTGCATTTGTACGTTTGCTTATGCAATATTGTCTTCTTTTTATTTTAGCCTCTAACTATTTTATAAACCATAAAATACCAAGAATAGATTCATCCAAAAATTTTAGAGAGATTTTTTTTGTACAACTAAAATATTTATAATAGTCAGTTCACATGTTGCATTACTTTGGTAAAGTTCATGCCATAGATTACTGTCCTTACCAACATGTATATTCATTTTACAAATAAAAAAAACTTGGTCTTTTTAAGGTATTGTTGTAATAAACTTTGTTTCAAAAACTGATCTGAACTGAATAATAACACTTTTGTACTATTTTCCATTAATGTGTTTTAATTTTTTCTAAGTACAGTAGTGAATTAATTATTTTTTTTTGTCTCTTAAATTAAAAAATTTTAAACATCATTCATGACAAATAAATTTTTAAAAGAATTTGTGTATTTTTGTCATATTCTTAATTAACATTGTGAATTTTCGTAAAAGATATATCAGAATTAAGACACACTTTTCTTCATATATTCACTGATAGTTTTAATATTTATCAATTCTTGGTAGCAGGAACAGAAATACATCATATTTGATTAATTAAAATTTTAAATTAAGTTTAGTCTATATCAATCTTTATTAGCATGTGTTCAAAAAAACTTAAGTCAATGGGAATTTTTAATCATTACAGCATTCATTTATAAATTTAAATATTGGTTGTTTAGTTATCCACATTCTGAAATCAGGAAATAATCTGCATATAAATATACTTGATTATAGTTGATAATAGCTTGGTATTGCTTTCCAACTCCATTATCATTATCATTGGTCTATTGAAGAATTTAAAAACTTTCAATGCTTTTGTACAAAAGATCTTAATTTCTTTTCTATCCCAAATTAGATTATTTTTGAGAATGTTTTTATTTTATAATACTCTAACAAGAATTGGATTACTTCAATGATTAATCTCTTTTTCTTAATGTATTATATCCATCTTCATTGAAGTCCTTTATCTTGACAATATCAATTAGTCTTATACCCATTCATTGTTTTGTACTTTTTCCAACACTCTTGTCTTTGCTGTTTATATGAGTTTAATGTCATTGTTTTATAGCAGTATGTTAGTAAGTAGTATAATCTTCAATACTTTCTCTTCCTCTTTCCTTCTTTATTTTTGCTTTTTTATATAACATATAAATGAAATATAAGTGAAATGTTGTTATTATATGTTAGTAAGTAGTAAGTGTATGGTAAATTGCTCAGAAAAACATATGACATAGGGTATTTAAGTGGCATGTTGAACATTTAGAAGTTCCATTCAATGAGTCTGTAATGTTTTTTAAATACTTAATTGAAAATTAATCTTGTAATCTTTAGTTCTGAACTAGACTTTATAACCCTGTGTTAAACTCACAGAACATAACAGTATGTTAAAAGAACAAGATACATTGATTTCAAGTTTTTCGAAAGCAAAGACATAATTTTTCTAAATTTAATATTAAGACTTAAAAAAATACACTCTTATTGTAAGAATGACAAATTTATAATTATAAGTATATATCTATTATGATAGGACTACATATGTTTCAATATCCATTATAAATGATCAAAAAATGATTAGAAAACAACAAATAATATATTTAATAAACTTTATCATGCATGATGTCATTTTGTCATTAATTATCTGAAGATATAAATTTTGTCTAAAGATTGCTTCTTTATTTATGTCCAAATTCATTGTTTTTCTTATTAAGTTTATAATTATTAGAGATAGAAATATTTTCTGCATTTTTAAAAATATATTAACAATGGAAATAAACTAGGTAGACTATAAATTTTAGTAGAATTATTTAAAATTATTAAGTCCTATCTTGACAAATTTCTTACAATCATACAAATAACATTTCTCCAGCTTGATCTATCATCTGTTTGGTTTTTTAGTATGTCCAAAGTTACATTCCTTATTTTGACAGTGGAGGCTATCCACCTAATTTCTGTTTGTTCTCTTCTTTCAGCATTATACACTTTTTTAATGTATTAGATATTCTCATCACATAACCAAAACAAACATTTTCAATCTAGTTATTTGTTTTTTAACAAGAGCTCAGGTCCCAAAATTTAAAAAAAATTTTGTTCATCAAATAGTAAATAATATTGAATTAGTTTTAAAAAAAAAATTGTTATATGTGTGGCTATGTATTTAAAGATAAATAAACAATTTTAAAATCTTAGTTCATTTTTATTATGTCTAATTTTTCACACAAACTAAAAAAAAAAAGTGAAGGAAGATTTTTTTTTGCTGTCTATGGAATTGCCTAATTCAAAAGCATGTACCTCATTCCTATCCTATTGTCATTTCTCCACCTTTCACAGCTATAGATAGTCATAGAAAATTTGAGAATTTCTGATTTTTGATTTTAAATCATTATTTCAAAATTTTCCAATCCATGATAGATAGAGTAAACATTTCTCCAAGTTTAATTCAGTTTCTCTAATCCATAACTTTTTTATAACACTCCATCAAACTTTCTTATTTCATTCATTCAGTTCATAAATAGTCTTTTTCTAAGTTTTTTTTTTTTTTACAATATCTTATGATTCAGTTTGATATTGCAACTGTTCATCATATCTTCTATAATATGTCCAAATCAACTAGCTCATATTTTTTCAATAATTTTTGCTTGACCTCTCATTCACATTCAAACTCATTACTCCAACACACATCTCTCCATTCTTCATTAATATGGTCTGAAATCTTCACATTGCTCTTGGATTCTTTTCAAATACATAAGCATATTTTTTTTATTATTATTAAGTTATTTCTAAAAAATTTAATTCTATAATTAATTTTATCCATTACATTTCCAAACTGGTATCTTATTTCCAATTCAATAAAGACTGTATGCTCAACTTTTCATATAAACAACAGGAAAACATCACCTAATCTGGATATAATTTTTTGCAATGATAGACTGAAACACAATCATTACTGCATACTATTTAGAAGTTACTTTGAACTATAATTTAATTTACTTTTTTATTTATATAAAGGTAGATTTAAAATAATTTCTAGGAATAACCTTCCTGAAAACCTTGCTAACACTACTTAAGACTGTGATGCAAGAAATTTATAACTAGTTTCATTAACACTAGCATATTCTACTGAAGAATATTATCCTCTGTTTTGGGAAAAACTTCTGGATACCCATTTAAATATTATCAGGAAATCAGGAGTGAAGCATCCATCTGTTGAATGGAATGAGTGCTTTTGTAGAAAAATTCACTAAAACTTTTGAAACCTTTAATTAAAATTCAATTTAAAAAATTCACTTTCAATTTTTTTACCAACAGTTGAATTGGTTTTATATACACAAAGAATGAATTTGACTAATACATTCTCAGTTAATTATAAGAAGTTCAAACAATGCTAAGATCTAATTTACAGTTAAAACTTTTAAGAATGTTAAAAGGATTTGGAAGATAAAAATAATCTATATTTAAACTAATTACAGTCTGATTAGAATAAGTAATTCAAATTCATTATTTTTTGTAAGAAATTACTGTTGAGTTTAAATTTTTTTACCAACAGTTGAATTGTTTTTATATACACAGAGAATGAATTTGACTAATACATTCTCATTGATTATAAAAAGTTCAAACAATGCTAAGATCTAATTTACAGTTAAAACTTTTAAAAATGTTAAAAGGATTTGGAAGATAAAAATATATTGATAATGTATTATCTATATTTAAACTAATCACAGTCTGATTAGAATGAGAAATTCAAATTCATTATTTTTTTTTCTACGATAAAATATATTGACAATATATTCTCTGATTTACAGATAAGAGAGTTTTAGATTTTTCTAGATGTGTGTAATATATATATATATATTAACTGCTATTACATAAAAATTGTTGTGGCAAGTGAAATAAAAACATTATTAAAAAAAGAAATGTGCTTCCATTCCTAAAAAAGTTACACTTCATCACTGCTGGAAATATAATTGATATAGTCTGGTTTATTTCTTTGGAGTGGCTTAAATTATTTTTATATAGTTCTCTCATCTTCTCTTAAATCAAGATTTTGTTTTTGAATGGTCAAGCAAAAATATACAAACTAAAGAATTATGGCATGAAGTAGACTTCTTATAAGATTCCATTCTTTTACTAAATCCAGCAGCAAAGTTGGTGGATTTGATCTTCCTACATGTAACTACAGTCTCAGTAACAGATTCAGAACCCACAATCTACGTGTTCATAATGAAATATAATAGTCACTGATTTGTGTAAATGTGAATAAATACAAATGAGCATAAAATCTGTTTTACAGTGGAAGAATTTAATAAAGTCACTAGGAATCTATTATATTTCTTTATGAAATTTTGTTAATAGTTGTCTAAAAAAAATCTATATGCTAAATAAATAAATAATCTGACTAAGATATTTGTAATTGTTAACTTTTTTTAATTCATGATTATCAATCTTTATTTTCTTCTGTCAAAAACATTGAACATTATTTTAATTTTTTTAGCATTTATCTTTATAAACTTCTACTTTCTTTGTTTTATCTGATAAATGATACCTTATATTTCCTAAAGCTCTGAAATCTTATTTGCAAAAATAATCACATCATTTGCAAAATCTAAATCATCATGTATTTTTATTTCTTTAGCTTCTCAATTTAATTATAAAATATTTCTCATATGACAACTCTAAAAGTTTTAGAGATAGGAAATCACCTTAATATCATTCCGTCATCTAATCATTATCATTTTGGTAATAACAAAATTGTTTTTTAATATGTATCTGTATATTTAAAAATATTTTCCTCTACACTCTGTCTAATATTAGTCTATGATGAATAATTTCTTAATTACAGATTCTAGATCCTTTGTTATGTTATTCGAGGAATAAAAATTGTCACATCTATGCGTCTGTCTTTAATTTTGAGTATTTGAAAAAACTTATACGTTACTTTTTTCAAAATTA
This sequence comes from Epiperipatus broadwayi, assembly GCA_028023455.1. NCBI lineage: Eukaryota > Metazoa > Onychophora > Udeonychophora > Euonychophora > Peripatidae > Epiperipatus > Epiperipatus broadwayi. The sequence goes on from JAQFVV010012548.1 coordinate 1,270,941, forward strand.
GTAAGTTTCATTTCAGAGTAGAATGATATTGCTGCTTTTAAAATTGAGTAACTTTTTTTAAACACAGTCTTGGAATTGTTTACACATTTTAATTAAAGAATTTATAAACCTTCCTCTCTCATTTTTTAGTTTGTGTGAATTTAAATTATTAGAGACGGCAAAAATGAATAAATTAATACATTTATCAAATTTATTTATCCTAAATGTATTATTACACAATGGATTTTTTTTTCCATATACACAACAAAATTCTTTATTTTCTCAAACAAATTCAATATTTTTATTAAAATTCTAAAATTTTTATATTTGCTTTGAGCAAATAAAAAGATTTCTAGTTTTGAAATGCTTTTTTTTAAAATTATTTAGAAATAGCAATAAGTATTGAATGATTGAATCGCTCATATGGAAGAAAGCTACACATGCTAATATTGAGTTCAAGCAAACCTGAGGAATCGTTAGTGAAGATTTATGGGTAAATTCATTAATAGAAATTATAAATTATCCTAATTGAAAGTCATCGAAAGAAACTTTTATTTTTTTAAGATCTTTCTTTCTAATTAAAGAATATTTTTAAAATTATTTAAAGAAGAATCAAGAAAATTACTAATTATTGAAATACAAGTCACTACAAAAAAAAAATCTATTCATAATTTTATATATTACTTTTTTAAAAATTCTTTTAAAATACTTTTTTTTTTTTTCAGGTTTGTTTTAAAATATTTTATAGTAAAAAAGCGCTTAGAGAGATTACTTTGAGATTACTTTATTTAGAACTATTGATTTAATGTTTATGGTTTCATTTTTTACTCACATTTGTCAAGCTATTTAGTTCATGGATAGAAATTAAAGAAAAGCCCCTCCCTCTCTATAAATAAAAAATTGCTGATCTTTTTTTTTTTTTTACAAATTATTTTAAAAATTCAATTTTATTATTTCTATTTTTTATTTATTTGATTTTAAAATTTTTATTCCATTTATTATTACTATATTTTGGCCAAATCTATTTAAAAGTGTGTGTGGATAAAACCAAAGTATATTTTAGCTTTTTTAAATCACTGACTAAAACAGTCAAAAATTGTAGAGCCCCATTGTTTTATGCAAATTATGAGCGATAGAACATAATCAGCCAGATGAAGCATTATTATATAGCCACAATAATAGTTTGCTTTTCAATTTGAATGAGTTGGTATTAAGAAGAAAAAAAATTGTAAAATTAGTAAAATTACAACTGAGCCTTATAGACTGAAAAAATTGATCAATTAAATGCTAATTCATCAACTGACCTAAGTAGAGATATATTCACAAATGACTGTAATTTGACATTTTTTATTATTATTTTCAATCATTACCAATTCACTGCAAAAAGTCTTTTCAAGCATAATCCAATGTTTTCAATAAATAGCTTTTTTGCTTCATATCAATCTTATTCATCCGTATCATAAGTAGTCTTTTTCTCTCGGGTTCCAATTTAAGTTTTCAGTTAACCATCTAATTATCTTCTCCAGCGCCATGATTTCATTCTTTTAATTCTTTCAATGATATCAGTGATATTTGTTTTTTCACTCATGTATTTAACTTTTGATCCTTTACTTGTTAATCCTGATATATGTTTTTCATACTTTACTGCTTTATTATTTATTTAGTGTATTAATTTTTTAGACAGTTTAACTGTTAGCAAAATATCATAAAAGCATATTCCAACTGCAAGATAAATTCTTTAGTAGCTTTAACAAGTTATTCTGCCATTGTGCTCTTAGATTTGACACTTACTGAGTAAGTACTTCATGATTTATGTTTAGATCAATGACTGTTAAATTTCACTTATGACATAAATGAGTTCAATTATTATGACTTAGCCTGAATTTGTTGATCTAATGGTGAACATTTTTGAGTCAAAGAGACAAAAAACATTGAAAAATTAAAATTTAGGAAGCCACAACTTGAAATCAATTTCATTCATTATTTATAGATTTAATAACTTTAACTATGCATATATAAGATTCCAACAACTCTTTAAGTTTGCATATAGTATCTCTACGAGTAAAACAAAAAAAAATTTTTTTCTTTGTAAATTTTACTTTTAATTAGAACTTTTCCCCTAAATTTCTAGTAAATACAATCAAATTTGCATTATAAAATTTATCAGTGCAAAAATCATTTATATAAAAATACAATATTAATATTTAAATTTATTAATGTAACTTTTGAACTCTTACGTTTTTAGCCAACTTGTTCAAATTTGGAATATATTTTATGCATTTTAATAATAATAAAGTCTTCAGACTTGAATTGATCATTCTCCTTCTGTGTTTATTTTTCACATAATTCATTGAAGAAAACATAAGGCCCAGTTGCTATTTTAAATTTAAACCACTCACACCTATCACTGTAATTTATACACATTTGTATTAATTATATTATAATAAAAGCCTTATCAATCAACTATCATGTGACTTTGAAGTCGCTTTCCGTTCACCTCCCAACACCAATAGACTGATAACTAATACCAAAGACAGGATCAAACCTGAACTCACCCCTCAAGTTGTGTACAAAATTACCTGCCCCCAAAGAAATTGTATGGAAACATATTATGGAGAGACCAAAACTAACATTGCCACCAGAGTAGCTCAACACCGATACCTTTACAATAAAACCAAAACAAAGTATGAAGGTAATTCAATTTTTGTTGAACATGAGAAAAACTCTGGACATGCTTTTCTACCTACCACAGTCAGTGTCGTTTGCTCTGAAACAAATGACACCAAACGTAAAGTTAAGGAAGCTTACTTCATTGCGGCTGACCCTTCGGCAATGAACAGAAAAGAGGCCTGCTATTCCCTATCTCATAAATGGTCCATGTAACATCTGCATATAAATTTACATAAAATTTGCATAGTTTTACAGTTATTAACAGAATAACTCGCCATGAATATGGGACTGTAGACTGTCCCGAAAGCGATTGGCAGTAAAAATTTTGACAATTTATTAATAGCTTCATTACCTGTGCGCAGAGCACATATATATATATTAATTTATAGTAAAATTAGTACAATGAGTTATAAATTATATATTACTTGTTGTTCAATTGTTACTAATTTTCTTCTTTTCTCATTCAATGTAATATCTGGTAAAATAAAAATACACACAGAAAAGGTTTTTTTACTATTTAGTTTTATTACTGCCTAGCATGCTTTCAGTATATTTTTACTATACCATATTCATGGCATATTATTTTAAAAAAATATATTTTTATCAAGAGCCAAAAAGAATTCTGGAGCCACCAGTTCCCAATCCCTATTCTAGTTACATTAAGATAATCAAATCCATAAATCTACATTATTGAATGTGAAAAAAAAATGTTCGGAATCTCATAAGAATTTCATTTTTATGCCATAATTCTTCAGTTGTAGATTTTTAATTGAGCATTCATAAAGGAGATCTTGATTTAAGATTAATCTTAAATGGTAAAATTATATCTTGAATTATTGACAAATTCAATGTTTTTAACAGCATTTTTTTTTAAGTACATTTTTTAGGAGGAAACTGGTCTTCTGATTTCTTGCAAGGAATATGTGAAATAATAAAAAATTATTAAACTAAAGAATAGACTTGAGTGCACCAATAATATTTCTTATGATTATATTTAATTAAATAACCAGAAGTTTAGTATGGAAGCTTTTCCAAACAGGGTGGTAGTATTCACCAGAAGGATATACTGATGTTAAAGATGTCCATAAAGTACTTGGATTACAATTCCAAATACTTCCAGCCAGATTTGCAGTAAAAGTATTCCTAGAAATTAATTTAATTTTAATTTTAGATAAATGAAGAAAAATGAAGAAAATGAGTTATGTGATTTCTGAAGTTTGTGGTTTGTTCTTTTGTAAGTGTTCAATTCTTATATTTATAAGGAAGCAATAATAATAATAATAATAATAATGATGATGATGATGATGATGATGATGATGATGATGATGATGATGATGATGATGATGATGATGATGATGATGATGATGATGATGATGATGATGATGATGATGATGATGATGATGATGTAAGTTCTAAAAAGTCAATTTTTAAGTGCAAAGAGACTCTAATCAAATATACAGACTGTAATGTAATAACTGTGTAAACCTATGTATACCACTATGTATAATCAACAACCAATGTAACCACTTGTTTTTGAATAAAGTTACCTTTAAAACATAATGATAATGATAATGATAATAATAATGATAATGATAATAAATGAAGTTACTAAAAGCATCCCTTTTTAGACATATAGACATTTCTTTTAATATTATTTTATTAAAAAAAGCACTTAACACAAATTTTGGTTTTTTTATGATTATTTTCATCCATTATATTTCCATCTGTATTAATAATAGGAACAACAATATAATTGTTATCTTCTAATTCATTATAATGAATCTTTATTATCTTTCTCCTCTTTTTTTTTTTGAAAAACCATTAAACACTATTTTTCTCTTTATAGCATTTATTTTTAGTCCCACTTTCTTGCTTTCATTTCAGAGCATATGTAAAGATCTTAACTATTATTTGTAAAAATAACCTCATCATATATAAAATCTAGATGACTTAAAAATTCTTCATTAATTTTTATTTTTTTAGCTTCCCATTTTAATGCAAAATACTTCCCAAAAAACTAGTGTAAAAGTTTTGCAGATATAGAATTGCTTTGCCTTATCAATGTTAATCTTTTTAATGTCAATGTGTAATCTAATCACTGCTGTTGCATTTTTATAATTTTTTCAGAATTTGATAGTCATCTGTTTCTACTTTTATGCTCCAAAAAAACTTTAAACAATACCAAAATGCTTACAAAATCAAATGTCTTTTCTTTATTTAAACACCAAAGCAAAATGGCAACTCATATTCATCGATTTTTTTCTATGATTTTTTAAAATACTTAGATGTGATTCACTGTCTTAAAACACTTTTAAATGCAGCTTGATTTTCAATTGATCCCAAAATTCTTTGTTGATGTTGATCTTAGTAAAAAGCTTGTATAGAATTAATAGAAACTGTTTATATTGGCTTTAGTCAGTATTTCTTAAATATCAATAATACAAAGTTACATTTTCCTAACCATCTAATATACTTTATTAAGTAAATATTTGGTAGATAGCTCTGCTAACAAATTCTCTATTTCTTCTCTTGCTTCTTTTAAAATATCTACAATAATTTAATCATTTTCTTGAGTTTTTTTTATTTTTCATAAATGTTATTGCATGTCTTTTAATTTAGAAAACTAGAATTTTAAAAACTGTTATAATTGTATAGTTTACTTTTTTGGGTTGTTTTCTTGCTTTTTTATATACTTTTTGTAAAAAATTTCCACACTTCATGATACATAATCAAGATATTGTTTTATAGTTTTAAGTCTTTTGGGTTTTTTTTTCATATAATCCTTCTTGTCATATCAAAACTAAATTTCTTCATACATTATCTTTTTCATACCATTTTATAGAATGTCAGATGTTCAAATTTTTTAAACAGTTTATTTTAATTTTTTTTATATATTTCATTTTATCTTCCTACATCATTATCATTGTTGTTATTATTATTATGATGATGTTTCAAAAAGGAACTTTATTCAGACTAAAAGGGCAGGTTACATTAATATTTTCGTATACATGTGTATACATTGAGGTTTCTGATAATTATGTATATTGTGTCTATCTAACTTTTTTACAAGTCTTTACAGATATAAACTGGATGAGTGATGGATTGTTTGTTCTAGATTATAATACAAAATTTATATGACCTCTGTTTCCATTGGTTTTCGTTGAATTGTTTCTCAAAGTTATCTTATTTACATTTGAATACTTAAAACACATGTATATGGTACATATATATATATATAAAAAAAATTATACAATTACAAATAACAACTATCAATTTTCTCTTTAAAATTAATTATTAATAAATAAAAAAAATCATAAAAAAAATTTATATTATATTATTTTTTTATTTTTTTTTGTTTTGGATATTTTTTTTTATGAAAAAAGGGGTTGTTTATTATTTTATTTTGTTATTGTTTTTTTTTTTTTTTTTATTTTTTTTTTTAGTGTTTAAAAATATCCTTTCTTTTTATATATTTATATATTTTTTTTTGTAGGTGTGTGTTTGTTTTTTGGTTTTGTAAGCTGGGGGATGTCTCTACTGACAATATTTGTATGTTTTATTATCATCTATCAATTCTTGGATTTTGTGATGTCCATTTTCTTGCACTCTCCTTTTAAGTATATTAAGTGATTTGAGGAATGGCAGAACTATTAGAGATTTGAGCATTGTTTTATGAGTGACCACGAAAATATCTGGGTGTGCTATTTTATTGTCTCTGTTGTTTAATTGTGCTAATTTGTTGTGAAATGTTGATGCATGTTGCCTGGTATTATTGCCAAAAGTGAATGTGTATTGTGTGCACCAAAATGCATAAAGCATGAAAGCTTCTGCACAGACTGTAGGAGTCGATGTTCTGTGGAATGCACTGATAATATCTTGCAAAGAGATGTTTGGTTGTCTGTAGGTATTAGTTATTTCATGCTGAATATTGTTTAATGCTGAGCAGTTGTAAAATATATTGTTGAGCATAGTGTGCAGTAGGGTCCTATTTTTGTATACAAGCATCTGTATCTTGATGTTGGCAAGGCATATAGATTATCTGAGGAAATCAAAAGATTTGGGTTCCATGGATCATTTTTAAATTTTTAAGCAGCTGTCAGTTGTTTATTCTGAGCATCTGGGTTGAAATATCTTGGGTATGTTCTGGATATACCATTGCATAGATCTGCCAATATGAATATTTTGTTGCTGTTTGCAGTGATATTTGATCATGTGTGATTTTAAACTGGCTCATAACTGATGATAGATAGCAATGTGAAGGTGGAGGCTTGCCTGTAAATATTATTTGGATTAGACATTGCAGTTCTGGGAAATATCTGAGGGTGGCTAAAATAAAGTTTGTGGTCTTCTGTATTTGGAAAAAAATCTATGTTGGGTAACCCCAAACCATTGTGTATTGCTGGGCGACTAAGGAATTTTGCAGATATTGACACTGTCTTTCTATTCCACAGAAGTTTATTACAATATGAAGTGATTTTTTATGTAAAAGCTTTGGAGAATTGAATAATAGGAGAATAGTAGATAATCTTCATGATCACCAGCTGATTGAACAATTGTACTTTAGCATATATTTAGAGGTATGCTTTTGATAGAAAGGCAGTGATCTATTCTGCTTTGTCTTTTAACTTGTTTTGGATTTTTTGCTTCATTGTATGTGTCCCCATGTAGAAAGGAAAGCAGATGATTTGCCTTGGAAAATTTGTGTGCATAGCTTACTGGTGTATATTTTGATTAAATTTTAGATGGTGTGTTAATTGGAAGTCTTGAAGTATTTTCTGTAGTATTGGTATCAGCTTTCTAGATGGAAGGAAAACTGTGTTGTCATCCATATATGCATTGCAGGCTATATGTGTGTGCCTGGTATCTGAATGCCTTTGAACTCTGAGTTTTGAATATAGTGGGTTGATGTAAAAAGTAAATAGCAGTGAGGTGAGTGGGGAGCCTTGGGATGTGGATTTTATTATTATTATTATTATTATTATTATTATTATTATTATTATTATTATTATTATTATTATTATTATTATTATTATTATTATTATTATTATTATTATTATTATTATTATTATTATTATTATTATTATTATTATTATTATTATTATTATTATTATTATTATTATTATTATTATTATTATTATTATTATTATTATTATTATTATTATTATTATTATTATTATTATTATTATTATTATTATTATTATTATTATTATTATTATTATTATTATTATTATTATTATTATTATTATTATTATTATTATTATTATTATTATTATTATTATTATTATTATTATTATTATTATTATTATTATTATTATTATTATTATTATTATTATTATTATTATTATTATTATTAAGTTTCAACAATAGTAAACTTTATTGATCCAATAGTTACATAGTCTTACCATGCCAGAGCAAGATACATGTTGAATCTTATTATAGTCGGTTCAATTTCAAGTGCTACAATATTCATTTTTTTAAAAGTACATATCTACAGGTAATTTTACATGATTCTATCCACTTTAGCAATGTTAATTAATCACATTATTGTCCAATAGGAGCATAATCTGGACCATGCTTTCTTTAATTTTTGTTCTTTATAGCTTTGCTGTTTGTCTGAGTAGGGACCAAGTAGCTGCATAAATATCTGGACTGGTGATCTGCTTGTCTCTAACTTGAATTTTATTTAACTTATTCTCAAATGTGGCTGGATGCCTTCTGGAGTTATTACCCAATATGAATACACACCTAGTGCACCAAAATGCATATAAGACAAATGTTGAGGCCCTTATGGCTGGTAGAGACCTACCTTTGTAATTTGACATAATTTGCATCATTGTAGTATTTGTTTTTTTGTATTTTCCCTGAAAAATGCATCTAGTCTGCTCCAAGGCCTTGCAATTGAAAATTATATGCTGTAAAGTCTCCTCAACCATATGGCAAAGGCCACAGAATGGATCAACTGACCTGTACATTCTTCTGTGATGTAAAAAATATTTAGTAGGTAAAGCGTTCAAATTCATCTTGATTATAAAATCTAGGAACTTAGGTTCTAATTGCCATTTTTTGTATTGCTTGATCAGATATTTGTTTCCTATTATTATTATTATTATTGTTGTTGTTGTTGTTGTTGTTGTTGTTATTATTGTTGTTATTGTTAAATAAATTATTATTATTATTTTGTGCATGGGTTTTTGACAACTTAATTATTAACAAAATATAATAGAACTTATAGAGATTTCAGCCAGCAGACAGAATTACCAGAGATTTTATTGTCTTTAGTTAATATGTGATTCATAGTTTGTATTTGCTCACATTTACATAGTTCAATGGCTGATAAATTTCATTTACAATGCAGATAACCACAATGAGAATCAATTATTCTGAATCTTTTGATGAGATTCCATTTGGATCTAGGAAGATCAAATCAATCTGGTTTTATTGTTGGATATGGCAAAAGAAATTTATTTGGAACATCATAAGAATTTCATTTTTATATCATAATTTTTCAATTTTAGACTCTCGGTTTAACAATCAAAAGAGAGGGATCTTGATTTGATTTGCAAATAATTCAAGATATAGTTTTACTATTTTAGACTTGTTGCAAATCTTTATATGTCACCTTACTTCAGTTAATATTTTCTGTGAATTGTTACCTTTTTTATCAGTTACTTTTATATACTAGTTCTAAGTAGAATATCAATTATCTTTTATTAATCTTAAATCTGAAATACCTTCTAAGTCTATTAATGCTTTAAAATAATTTGCATGTTTTAATTTAGATTGATTAAAATGTACCTGAAGATTTGAAATATCAATTGACATTGCTATCTTTCTTAATACATTCTGTGTCTTTAGCTTTGTGTTAATACATATCTTACTTTATCACTAATATGATTATTTCCTATATTGAGTGTATTAAGCATATTATGATCTTTAAATACATATTTTTTGTTCAAAATACAATCCAATTCTGCAATATCTTCATTTGGATAATTTCATATCCATTTTTACTATGAATTTTTTTTTAAAAAAGAATTTCATAATATCCTTTTTTTTTTTTTGTAAATACCAATGACATCATATTTTTGACTTCCTGACCAAATTTATTCACAATAATTTTTTGTTTTAGTTATTTTTCATTAAAATATCCCATGACAATTTTAAAATGTTTGGTCTCATCTAAAGCATTCTGTACATATATATAAATCCTCTGCTGTTTGGACATAAATGTTAATTTTTGGCACTTGGCATATTTCATTAAGTTTAATAACTAATTTTACTAATCTATTAGATATGCCATAAATCTCTGCAATATTGTTTTTCCACTTCCTATTTATAACGAAATCCATTTCTACTTGGTTTCACAAAAGTTCCGTTTTTATAATAAATACAGTTCATGTCTACTTTTTAAATCAATTATATATTTTTTTCTAACTTCACAAAGGCAGCAATATCCATTTAATATTATGTAATTATTTTTCCAGTATTGATTAGTAAATGGACATTAAGCCAATGTTAATTAAAAGGTTCCAGTCCCAGATTTGAGTGTTTGTCAGTTGATTTTGAAAATATGATGCTTCTTAACCACTGCTCTAGAAAACGCCATATTGCTACGGGCACTGAGCTTTCAACTGCTGAAGCATAGATAAATAGAGAAAATAATTTAATAATTACGAATTATTAAGAGTTAGTAACTCAATGACTTGAGCTACATTAAGAACTTATTTGAGAATCAATGAATTTTTAATAAATTCGATAATATAATTCAAACGTTGGCTTTGATTCTTTTTTCCCCATTAATGTTGTAATACAAAAGTAAATTGTTTATCAGTTGTTGTTTTTTTTCATTTATTCAAGCAAAAAATAAAAATAATTTAGTTAATAAATAATAATATAACCATGTATTAATGTATTGGTTTGACTATTTCAATTATTATTACTATTATTATTTTTAAGTGTATAGAGAAAATACTCCATTCTGCATTTTATTACAATTTTCTTTTGATCCTATTGTTTTTGAAGTTTAACGTTTTGTTTACATTTATATTTAAACTTAGTTCCCTCTTCTTTCATTCTCTAATATTATTAGGTTTTTTTTTAGATAGATGATTTTTTTTCCTGCTCTGGGTCATAGTAAGAGCTTCAATATTTTTAATTTATGAACGCTATGATGTACTGTTGAGCTACTCATTGCTTTGATCTATAAACCTGTTTTTAGCGAGCTTTTAACTTTCTTTGTCATTGATTTAAAACAAAATAACGATAATATAAAAAAGTATATTCCCGAAGTAATTTTCTTTAGTGGCTTTTTATTTTTTTATTATTATTTTTCTAATGAAAAAAAATAAAATAATACCAAATCAAAGCTGTCCCTTTTTTTATTGTTGTTAAAACATTTAAATCTTGTAAATAATTTGGGGTTATGAATCTACTTGAAGAGATTAAATTTTAAAGAAATTTGATTACAATCAAAATATTTACATATTTTTATTTTATATATATTACATTCCATTTATTTAACAATGATGTAGGCGATTGCAACCCAGCATTGATGGTAATTAAATATCACATGAACATAATACTCTACTTCGCTACATATTCAAGTTAACATAACTACACAATGGTCATTGTTTGAATCTGTGTTTTGGAGAATAATATAATTACGTCAAATAATTAGTATTATGCAATTAAGCACCATGATAGATTGATAAAAACTTTTGGTATCAACGTTTCTAATGACACCATGTGACTTTCTAAGCAATTCACCATTTGATTATTTTTATAGTTGATATTTCATTGCTGGTAAATCTTTTATAGTAGTTGAACTTATATCATTATTTTGCTTCATAAACTTTCATATTGAACATAAGGGTTCACATCCAATAAAAATATTGTGAATATAAAAGTAAAAATAAAGATTACCCCTTTTAAAATGTAAATAAATTTATATTTGTGCAGAAGCAGGTCTATGTTAATTTATAAGATCTTTCGGTTAAAAAGAATTGACTGTGAGAACAGTACTTGGTAACAAAAATAATTGTAAGATTTGTTATATTAGCAGAAACTATGATAGTTATTAAGTGAAAATAAAGAAAGAAAAGCATTAATAACTGTAAGAATAAGAAGAAAAAGAAACTTATACAAATTATAAATTTGGTGATTTGAATTTGATAGAAAAGATAATATTGATAAATTTGCTGAGCTAAATAAATAAAGGTTACAAATTTGCATTGTTTAAACATATGAAATGATTTTATAAATTAAAATGGAATACAAATATTGCCATTAAAAGTAACTCTTGGATAGTTCTTTCTTACATATCTTCAGTTTAAACAAAATTAAATTGTAAATGGCTAAATTCACAGATTGTTACACAATTAGATGTTAGAAACAAAGTTGCTCATATGTTTACTAAGATGAATTGTGAACAAACTTTAAGGTCAAATCAATGTATATGTATTAATAATAAAGCTAAAATAGATCCTACTGTATCATCTATATTTTTAAAATATATTTGATTATGAATTTAGTTCTAAAAAGTTACAGATAGTTTGTAGTGAAAATAATGATAGGAAACAGAAAATAAAATAACATGAATTATTAATAACATAGATATAATAATGAACAGGAAATCTAATGTTTGGCTAAGTGTATTTTGGAACATACACAATTAAGTATAAATTCATATTTGCTTTTATTTGAATAGAGTGTTTGTCTTTGAAAGGCTATTTATTAGTAACAATACGTTAAGAGTGTAATTAATATTTTTTAATATTACATTTATGTAAGACTCAATATTGCATATATTTTTTTACATTTCTTTGATGGAGTTTTCATAATTTATTATAAATATTATTAAAGATTTTAAGACTTCTCATTCGATAATTTAATATACAAAAATTAACAAAGCGCATGACACACTTGAATGAGAAGCTATTTCTTCGTTCTGCAGCTCACAGTACTGCTATGATTATGAAGCAAAAGGCCTCGAAAGCGTTTAGCTTGTAATAATTTCTGCGTATCTTTATAGCTTCTCATTCAAGTGTGTCATACACTTTGTTAATTTTTGTATATAAATATTATTATAAGTAAATTAGTGATCAGACTAATGCACATGTGCTTAAAAATCTATAAAGTGCATGGGTATTAGCCTGATCACTACAATTTATTAATATAGTGCTATATAAATAAATACCTTATTATATAAATATTATTGCATATTCTCAGCACTATATTAATGTAGCTGTTGTTTATTTCTATTTATCTGATTATTATAATTATTAAAAGATATACACACATTATATAATTGTAACAAAATTTTACACTATAATATATAAATCATGTCTTGTGTGGATAACACAGTGGTAGATCAGCAAATTCAATTAAGAGTGATCAGTTCTCAGTTGAGGAAAATAAATTAATTTGTTCAACCTGCCACTTTGGTGCTAAATTTAATTACTTTTTATATTAAATATGTATTACGATGTAAAGTGAATAAATTGATTTCAGTTTTCTGTTCAATATATTGATTAAAAAATATACACCACTTATTTTCAGACAAAATGTATTTTCCTGAGATAGACTTCTGCTTATTTATTTACCTGAAGAAAGTAATCAAATTTTTATCTTTACTTAAGTTTTTTCCGGTTGCATTAACATTGTGAATAAATGCAGTGGTTGACTGATGGATTCTGGAGTTCAAAGTTTTTGAGTCACAGCTATGTCATGATGCTTGAACTTCTTAGTGAACTCTCAAGCAATAAACCATTCAATTATTTATTTTATTTTATTAGCACTGCATTTTTTTTCAATGGCTTTTCTTATAAAACAGTTATTTAAAAACTATAGAGTAGGAACTGGTTCAATTCTTATTTTCTGATATATCTTTAACTGTAGCTTTGAATAATGTTCAATTAACTTTTCAAGATATTTCCTTCAATTTAGAATGGGATAACTAAATGTGGATTATGCAGGATTTATTTTAATGATAAGAACTTTGTATTTAGAACTTTTTTAGTAGCTCTCTGGTTCACAGTGTATGAATTTATTCAGTATTCATTCCTAAATTTTCACTGATCTACTATTTTAGATAGTCCTTTGAATTTTATGAAATAATATAACTGAGTAATGCTTTTTATTTTTCAGTGTGGAAAATTTGCATAATTATAGAAGTTTTTGTAATCTTTAAAGTCAGAATTTTTATTTTTGAGGAATTTTTAATTTTGTGAAAGCACACTTTATTTTAACACTAAACATTAAAACAGTGTATGTAATTGTTCAAGGATTGCTTACATATAAAGACAAATCTCTATTCTATTGCTCTAATCTGTTTCATATTGTGGGTAATTACAATCAAAAACAAAGTTGGTTACACTCAAAAAATATTTCAACAACAATATTTGTTGATAGACATGTTTGTTTTATCAATATCATAATTATTATTGATCAGTTCTATGCATAAACAACAGCTTACTCCTTGAAAAAATATATATATTGCACAATATATTATTGATAAATATTATACATATTCTTTCATGGTGTTAATGAATTCTTACTCCTGTTATTCAGAAATGTAGAAACATGATATTATTATCAAGAAACAATATTGTTTTATGACAGTATTAATGTGTGTAATCCCATAAAAAGAAAGAATGGTTCTTCTCAATTTTATAATCTAGTTTTCTGAAAAGCAGCTGTAATAATTTATAGCAAAACTGTGACTTCAAAAGCTGCTACAGAATTGGTGTTCATAGACATTTAGTCTAAATTTTTATTTTAATAATCTATAGTAGTATAGCATAAATGTCTTAAAGATAAATAAAAACAAATATTTTGAAATTTAAAGTTTTAGCTTTTAAATGATATCAGTTAAAAAAGTTATTAATATGGATTTTATTGTTGTAGTTAGTTGATAAAAAGCGTTTCATTATTTGATGGTCTGTATCCACCACAATTAATTCCAAAACTGATTACTTTGGCTCTAAATATTCTAAAATGTATAAAAAGTATTATATGTTGCTCTTATTATTGAAAAACTTGCCCACTCTCAATCTATAGACTCAAGTTTTCTGATCAATGTTTTTTTTCTATTAAATCAGTTTTATTTCTTTTATGTTAAACAGGTTTTTTGTTTAATATATGTCAAACTTGATTTACTTTTCTAGAGCTACATACAATATCTATCCCTACTATTTGATTTTTGATTTATCCTCATGCAACTTAAAAGATAAACAGATTTGATGATTTAACATCTTATTGTACAAAAGCTGTTCAGTTTATGTGGAGTGGTGAACCATGCAATGAAGCAATTATTTCCACTATCAAAATGAGGCACAGTGTCTTTTCCTATGCCAATTAGCAAGAACTTGTAATATAAAACTATTGATTTCTATTTTGTTTTGGACCCTAAGCAAAGATAAACTATTTCCTCCAATTCTTGAACTATAGTTATTAAGACAGAGTTTCATGTTTGTTGCACTGCCTCTTCCTAATTTTCAATCTTGCTAATGGTTTAAAAAAAAGACTATATGTTTATAATCCAGAAATATTATAGAATTGTGTGAAGATAAGTATATCTAATTATCAATTGTACTATTATTTCTTCTTGATTTTCTTTTATATAGAGCTATCAGACAACAGAAAATTAGTATTAAGGTTTACTTTTTAGATTTTGATCTCTTAATATACTCTAAGATATGGTATTGACAATATATTAACAAGAAATTATTTGACTTTAGTAAAACTAATCCTTTAGTACATTTTATGATATATAAGTTATAGTTAAGACTTTAATGTTCAAATGCCCATTGACTCAGTTCATACAACTAAAAATAATGTTCCAATCACTATTTTCTTTTCTTTTCTTTTTTTTTAAAATTCTTACTGAATTAAAAATCAACATTATGAATATTAAGCAGCAAATTTCTGTGATTCAAATGTTTCAATTATCCAGTAAGAAGTAAATGTTTTTTTAAGGAAAATGTTGATTACAATATTATTTTTGAGTAAAGATTTTGAACTTTTTGGTTCCAAGACTTGCTAATATCATTTATCATCTGCCTCTAAACAATTTTAACAAAGTTATTTCTCTTCTCTAATTATATCATTACTCTATCTTTAATCTACTTTCAAAATTTTTGATGAATCGTGAATCTCAGGATACTGAGTTTCAATGCATTTTGTTTTAGCAAGTACTCCTCAACCACTTCGTATAACATGCACATTTGAGTCAAATCTTTGAAGGATAAAAACATTATTTTACATTTGAAATCACAGATTTGTACCTTTATAATAAAAAAAATTGTTGCATTTTATTTTAATTATCATTTTGTTTTTTTTGTTTTTTTGTTTGTATCACCAAATTGTAACAAGTCTTCTTAATCTTCTATTAATCAACTATTGATGATTTTTGGAGGCTTATACTTTTTTTAATGCAATATTAACATTCTTAAACTAATCTAATGATTTCTAAAAGCATTTTTTTTAAAAAATGGGCTACCTATTAATGTTTTCTCATTATGAATTTTACATACTTCATATAATGCATTGATTAAAGAATAGGGCATATTTCTTAAAAATAAAATTTTAAGTATCATCAAATTTATTTTAAAATATCTGTTCTCAAAAATATTTCTAAATAAAAAAATATTATTTTTCTCTGGATGTCTTGTTATTTTTAGGTAAGAATGAGCAAAATGAGCAGTCTATCTTTTATGAGATTGTTTATGACAAGCTTAATCTTAAGAACTATTTAAGGCAGTGCCTATGCTATAAATTAAAATCAGTTTATTTATATTGCGTTATTTATAACGAATACAATTAATATTTATAAGTTTGCTATGTGTAGATAAATATAATTTTCAATCTACATTGAATATTTTTATGATATTGCCTTTGATAATAAAGTTAATTAAAATATTTAAAATAAAATTATATACATTATATTATATAAAAAGTGAAGATATTGAGTTAAAAAACGTAATTTTTGTGTCATAATGTATGAATGATAATATCTTATAAGATCTTCTAATTGAAAAAGATGGGTTATGACTATCTTAAAACATATTTGGCATACAATGTTCATTGTGTGTACAATTTATCCATTAGTGAAGCCATCATGTACTTACCAAACTATACCAGAATTAAGCTAATCAGTGTTTCATTTTTTCCCCCATAAAAAATCAAAACAACAAAAATGTAATATGTTTAAAACATAAAAATATTATTTATTTAGAAAATGTCCATAAATTCAATATATTTTCATATGTTTATAAACTTGAAAATAAAATTATTTATTTTGAAAACTGTCAGAGTTCTAATGTTGACATCATCTAGTGGTATAGCACGAAAACACTTATAGTCAACGCTTATCTACAATTTCTTATATGAATGTGTTTGCCTTTAATTTTTTTTTTGGTTTTTAATACAATTAATTTTATTGTTTTAAGGATTTTAAATTTATGCATTTATTGTCAATTATTATATGAATCAGATACTTTTTGGGATTTAAATTTCTTATGGATTTATTCCTGTGATTAATGTGAATTTATTATTGAATTGTAGTTGCTTTCATCAATTAATTCATTTTCTTCCTAAAAATTCCTTTTAAAGTAGGCAAAACTCTCCATACAGTTAATGCCACTTAATGCAAACTAGAGTAATCAATGAATGCAAAAATGTTTATGCATAAAATCCCTATCTAATGTCTACTCATTCAATATCCTCAAACTAGTTTCTAGCTTGTGGCTTTCATCAGTGAGGAGCCTTGGATCTGAGAGCACTGCACCTAGATCTTAGGATCTAATGCAATCCTATAGCAGCCACCTTTTATTTCTACTTAAATATAAAACTATGAGTCTAAAATTTGAAAACATAATAATATATTTAATCCTAGCATTTTGGCTTATATAGGTTTGAACTCAGTTCAGTATCCATACATTTTGGTGTCTTATTCTTTAATAACCATAGCCACCACTATCCTATTAGGCAGCATTGGTATTAAATCACTAAATATCATATGATCACCATTTCTTATTCTTACTCAAGCTGTTAAAACAGGCAAAACTCTCCATACAGTAGTGCCACTCAATGCAAGCCAGAGTAATCAATGGATGCAAGAAATTTGTGCGTAAAATCCCTATCTAGGGTATATTCATCCAATATCCCCAGTCTAGTTTCTAGCTTGCGGCTTTCATCAGTGAGAAGCCTTGGATCTGAGAGCACTGCACCTAGATCTTAGAATATAATGCAACCCTCCAGCAGCTACCTTTTATTTTTACTTAACTACAAAACTAAGAGTCCAAAATGGAAATCCACAAGCAAGAAACTAGTCTGGGGATATTGGATAAGTAGGCACTAAATAGGGATTTTATGCACAAACCTTCTTGCATCCATTGATATACTCTAGCTTGCACTGAGTGGTGCTACTGTATGGAGAATTTGGCTGTTTTAACAGCTTGAGCAAGCATAAGAAATGGTGATTGTGTGATGTTTATTGGCCTAAAAACTTTTGTAAATAAATAATTTTATTTTCATATTTTTGAATATATTATTCGTTTTACAATCATTGCCTATTTGCAAAATGTATTAATTTCAGGCTTGTTTGTTGTAGTTTTTTTTTTTAAAAACACATTATTTTCATGTTTACAAACTTTATTATTATTATTTTTTTTTACAGAAAAAAAAAAAAAGGAAATCAATTCACTTGGTGCTATGTGTATGTAAAAATGGCACTCCACATTTTAGAAGGCATTTTTGGGGAGATTGAGGGTGATAATTGTATTTTGAATAGCAGTGGTCAATTTAAAAAATAATAATTTTTCAGTTGCTTTTTTATTCAAGAAAAAACTTATTGATTTTTTTTTCTAAACTAGCCAATATATTTTTTGAAAATCACAAACAGGCAATTTTGATAACCCTTTTTTATATCTGGTAATTGTCATTACTTCATAATCAGAACTTCTTGCTGAAGAAAATCTCCAATCCTGATCAATCCTGTGTAACAATCAAGATCACCTTTGAGATGGGTATATTTGGGACTATCATATTGGTGACATACATAAACTTTGCCATATGGACTGTAAGATGTAAGGTACTGTTTGAGAAAAAGATCAACCACTCGGTTGAAGACCTTGTTGTTAAATACCTAAAGGGAAATTGACAAGAGAATGTGTATTCCTTCATTGGCTGAGCAAACATGGGGCTAATTAAAGATATAGGTCAACCTTTGACACTTGAGCCCATTGTATGGCTTTTTTAATCTGTAGTGACTGATTTTCTTGCTCCTTTACAATGTAGTATATTTTATTGTATTTTTATCTGTGACTCAATGATTTTTGTATCCATATTACATAAGTATATTTATGCAATTCCATTATTGTATGGTAATTTTTCTTTTATGAATTTTCTAGTATTACTTTTGTTAGTCATCTGAACATGTTGTTATCTGATGGCCTTGTTTGTCAGGCCTACCTAATTCTTTTTTTTATTATGATAATTATCCTTTTTGTATTCTAATCCTTTGTATGATCTTAATATGAATTGTTATATGATTATCTTTGGTTTAGATGAACTCTGTAACCCCTTTTATGTTGAAGCCTACTTATCCATTTGATTTATCATATAATAGCTATAATCATCTTGTTTATGTTAGTTATTCAATGACAGAACTATGTACTTAGTTTGACTAATTGTCTATGTTCTTTTGTCGGTGTAATTTCATCAACCTGTGTATTCTTGAATTTCTCAAATGTGATCCTTGTAACTCATGGGATGCTACATTTATACTCCCAATTGAATTTTCCAATTTACAGTTTTCCTTGTATTATGCTTCTTCTGTAAATAAAGTTTACTTTTGAAATGAAATATGATTTTTCATTCATTAAAACACAGAAATGGCACAATTGACTCTTTTCTGTTTGATTACTCAATATTCACATCTTCCAAAAACTTTTAAAGGATTGTGAAGGTATTTCCTATTAATAAAATTCATAAGGAAAAAATAACAAAATTATTGAATAATTGACATTATATTTTAATTTTTTTTTGGAGTAAAAGTGAGGATGCTTATAAAATTTTAAAAATGTGATTGTGAGATCATAAGATTAATCAACAAATGTTTCAACTTTCATGATGTGATTATAGAGTCTATTATTTTAACATCACCTCTTTGTTCTTATTGACATTTGAAATGAATGAGCAGTAACAATCATTCTAAAAAATAGCATTTCATGATAAAATTGAACATGGTTTTCAAGAAAGCAGATCTTGTCTGTATTATAATCATTACCTCAAAGACAATTTAAAGAACTACAATAGTGATTGCTTTTATTGGAAAGATATGATAGAAGATAGAAAGCAATGGAGAAATACAGTTAGACAAGGAGTGGAAGTTTATCATAAAGAAAATTCTACTACAAAAAAAAAAAAAATTAAAAGACAATATTGCAAAACAAATAAACAGATTATGGATCAGTATTTGTGATATATTTATTATTTACATATTAGTATGTATAGTCATCCCAAAACTCATCTCTATTGTAGTATATATTTTTTGTCTTTCTACCTTTTCTCCCTTTTTCTTGAAGTTAGTGTGGTAATGTCCATTTATAAATAGATGTTTGTGGAGGTGGTGGTAAATTTATTTGTAAAATATCCTTTCATTGATTTACAATAATCAAATTCTGGGTAAATATTTACTTATTTTTTTTAAAAAAAATGTTTTTCATTTAGTGCTGACTCTGAATTTTTCACAACTTGTATCCATTGATGATTTCTTGATTGAGAATTATGCATAGTCATTCACATAAATCTTTTATTTAGAAACATTTTTTAAAAAAATTGGCACACGGTCACTTACAAATCTGAAAAAAAAAAAGAAAAAGAAAGAAACTTCCTAATATTTAAAATAGCAATAATAAAAATACTGCACAACTATAAATCAAGCTTTTTAAAAATTGATAAGTTTCCTGGATTTATTGTATTTTATTTTGGAAGAAGGACATTATAAATTTTGTGTTTGTGCATAAGAATCGGATTAATTTAAGAAAACTTTAGAACTGGGCAAACAAGTATGTTTTTTTAAATAAAAATATATACATACTATGAATATTTTAATTACCAAAAATCCATTCACTACGTGTTTACTTTTTCATCTTCACAAAGTGTCAATCACCTTTTATTCTAAATATTAAAAAAGTGATTCATTTTCTGAGTAATGAAATAATTTTTATTTTGCTGTAATTTAATTTTAATATATATATGGGCAATGTTGGAATCGAAATACCATTTAGATAGCGTAAGACAATTTTTTAAATAAAAGAGTGGTCCTGTTTTTTATCATGCCTAATTTATATATATATACTTAGGTCAACATGGGTGTGACAACAATCTCGGCCTCAGGGTGGCCTTCGAGCATTCCATCATCAGATTTTCAATTGGTTGGACGGTTGAAGAGTTGGAGGGTGTAGTAGATTGGAGCCTGTCCATTAAAGTATAAAGATTGTCTATCTTAATATATATCTGAGCACTTATAGTATATATGTGTGGGAGATGATAATCTGGACCAACTGATGATTGCTGGTTTAGCATGAAATACGTATATTGGTGATTATTTATCTTTTCAGCATATATGTGCTTGAGTGTATCGGTGTTATTAGATAGAGTGGATGGTGGTGGGACATGTGAAAGTTTGTGCTCATATACCCTATATATTACATATAAAGGTATATAAAAGACATTTTGTGGGTTCATCCATGTAAGATTTTAATTAGATATTTCAATGTTTAAACTTGATCACATAAACCCTCAATTATGCTTGTATATAAATAATATATTATACTGTACCTTATATATATATATATATAACTAAAATTATAATAAATGATAATATATTTTATAAAAGATATATAATAAATTGTAGTAAATTTCTCAACCTTCTTCGATTAAAAATCATTTCAATTCAGTTAAAGATGATTAACAAATTGACGCGGTTTGTTATAGGTATTTTTAAAATATATTATCATCACTATAATTTATTATTTTTATTACATTATAGTAATTATTCTATAACGAACAGTTTATTATATATATATTGCAATAGTTATACTTCTTTTCGGAAATAATATTGAAAGAATATGTTTAAATTTTGAAGTCAACAGTTAATTAGAATAATGAATTAAATTAAATCCTAATAAAAATGTTATTTCAAATAATTTAATAATTTAACCTGTTCTAATAAATACTATTTTGGTTCTTTCGTTAATGTTTCGTTTTTTAAGTATAAATTGTAGATAATTTATGAATAATACTCAAGCCTTGTGTGGTTTGAGGCTTTGATAAAATTACAAACTGAAGCTCAAGATCCACAGATCGCATCCTAGTTATCACTTCCAGTTTTCAAATTTCTTGTGCAATTCTGAGCAATAAATCATCTGATGATTTATTTTAATAGTATTCAAAATCATATTCCTTTATTTTTATGTTTGTGTTATTACTTTCCAAGATATTTTATCATGATTCTGCAATACATTAAACAAATGATTTTATATGTAGAAGTTGTATTGCAAAATGTATGTCAGTATTATTTTGTAACATGGTCTCAGAATATATATTGTTTATTCTTTTATTGTACATTGAGCAGTTAAATTGGTTTGGAATATTAATAAATCAAGCATAAAAATAATGCAAAATGTAAATATTTATTATTATTTTTATATGTCAAAGCGTTGACCGGAAGCGAACCCGGGCCAGCTGCTTGGAAGGCAGCTATGCTAACAGCTAGGCCACCAACGCTTGACGAATATTTATTTATTAACTTGATTTTTTATTTTTTTGTATTTTTGTAAATATCTTTGTTAATTTATATTGATGACATTAGTCACAGTGATATTTCAATAATTAATTTTGCAATATGTTAATATTATTTTTTCTACATTAGTTTTTTTAACTTATTTAAGTTTATATATATATATTGTAAATACAGAGAATTCGCTAGGTATAAATTCAATATGCAATGTATAAATTAAATATTTCTATAAGTACAATCTCCTTCGTGCGACCACGTTATAAGCCAATTGTAACTAAATAAAAGTCAATTCTAACAAATGAAAAGTTATGCTTTACTTTGTTAATTTTTATAAAAATTATTAAATTGACGACATAAAACGCATTTTGTAATCTTCCGATCGATCATCCACATGGTATTTCAAACATAACTAAAATGATTGGGAGAATTTACAAATATAAAATATATTATCGGTCAGTTTAAGCTAATTATAACTTTATTCAAATCTATATGGCATTTAAATACTTGCCAATTGTAATATTTTAAGGATGGATCGATGGATGCTTCATCATTCCCAGCTAACACTATTCTAAGGCCTACTGGGATGATGATGATGATGGTACAGAACATCTATAATCTTAATTGCCAAGGCGCCAAATTGCAGTTTTAATAAATATACAGGTTAAATCTCACTTCAATACTCTTAGTAATAATATTTAAGGAATGGGTTAATGACTAATCAATCGATTTAGAGAACACTGAGAATGCATTAAAATTGATAATATTAATATCTTTGGGAATTCTTGGTTAGTCTCAGCACACTCCCCATTCACCATGATTAAAGCTATGATTAAATTTTGTTCCAATTACAAAGTTCTATATCCATCTCCACCTTCCTGATCCACCCCTCCATCAGCTTCACATCCATAGGTCTATTACACTATTATCTATTTATTATTAAATTTTACATTTTTGCTAGCTCATT
Organism: Epiperipatus broadwayi; assembly: GCA_028023455.1. Classification (NCBI taxonomy): domain Eukaryota; kingdom Metazoa; phylum Onychophora; class Udeonychophora; order Euonychophora; family Peripatidae; genus Epiperipatus; species Epiperipatus broadwayi. The sequence continues at coordinate 1,294,358 of JAQFVV010012548.1, forward strand.
TCTCCCATTATAATCTCTTCTCAGAGTTTTTAGAATAATTAGGTGTGGAAATCGAATAAGCTGCGATAGATTATTGGTGATAAACACTCCTCTCGTGATCACCTCCAAGATGGTCTTGGTTGTCTTTAATGTAGTTTAATATCTATTTACATCAAAGCTCTGAATAATTTAAGCTTATTAATTTTTTTTATTATAAACACATCATAAACATAGTCACAATTATAACAAAATTATAAAGAAGTGTGTCTAGAGAGAGGTATTTGAATACAACAGATGGAGAAAGGATTTTATGTCCACCCCTGCATCCACTATCACTCAATAACTATCTCTATTCACAGTTTATATTTCAACTATATTAAATTATTTGGTAATTCTAAGTATCTGAAATTAACCATTTTAATTTTCTTTTTTTACCGGATATTATTTACGTACATGATAATTCAAATATTATTAATAATAATATATTGATGTATGATTGGATTGGAGATGTCTAGATAATAATAACCCACAAAAACATTGAGACATACGCAAATTTTATTTAAAACAAATAACAAATTTTATTGACAGACTACAATTCAATACAGAAACATATACCCATTCGCTTGATGACTCGCATGGGTTTCCCCTGTTTTACAACCGTATTATGATATATATATAAATCTAAACACATAACTATCCTTAAATCAATGGATAATATCAATAGGTTTAAAATATCAATATTCATTTCCTCATTATCAGGGAATCACGATTACCATGGAGTAAAAAAAAAATATTTACCTTCACATATATATTATATTTACGCTTTCATTTTTTAACCTAGATACAGCGAATACCAAATTTCTTCCCGTGTTTAATGCTTTTAAGTTACAGATTTGTTTTGAGAGCTAATTTTTCCATAATAAAATTTAATAATTTTTATTTAACTATTTTAAATTTAACCTTTCTTTGCAAATTTACTAATTTTATTTCATCATTTTTGATCTATCATTCCTTTGCCCTAATCTTTACAATAGAGATACCTTATGAATGGTAGGTCTAGGTCAATGCAAATAAATCGGCATCTAGATCAATCATCATCATAGTGCACACACTCTATACTCATGTTCTTATGACATAATAATATTTTAATAATATTACCTTTCCAGCAAAGTTCTCAGTTGGCTATGTAAATATTTATTAGAGAATTTCATATACGCATTGCTTATGCTTAAACATTCAAATATTCGTAGGTTTTATTTAACCCTTAATTGAACATTTATTAACTTTATTACTTTTAGCTCGAATTGATAAATTAAACCAGATCAACAAAACAATATTTAGTACACCAATCGCACATACATTATCTGCATTCATCCTGACATCAAATTGAGTTTGTGACCTTATATCCGACATTTATAAATAATGCTTATAATAACAATTATCTTTCATACACCTGTAAGGAATATCAAACATTAACATGAGGCAGGCAGTGACCTGAATAAGAGAAAACCTTTTCACTAAGGTTGAGATATGCTAGGATTTTTATCGCTAGTCATACAAAAAGACTTAGGTATACCTATTACCTCTGGCCATCAATAAAGAAACTTTCTTACGGTGTAGAGAATAATCAAGTGGGAAAACTCTTCCACTATGTTCAAATACTTTATGAATATAACATATATATCTGAGTGAGCTAGACTTCACTGGCTTGGTGGAGACTTCTGTCTATCCACATTACATACAGGTCGAAACATCAACTTCTACAAGTAAAACTTTCATATCTTTAATATTCTTGTGAATTAGTGCACTGGAATATGAGCCAATAAATTTTCCAAGCATTAATCAGCTTGTATCTGGCCTTAAATTTATGATAACAATAATAAGAAATAATAAGAAATGTGTATTAAAATTTTAAAACTATTTCCATGCACTTTTATAAGAAAATTATGATGTTTTAGCTCAATAGTCACACAATTTTATAAGTCTAAGCATTTGACAATAACTTCTGACATGATTCATTCAAAACCTTTCCTTTAATAATGATATCTCTCGGTTTTTTTTTAAATGTTTGTAAAGCATTTTAAATAAGGCACATACAGAATGACATGATATTAATTTCACCTACCCCCAAAATGACAATGATAGCAAAAGCATTTAAAATAAACACATACAAAATCATCTGATATCAATATTTCTACCCCCAAAATAACACAATTATACTTATAACATAAATTAATTTTAAAATGAATATACATGATAAAACATAAAGAAATTTTTTTTTTCTAGATTAAATGTCCTACATAATAGTGAATAACAAAAAAAAATTATACTTATATAGAGTTCTTTGGAAGTGTCCGTCAAGTTCCTGGTTTCCATTTTTCCCTTTTCTTTTCCTCCTTAATTTGTTTGTATGAGCACATGAGTCTATGTAGCAAAAAGTTCTTGTGATGGGGTTTGATTCCTATGCCATCAGATATACAATTTTTATACTGCAGAAACAAGTTCCTCATTTTTAATTTTATGTAGATTACAATTAAACAGCACTCGTTTAAATTTTCCAAGATATAAGTCCATTTCTGATTGTCTTTTTCCCTCTTTAAATTCATTTTATATTCAAATTGAATGCTTATATATACAATATCAAACTTAGAGTTTATTTTCTGGGGTTTAAATTTTACCATTTGCTGATCCAATCATGACCATTGGCTAATTTCAGGAGATTAAAATGTGGACCCACTTAAAATTTATTCAATAGACATTGTCTTTTCTTAATACAATGTTAAATTTAGCAAAGCTGTTTTTAAGAGAGAAAAGAGTAATAATAAACGATTTCTTTTTTTCTAAAGAAAAATATTTCTTTAAATTTTATAGCAAAGTTTCTCTCTAAATCAATGAAAGAAAAACTTGCAAGCAGAAAGTTTCAGATAGAAAAGCCACCACCCTGCTAAACAACAGAGATTTTTATAGTGTCTAGTCTCTGGCTTTTCTGCCTACCCCCATCATGACCTTTTTATTGACCTCTGAGAGCTGGTCAATTTATTTTCTTAATTAATTGAATCTTGTTTCTTTTTGTCTCTGATTAATTTTAATCTTTTGCTCTCCTAGAAAAAACCATGCCAAATTCACTTCTGCATTCTAACAGATGATTACCAATTAATTTTACATTCAACAGATATAACTACCAATTAATTCTACACTCAACAGACCATCACTCGTTAATTGTATACTTAAATTCCTTGGTGAAATTTATATCATGTAAATGGCTCTGATAATTTACTTGGCAATACAACACCTGTGAAACCCACATTAAAAGTAGCTCCTCTTTAAAAGTAAATAACAGAAAGCTCTCTCCCCCTCCTTTTACTTTTACCATTAAATAATGAAACAAGATATATATTGCAGCATAGCTTCAAACCCAGTATTTTGAACTAAATTTTTGGCTGCTAATAACAAACTATTTAAAAATGACTTTAATTTCTTTTTTTTTTAAATTTCCTTACAAAATGATAAGGAATGATTATTAATTGTGAACTTTACAATTAAAGTACACAATTATATTAAACACACACACACGTTGCATGTATACAATTCTTTAATTAAACCGATTTAATATTTTAATCTTTATGTATTATAAGTATTTTTTTATAATTTAATCTCACAAACTATTTCTAGCTTATCAGTATAAAATTATGACCATTAATTATCACAATCTAATGTAGTTTTAAGAGTCATGCATCTCCTCCTTCTTCTCAGTCAACTTATTAACTAATGTATAAATCTTGCTTTTCTAAAATATATCTTTTAATACCAGATTGACCCATAAATTATTGTTAAATAAACAATCTTTTGGTTAGAAATATTTTAATGATAAATTTTCAGATTGCCTACCAAGTCAAATGTATGCAATCCCTATAAATATGGGTTCGAACCTAGTCTTGGCTAAAAATTTTGTTTATTAAAGAAAAATATATATAAACTATGAGGAAAATTTTTATTGAACCTTCTCTTGCATAGTTAACTCAAAAAATGGAGTCTTGGGCAAATCCAAGGGCTACAATATATAATGCAAAAAGAATCTTGATAACATTGGGGCCGTTTGGTAGGCACTTTGCTGTTGTTTTTATTAAAACACTTTTTAAAAAAGGAAGCGCACTCTGTATTACTATTTAATTTAACAGCATTGAAAGTGATCATAAGGAGAGTAATAACAACAATTGTTATTTCTTAATAATACCACTATAAAGAAATAAAAATTTAAAAAAAAAGAAATATTTTTCTAAGTGCCCCTAATTTTATTTTTTGTGGCACCTCTATTTATATAATTTGTGGCTCTATAATTAAATTTTATATAAATAATTTACAATAAATATAAATTAATTTAAATTGTGTATAGTTCTTACAATAAAGTAATTCAAAAAATATTAAATATTTTATAATTTTTATTATATACTTATATTTAAGAATAAAATTTATTAATAATCAATACAATATAATGATACATGTTTAATGTAGCCTGAGGGGCAATCTCATTTTTTTCCTTAAGTGATTTGAATCATTCTCTTTGTCATTTTTACTGTTAAAGCAGAACAGCCACAAATATGTAAATCATCATCATATTCAAACATTGTCAGTCCACTGTAGACTGAAGATCTTACCATGATCAATTCAGTTTCTCCATTGTGTGGTTATCATTCCAGCAAACCTTTTTATCCATCTTCCCAATGAGATCTTAATCTAGATCTTTTACAATCTCTTGGATCCAGTTTAAAACTTCAACTATTATATCATCTAGTAGTATTTTCATTTAATCTTAACTATTTTAATGATGTCATTGATACTTGTTTATTTTCTCATCATATATTTCATTTTCTCCTCATTAATTATTCAACATTCATTTTTCCATTTTTTTCTTTTGTGTTTTTTAAATTCACTATATTGTTCTTTTATTAAATATCCAGATATGTGTTAGAATTGACAAAATATTTATTTTAAAACTTTCTTTTCAAGCATATAGTCATATTTCCTTTTGATATTAAGTTATGGCAATCAAAAGTTGTCTATTCAAGTTTAATTCTATATTTAATTTTATCCATTATATTTGTATTGGTTAAGTTTTAATTTGTGATTATCAGTTATTGTTTTTATTTTCTGTAAAAAACCATTGAATGTTATTATTTTTTTACTGTTTATCTGTAGTCCTACTTTCTTGTGGTTATTCTGTGATATTTCAGTAATCACGCAAATAGTAAAAAGTTGCAATAACATAATTAAAGTTTTTTTTTGTAATATATTAATCTTTTATTTATATATTAATCCTTTATTTCAATCCAGAATGTATATATTTTAACTTTTTCATGTTTAATTTTAAATGCCCATTATTAAAAATGTATATTTTCTGTCGCCCAACAAACTGGATAAAATCATTATCTTAAAACATAGTATGCTGAGATAACAACATGGTTTTTTGTAAAGTTTTCTTCTAAAATTCTAATTGATTTCTAAATTGAAATGTCCATTCAGTCAGGTCTTCAACATTTACTTAAAAAATTTTGTTTGGTTTTTTCATGCATGATGAAATATATCATTAGTTGCTCTTAAAATGCAGTCTAATACTTTAATATAATCACCTTTTCCAAATTCACTTTTCTCTTTTTTTAAAACTTTTAAAGCCTTTCTTAAAATCATGTATTCTTTACTTAATATATATCTTTTTTGTCTCCTTAACCATATTTTTCATAATTTCATTAACTCTTAGGTAAGATTCAGTCTATTTTTTATCTCTTCTGATTTCCATAACAAATAATATTTTTTTCATGTAGTTTTTTAATATCTCTATATTTTAAATTTCATTCTTCAAATTCACATTTTCTACTCTCATCCATATTCATATTTCTAATTCTTCTAACTTTTTTTTTCATCGTCTAAATATCTACTCCATATAAAAGTGCACTAGGCAAATCTCTTTCTCATGTCTAACATTAATTGATCATAGAATAACAATGGTTTATTCATAGTAATTGTCATTTGTATTTTTATTATTATTTACATTATCAGTTAGAATTAACATTTTTAACTTTTCTTTTTTCTGAATGGTCTTTTATTGCTTTAGTTTTTATTGTAATAATTTTTATCTTAAACTTTCTAAAATTGTCATTTATATTAGCATTTTGTTAATTCTCCCATACTAACTGGATATTATCATAAATGGTGCAATGTAATCTATTTTTTTAATGTAACTCCATTCATATTAAGCACCTCATCCAAATACTATATATGTCAAATAAATCAGGAGGTAAATAAAGTTTTTTAAATCTAACTAATACATAAGATCATTTAATCTTACAAATACATTCTGCCTCATATGTTTAGCCTTTTTTCTTACTTTTTTTCTCTACAAACTATTTTAATGATATATACTTATAATATCAGAAACCTTTTCAATATTCTTTCTTTTATATCTTTCAACAATCTTCCTAACTATTTTAATTGCATTTTATATTACTCATATTTTTTCCGAATCCAGACAGCTTTTCAATTAAAAAAAAAAAAAGGTTAACTCTTTCACCACTAATTTTTCACAATTTAAAACTGTTTGTTAATGGAATTATAATTGTTGTAAAACTGTACATTAACTAGCCTCTGAGTTATAAATTACATTTTTTTTTTCAAATATCTTTCTCATTTGTCTTGATGGAATATAGCAAGTGCTTATGTTTTACTAAATTTGATTTCATCAATTGATTTTTACATCATCTTTTCTTTTCATTATTAGACAGTTTATTTTATATTTGACACTTGCAAATCAAAATGTAATAATTTATTATTGATAAGTAATGTACATATGATAAAGATGTATATGAGAGATGGTAATCTGGGCCAACTGATGAGTGCTGGTTTAGCACAAAGTGCATCTAATTTAAAAAGAATGTGTGGAAGTATGAAGATTATTTAATAAATTTATATTTTATCACTTTTTTTTTTCAAATAATATAGATGAAGACTTATTATCTCTGCTATCATCATCATTTTAAGTCACCCTACATAGTCTAGTACAATGATGGAATGTCAGATTTCATAACATAAGGTCCTTAGAATTCTGGCACTTCTGATATTAAAATTTCTTATAAACACCTGAACAATATAACCAACTATTCAATTATATATTTAATTTATCATTTCCAATTATTGTCACTCCATTGATTGCAGGATCAAAATCTTTCCAAATTTAATCCAATTTCTCAATTCTTAGCTTTTCATCTCCATATCATTTCAATAAACTATATCATCATGTTGTTTCTTGGGATCCAGATCAAGAATTCAGTTATCCATCTAGTATCATCTTTTTTAGGAACATTATAGAGTCTGAAGACTCTGTAATGCTCTTCTATTAAATGTTCAAATCTCAGATCCATAAGTAAAAACTGGTAAAATGTCTATTTAAAATCTTTCTTTTCAAACACATAAATATATTTTATTTAACATTAACTTATTTCTATCAGAAATACCCCATCCAAGTTTAACTCTGTAATTTATTTCATGATTATTTTATTTTCTTCTTACTTGACGAACCATTGAAGGTTATTTTAGTATTTTTACCATTTATCTTTAATCCTTACCTTTTTATATTTTTATTGATAACTCTTGTAATATTTCCTGAAACTTTGCAGCATTATTTGCAAATATAATTGTACACCTACAAAATGTAGATAAAATATAGAGCATTTGAACACAGACTTTTAAACTCCCTTTGGTCATCCACATACATGACCACACATATGAAAAAAATAAATGATCTCCAATATACATATTTTGAGCTGAACCAGCACTATCAGTTGATCCAGATTATCATCTCCAACACACACACGCAATTTAATCAGTGCTCAGTTTATATTAAGATAGCAAATCTTCACATTTTAATGGACTGGCTTCAGTCTATTCCACCTTCCAATTCTTCAGCCTTCCACTTTTCATATGTGAGTGATCATGTGTATCGGTTTTATGAAATAGAGTGGATGGCCAAATGAAGCTTGAAAGTCTGTGTTCAAAACCTTTGTAGCTATATTTCAGGTATATAAAATATACTTGTATTTAAAATATTACAAAATGTAGACGAGTTAAATTATAACTATTTGTTTTTATTGTTTTAAGTTTTTTATTTAATTTTGTCTTATTATTATTTGGAAAAATATATTGTTTCTTAAATGTTTAAGCAAGAAAAAGTAATACAGTTTTTATTATTGTTATAATTTACTAAGCATGCTTTCAACATTAATGGCCAAAATCATAGTGTTCATTTTTGACCACTTTATTTTCTTCTTCTCATTAAGGGCTGATTCCTTTAAGAATCTATTAAAGTTGGTGCTGGTGTGATCTCCTATCCGCCATGATCACATTCTCAATCTGAACACCTACAGCCTTTATACTCCATAATAAAAAAGAGAATGCAAAAAATGAGTGTTATGATTCTAATCTGTTAATGTCAAAAGCATGTAAACATTCAAAATGTCTTATTACTACATAATCTAATGCTTTTGTTGCATTTTAATAAATGTTTTTTAGAATTTGATATTAATCCTAAATCTTGACATGCCAAAATTTTAATCAATATGGACAAAATTATAGTCAAATATCTTTTTATAATCTTTAAATCTACATAAATCACTTAAATATTTTTTTATATCTTTTCAATATAGTCATCTTTATTATTTTTTTTTACCAACAGTTTACCATATTTTGGATTATGGAAAGTGAAGCAGTAAACAATCCAAAACTCTAATATGTAGAGCACAGAAAAACTTACCTGAAACAAGAATATAGATTATGTTTCTATTTTATCAGTTTAATATTTTAAAGTCAAAACTATTTTACAAGTGCATTACTTTTTTCCAAAAAGATATATATTTTAGTTTTAGAATTGTTGTAGCCTTTGAAATAAATAAATTTTAATGTTGATTCTGTCATGAAGTTGAAAAGATAACATCTTTACTATATTATTTCCCATTCCCTTACTCATAGATGCATGTGGTTATTAATCTTTTTGAAATGAGATGACAACATTTTTATCTTGTAATTATTTTGCTTTTCATATAGATCGTGTATTGAAATCCAAACCTGTTTTTTGCCATTTATAAATCCTAAAAAAGAAAAATTAATCAAAAAATTATTATTGTCATGTATGCCACTTTTTAATATGATGAAATTAATTAAACAATCAATATGCTTAAATTCAATGTATTTTGTTGTATACTGATAATGCCAGTAGCAGAAACTGGTCTGGGGTTGGGGATATTCTCAAAGCTTATTAAGAGATTATTTTGCAAGCTCTATATATAAAATTTGTAAATACAAGCTTATTTAATTACGTCAAAATCGTGTATTCATTCAACAAGACCAATAATCCAAGCAAAAGTACCTTGAATCCAACCATGCACAAGACACATATGTCAGGACAAGGATGAATCCTAATTTATTTGCCTAAACTATTGCCTCTCTGACTAATGGATAATGTTTGTGATGACACTAGCAGTGCTTGGTTTTATTCCGTCCCAGCTGGAGGTCAGGGTTGACATAGAGACTCAAAATAATAAAGGGTTTATATGAAAAAAATCAATGATTTAATGGATTCTGATGATTGCAGAATGGTACAGATATGATTTGATTATGGTTTGAACCGTAATAATGATAATTCTTTTTGGCAACATTATAAAGAAGTGAATTTAAATCAAGGAAATATTTAAATAAATAGAGTAATTAACATTAGAGATTGGGAGTGATGACAAACTAAGCTTATTTAAAATAACAATATTATAAGAATTTATTAAGGAATTTAGTACAAAATAAGTTAAGTCTTTGTTTATACAACTTGGTTATTTTCTTTAATTCGTTTTGATGCGGCTTTGACAAACAATGTAAAAGTTTGTTAATTGGTCGGCCAAAAACCAATCAGCAATAAAATATTATTAGCCCTCTTCAAGATATTACAAATAAATCTGTTTTATATATATATTACAAGACATGACAGATAGGCATTTCAAACACTAATACATTTAAAATCATTTGTATATAATGAGTGTGGGAAGCAAAATAGTTCTTAAATAAATAATTGACAATTATACAGTCAGATTTAATTAATTAACGAAATTGGTTTGTGAAGGACGTGACATCATGGCAGAGAGCTTTTCAGGTTTGCTAAATAAAGATATAAAATGATGAAGAAGGCAGTATGCTATTATAGATTACAACAAAATAAATGAGGTCGGTTATGAACCTCTGGGTGGCTTTGCTGAAGGAAATTCCTAGTAAATGCAACTAGATGATGAGAAATTCTGGCCCTCCAGCCAAAACATATCTCTAAATAATAACAAAATATTTTGATGTGCTGGACTTCCCAAACACATCTTAAATGCAATGCCTGAAAATGGATCCCTTGGTATGAACTACATCTACTTTGAGGGAGAGTAAAAGGTTGGACTGGTCAGTTAAATTTCCGAAGGTCCTGATGAGTAAGTAGCAAAGCAAAATAATAAATGAATGGTTGTAGCTATAAAAACATTAATGCCTTAGACATATATATATAGATAGTGTATCACTAACAAAATTAATAACTTAATTTCTAATTAAACTATCTCCCTGCCAAAATGGAAAGTCCCAGAAACCTTAGGCCTTTACTGAATGAATCATAAATATAATATATATATATATATATATAAAGAATTAACTAAAATATAAATTGTTTTCCACACTTCACAAATATTTCATTTATTAATAAGTTCTTAAATAGTTTATCAAAGATTACAAAATAAGACTGTTTTAATTAACATAGACAGGCATTGAATATCAAACTAATAAATTGTAAATCATAATTTTAATATTTTCTGACAAATGAAATATATGTATGAAATATAGACTGATAAAATTCTATGATAAATTTTACTTAATTGATTCACTAAAATTATTTATTCTCTCAGAAATAATTACAGGGCTATTTTTAATTGGAGGTAATAGTAAGATACTTTTAAAATAATTTCAATCATTCAAATAAATTTATATGTGATGTACAAAACTAAATGAGCTTTCTACTAATTAGTTTACGGGAAGTAAATCTACTGTTATAATTTTTAACTGGAGAAAATAAGAGGAAGGGGATTTAAAGTTAGTTTTTCATCGAGTTTTGTACTTGGCAATTTCAGTAAGTCAAATATTATAAATAAACCAACAAAATTTAATTTAAGTTTGCCGCATCAAAATAATGTAAGATTTTTATAAGAATTGATATTTTAAATTTAATAAATTTAAACTATGCATTTTAAAATTAAGTTGTATAAACAAATATAGATAATATAAATTAACATTGATTTGGAAAACAAGTAAAATGGAATCAATGGCTTGCAGCGAATTGGATGTTATCTCAGAATCAATCAGTAGGCATCCCATGGCTTGAAACAGGCATTTACAGTCAGATCATTAACAGGCTTCCTTGACACAGTACAGTTTCAGGCTAGATGTTGAAAGCACTGGAAAGGCATTGATGAGCTGGTGGGACAGAGCTCCGGAAAGCAATGGTCAATCTTTTAGCCAGTCATTCTATAGATTTGATGTACTATATCTCTAAACTACTCTCTTCAGATAAAACTCAACAAATAATTAATCCTTATCAAATTTTCCACTATTTATGTGTTCTGATCTTTATCTATAGGATTGAATCTACAGTAACAACTGCCAATTGTAATTGCTCTAAGCAGTTCTGTGAGGTTGGTGCCTGCTTTGGAGGGAAAATCTATAACTCTGCATGAACATGACCCAAGGGTTGATTTGCTAATTAAAAAAAAACAACAACAAGCATATTAAGTTTATCAGTTATTGTACTAACAAAATCTATTTAATTAAGGTTTAGATTAACAAAACTGTAGATTTTATTCAGAAAAATTTTAGGAATTTGGTACAATGACTTCTTAAAAATATTACATTGTTTAAATAATTGATTCTCAAGTGTACATTGATTAAAAGATAAATATAAAATGTTACCCACTAATTAATTGAAGAAAATGAACTTTAATAAAGAATTTTAAATATTTGTAACATTTTATAGATATCTAGGATTCAATTCAATTTAATAAAATAAACACAATCATTTTTACAAATATAAAATAAATAAACTAATATAAAAGGTTAGTTTTAATTATAAAATAAGATTAATGAAATATAAAAGATTATAGTATTGATTAAAATATACTACCACCTATTATGAGGTGGATGTCAGTTAATAAAGATTGAGTTCAAACCCAGACTAGTGCTGATGACATTGGCACTAGGTGAAGCAGGAATAGTACTATATTTCCAGCTTCACATCTGACTTGATTTTTTTTAACTATAACTAATTATAGGATTTTGTAGAAAATGTACATTTTCATTTAATTAATGAATCAGAGATTTTTTTAGTTCCAGAACTTTATTTTTGTAAACATTGTACTCCAACTCAACTCTGCAATCTTTAATAAATTTTGATCTGATTAGGAATTTTATGTTGTCTTAATTTCTGCTTTCTAAGTAATTTTTTATGTTGATTTAAGAGCATAAAAGTTAATTTATATTTTACAGCCATTTATGATGATATAATAGAAACACTAATATAAAACAGGGGTGGGCAAATAGTGGCCCATGGGCCACATGTGGCCCATTAAGAGTTTTTTGTGGGCCACCAAGACAGTCAGAAAAATCTGCCTTGAACTGAGATTTCCTTCCCATGCACAACTGATGATTCATCTCATATTTTCAACTAGGATGGCCATGTCAATACATATGTGCAGTGCAGATACAATGTGCAGTGCTTTTCTGGTTGATCTGGTTAATTTCAATTTTGTCTTTGCAACAGTAAATATATAAATTTCCAATTTTAGTGAAACCATGAACCCTCCAAAAAAATGTAAAATCAGTGATAAATGTCACGTGTTTAATGAAGAATGGATAAACAAATATTTCTTTGGTAATATAGGAAATAAAACAGTGTGATTACTGTATCATGAAATGATAGCCATATTTAAGGAGTACAATCTGAAATGATACCACGAAACAAAACATAGTGAATTTATTTGCAAACTTTCCAAGGAAGAACACAAAATAAAAGTGGGGAAGTATGTGAAAAGGCTGAAGAAGGAACAAATATTATTTACAAAGCAGACAACACTTCAAAATAGTGCTACAGTAGTAAGTTTTATGGTAGCCTACAACCCTGTTAAACACAACAAGCCTTTTTCAGATGGCGAGTTTATTAAGAAGTGTATTTTATTTAATTTATATTTATTGATTTTTATGGTAAATTTATACTTCTGAAATGCAAAGTTAATTAATGAATGCAATCATTGTAAAAGGTGCAGCTCTTTGCTAACCTCTGCTTCCACAAAGTGACCCACGAGCAAAAACAATTGTCTACCCCTGATATAGAAGTATATAGTGTTTCTTCCATGGATTGGGTTAGTAAACAACAATATCTAAATGCTATTTCAGGCATGATTGCCTTTGGTAAAACTAATTCAAAATTTGTAGAAATAAAAAAATGCAGGTGTTTTATTGTTTCTAATGAAAACAAACTTAAATTTATAATGTAATAATCCTCTTCTCCTCCAGTTCTTTTTAGATTCTTTCGGATTTGTGTCTGAATCTTTTAATGGTGTCTCATTAATAAATTAAAGTGAATGAATAATGTCTGTATTTTGTTTTTTGAGGGTGTTTGAACTTGAATTTTAAAAAAAATTCTTAAGGAAATCAGATCATATTAATCAATTTTGACAAATCTAATACAAATAAAGTTCAGACAAATGCTTCTAATCCAATATTTACTAAATAGTCTTTGTTCCTCCACAAATAGTTTTCAAACTAAATCTATTTTAATTTTATTTCAGTTTGTGATTCAACATATACTTTAAATGATCAAATTTAGTTGTCTGATTCAATTCTGTTTTAAATTGATTATTTTAAAGCATTCAGTATATAGAATGCAGAAGACCTAACATCTTTATTTTAGTTCATTTTACAGGTTTATCTATAAAAGAATATACACATCAGATTTTGATTTTTTTTCATATATTTTGAAAGAAGAAAATCTTACAAACGAAGTAATTATTGTGTACTTTTTTACTGTAGAGTTTTTCTTGTGTAGTATATGTTTTAGATGACAGATTAATTACAAAATGAAATCATTTGATATTGAAGCAGTCACTGCGTGTGTTAACCAAAATATTATCTATATGTCCATTAGATTGACTTGCTTACATTAATAAGCACAATGAAATGGAGTAAAATCTCATCATTTAAACAATACAGAATATCTTTCACTCTGATTTTTTCATCTGCTACTTATATATTGTGGAGTGATAAAATAACTTAACAGGTAAATCTCATTACAGTCAGTCTGCAACCTATTTTCGATATTAGTATATTTATTCAGCCTAGCCATTATTTAACTTTCCATGTTTTGCAACTAATTGCATGTAAGATCTGGTTAAAACATCAGTGCTATAATAATAAGCAATCAAATGTATGGCATAACCTAAAACTTTAAACAATTTTTTTTTTGCTCATAAAAATCTTAATTTTAGCACATACATGCACTTACATATAATGAATTATGGATTTATATTAATGGAAACTTTGTTCCATCAGTTAATTTTTATTTGCCAATCATTTGATTAAAAGCAGAAATAATAAGGCTCATTAGTAATGTGAATAACTTGATATTCAGAGAAATTTAATTAGCATATGAGCAATACTATTTTTAGTAAGTACCTTTATCAGTTAGACTTCTTTGACAAAAACTATTTTAATTGCATAATAACACAAGAAACTAGTCTAATTTTTTTTTTTAAAAAAAAAGTTAAATGTTTTTAATATTGTAATTGATCAGGCCTTGAAAAAACATGTGCCTAAATTTAGATCATTTTTTTTTGTATTTAATAAATATACATTTACCTCCATAAATATTATTCTTAAAATACATGTTAAACACCCTTAAATATATTTATTCCCTGTACAAGCCTTTATTTAAAAGTAAAACTAATCTTTAGATAATCTATTGCAAGACACAGAGCATCTTTAATAGCCCTCTAAAGATGACAATGGAGTTATTACTTGTCAGGCTTAACAATTCCTGGGGATTGTTTTCCTTATTCTTCTTTTACCATCTAGCTGAAAATAACTAAATACTGTATGCATTTAGCTATTCTCAGCAATACCAGTGCCTCAGAGTTATTATCTTTTTTATTTTATATGTGAGAAATTTATATGCTTTTACTAGTATAGTAATAATATCACATGATATTGTACCTCAAACCTTGGATGGTGAAATATAATCTCGATGTTATATACAATCATTAATATAAAATTGTTCATTGCATAATATCACGTTATGATACGAAAGAATCAGATACTGGTTCTAGTTTGTTTAAAATGAACTTCCTGAGCATTTTATGCAAACGAAATTGCAATTCTACATATATAAATTGAGATAAAATCCGTCTCATATTTTTGCCTAAATAGTTAATATACAAATTTAATAATTCACTTAACAAAGTATTACTAGCCAACAAATTTAATAATTCATTTACCACAGTATTACTTACTACTCAATAATCAAATGATTGATAGTGTAGCACAATTATAGATACAACAATAAAATTATTAGGCGTTATAAATTTATTAAAATGCAACTGATAAGCCAGTTTTAGTTACTAATATATTTAATCATTTGTAAAATAAAAGAGAAAAAATAACGTTTTATTCCTGTGAAGAGAATTAAAATTTACTCAATAAAAACAAATTTTGAATTAAAAGGGAAAGGGCACTGTAAATTATTTTCCCCCATCTCCTCCAATTTTAAATTATTTAATATCTTAAATAATTTCTTTACAAATTTAAATAAATTATTTAATTTTGGAAAAAGAATTTACTATGTAAGTAAATAGTTTTTAAATGCAATGCCACTACATATGGCTGTTTAGGTTGGACCCTGCTCAAATGAACTTCATTATTGAGGAGGGGAAGGGGATGATACCACGTCACTGCTATAATTAATAAAATTTATAAGTAAATGAAAATGTTTAGATTTCTGAATCACTCCATCGTTAGAAATATGTTCTGATTGATGAGAGTAGATTACTTTTTCATTTAGTCTTCTGTTGCTCGAAATATACTACATATTATATATTCTACTACTGCTATGAAAACTATTGTAATAATCAATTCCTTTTATTCTTGATTAAAAGACAAGTAGATATATGTCATGCATGTGGATTTAAGTTAACTCTTTTTTAAAAATTAAATAAGTAATTCCTATTCAGTGAATGTGTGTCAATTCATATATATTGTAAGGTGTGATCTTACATCCCACCAAAAACCATTAAATACCCTTATCTTCCCTTAACACAATATCCTACATAACAACATTCTTGACATATAATGTACCATAAGTTATATGTATAAAGAGAATGTAACCCGATCAAAACGTATTCTCGAAAAATAAAAATGCTCACAAACATTTTTAGATGAGAAAGTATCTAATTGTTTATGTAATTTAAAAGATAAACAAATGTGTGTTAAAATTTCTAACCTAAACCAAACATGTAAAATTTTAAGTATTTATAATCACTCTTATTACAAAATCTTTTGTGAACTATTATTTGATGTATACATATTATAATAATATATATAAAAAAAAAGATGATCAAGTTTAAATGCAAAGGACAAAATTATAAAAATGTAAAGAAAGAAAATAATAAATAAATTTTTATTGTTATTAATCCAGCGCATATATATATATATCATAGCACATGACGTAAATAATCAACTCCATGTACAATATCAAACTCGCTATTTTGAATGAGTCAATGCAACACTTAAAAAGAACAATCTCATTTTGGTGATCAACAGTAGATATAAAAATGATCCCTTCTTTTAAAATATCAGATGAAAAATTCTTGTTGGCTAATCAACATGAATATTTAGTAAACCGTGATCAAACTTGGTGTTTGAAAATCAAGGTTGGCAGCCATCAAAGTAAAACTTCAAACTATTAGATCCCATTGAAGACAGAGAAAAGTTAAAATAAAAGCTGACAAACTTAAAAGTTGACAAATCAATGGATTGTAATTAGAAATTCCATAGACAGCTTTAAATTTGTTTGATACTCCAAGAATACTTTCAATCGTTAGCTGTAAAGTTATATCAGCGAGAAGTTGAGATACCGAAGAAACAATAGCTGTTTAATAAACTCAGGGACTCTAATTAACTGTTTCGATATATATAATCATGTGTGGCTAAATACAAATTTACATCTTTAGAAGCGATTTACCAGCCTTGAAGCTGTAACTGCCAAAAACAAAGTCAACATGAAACAGCATCTGTTCTTCTATACTGAAGCAACCCCAAACTTTACTACTTGGATCTGAAGATATAAACTTAACCATTCAAAGCCTACTGTATGGGAAGAGAAATTCAAATCAACATTATACATGTTCCAAGACATTCAAACCCAACCAATTGGATCATAAACTGCAGAAATAGGGAGGGACACACATAATCTCTTTAGGAAATTTTCCTTTATAGACTTGATTACTCTTAGGCTGATATCACATGATTAATTTTATGTATATATTTTCTTTCTTTCATTTACTATAGATTAATGGGCTTACATTTTCTTGATATAATAGAAATGGGGGAGTTACTAGTTTAATTTTAAGTTGAAATAAAATATAGGGTCAGGCATGAGATTGGTTGCAGATAAATTTGATCATTACCAGGGTCATAAATAAGACTTTACATTTTCCAACACTTGTACAGTTACACTATTATTTATTGTTTGTAGTCAATACTAATCATTTTATTATTTACTTGTTTTTCAGTATATATGCCTTAAAAACTTCTAGCATGAATGATCTTTTCTATCATTATAAGATTAAATCACAATAAAAGGGGGGTCCCAAATGACCATCATGCTTTTTAATATGACTCAATCATGTTGGAAACAAAGAATTATAATTTTACTAAATTCTAAATTAGCAATCAGGTGGTATATATAAATAAGTAGTAACAAGTTATAAAATTTTTTTATTTTATTTATTACTCTTTGAGAGGAAAGGGAAGGATGGATTAATAAATATTGACAGTACTGAGCAAAGAATAGTCATGGATATCTAAATATATTAATTGCTATCACTTATAGTTTCTCAGTGAATAAATTGTAATAAGCATAAATAAATTTGTTAAACATGATCTCAATTTAATCCATGTTTTTCTTTATTAATTTATCTATTTATCACACACTCGATGCAATGAAGATCATAATATGATTATTCTTTGAAATAGAATATTGTGCATATTCTCCCTAAGCTCAAATTCTGAGATAAATGGAATTTAGGAATGGAAAAGGATGAATATATTTAGAGACATTGGATGTATGTTCATATGGATATGCATCATCTCCTAGGATTGAGGTCAAACTGATTATGAATTTAGAAGTTTAGAAATCCTAGTTCTCATCCATCCTGATGGCCTATCAAACATACCATTATACAAGGTCAAAACCTGTTTCATTACAATATATTATCTGTGTTTATTAAATAATTCATTTTAATTATTTTTTCAATTATTAAAGTCTTATAATCATATACATACATATAAATTAAATATTATCTAATGCTATACTAGTAATTTACAAATAAAATAGAAAATTATATAACATTACAAAACTAACCAAAAGAAAAAAAAATTAAAATTCTCTCATGATTATGATTTCATCTATTAACAAATAGACCTTGCAAGTGAAATTCAACAAGATACAAATAACATATATATTGTAACCATTTGGGTTACATGGCACACAGCAACATAGTTGTGTGTGTACATATATATTGAAGTAGTCATATATATATAATAAATAAAGTTTGATATCTGGATTCATTCCACAATATATGTAATATACAAATCAATATGTATATCAAAATACAGTACAATTTACATAAATTATATTATTATTAGAAGTACTTTCAACTATACATTTTGTAGTTTTTATCAACTATATAACATTGAATAATCAAAAGGAGACAGCCTTTAACAATACCACAATTCTGTTATCTTAACATTTGATGACTGGCGATTCATTAACATTTGATGATTGATAAAGACTACAAAATGTATAGTTGAAAGTACTTCTAATAATAATATAATTATGTTAAGATAACAGAATTGTGTGAAATCTGAATTGAACTATGGGTATTGTTAAAGATTGTCTTGTTTTGATTATTCAATGTTATATAGTTGATAAAGACTACAAAATGTATAGTTGAAAGTACTTCTAATAATAATATAATTTATGTAAATTGTACTGTATTTTGATATATATATTGATTTGTATATTACATGTATATATATATATATGATTCATGTATATATTGTTGCCATAAAGTTATAATACCAAAGCATTTTAAAAAAAATAATATATAAAAGAAATTTAATTTTATTATGAAATTTAATTTTGTTATAAAATTTAATGTTATATGTGAGACAAAAAAGAGGAGAGGTTCAAGTCAGCAAAGAAAATTTAACTAATTAATTAAAATCAACTGATGATCAAAAGAATGTATGAATTAAAATCTAATTTTGGAATTTATATTTTAGTGTGTCATTGTCATGACAGTAAAAGGTGACAAAAAATATGTAATTACTGTGGGGATTACATAAAACCTAAAGTATTTGGGATTTAATTAAGAAAAATGCAATTATTAAAAATTTTAAAAATTAAACTAGATTAAGATTATGATCAGTAATATTTTTTTTAGATAGTAAAGAAAAAATTTTTATTTAAGTTTTAAAATTAATTAATCAATTTGGAAAACATCTGGATGCCTTTGTTTTGAGGGATATATATATAGAGGCAGGGAAGACAGAGTTTTAGGTTTGCAATGTTTTTGTAAAGTTTTTCTAAGCTGTTATAGATTATGTCATACCATGGTCAGTGAGTAGAGTTTATCAATTTCTCTGGCCATCTCCGGAGAAGCATGAGTATGGAATCCCTATGGTATTTATGAAATGTGATGCAACTAAAGTCCTTGCCTACAATTGATGATCCAAGTTGTAACATGTTATGCCATTGCTATCAAGAGAAAATATCCAAGAACACTATTACAGAAGACCTATGAACTATACTGGGAAGTTCAGCATAGTGTCTTACTATCTATCAAAATCCTTTGAAAGTCTATTAAAATAAGAATTAACTTTATAAATTTCAATTTACCGATAAACAATTAAAGCCTTATAATATTCTGATTCCTTTGCTTAAGTAACTAATTATTAATCATTCTTTGAAATATGTTTTTTGTTATTGTATTGTTTAAATATTCTTATTGCATTATTTAAAATATTTTCTTATTGTATTATGACTCATGCTTAATTAATTTGATATTAAGGAAGATCCACTATTGTAATATACTCGATTCTTCTTAAATCTGCTAGACTTATTATTTAAGAATCAGATGGAGGTAAAATTAGTAAATATATTAGTAGTCCTGTAATTCGGTCTAATCAAGTGGTTAAATCCCTCCTCTCATCGATTTTAATTTTTTTTTTTTTTTAAATTTATTATTCTACTTGTTATTTCAAAATTAGCTATTTTTGAAATTTGTTATTTTAAATTTATTATTTCAATTATGTAATCTAGCCATTAACATCATCACAGATGGTATGTCAACTTTAATTAAAAATCAAGTCTTAAAAAGTTAAAAGTTAAAACTTTTTGAAAAAGACAAATATATATATATATATACTGCAGATACATTTTTAATTCTATAAAACTTGTATTATAATTAATGAAATATATATGTATACTGCAGATATGCTATTTCCAATTTTATGAAACTTTTGTTATAAATAATGAAGTATATGATACGATAGTTTATTCTATAAAACCTTTAATACAGTTTAGATTAATATATTATCATTGTAGGTTATCATATCAATATTTCCTTATATTTGTAAGACCTATGGGGTGGATCTCCAACTAAACAGGGAATAATTTTATCAGAAAATATTTTAATAATTATGTAGGCTCTGATTTAGCCAATATAATAGATGTCCATATATTGTAAATGTATGACATGGCCATTCACATTTTATTTTATATTATATATATCGTTTCTCATCTGATCCTTTGTGTCAGCCATGGGTGGCACGATTTCTAACCAAAAACACATTAATATAATGTTTCCAGGCTAGCGATTCTCTATTAATATTGACTTTTTTTTTGTTTGTTTACAAAGTTTACTTTCTTTCATTTCTGAATTATTTTTCCCAAATAATATTTTTGACGGTGGAATAATAATAGTTGTTTTTTTTTTTAATTTTTATTGACAAGAGGGTCTTTTCTGGTGTGTGTTCAAATAGTAATTTGTGTTTTTTTTTTAATAGTATTACTGTTTTTGTAAAATTGGATTGCTGAAATTTAAGAGAGAATGGGTTTTTTTGGGATGGATCTTTAAATAATAATTGACGTTACTTTGATAGGTTTCCATTTTATTTCCGACAACAATTAGTGGGAGGGGAGTTTTGTGTACGATTAAATAATAATTTACATTACTTTTATAGGTTTACATTTGATTTCCGACAACAATTATTGGGAGGTTTTTTTTTTTTTCGTGTGTGTATGTTTACATAAAAATTAAAACCATTACTTTTATCGGTTTACATTTGATTGACAATCGATTTGACTTCCTTTTGTTTATAAATTATAGTTTTGGTTCTACAAATAAATATTTTGACAATGGGACAATAATAGTTGTTGTTTGTTTAATTTTTATTGACAAGAGGGTGTTTTTTGGTGTAGGTTCAAATAGTAATTTGGGTTACATTTAAATAATAAGTTTTGGTCTTACTTTGATTGGTTTACATTTGATTGCCGACACTAATTATTGGGAGAAGGGGTGTTTTTTGTGTGTACGATTGTAGACAACAATTATTGGGAGAAGGGGTGTAACCGTTTAAAGAATAGTAGTTTATGTTACTTTTAGTGGTGGTGTACATTTGATTGCTGACAATAATTAGTGAGAGGAGTGGGTGTTTTGGGGTGATGATTAAATACTAATTTACCTTCCTTTTATTTTACATTTGATTGCTGACAACAATTATTGGGAGAAAGGGGTTGTTTTTTGTGTATGTTTAAATCAAAATTGAAGTTACTTTTATTGGTTACATTTGATTGACAACCGATTTAACTTTTTTTTTTTTTTTTCGTTTATAAATGATGGTGTTAGTTTCCCCAAAACCTAATATTTTTTGACAATAGGACAATAATAGTTGTTGTTTCTTTTATTTTTATTGACAAGAGTGGGTCTTTTTTGGTGTATGTTCAAATAGTAATTTGGGTTACGTTTAAAAAATAATTGGTTTACCTTACTTTTACTATTTTACATTTGATTGCCGATAACAATTAGTGGGAGGGGTGTTTTTGTGTATGAATAAAGAATAATTTACTGTAACGATCCGGACATGTGGACTTACGTAAACTGCACTACAGGGCGCCATCTAGGCATTTGAACCTAGAAAAATTTATAAAGTAGGCAGATACGTAAGTCAAAAAAAAAAAAAAATTTTTTTTAAATATTTTGGTTCCGGTCGTTAGCCCATGTCACTAGCTCAGGGAGTAGCAGAGATTTAATAATATCATATCTTATCTAATTAGATTTCAACATTAAAAAATAAATAAAATAAGCCACTGCCAGTAATTAGCATACAAACATTTATTTATGCACATATACATAAGATTTAAAATTATTTTATTATTAGTTTTACATTTTAACATTTAACATTATTTTTTAACTTTGATTTTTGACTTTAATTTACCTTTAATTACTATTACATTCTAATTTTACATTTTAATTAAGTTCGCACAGATGGGATTATAAAAACTTGTTATAATAAGTTGCTATAGATCGGTTACATAGATTACACGGTTAAAAACATTCCAAAGTAAACATAAGCGATCAAAATATAAAATTATTGATTACTGACAATTGCGGAGGGAAATTTATACGTAACCCAATAGTATTCACCATAAGATACTTGCATTGTCACCAATAACTTAAAAGACATCCGAATAAATACATCTTAGATACTCACCGTAAGGTATCATTATTTATCGAATGTCTATATATTCTGATAAAACATGAAAACCCAAAACATACTTAACCGATAACCAATCCATGCAAGCGTCTATAAACAACTTAAATTTAATGCATTTTTATTTAAGGTCAAGTATGAATAGACTACATAGATTTGCCTTTGAAAATAAAATATTCTATCCCTATTTAACCTTAGGCTAAAATTCGCAGTCAAACTGGCATCAATCCATCTGATATATCGATGTATTCAATGTAATACGAAATACGGCAGCACCAAAAGAATTAAGAAAAGACATTGACTCTCAATCAGATAGGAATATTACATCTATCTAACGAGAAGAACAATAAAAAAAAAACTCCATAGAAAGGAACTGCATTCTCAGTCTTATAATTCCTTCCATAGGCAAACGGGTGAGTGCGGCATATATAAAAACGATTCTGCCAGTAGCGAATCTCCGATTACATCTACTAACTACATCAATATATCCAATCCATTGACCCAATCTAACAACGACATAAATAACCTAAGATTACCCTCCCCTAATATAACTTTACAAATCTATACAGCCATTCACGCCCGACTTAAGTTTAACATTGATATATTTTAATTTATCGGAAAACAGAAATCATAAATAAACTTAAAGAACAAAATTAAATAAATGGAAATGATATTACACAAATAAATAAAAAATACATCAAATAACATTTTAACTACTTTAGTCAGATAGGAAACTAATGCAATTATTTTAAATACGAAAAGTTTTAATTTAATGTTCATTAATTGTAAAGTTATTACGGTTTTAAACAGTTCATCTTTATCTGTCGTTTGTAAGTTTGAACGGGAATTCCCACGCCGTCCTGAAGATATTGGTATACATTTAGCCGATGTTTTATTTATTCATTCGGAGGTTTTTTAATTTAGTTGGTCCTCAATGTAGAAAACGATAGTTCATTTCTCTTTCTTTCTTTGGCAAAACTGAAGTGATTGAATCGTGCGTCTCTTCAATCGCTTCTCCCGCACCTCCGCACTAACACCTATCTGTCACATCGTAATAATCATAATCCAGTCACTAATTAATAATTTCCAAATTTTCCTTTTATACGTATTCGAAGGATTGACTTAACATTACGTCATCGATGAGATGATCCTTTTCGTTGAGGTCCGATTTCCCAATGGATTTATTTCATTTGCTGAAAGTTTCTATTGTTTTCCTATCTGACTGATGTTTTTACATTTTAAATGCCCAAGGCTGGTTTACATTTAACTAATTAACAATCATTTCCATTTCTGATTAATTAACCTGTTTTCCAAATCAAAAATATATTTAAAGATAAATTTAAAGATATAATTTTATCTCCACATCTTTTTAAAATTTAGTTTTAAAATACTTTTTCTTTAATAAATTTTTATTTTAATAATTTTTCATTATCTGTGCGATTTAATATATAAGAGTTTAAGATGATATTTAATTTCAATTTTTAATTCTTAAAGAAAATTTTTAAATGCAAACTTTTTAATTTACTTTCATGTTTAATAAATAAAAAAAAACAACAACAATGTAACGAACGTCTGTGCTCGTTACACCAGAAATTCAGCATGGACCGTAACTGAAACACCAGAGGATTAGTGACGTATTGCCGATTGAATCCTATGATCAAATGATAAGAGGCTAAAAAAAATATAAAAGCCAAATGATTATTAAAATTGTTATCTGAGAGCTGACTATGAATAGATCGTTATAACTAGCTATATTGCAGATTTTCACGATATGGAAGTCTGCAATAAATTTAATTTTCCGGACAACCAGTTGAGGCCTCTGAATGACAGTTCCTGACCAAATGCATGGCAAGTTGCAGTTTCATTTCAAAGGACAAAATCTACGAAAGTGATCACGAAGATGGACTTCTCAATCTATTAAATCCGTAAAGTATGAACTATTGTGTCTATCTAATAAGAACTTTCCTAAAATTGCAAGTAATTAATAACTGAAAATAAGAACTTCTATCTGACTTTTAAGTTTTTAAAACAAATTAATAATGTTTAAAATTATATGTTTCCCGATTGATAAACATCATTCCTATTTTTTTTTTTATATTGTAAAGATTATTTAAATGTATGAAATTTAAATTGTTTATAGACGCTTGCATGGATTCGTTTGCGGTTAATTATATTTTGGTTTTCATATTTGATCAAAATATATAGACATTCGATAAATACTGATACCTTACAGTGAGTATCTAAAATGTATTTATTCGGATGTCTTTTAAGTTGTTGGTGACAACGCAAGTATCTTATGGTGAATACTAATGGGTTACTTATAAGTTTCCCTCTGCGATTGTCGGTATCAATAATTTTGTATTTTGATCATTTATGTTTATTTTGAAATGTTTTTGACCGTGGAATCTATGTAATCGATCTATACCCAACATTTTTAAACAAATCTGTGCGAACGTATTTAAATGTTAAAATTAAGTCGGGCGTGAATGGCTATATAGTTTTGTAAAGTTGTATTAAGGGAGGGTAATCTTAGGTTATTCATTTCGTAGTTGAATTGGTTCAATGGATTGGATATATTTGTGTAATTAGTAGATGTAGTATGAGGTCCGCTATGGGCAGGATTATAGATATACGCCACACACCCTCTGTTTGCCTATGGATGGGTTTGTAAGTCGGCAGAAGACCGCAGTCCATTCCTATGGAGTTTTTAGTTTATTGATCTACTTGCCAACAGATGTCACATTCCTGTTGGTGGAGAGTCAATATCTTCTCTATTTCTACTTATTGTTCAGATGTACATTCCTGACAATATAGTATTTTGTGTTGTCGTATCATGCTACATTGAATACATGAATGTATCAGATGGATTGGCGCCAGTTGATTGCGAAATTTGTTGCCTAAGGTTAAATCAGGGAAGAATATTTTCTTTTCAAATGCAGATCTATGTAGCCTATTCATACCCGACCCTCTAAATAAAATATTAAACATTATAGCAAGCTATTTTAAATGTAAAATTAAAAATTAAGATAAAAATCTAAATGTTAAACTTATTCCTCGGGGTTAGAATGATTTTATATGTGCGTAAATAAATATTTTTCTGTGTTAATTTCTGCAGTGGCTTTTATTATTTTTTTATATTTATATCTAAGGTTATATATTTTATTATCTCTGCGTCTCCACTGAGCTAGTGACAATGGCTAACGATCTAAATATGTAAATAAAGTGGAATCCTAACAGCGCGTATCTGCCTATTTTATAAATTTTTCTAGGCTTAAATGCCTAGATGGTGCCCTTGGTAGTGCAGTGCGGTGCGATGCGATCTCCCACTTCATTTGGATCGTTATAATTGGCGTCCCAAGTGTGGCCTTACCTCAGAGATTGACCCTGAGAAGGGGAATTGATGATGATGAAATTTTCTATCTTTAATAAACCACTAGTATTTTTGAAAATAAATCATGCCCGCAATATTTTTTCTCAACTTAGTATAAATATATTTGTTGTATTGACGTGGAGTTACAGTTGAAGTTTTGTTTAAAAAGTGCTGCCAGTAAGAAAAAATTGCGCATATGTAGAGATAAATTCGAGGAATAAAAAGTAATAAATAAAACGTAATAATAAATCTAAATCATAATTTTTTTTTTTAAAAAGTCTTGTTAAACTAAAATCTAATAGTTCAACTTGCCTAAGTAATAGTAAAAGATAGGAGAAATGAAACTTGGAAGGGAGGGGGCAGAAATTTAGCTGGTAATAAGGAATCAACAGTCAACATTTTTTTATCATTATATTTGTATGTAATTACTGTTTTGTCTTTTAAAAAAAAGTTTTGTCCTTTTAAAATTTTCATATATATTGTAATCAATTAGTGTAACGTAATTAATTACTAACACTAAGTAAAGCCTTTTTTTTTTTTTAATGTTTTTGTTTTTTGAGGAAGTTTACTGATATGTAACGATATATAAATATGTCGTTACATTAATTTAAAAGAAAAAACAAAGTTCGCAAATAAAAATAAATATATTAAAAATCTATAAAAAAACTAAACGCTAAAATTAAAATGTTGTTAAATATATATATTCGCACAGATGCTAAACTTTAAAAATATTTTTTTTTTATATAAATAAAAAAAGAGTATTTGAACGTATTTTTTTTTTTTTTGATAAAAAAAATACAAGAGTTAAATATTAAAATATTTAATATAAGTTAAAATAAAAACAGGTATTAATTAATTCCTGTAATCTATAAATGGAAATGATTGTTTATTATTTGAAAAACAAGCTAGCCCTCAAGGCTCTTATGTAATTAAAGGGTCAGATGGAAATTAGATAAGAGAAATTAGCTTGACCAATGGAAGCACCAAGCCTTGGCTCGGACCCTAACGAAAGTGATGGATTGGTGACGTTTTGTTGTTTGAATCCGGGTGGATAATATAAAAAGGAGAAATATTGAGTATTGAGCAGTTCCAGCTGTTTGTTTTGAGAGATGGGGTAGGACGCACATACCTCACTCTCTCTCTATTTTAAAAATGAACTGATTGAGATACCGAGAGAAACCAGCTAATGCCACCTCCAGAACATTATCTTCCAAACGAGACATCACGGGAATATAAAACAAGAACCTGGACTCTGCTACTGTAAGCTATTAACAATGAACTTAAAAATTTTTTTTAAATACTTAAGAACTTTCGTGAAAGCAATTTAAATGTTAAAATGGAATTTATATTTGACCTTTAAGTTTAAAATCAATTGATGTTTAATTTTATATGTTTGTTATTGATAAAAAAAATCATTTCCATTCATTTTAATTGTATAAATTATTTATTGTTTAAATTTTAAATGCATAAAATTTAAAGTTGGGTATAGACATTGCATAGATTCGTTAGCGGTTGATGATGTTGAGTTTTTCACAGTCAATTAGAATGTATAGGTCAACGATGTTAATGCAGGCACCTTATGGTGAGTGCCATGGGTTTTGTGTATTCCCTTTTTGCAATTGACGTTATCGATGATTTTGTATTTTGATCGATTGTGTTTAATTTGGATGTTTTTGACCATGGAATCTGTGCAGCCGATCTATACTTAACATTTTAAAACAAATTGTATAAAAGTTATCTGTGTGAACATATCTAAATGATAAATTTAAGTCGGGCGTGAACGGCTATATAGTTTTGTAAGGTTATATTAAGGGAGGGTAATCTTAGGTTATTTGTTTCGTGGTTGAATTGGCTCAATGGTTTCGATATATTTGTGTAGGTAGTAAATGTAGCAGGAGATCCGCCATGTGCAGGATTACATATATACGCCACACACCCTCTGTTGCCTATGGAATTGGATAGTAAGACGCAAGACGCAATCCATTCCTATGGAGTTTTATGTTTATTGTTCTACTCGCCATCAGAAGTAGCATTCCTGGTGGTGGAGAGCAACAATGTCTTCTCACTATACTGTTCAGATGTGCATTCCTGACAGTATAGTCTATTTAGTGCCATTGTATTTTCATGCTACATTGAATACATAAATGTATCGGATGATTGGCGTCAGTTTGACTTTGAACTTTTAGCCTAGGGTTAAATAAGGGAAGAATATTGTCTTTTCAAATGCAGATCTATGTAGCCTATTCATACCCGACCCTCTAAATAAAATATTAAACATTATAGCAAGCTATTTTAAATGTAAAATTAAAAATTAAGATAAAAATCTAAATGTTAAACTTATTCCTCGGGTTTAGAATGATTTTATATGTGCGTAAATAAATATTTTTCTGTGTTAATTTCTGGCAGTGGCTTTTATTATTTTTTTATATTTATATCTAATGTTATATATTTTATTATCTCTGCGTCTCCACTGAGCTAGTGACAATGGGCTAACGATCTAAATATGTAAATAAAGTGGAATCCTAACAGCGCGTATCTGCCTACTTTATAAATTTTTCTAGGCTTAAATGCCTAGATGGCGCCCTTGGTAGTGCGGTGCGATGCGATCTCCCACTTTGTTTGGATCGTTATATTACGTTGCTTTTATTTTTGACATTTGATTGCCGACGACAATTATTGGGAGAAAGGGTTTTGCGTTTTATTTTTTGTTTGTGGGTATGTTTAAATAAAAAAATTAAATGAATTTTATCGGTTACCATTTGATTGACAACTGATTTGACTTTCTTTTTTTTTTTCGTTTATAAATTATTTGTTTTTTCCCAAATAATATTCGCTTTGACAATGGGACAATAATAGTTGTTGTTTCTTTAATTTTGATTGACAAGAGCAGGTCTTTTTTTGGTGTATGTTCAATTAGTAATTTGGGTTATGTTTAACTAATAATTTACGGTCTTACTTTGATTGGTTTACATTTGATTGCCGACAACAATTAGTGGGAGGGTTTTTTCCCTATACGATTAAAGAATAATTAATGACGTTCCTTTGATTTGACTGTCTGATTGCCGATGACAACAATTATTGGAAGAAGAAGGGTTTTTTGGGCTATGTTTAAATAAAGATTTTAGTTATTTCTTTTATTTGACATTTGATTGCTGATGACAACAATTATTGGAAGAAGAAGGGATGTACGTTTAAAATAAAAATTGAAGTTACTTCTTTTATTTTTGACATTTGATGAAGGCCATTTGGAATCCCTCAAACAAGCTTGCCTTTACAAAGTAAGCATTTCCATTGGCCACAATGAGACTTACAGATGAAAGTCAAAAGATGTTTTTGGACCTCAAATCTGCATATATTTGCCGCACAATCCAATCTTTTCTTTCAGCAGCAGGATGTTTTTTTTTTCTGCTGTAGAAATATTCCAGTGCCAGCTTCTGTGTCTGGCATTTGCCATCTTTTCAAGTTTTTCTGTTATTTGAATTAGCCATCTTCTTGGTCTCGGAAAATTTCTCACTAAAACATGACTCAAAGTGTGTTCATTTAAAAATTTTATGCTAACTCACCCTAATCGAGAATTTAGGAGGTTTATAGATTTACGAGGAACAATCATGACACTGTTTAAATTGTTAAAAGGTAAACAGTACATCAATTCATCTTAAAAAAAAGGCCCCAATGAAAATTTAAATACTTTTGACACGATCAAATTAACACACCCTCGTACGATATTGTTACATCAAATACATAACACAGCATTATGATATAGTGTGTGACACAAACAACTATGGCATTTTCCTCTGCTTTTAGCATCGGAAAAAGCCACACCGTTAGCCACTAAGCCGAGTTAACACTCTTTCTAGATTTTATCGTAGAAAGAAGACAACTCCGAGTTAACACTCTACCTTTTAGCATAGAAACAAGACTTAACTCTGAGTTAACAATCTTTCTAGGATTTATTTTAGAAAGAATGCTTAAAGGCTTGGGTGCGGCCATGGAAACAGCATATTTCTAGAAATTTAGCTAGAAATAGCACCCACGGCTGACACGAAGGATCAGATGAGAACCTATATATCTTTACTTTTAAGGTGAATTATCCATTATTTTATATAAAATAGGTATTGCTGGGTTGTCTAATTTCATGTTTATTTGTGTTCATTCCTCCAGCAGATGCACATTCCTGCTTTGGGAAAAATAGAATAGCTGTGTCCCTTTTTAATATAATCCACACAAATGTGGGAATATTTTTTTCTATTTCAGACCCAGAGGACCTTTGTTTTTGTATCACCAATTGGGCAGTGGATCATTCCTGCCTGTTGGTGAGATTCATTGATGATTATGGGGGAAGATTCCCATTTCTTCCTATCATGAGCCATTTATTTAAAAGACTTGGATATGGTCTCATGAAGGTGAGAATATTCTAGTCTACTCCATCATTTGACTATTTACTACTGTAACAAATTAGTACCGCCTCCCTTGTGTATGTTAAAGCCTAATATTTCAGCATCGATTGGTCTTGGTCATGAGAGCTATGTGATCATTTATTTTAACCAGATTTCTTAGAGTTAATTCACATTTTCCTGTGCATGCTTAATTTAGTATCAAGTGCCTGTTTAAGGGCTTAATTTAGTATCAAGTGTCTGCTTAAGGGATATTTGCCATAGAGATCATCAAATCAAACATTATGTGTATTTAAATTCCTTGTATGTATACAATCACAAATTAAATGTCATGTAGTCCCTTATAGGGGACTTGAACTCAGATTTTCAAGCACCCTTTAATTATCCACACTATCTCAGACAACTGATACACATGACCACATACATGTAGAAAAGATAATTAATCACCAATAATATGTATTTCATGCTAAACTAGCACTCATCAGTCAGTCCAGATTATCATCTCCCACACACATATATATAATCAGTGCTCAGTTTATATTAAGATAGCAAATCTTCATACTTCAATGGACAAGCTTCAATCTACTCCAACCTCCAACTTTTCAGCAATCCATATCATTGAAAATCTGATGATGAAAACCCAAATCCCCTGCTGATGCCAATATTATTGCCATACCCATGTTGATCTCAAGTCACTCTGACCCCTCATGTATAGGACCTTATCCATTTAAATACATAGAAGAAGGATGGGAAGGATATAAGCTTGATGTGTAAATATTTAAAAACCAGGCACTTTTCACAAAACTGGAAGCTTAATTGTAAGTATAGGGGATTTGAACTCAGATTTTCAAGCATCCTTCAACTATCCACACTATCTCATACAACTGATACACATAATTACACACATATAGAAAAGATAAATAATCACCAATATATGTATTTCATGCTAAACCAGCACTCATCAGTTGGTCCAGATTATCATCTCCCACCCATATATATAACCAGTGCTCAGTTTATATTAAGATAGCAAATCTTCATACTTCAATGGACAGGCTTCAATCCACTCCAACCTCCAACTTTTTAGCCATATATATATGTGGTGGGGGGGAGATGATAATCTGGACAAACTGATGAGTGCTGGATTAGCATGAAATATGTATATTGGTGATTATTTATCTTCTCTACATGTGTGTGGTCATATATATCAGCTGTATGAGATAGTGTGGATAGTTGAAGGGTGCTCGAAATTCTGAGTTCAAATCCCCTAGACTTACAATTAAGCTCCCAAGTTTGTGAAGAGTGCCTGGTTTTCAAATATTTATATATATATTATCATTTACATATATATGGTACAGATATATTGGCATTGAGTAATATTTAAAAACTATAAGAAATAAGATTTAAAGATTGGTCAAAAGACACAATTTAGTATTTTTTATTAGTATAATTTTTTTGTGTTTGCATACAATGAAAGTTATTTGGGTATTAAAATTTATTTAATCAAAGTAAGTTAATACTGGAAAAAAATGTAAATGCATACAGATTAGTTATTCAGATAAAAAAAAAAGGTATAAACACAAGAAATTACAATCAGAGAGAAACTTTTTATGCTCTTATTAAAGATGGCTGAAATAATTGTGAAAAAAAACACAACAACATTGTAACTAAAAACTAATAAGGAATGTAGAAGATTATATAATAATAAAACAAAAGATAAGAAAATATGTGCAGGACTTTTCAAAAAAATCATTGTCAGTATAAAAGGAACAGACAAGTTTAGAAGTGGTCTTTTTACCTGTTTTTTTGGCTGTTCTTATGTGCAGAATTTTCAAAGCTGTAATAAAATGCTATCACCTAGAACTACTAAGCTGAATCTATTCTCCATGGGTGACTAAATACATTGTTCGCCGGCATCTTATCTCAGAAAAATCACCTAAATCTTCATATAGCCTTACCTAAATATAGATCAGAGATATGGAAGTAATACTAGAATGAAATCATAAAACAATACTGCAGACTATTCATCAAAAGGAACCAGACTACTATGATAATCAATCATCTACATAAATCCTAGAAGCTTACTGGTAAGTTAATGGCCATATTCTAATGCATATTTAAATCAGGAGGATTTACATACTAACTTTAAAATGCTAAATTTCTAATTTAGACAAAAGAAAGAAACATTTGCTATTTTACTCCTAAAAATGAACTGTTTGAATTAAATGTTGAGGATAATTATATGATAACGTGTACATGTATCCAATATTATAAATAATTCTTAATGAGTGTAATAAAATTTTTACTAACAATATGAAACTTTCATTGTATATGTTTAATTTTTTAGTTACATTCTTAATTGTTAATTTATAGATATTGTTAATCAGTTGTAGAGAAGTGAATAAATTACTTTGCCAATATGCTCTATGAATTAAGCCCCGGGAAAAATATTTTCTTAGAATAAATTAAATGGAGGGAAATCATAATCTTGATCTCTGTAAGTATTTGCTTTGTAAGTTACGATGTGCTTCAAGCAGGATCAGTGAGTCTATTGACTCTGGTTCCCCCCTAAATTTATTAAAAACTGTTCTACCTGCAATTTAAAATTGTAAATAATATTAGGTTTGTTAATCAGAAAAAATAACTATGTTCTTTAAATATCCAAATTTACAAATGATTGGAATATATTTTCTTTTCATAGTTTGATTAACTTGAATTTTATATTGTGTAAAATAGGCCTAATCAAATCTAGAATGTTAAAAACCATTACAATATGTTATATGTGGAAACTCTTAAGACATATAATCACTAATTAATGTCATTCTCACTTCTCCAATGAGTCTAGCAACAAATTAAAGTGTATTCATTTCTTTTGTTTATAATTTTATTACTAATAAAGTGTATCATATATATCTATTGCATTGGGTCTAGTCTTTGCAACAGGGAAATCATATAGTTACAACTGAATTCTAAGAATCCCTCTCCCTGATTTCTGAGCCAAATAAAATAAAGTATTATGTAGGGTTAAAATGAGTTGTGATAGTATAAATTTCCCTAGTGGTGATTTTGCTGTTGTCAGCCTATTTTAAACTGTTACAATATGTAAAGTAAAGGAAAAGTAAATATTAATATTGTATTATTATTATTTTGATTTTGAAATTTAATAACAAATATGGTATTTTTGAAATTTTTTAATTAATTAATAAATTTCTACTTATGTAGAAATCTTTGTATATCACACTTTGCTAAAAATTTCAAACTTGTTTTCAAAAGGGATTAGAGAGATAAGAAAACACTTTTTAAATTTATCACCTCAGATGACTCTTATAAAAAGGACTAATAAAAATATCAGTTTACTTTTGACTAGTAATATTTTTCAGAAGTGGTTATCTAAGAGATAACTGCAAAGTTGGTTATGATATTTTGTTGCAGCTTATTGTAGTTGGCAGAAATTAGCTAGACAGAGAAATGTCTGGCAGAATTATACAGAGGATTGCCATGAAGATGTAAGAATTCAAGGAAACAGCAGTCTACTAATTTACTATGCTGGAGTTTTGAATCATGAAGCCTGACCCACTTCTAAATTCATTAGCCTGCTGAAATGTGGACAAGATAGCTGTCTGCCTGGAACCATCCTGGACAGAAGGAAGACCTGCTTCTCTGTCTCTATAACCTTAAATGTGTTCTGGAAAACAGCAGCTTCCCTGAAGATGAACTGAAACCAACTGCAGAACAACCCTTACCTGATTACACCTATTCTGATGATGACAAGCAAGTCTACCAGCTTGCCCAAAGTCCATCAATTTGATGAAGAAATTGTTATATGTATGCTGGTGTATCTATCTGCAGGGAATCACAGGTAAATATATATATATACAGCTGGTGGTGGGTAGCATTGTATATAATAATGAAATTTTAAAGGAAATCATTTAAAATTTCATTATTATATTTTAACATATAACTTAAAATAAAAACAAGTAAATAATTTGCTTGAGTCAAATGTCTAAAAGAGAGATGAATTGATATATATATATATATTTTAAAGAAATTGTTTTAGTAATTTCTTAAAAATGCCATTAATATATATATAATTTTACTTGAATTAAAATCAAAAAGAAATAATTCATAGACAATTTTATAGAAAAAAAATAAAAACATTTATCTAATTCATCCTTTTAGAGTAATCTGTCAAAACAGAAAGAAAACTTTTATAAACTGTCAAAAATTTGATAGTACTTATTTTTAAAGAAAAAAAGACTACATTTAGCAAAGAGAATTAATTGCAAAAATAATCTTTAATTTTATTGTGTTAAATTAAAATATTATGTAAACGTCAGTGTGCGAATACATGTATACATATATATGTAAAATTTTAATCATTTATAGTATTTTGGTAATTATAACATAGTCGGGCATCACCGCTTGATGGTGTTCTAGCTCACCAAAACACCTAACAAAGGCTGTTTACGAGGCCTGACTTACGGCTAAGAAAACATCTATGTTTATCTTAGCCATTGTAGGCCATTCATGATGACATACCACATAAATAATACAGCCTATTTCTGCTTTGCAACAGTTACTGTGAATACACACACTTATCTTTCATGTATAGTTTGATATGTGTGTGTGTGTGCAGTTTGAGTAGTAACATTTTTACAATATAGGTTCCATATACTTTGTATTTATATTTAATTTAAAAAACCTGACTTTGTAGTAATTTTCCAAATGGCCACACCCTTGTTTAGAGAATGTGTAAGGTGTAAAATCTTACCAAAGGGTACGTAACAATGAATTTGGCCAAGTTCACATGAAATACCACATTCTTCATAAAATGGCTGCTGAACGCATAACTTTCTCACAGTTGCCGACAACAGAATCTGAGTGTGTGTCATATTTGCAACATCACAAAGTAATAGTGCAGTCTAAGCAATGCAAGTGTGGACAGCAGATGAATTTGTACAGTTGTAAACAAATATTCCAGTTGCACTGTAAATCCCTTTCCTGCCATCGAAGGTGTTCCATTTGCAACAGTAGTTGGTTTGAAGGCAGCAGAATACCACTGTTGACAGCCCTGCATGTCATTTATTTCTGGTGCTGCTACCCTTCTGGAGGCCCTGAAAGCAAATGTGGGCCCAAAACCTTTCTATTTGATACAAATTAATAAATAAAAAGCATATTATTAAAGCAATATATTACAATTAAAATAATACAAACTTATTAAATAACATTTTACCTAACAACAAAATTGTGATGTCAAATAATGAAGCATATTATTTAAATCTGCTTCACTATCTTAATTACATCCATTAATAATATATATAATTATTTTTTTTAATATCATATGCACTTTCTTATATGAGACTAATCAAAGATTTACAATGATCAGCTGCAAATTTGCAAACTATTTAAATGAAGCAGTCATCATAATTTGAGTAGGAGAATTTATATGTAAAATATAATTTAAATCTATAAATATATTCAATTAAAGTAATTCTTTTTAATAAAGATTTTATGTATAACAAAGCATAATCAAAAATTGCCATAGTACTCCCAGGGGTACACATACTACACTATGAGAAATATTGGTCTATTCTAATTACCCCCCCCCTTCTTCCAATGAACTACTGCATAATTGATAATTCAGTAAGAAGGCAAATCAAAAATGATATCCTCTATCTTTATATCTTGCATCAAAAATTTAAAAAAGTTGAAAGTAACTAAAATGCACCGGAGAGAAGAGTCCATAAGTTTCTAATAGTTATAATCTGATAGAACACTAGAATCTTTAATATAATGAATATACATTTTTTTAAAATATTATGTTATTTAGAAAATTTTATAATTATTTTAAAAAGACAGATATATATATATTAAATGTTTTTAACTTAGTTTATATTTGCTATAAATTTCTTATTTTTTATTTAAACTATCTAATCAGGTCACTATTATTATTTTTTGATTTTATTGAAAAACCATATTTTTTTTAAATATTAAAAAAAAAATCCAGTCTTGGTTATAAGTTAAATGCAGGTGGCCAATTCAAGATAGTATGGTGTATATTAAAAAAAAAATCACCTCTTTTTTGAAAAATCTATTCCTTATTCTTTTTCATAGTAATAACATTTAATTTATCTGATAATCAAGCTTATATAAGCTAGAAGGATATCTTTATTGTAAAGTGCATAAAGAATAGACTAATAAAATTGATTACATATTGGTTGTGTCACAAGTTTTATCGTGTGTGAGCTTCTTTTTACATATCAATAGATTCTGCAATTAACTCATTATTTAAAATTTAGTAGCATACATATCCGAATACAAAATTCTGGTGATCATATATGCCATATTTAAATTATAAGTACACTTTTTAAGGATTATTTACAATTTTTAGATCAACTAAATGATTGTGTTATTTTTACATGGACTTCAAACCATTCAATAAAATATGAAAAGACTTATGCTGGAGTAACAATAACAAACTGAAAATGAGATACATGGCAGAAAGATCAAATAGACATTGCTGATATCATTGAAAGAATCAAGAGACTAAAATGGGCTGAATGTATTGCTAAAGAAGTTGATAATAGATAGACAGTTGAAGTTTTAAATTGAATCTTAAGAGATTGTAAAAGACTTAAAAAGACACTACATGTAAAAGGGATGAATGAAATAAGTGTAAGTTTGCTAGTGTGACAGTGAAAAGTAAGGTTGTAGATTGGAGAAATTGGATTAAACATGGAGAAATCTTCATCCTGCAGCGAACGGGTAATCAATGAAAATATTGATGATGATAACCAACATACCAAAATTATACAAATAATATATATATTTCCTTTGTTTATTTTTTATTTTTAAAAAATATCTTTAAAAAAGTCATAATATTATTAATGGATGAAATATTAGGCAGAAGAATTTTAATGTTTTATTTTCATAATATTAATTTTTTGATTCAGTAAACAAAAATAAAGATTCTTAAAGAAAATGATGTTGGGAACTTTATTTTTTTAAATATATCTATATAATATTTTAAAATAATTTAAATGTGCCTGTAAATTATAAAGATAGCCTATCATAATTTCTACCATTTGACTAGCTCTAAATAATTAATAAATAATATATGATTCAATTTATGAAAATTAAATTAATAAAATACTACTAAATCATGAGACAATTTAGTGAAAGTAAAGCAGTAATAAATTACATCGCCTATATCCCACAGGATACAATCTCAATGGCCCTAAGAACACTATCCCCCTTATTATTTCAAATAATAATAAATTTATAGTATTCTTAAGATTTAGTATAATATTACTAAACTAAACTCTAATCTCTTTTACTAAAAATGGTAATTATAATGTAATCGGGCTTGGCCACTTGATGGTGTTGTTGGCAGTCAAAAACAATACAATACAATACAATGTTCGGGGCTGCGTTATTTTTAAATCAAATTGCTGTTTTTTTTTTTTTTTGGTTATTAATTTATTGATTGCTATAACTTTTTTTTATTTAAAAAGTTGTTTAACTTTAATTTATATAACTTTTTTTTATTTAAAAAGTTGTTTAATTTTAATTTTGGATTTAGTAAACGATAAGCTTTTTTTTATTTTTAAATCGCTGTTTTTAGAACTTTTTTGCGATGTCTATTTAGCGATGTCTTTCCCTTAATTATTGCTTTCTACATAACAAAACAACTGTGTAGGGTTAGGTTTAGGGTTAGTTTTAGGGTTAGTTTAGGGTTAGTTTTAGGGTTAGTTTAGGGTTAGTTTTAGGGTTAGTGTTCTATTGTTTGTAATGCTAAAATAAAAAATATCAATATCGTAACCGTAGTCGGACAAAAGAAAGAAACTAAAACTTTTTTAAACAACAACAAACATGTATAAATGTCTTCTTTACTTATCAAACATGTTTATAATATGTGCTTTCTATAAAATTTACAAAAAGTCTGTATATTTTTATTGGACAGCAGAAATACTCGGCTTCT
Organism: Epiperipatus broadwayi; assembly: GCA_028023455.1. Classification (NCBI taxonomy): domain Eukaryota; kingdom Metazoa; phylum Onychophora; class Udeonychophora; order Euonychophora; family Peripatidae; genus Epiperipatus; species Epiperipatus broadwayi. Next base: position 1,333,236 of record JAQFVV010012548.1, read on the forward strand.
GTTTTTGGCAACTGCGGAAAAAGTTACGATCACCAGACATTTTATGAACTACATGGTATTTCATGTTAAAACGAGATTTCGCACGCGAACTCGGCTGAATTCCTTTGACATACTCTCAGAAAGCTTTTACACATTACACCTTCTCTAAATAAGGGTGTAGCCATTTGGAAAATTACTATAAGGTCAGGTTTCTTAAATTCATTACAAATATAAAGATTGTGTAACGTATATTGTAAAAATTTGACTAATAAAAATATACACACATATATATCAAACTGTACATGAAAGATAAGTGTGTGGATTCACAATAACTGTCGCAAAGCAGAAATAGGCCATATTATTTCTGCATTACATCATCATCAACAGCCTTCTAATGGCTAAGACAAACATTAGATGTTTTCTATAGCCATAATGAAGGCCTTGTAAATGGCATTTGTTAGGTGTTTTGGCGAGCCAGAACACCATCAAGTGGCCAAGTCCGATTAGGTTATAAGTACCCTAAAAATAATTATAATAATTATCTTAGATTCTTGAAAACAAATCTAATCAATTTTAAAATATCTACTGTAGCCAAGTATGATAAAAGATTTTGTATCATTCTTAACTACACCTAACCAATGATAATAACAATAATAATAAATATTAATCCTTCTCTTAATTAAATAAATATTAATCCTATCTATTATTTAATACCATGACAACTAATAATAATGATAATAACAATAATATTAATAATATAATTCTTTTATTTCTCATGTGGCATCTTAATATGGCATAATCTGAAATAGATGTGGCAACAAAAATTATTAAATTCTATGCCGTAAATTGTGTGATCAATTATGACTATAATAATATTATTGCAAAAGAAAAAATTATTCAAATATTATATTCTTGATAATTTATTATTTCTTAAATGAATAATTTATTTATACTGTGCAAATGTATCATATTTATTTTGGATTATGTTAATCATGTATTTGTGATGGTGAATAAATCAATCAAAAAACAGGAAGATTTGCAAAACAAGTTTAACAAATTTATTATACTTTTCATTAAAACAAAACTATTTACAATATGTACAAGTTTCACTAAATAAAATCTAACAAAATACAAATTTAACTAAAATAAGATTGAGTTACACTTTTTAATATTATACAAAATCAAAAGTAAATAAGCCTTCACTCTGGCTTATGCATTATTTGTTATACACAATATAAAATAAGATGTTAAATTTAGACCTACACTTCATAGTTTAATTAAATTGTTTACTAATTAAATAATTAGGCAATATAGCTTTAATAAAAATATAAATACTTAAAATAATGTTCATATTTTGAAAATATGTTTTAGTGTGCATACAATAAATGAAAATTGAATTTAACAAAAATAAATAGTGTTGATGTTATCTAGATACTTTTTGCTTGGCACCACTCTCACAAATCCTTATATGTGTTTCATGTTTTTTCAAAAAAAAAAACCAATATAAAATAATATTCGTAAAATACAAGCATTCATCACACTTTGTGTTATTCATCTTGATGTTTCATTTTCTTAAAATATGCATTGATTTGTGAATATCAAAATTATTTTAAAATATCATGAATAGTTGTAATTTCTTTTATCATCAAAATAGTTTAATAAAATATGAAAAAATATTTAAGATTCTTTATAATTCTACTATCAGCATTTACATTCAATTTCATTTGTATTTAATCTTAATCCAAACAAGAAAAATCTATCTTATTTCCTTTTCAAAAATAACAATACATCAATCCCAAATTATTCATTATTTTCGCTTTATAAAATACTATGTTACATGATGTAATAACTGTTGAAATTAAGATAGCGATATGATGCATAGGACATGAAGGAATAACTAGAGTAAAGACTCAATATTGTAAAATGTATTTAATAATCCACATGGAAACAGTGTGAAAGAATAGGTATGACTTTCCTATCCAATACCTTCAAAAATAATGTCCAGGCTATTTATCCAGCTCCTATAGATCATTATAAAATACAAAAATATCACCACTGTCCATGGAAAATACATACAAGGCACAGGACTATGTTAACTGTACTTGCATAAAACTACTAAGATAAAAATATAGGCTATTTCCCTATTTTCTTAACATATCCTTACATGTAAGGCACCCAAGGGTTTCTTAATATATACTCCCCCAGTCACTACTGATTAAAAACTTCATAATAGATCTAACAATATACATTGCAAAATAACTAGCATTACTCCTAATAACAAACAAAGTTAACATATGATACTATTAATTCAAAACTATAATAAGAAAAAGGTTTTATTCACTTAAAACTCAGCAACAAAAATACAAATAACTTTGTTTTAAAAATATTAAAATCAATATTCAAATATTTCAAAAGTATGGTTCATTCAGTAAAGAATCATATAAAAAATTTATGAGCATTGATAAATTATATTAAACTTTGTAACATAAGAAAGAAAATGTGTATGCATATCTCTTTTATCTCAGAATAATAAAAAAATTTATATGTGTAATTAATACACACACACATGTTCATACATTCATATGATAAAAGCAATATTTCAAAAATATTCCATGTAACTCTAGAAAAAAATAGTAAATAAAATATATGTCACATAATAATTAAACAATTCAAAAAAATTACCTAGTGGCTTTACGACTTGCAAAAATCATTATCTTGATGTCTTTGGTCCAAATTCAGATAAGAAAAACATATTGAGCAAAAATATTGGTCATTCAATACACTATTATACTTTTAAAAATGTTTGCAAAAACTTTAAAATATTAAAAGATTTTCCAAAGAATATTAATATTGTTAGAATAAATTAAACAAAAAAAAATTTAATGTAGCATTTCCTATCCTAACAATACATCCTAATAATAAGTTAGTATGTTTAAAATAATAATTCAAAATTAAATTTACATAATTCCAATTCATGTTTTGTTCCAATAAAGTCCAACTAAAGTCTTTCATTACAATTCAATGCTTCTAAATGGGAACCTTCCCCGGTTGCTACATGATAAACATTGTTTGAAAGTTTTCTAGCACAAAGCTTTTTTCCTCTCATGATGCATAACCTCACAAATAAAAAAAATAACTTCAAAATCCAAGAAAATTTGAAGAATTAATTGTTCATCCTGTTCCTGAAAGTCCTTAGATACAGTCATTTATCTATTGCTTTCCCAGGATAAAATTATTAATTGTGATTTCACTTTTTAAAAAAATATATCTCATATAGGTAAGTTCCAGTGTTTTTCCATTCATGTGAATTCTATCGGCTTTAGATGCATCATTATTGGCTATTCAAAATCAGTATATACGCTAGCAGAAAATATGCATTTTTTCATTCCATTCAAAATATTATTGTTATCTCATAATGTAGATATGTAATTATTAATAAAATTCATGTTTAAGTATTCCATAAGTTATTCACTGATAATACTTATTCCTATTATCCATTAATTTTCTCTTGATATATAATTTACATATTTTGACAATAATAAAATAATTGATATCGTAATAAGATTTGTCTTTTATTTTCCATCATTTTTCTAAAAGATTTAAATAATTTTAAAATAAATATCTCTTTAAAAATTGCTGTACTTTTTTAAAAAAATAAATAGTATAATTTAGAACGATATTTTTTTTACTATGATTTCATCTTGACTATTTTTGTAACTTTAAAGAAACATTTAGTTTCCAGTATTTTCCAGGGTAATTTTATTATTTTAATATCCTTAAAAGTTTTTTTAAAATATTATACACATACGTGTTGGTTCTTTGAATAATATTTCTAAATAATATCCTTTTTAATATCCAAAGTATTCTATGTACATAATTATAAAAGTTTCTAAATAACATGAAAAAAATTATACTTTCCTCTGTCAACTGTTTTTCCATTAATCTCTTATGCACATTATTTCTGATATATACTCCATAATTTACTATGAATTCAAAAAATAGAAAAAAAACTAGCAGGAAATTAATTGGTTTTAGGGAAACATTATTCTTTTAACTTTAATAAAAAAAATTTAATCCTTTACACTTTTTAAAAATAATAAAGTTTAAAAAATTGAAATTAATTGACTTATAATAATATACTGGTCACTATTTAAAATAATAAAAATAAAAGTAGTAGTAATAAGTGGTAGACTAAGAGACAAGTGAAAAATGAGAGCATTAGTGTATATACCAGTTTTAACTTACAATCTGGTTACCTGTTTCTTAACTTACAATCTGGTTACCTGTTTCTTAACTTACAAAACTAATTTGCATAAATGTCAATTTCACATTTTAAAATCTAGCAATAAAATTATGACTCATCATTATAGTACTAATATTATTAAAATATTTAATTCTAAGTTAATTTTATAACTATACTTAAACAAATTAAACATTTTAAAACAACACATTTTAAATAATACTTTATCAACTTATCTAGTATTTAATTTTAATGTATTTATTTTTAAATTTATCTTTATTAATTATGACTATTTTTAAAGATAACTAATTAAATAATCTCATATATTTATTTTTATGATATTCAAATGTTTTCAATTTTAAAACAATTCTGAAAGTAATTTTGAAAACTTTTTTTTAAAAACCTTGCAAGCACACAATAAAAATACATACATTGTTAGTCACAAGACCAAAAATCCCAGACGAATGTGTTGCATTTTTTTATATTCACTATCTGAAAAGAAATTAATTAAATATTTAAGTACAAAATATTATATTGTTATATATATAATGATAAAATTTGGAATAATAATTTTGACATTATTTAGGAAATAAACAAAATTGAATACACTAGTATATCCCACAAAATAGTAAAACCATTAATAAATAATTATAATATAAATTTAAATCTATTTTTATTAAATACATTTAATAACTTATTTAATTTTTAATCATTATTTAAAAATTAGCTTTCAACACTTTGTTTAATAAGACTTTTAATACATAATTCTCATTACTATCACTATGGCCAGTACTCCCAACCATGCAAAACCATAATATTTAATTTTTTACTTTATAATTTTAGCATTTTATTATAGCTTTTAAATATTTATAACTTTAACTTAATCTTAACAAAGCTTTAAAAAAAACATTAACATTATTATATCACCTACAGATATTTAAGTTTCTTTTAATTTAAATTTTTTTAAGAAATTGACTTGCAAAACTTATTTAGACCTAATAAAAAGGGTACAATGTATATAAGTATTGAATGTATTGACTTTATTTAAATATTCTAAATACACTCAACTGTTAGTAATAGTGGTCTAATCAGTGACAGTAATAACAAGGGAATCAAACCTAAATCTTTAGATTCTTGAATGTTGAATTTTAAGGTAATGCTCTAACCAACTGAGCCATTCTACCAAAGGCAACAGTCAGTAGAAATTTCATATACTTATCTATGAGATTTTCCCTGATTTCTCCATTTTTTTCTAAGAGCAAAGTTGATTAGGGGTTTCCATACATTATGTATAGTCACACTAGGTTGGCTTATGGGGTTGTCCACCATTGTCATGTGAACAGCTTCTTTAAATTTTCTTCTTTGCACTTTTCTAAAGATATTCAATATTTATTTAACTTAATCCAATATATAAATACAAATAAAACCATGTTTGAAATTTGACATTAAATTTTTATCTTCAAAATGCAAATGAGACAATTTTTATGTAGCAGTCATTTTTGCATCAGTTTTTGAAAAAGCATTTTTTATCACTTAGTTATGCAAAATTTCAAATAAATATAAGTAAGTAATATATTTTTATTACTTAATTTCTTTTTTAAAAGCAATGCAAGTATTTACTAATGGAGGTAAATTTATCATTTTAAGCAATTTTTTTTTAACATTTTCAGTATATAAAAACAGCACAACTTCTATTACAATAGAATATTCAAGTTTCTATCACTTACCAACGCAACATTTCTTCATAATGAAATAAAAAATAATAATTTTAAGTTTACCTTTTTATATATTAAATTATCTTTTTAAAGAAATATTTTCTAAATAAATTACATTTAGTTATACTAATACATTATTTCATTTGTAAATATTTTTAATTTTATCAGTGTAATTTCAGATTAATATTTAAATAACTTGATACATATCAAAAAAAAAAATTTAAATCTATATTCTATAAACCCAGTTTTTTTTTTTTTGGGGGGGGGAGGGTTAATGGTAATCTTACTATATTAATATTCAAAAGATTATTAAAATATTACTTTCATCTGTTTAAAATATTATTGTCATCATATAAAAGATTTCCATTTTTGATGTAATAAAATTAAGAACCTCTTTCTAGGTCCATATATTACTTTTAATGCACCAAAAATATCTAAAGTGGCCATGATCAATGAATATCTGTATGAGCTTTGCATTTCTAATCTAGTAATATTTTTTTTAGTCTTCTTGCAGTAATTAAGCTTCTATTTTTAAATCTCTAATATTAGTTATAAAGTGTCACATCCACTCTATTATTCTGTGAAGTAGAAAATAGAAAATGCCATATTTTTTTTTAAAATCTAATCACTAATAATAATATCATAACCAGAGACACCAATCATAATTCTCTTTTTTTAGTTAACACCAGAATAAATTTACTTGCATTCATAACATATTTTTTAAAATAATTCCATGTCTTAGTAACATGACAACCCAGAAAGTCTAAATTAACAATTTTAGTGTTTAATAACTACTGAAATGTAGCATGAATAATAAATACTTCTAAAGAATGAATATCAAGTTTTTGTAAATACAATTAAAATACCTTACTTTTAAATGCAAACTACTGTTTTAACTTTAGAATGAACTAAACTATGATCTGTTCACCAATTTGCACTTATAAGTGCATATGTAATATGAACTTGTTTTGCATTCTGATTCTTAACTATAGTGTAATTTAGTAAATTCCATTGTTTTGAGCATGGATACATTCATGTTCCTTTGTGTAATTTTTTCAGATTAAATAAAGTATTTGTGATGGTCATGTTATGTATTATGAAAAACTTCAACAACAGCAGTCGAATCAAGTTTATATGATTAAAACTGATATTTTTAACAACTTTTGTCCAAAGTCTAATCTTTATATTAGTATATGTTTTGATTTTTTAATAGTAATGATGTAATAATGTTATCCACAAATAATAAATGCTTCCTTTTCTGAATTCTCTAAATCTAATGTTGGAGCATAAACACTATTAAAATGAGAACAAAAACTATTGTGCAAGAAAAGTTTTAAACTATTATTCTTTCAATGATGCATCAAGAAATTTCAAGAATAAAAGGAGTACTAAATTAGATTTTACAGCAAATTTAACACCATACAGTATATTTTCACTGTTGGTTTGCCTTTGCAAAAAAAATTTGTAACTTTTTCATCTATCTATATCAATCTTAACTCTTCACATGATCACTGTTTTCTATATTTACGCAAGCTCTTATTAGCAGTAGCAAACTTTCCAAACAGTAATTGCAATGAGTAGCACTACTGTCTGGAGAGTTTGTTACTGCTAATAACAGCTTGTATAAATATAGGAAATGGTGATCATGTGATATTTGTTGGTTTTATACCATTCCTGCCTATGGGATGATGATGACTGTGGTTTTTGATAAACCAAGGACATCAAAATGTATAGATGCTGAACTGGGTTCAGATCTATATGATTATGTGAATGAATGAGCTTGGATTGAAAACATTAATGTGTTTTCATTGTGAGATCCTAACTTTATAATTAACTAAATAGATAAAGAGTAGCTGCTGCCCTGAGATCTAGATGAAGTGCTCTCAGATCCAAAGCTCCTCACTGATGAAAGTCATAAACTAGAAAGTAGTCTGGGGATATTGGATGAATAAGCACTAGATAGGAGTTTAATGCACAAATCTTCCCATATCTATTGATTACTAAGGTTTGCACTGGGTGGCACTGCTATCTGGAGTTTGCCACTGCTAATCTTAAATCTTAACAACTACTTTGCAATCTGTGCTATCCCCCATCAGGACTTGAAGAATTTGTATCAAATAAATTTTGTACAATATATTTATATATATATATATATATATTTAGAAAAAAAAAAGATTTATAATATTTGTCTTTAGTACTAATACTGCCTGCCTCCTGCATTACCATTTCTACTGATAGTGTTATTTTTACTGATGCTAGATATAACAACTTATCCAGATTGTATGAGACAAGCTATTTTTATACAGCCTTTTTTTTTTAAAGACCTTCACTTTCATGGTAGCTGGAGTATGCCTAAATAGGGCTGCCTAAACATATAATCTTTTCCATGCTAGTACTTATGTTCTAAATTCCCTTCTAACTTGGAATTATTAATAATTGTACAGTTTCCAGCAAAGATCACAACTAAGGACTGACAGATCTATTATATTTATTTTTTTCATTACTTTTTTTTAATTCTCAGAAAGATGAATTAAAAAAAAAAGTATTGAAACCAGAATTTCTGTGCTTAATTAAAAATATAAGTGCAAATATAATTCTACTTCCACAGCTAGTATAAAGAGATGACTGATAATATAAGAGGTTAATGATAAATGACTCCTACTCTAACTTGTGTCTGAGGACAGTAATGAAATGAAGTTTGTATCAGATGTAATCTTTAGCCTTTGATGAACCAATATATTATTCTACAAAGCTGCAAGAGTTACTCTTGATCAGGTATTGTTTGTTGGCTATTCATAGCTGAAAGTCTTATCTGAAAATCATTCCATTAATCGCCACTTGTGGATCCTTTGATAGCCTGAATACAACGCCTGCATAAATATATGGAGAGAAAAAATTAAATAGATGCTTTTGACAATTTTTGTTATAAAATTATTAAGTTCTTGTTAAATACAAAAAAATTTCATGTTTTATAATATTAAAGGTTAATTATTTTTAAACTAGTTTTAGTATTCTAATCATTCTTTGAATTGTTGCAATGAGTTTTTAAGAGCAATCCCCTAAAGCATTCTGTGTAATATTTATTTATTTTTTTAATAGTCACTTTCCTTTTAAAATGATTTAAAAATAAACAGTGCTTGCTATTGTATAGTGCTGCAAACTCTTTATTAGACTATTATCTAGTGTGTTTCCATATACTGCTGGCAGATTATCTTTCATCTTTGTTTCCTTCAAATGTGTGCTTTATTTTTAAGCAAAAAAATTATCAATTTTATAATGGATTTTTTATTGTTCTGATTCTTATTGATGGCATAATTTATTTTCATTGCCAAAGAATTTGTTTTTGTAAGATAAGGAAAAAAAAGTCTTTTATTTGATTGTAATATTAAAATAAATACAATTTTCATTTTATAAAATTGCTTTAAAAAAAATTTCAAAAACTGTAATACTATTTCTATTTGATGTTTAACTATGTACTATATTTGTATCCAAAAATCATGGAATTAATGAAAAAAGAATAGATAATTAAAATTTTACTGAATCGATTTTATTGGAAAATTTATACGAACACGAGTTACACTTTAAATTTATAACAGAGAACGAGTGAATTGGATCAGCCGGAAATTATATTTGATACGAATGAATGAGAATATAGGAAACAATAATTCTTAGAAAACAGAAGTAATTGAATATTTAGTCACTCAGAGATTTTTAACTCTTAAGTCTATCAGTCTATCATCACCTAAAATTTGCATACAATATTTTTTTTATATAATTTATTATTCTAACAACAAAATTAGTAATAAAACATATTGATATCAATTGTCATTCTCATCTCAGGATAGTGATAAGGATGGTGAGAGAAGGACTGAAACTTGCTCTAATGTAGAGCATTTATATTAGAAAATCTAGTATTTTTTATAATTTTTATATTGATATTAGTTTGGTTCTATCGATTATTATTCTATTACTTTATAAATATTCACATTAGAACATTTCAGATAGAATTTAAATTTGCAAATGTTTTTGATCATTACATAAGATTCATATTCATGCTTTTTTTCCTATATATATATATGTTTGTTATTGCACGTTATGGTCTTACCAAAAAAAAAGGAGGGGGGGTCAATTTCTTTAGCAAAAAAAAAAAGAGAAAGGAGGGGGGGGTAAGAGTGAGAGAAAGGAAGAGAAATGCTAGTAACAATCATTAATTTTTTACAATAATTCATAGTATGTTTTTTTATTATTTTTCACTTACCATATTTATATTTTATTTTTGTGAACATTCTTACCATCATTACATATTCTGTGTATGTTTCTAGTATTCTTCACGGAAGGAAAATCTCTTGATTTCTCTGAATAAAGATTTATATGAATAATTTTGCACATTGAAATACATGAAATTCGTGAAAAATACATGAAGTCTTTTATCATGGCTATGAGAGACAATTCTTAGCATTATTATATCATTTTTTTTTTTGTAAAATAATCAATGTTATGTAAGCAATAGGCTTTCTTATCTAGTAACAACTATTATAATGCATATGGTATAGAATTTATCTTGATGCACAACTATCACTTATTTTAGCTAGTTCTGAATTAACTTAATGTTCTGTGAAAACATTATGATAAATAGTGCTTTTCATAAACAGTAATCATTTCTGATGGATTTGTCTCTAGAATATTATATTATAGCTACTTTTGAATTCATCCCTGTGTCTGCTTATGATGCTTTAGTTAACTGATAAACATTTGGATAAATCATCATGATTTCAAAACTTATAGTCTTAATGGCATCTTTGGGACATTGCTATACTTAATGAAATAATTTTTGTATAAGTGCAATAATTTTAACATATTAGATTCAAGAGTATTAGATTTATTTTAATATATTAGTTTACTTGATATAGGTTTTTTTTATATTGTTTTTTGTTTTACTAAATCTTTTATTTTTGTATGCACGTAATTCTCTTTGTAGTTTTAATATTTTTATCACAATGTGATTATATAAAATAATTATATGTGTATTCACTGATTAATCAGATATTATTAAACCATATTATTCATTCATTTAATATAATGATTTTGCTTTTTATATTTTAGATTTATTTTTATTTATTTTTCTAAAATAATTCTGATGATTAAGCAGAAGAAATTGTCAGAGCAATCGGAGTATTCTAAAGTGAACTTTCATATAAAATTAAAAATAAAGATCAAAATTTTATTGAAGAAATTCATTAAGAAGGGGGAGGGGGATATTGCATTTACTGCTATGAAAATGAATAGTGGAGATCTTTATTAAGCAGTCAAGAAACAGATCTATGAATTAATTTTAACTTTATTTCCAGACAAACATCCATTATTAAATAACATAGAAATAAGGACTTCAATACTATTTAATTTATTATTTATACATAAAATCTGTAGTAAAACTACCATGTACCTAATTATCTTTCATCTTAAAATAATTAATGTTATTATAATTCTCAAAAGAGCATGAAACAATGTAATTATCAAAATTGAGATTCTTTTAAAAATTTATTCAGGGATCTGCAAAGCCCTTGACAATACAGCAGTAAAATCAAAAATAAATCTTAAAAGGAAGATTTCTTTTGTGAATTTTAATATTTATAAATATCTTTGCTGATATGATATCATTTGGATAACACTTTAAATATTCCAATCTATATTTTACCATATATATTTTCTATTTGCTCTAATAGATAATAGAAAGAAGGGATCTTTCTTTACCTCAGGATCACAACTTTTATAACTTTTACACTATGATTTTAAGATATTACTTTTGCTTTAACTCTGAATTTTGTAAACTACAATCTTTTTTTAATAATAAAAACCCAAATAAGGGATTGAGGCTTTAATTCCTATCCTAATATTTATACAACCATATGGATTGCCACATTATCTGTGGTCTTATAAACTTAGACATAGTTTTTAAGTTATATATATTTGTATTTTTTAACAATGTTAAAAACACTCCTATATATAGATATATTCATCTTTCTATTAAAAAAAGAAAATTTAACTGCTGTATTTTTGTTAATCTTTCACACACACACAACACACTCATCTGTAATTTTTTTCTCATTATAAGCAAAGTAAAGTATCATTATTTTTATCTGTACAATTCAGGTATCATGGATTTTAGAACTTTGCAAGTTTAACTCAATTTTAATTGCTAGTGCTAGATGGTCTAAATAGCTTATAGATATTAATGTTGAATTGATAAAAAAAGAAAGAAAGTTAAGAGCATAGAAAAGAAGATATATTAGTGTGGAATGTTTTTTGGTGTAGAAAGAAAACTGTGGAAAAGATCCTTCTACACTCATGAGTCTGACATTAATCCAATGAAGGTATTTCTTCACAAAAGTTGAATATGGCATGTTGAAATCACCAGTTAAAATTATAGGATGGAAATTAGTAGAAATAAGAAAATGTATCTGCCTTATTAATCTCAATATTAATCCTGTTTTGCTATAAAAGTATATTGTGATTATGTTTATTGTGAAGGAAGTATGATAGCGTGTTACTATGTTCATATTGGAATCAAGATATAAATTTTTAAATTGATTAAATAGAGAATTGTAGTGTATAATCATTCCTACTCCAGCTGCATTTACATCAGACTGTGATAACTTAAGGATTCAAATTTATTAAGGTATCTATTTATTTTAGTCAAGAGAGTTATATTTGAGTTGAACTGTGTGAGCCAGTTGCTATGAGCAAATAAACATTGAAGTGAGTTAAGGTCCCTTATATTAATTCGTGTTATATTTAAATTCATTAAGAATAAGACAGTTTTATATCTTATATGTTTTAGATTTTGTATTGTATTTAAATATTAAAACAATAATTAAATTTCTATTTTTTAATTTAATCATTTTGATAGTAAGAATAAACCACAATGGTTTAACTATTTTTGCTTGCAATACAGAATAAAAATGTTTTGCGTTTTTCCAGTCGTGTTTTGTATTTTTAAAAGTCAATTTTGATATTAAATTGCTATACCATTATAATTTTTGGAGTGATTGATTTTGTTACTTGGAAAAAGGGATAAAAAGTGAAGGTATGTTTTTGTGTGTCACACTTGTTTTTTTTTTTTCTATCTTAATACCTTTCTTTATATCATTTTCTGCAACGGAAGATGTGATGGTTTTGCTGATATCTAATTTTTATTGAATTCCTATTTCTATTGTAGGAAATGTAGTGTTTTCTATTGTTAAATGAATAAACTTAGTTATTTTGGTGGTGTGTAATAATGATTCAGAATCTTTATTATGTGAGTTATTTTCCTTTGGGATTTGTTGTGCTATTTTTAGAATGATTTTATCCGAAGTTTTTTGCCTTTTATTTTTTAACACAATATTTTTTCTTACAAATATTTATTACATGATAGATATTTTATTTATATTTATATATATTGAACAATAAAGGGGTAAGAATTTTACCTTGGACTACTCCTATCAAGCATAGGGTAAAGTGAAAATATATTATTATTTTAACAGAGACAAAACTCTCCATATAGAAGTGTGACCCAGTGCAAGCCAAAATATGAAGAATTTTGTCTTTGTTATAACAGCTTGTGTAGCATAGGAAATAATGGTCATGTGATATTATTATTTTATTTAATAACAGCAGTTCTATAATGTATGAATGAGTCAAACCATTTAATTAGAGATTTTGAAAGATGTTAATTATATAAGATAGCTAGAAGAATATTATGGCCAATTTTGTTTAAAATGGCTCCAATCTTTTATAGTATGGTTAATATGATCACTTGGCTAATATCTAAAATAACTTTGTCATAAATACATCACTCAAAGATTTTAACAATGATATGTTAGAAATAAGTCTACAATTGCAAACTAAGTTTATGCTATTTTTATAAATAGTAAATTTTCAGAGTTGAGGGGAAGCTGCCATTTCTTATAGAATAGTTAAAAATATTACTGAGAAGAGAAACAATAAATTTAGCATATCCTTTATATATATATAAAAGAAAGGATATTATCAGAACTTAAACTAGAGTTCAAAATACTAGATATAGAATGACATTGTGTTAAATTGGCAATTTTAGAGACGTATTTGGCAAAATCGTCTGCCTCCAAAATGTTGTTAGTATTTTGCTGTAATTTCCTTTTGATTAGACCAAAATCTTTAATTAGGAACCAGAATTTCTTGGGATTATTAGAAATATTTAACTCCATATTTAGTATAAATTTTTCATAATCAATCTTATAAATGATTTTAGATAACTTTCTAAAATGAGTAAACTCATTGTAAAAAATGTTTTCTGTTGTTGTTTTGAGGTATTTTCTGCAATGATATGATTTTTTTTTGATTTTTTTATTTTTTTTGAGAATCATGGAGGAAAATGAATGTTTGAGGTAATTTTTGTTGGAAAATAAGAATCAAACATGTTATTAAGTGCACACATAAAAAATTCAATACTGAAATTAGCATCAGAAGAAATATAAAGAGAATTCCAACTAAATTTAGAGAGCTCCAAACATAGACCCAAATTGTCTCTTCTTCCATAATTTCTTTTAGTAAACTGAAAAAATCACATGATTACCATTTCTTATACTAGCACATAATTGTTATTAAACAAGGCAAAACTCTCCATACAGTATTGCCACCCTGTGCCAACCAGAGTAATCAATGGATGCCAGAAGGCTTATGCAAAAATAGTCTGGGGATATTGGATGAGTAGACACTAGATAGGAATTTTATGCACAAGCCTTCTGGCATCCATTGATTACTCTGGTTGGCACAGGGTAACACTACTGTATGGAGAGTTTTGCCTTGTTTAAATTGAAAATAATTAAGCCTATTGTAATAAATGTTTACATAAAATTTGATTGGAGATAATCTAGATTACTAGAAAAGCATAAAGAAGATATAAAATTACAATTTTTGGTGGAAAGATTGTTAAAATTGTGGTATATTATTTGAGGTTTAATAGATCAATAAATCATAACATTCCGTAGGCTTTTGTGGATAGAACTGAAAAGATAGTGTTACCAAAATACAGGTTAGTACTATTAAAATCACTTGGTATAATATAGTTAGGAATTGCATGAAATAAAAAAAATCCTCAAAGAAACATAATAACTTCTTTAATTCAGATAAGGAAGCATTGGTTTTTATGTATACATTAACTAAAATAATTTTGTAACCGTTAAGGGAGAAAACACGGGATAAATTTACATATCAAATCCTGTTTAATTGCTATAAGTGTTTAACCATCTCTGGAAGCAATTTCTGGACATCTATTATTGCACAAGGCTCTATATCTATTATCTAAAAACATTTGATTTTTTTATATTATTTGTGAGCCATGTGTTAGACATACATATGGAATCAAAATGTTCTGATTGGAAGAAGTGTTTTAATTAAAATGCTTTGGTCATCATTTCTCAAATATGAACATAAAGACAGATAACGTCATTTATAATGAAATTTAAAAAAGACAAAGATGGAAATAAAAAAGATCAGAAATTTAAACAAAAAGTAGAAAAGAATAGTGTGGTGCAGGTATAAATGAGAATTGAAAAAAAAAGGAAGATGTTCAAAAAAATAGTAAAAAAAAACAACTGTTGTTGATATTCTACTATTATTATTACTGCTATAATGATGATGATGATCTCATCATAACAAAATAATTTGCATTTTTTAACTAATCAATAAAAATAAAAGTACCATAACAAATTTTAACAATGGAAATTAGCTGTTTTAAAGTTTTAAAAATATAATGGCAAGATCATTTATGTTCCTCAACTTGCTGAATGTGGTATTACTGAGTCCACCATTGTAAAATCACATCTTCATTAGATTGAACATGTAAAACTAATGAAAAATGAAAGACTTGGTATTTTTATGGGAATGTTAGACACTTTGTATTATAAGAATTATCTCAAAAACATTCTTAAAAAAATGCAGTGTCAATTGTTTGCATTGGGAAGATATTTCAGATAATAGAATATATTGGAGAGCTACAATTAGACATAGTGTTGGAGTATTTCAGAAAACCAGTTTCTGTTGAAGAAATTAAAAGACAATATAACAGATAAATAGTACATAAATAATGTATGATTTTTGTGCCCTGTGAGATTTAGAGCAATGTTAGACTGATGAACTCAGAACTCGGCTTAACTCTGTCATCTCCAATTCTCAAGCTTCATGTGAATTTCTCACTAACAAACCATTCGATTTAATTGCTATGTATTTATTTTATTTTATTTTACAATAATAACTGCTTATATTATATGCTAAAACTTATATGTTAGTGAAAGTTACAGCTATTAACTCAATCTTTTAAATTTTGATAGTAAAGGTTTCCAGTCCAGTTACTTTTAAAGATACTCCCAAGTTTTTATATTTATTGATGGAGGGATTGTAAGAAGTAACGTATGAACTCTATATTTAGTCTTCCTAGAAATGTTAATAGCTGACAAGAAAAAAAAATTGTATCTAAATATTTGCTTTCTGTAAGAAAAGTAATTATAACAGATAGTATCAATGATGAAAGTAGCAGTTAATGCTGTAAAAATATATATTAATGTTTTAATGTAAAAAATGAGAAATCTCTTGAATTTCAAAAAATAAATGTTGACGCACAAGATAGTGAAAAAAAATATATATACAAAATGAATTTGACAATAATAAATAGTAAAAAAGGTTAAATATTTGATTTTGTTAACTTGGAATGAAATTTCTTTCACAAACATTGCAGAGATGTATATTCAAAGTTTTTTTAGAAAGACCATTCAGAAATTAATTAAATTTCAAAAATTATTAAAATAATTGCATTATTAATAATATGCATATAGCGAATAATAATTATTAGATTTTTCATACAAACAAATTTATTGTGGTCTTGCAGTATATCGAAATTATACATTTAGTTAAAAATATATATTTAATTAATTTTATTTTCTGTGTGTATTAGATCGTTTTAAAGAGAATATTTTAAAAATATTTAAGATATTGAAAAAAAAGTATAAGCACTGTATCAACAAATGTTGAATTGTTTCTCATGATTAAATGAATCAATCAAATACACTATGCATTCTAAATTATTAAATTTTGAAACTATAGATATGCAGAACTTTGTGACCATGTATAAATCAGAGAAGATGCAAAATAAGTTATTAAGAATGAAATGAAAGGTGTTTGACATATTAAAGTGCCATGTAAAATGAGTTGTGTTGAATATGCATATTTGGTTTTCTTAAGTTAATGATGACAGTCAATGAATATATTTTTAAAACATGTTATCATTGTGTGAAAATAAATTCAGCATCATAGGATGGATTTAGTCTTCTAATATTAATTGGTTTGCAGACATAATACATTTAAGCACTTTTCCAAATTTAGGAGAAGGTAGTCTGGATAATAGGCTTCTCTTGGTAACTGTCAAAAACAAAGTTCTCAAGTAATTAGAAAAATTGTAAATAGTTATTGGTCAGACCATATGATATGCTTTGAGTTTTCATTCATCATAGTATTCCCATTAAAAACCATTGTCTCTGAAATATCAGTTCTTCCATAAATGTTCTGCTTATGAAATATTATTTATCATTATGGTAGATATTAGAGTTTTCAATGTGGCTTTGTCTGCTTTAGACTTGCATTTTTGACTACAAATTTTCTTAATACTTGCTATTCTTTCTTAGTATGCTTGAGCAGATTTTATTCTCCCACCTGCCACAGATAAAGTAATCATTTTTGAGACCAGAAATATTAATTAAAACATTAAGTATTTTTGCAGTTTTAGACATTAATTTTCTCACAAATAGAACATAAATAATTAGACTTATTTTTAAATTCCAAGTCTTATATTTCTTCAGTCAAGCTTAAATTGATGCCAACTTCCTGTCTGACAATTCTCATCAATCTTTAAGAATATATTTATAAATAAAAATAAATATGTTGGAAATCCAATTTCTATTATATACAATAATATTAATATAAAAAATAATTCTCATATTTTGACTATTTTGTGTATTACACATAGTTTCACACATACCATTCAAATGCATGCAAATATACAGCATATATGAAATTATGATGTACACAAAGCTATGTTACAATTAAATACAACAAATATTACACCATTTAGTATCAAATTTTCAACAACTGTGCTTGTGTTACAAAATTACAATACATACAATCAAACAGGTAAGAAAATTGAAATCAAAATTTCTTGTGCCACTAAACTTTTAAATAGACACTAACTCAGAACAATCTAGAGTGAAACTAAAAGAGTAGAGATGTTTCAATAGCTGTTAAAAATCAATTTACTATTATATATATTACAACAATAATCCTGATTGTATAAGAAAATATTACTGTTTGCAATGGTGTCATTTAGATATTATTTAAATACTATAACATTTGTTTTGTATATATTTGGGTTCATCTAAAACAATCCTCTACCACTTAGGAAGGAAACTATAATGTTTCTAAAATATATAACTAGTCTTCATATGATGTGTACCCTATACCTTTTTTCTGATTTTAATAAACTAACAACTATAAATATGGAAATGGAGGTCTTCTTTTTTTTTAAATGGAATGTTATATCTTGGCAAGCAGTCATTTTTGTCTTAATGGTAGGATACTACTTTAACATCTGGGCTCCTATACTAAGCTCTTATGGAAATTAACATCCATATCTTGTGGAAATCCCTCTCTTCTCTACATACTAAAAATACAACTATGTGTGTCATATCAGTTCTTCAGGAAGAGGTTTCATCTCCTGGAATGATAACTATCTGACTATAACACATATTCCTAGCATCAATCACTACAATTTACCACAAGACTAATACTACAATCTCATCTTCCCATCAAGTGTTATTCTACACATTTAGCAAGTATATATTACAAAATAAACTATATATAATTTGACAAACATCAATCCTCTACTTTTTTTACACTAAACTGAGATCAAAATTCTTTGGTCACCTTTATCACTCACACATTTATCTCTCTTTATATTAATATTTAAGATTCAAATATCATAGATATTTTTTTTTATTACTATGACTCCCATCTCTTGATTTATTATGATGACATTAATTTACTTATTAAATATTTTATATTTAAAAACATCCAATAGATTAATTTAAATAACATTACTTTATAATATATAGGGTATATGAGCACAGACTTTCATATGACCCATGACTCTCCACTCTATCTCATAACACTGATACACTTGAACACATATATGTCGAAAAGATAAATAATCAGCAATATATGTATTTCATGCTAAACCAGTAATCATCAGTTGGTTCAGATTATCATCTCTACACATATATGCAATAAGTGCTCAGATATATATGAAGATAGCCAATCTTCATACTTTAATGGACAGGCTTCAATCCACTTCCCACTCCAACTCTTCAACCATCCATCCAATTGAAAATCTGATGCTGTCTTCCCATACCTCGTATATGTGTTAAATGGATTATGTCCTGTACATGAGGTGTCAGACTGACTTTATGTCAACATGGGGGTGATGAGAATCTTGGCCTCAGGGTGGCCTTTGAGCATTCCATCATCAGATTTTCAATTGGATGAGGGGTTGAAGAGTTGGAATGTGAAGTAGATTGAAGCCTGTTCATTAAAGTATGAAGATTGGCTATCTTAATATATATCTGAGCAATTATTGCATATATGTGTAGAAATGATAATCTGGATCAACTGATGATTGCTGGTTTAGCATGAAATACATATATTGGTGATTATTTATATTTTCGACATATATGTGTTCAAGGGTATCAGTGTTATGAGATAGAGTGGAGAGTCATATGTCGGGTGAAAGTCTGTGCTAATATACCCTATATATTACATATATTGATACAGATATAATAAGCCTCTATATCAGTTATTACTTTATAATAGAAATATAAAGTATTGTTTTATCCATACTCTCTCTTTTCCCATATTCACACATACTATATTAATTTCTTAAGGATAATTTTTAAAGTCATTAATTTAAAAATAAACATTAAAAATATAAAACATATTATTAATACATCAACATATTCAATTCAAATACCTTAATACTAAATTTAATAACTAATATTGCATTTATATTTTAAAAACAATACCCAAAGAAAAAAAAATATTGTTTTTTTCTCTTCTTCTTTGCTCTGCATTCTTATAGACTTCAACGTAATTCTTAACACTTCTTTGCAAGTTATTACTCTTCTCTGTTAACTAGTGATTCCCAGGATCCTTTTTCCGGTGATTTTATATTTATATAGATATATTAAAATATATGTATTTATATAGGTTTAAGTTGCTATCAATGTTATGAGATAGTGTGGAGAGTGGTGGGTCATATGAAAGTCTGTGCTCATACCCTGTCTATTACATATATAGACACAGGTATATATAAGCCTGTGGATTTCAGCTATTATTATTGTTGTTATTTTTTTATGTACTTTTATTTTTTATTTTATGTCATTTGTTTATGCATTTATATGTGTAATGTTAATTATATTGTTTAATGTAAAATAATGTCTAATAGGTAGATTAAATATAGTTAATAAATCATGTGATGTATAAAACTTTATATGTTGAAAAGGTCTCAATAAGAGATGAAACCCGGATTGATAATTAAATAATTGTAAATATAATTAGTTATTTGTTTCAATTTTATTTAGATTATTATATTAAGTATATATCAATAACAACATTGTGGACAAATAATTATTTTTTTTTTATATTGGACATTTGACCATTATATATAAATCTTAACTACATATAAACATCATAAAAGTTTATAAAAATTGTAGTTAAACAATCAAGTCAAAACATAAGTGAATATTTTGGTCTCATCATTGTGATTTTAAACATCGCAGCATCAATTAATAAGTCATTTTCACTTAAACTTTTTTTATATTTTTGTATTTTATATAACAATTATTTCCTCCTTGAAGATAAACATAAATAAGTTCATTTAGGTTAAATCTCTTGGAAATTATTTTCTTTCTTGAAATCACATCCTTTTAATATTTTCTAATACAATCGGAAATTGGAGTGACTAAATAAAATACTCTTTCTTAATATTAGCTTTCATTTAAAATAATTGACAATAAGCATTCACTATTATATTTGTTTAATTATTATTTTTTTCATTATAAAATATATTATGAATGTCTATTCCTTAAATATTAATTTCGTAAGGTTTATTTGAATAATACAAGTTACTTTGATTAACAAAAATAACTAATTTCTTTTAACTTTTAGTTTCCATTATAATTATGTTAAAGATCTGTAAATTATTTTCATTAGTTTCTAAAAGTTAACACTTCGTATATTTGTTTTATTCCTCTTCATAATTAAGCTATCAATTAAGTTAAAGCAGAGATAAATAGAAAGTATTTTCTTACATGACTGTATTTACACCTTTTAATTAATTGTAATGGGGTATCCTTGTCCTTCCTTCAATAGCATTTTTAAAATTGTAAATTGAATTTTCAGATGTAATTTGTGGTGCAGATAAAAAATTAGTTTAAACTTATTCTCTCATTTTTAAACTACTAGTAAGTATCTTATATTAATTTCATCACATTTAACTTACTTATTTAACTATTTACAAAAATAAAATATCTTAAATTCGATAAGTTTTTACAAACTTTTTAGATGAAACAATGGTTCACTTTTTTTTTCACTCCCCTTCCCCCCCAAGTTTGTCTGCTCATTTCTATTTATATTCCCAAAAAGCATGATGTGGAAAACAATTAATTAAATTTCAATGGTCAATAAATTGAAAATTGATTAACAGTTTTTTTTTTTTAATATTTAACTTGCCATCTAAAATTTAACACAAAAAAATATCAATAAATATTTTTGAAACTGATAAAGTTTAAACAATTTTTTAATTAAAATTTAAAATATGTTATCTTTTTACTTAGTTTCATGAAGATATGTTAATAATAATATTTTATTCATGAAATATTATTGTCATTACAATTTTTTAAAAATATAAATTATTTTACTAATATTATTTATAAGAATACAGTGCAGAAAATAACCAACTCTTTTTTTAAGGATCACTGTAATCTATAATAATACTACAATGGAATTTATTTTAATAGTAACTTCTATTTAAATCTAACCTAGTTATATAAGTAAAGGGGTTCATCTTTGTTAAAATCTTTTATATTAAAATTACATAACTAATATATATATATTGTAAGTATATGATCTCATCCCACATATATATATATATTGTTAAATTTTAAAAAAAAATTTTTTTATTTATATATCTTTGTGTGTGTACTTATTGTATATATTAATAAGCAGTATTTATTAATAAAGCATTGGTGAAAAAGTGAATATTACAAGAAATATTATTAGTTGCAGTAGACTTGTATTAAATAAAGCAATCAGTATATAGCTTGATTTTTTCTTTAAAATAAAACAGGCTAAGGGGTCAAATCTAAGGCAACAAATTTATGGCCTCCTAAAGCACAAATGTATGACTGTGAAAACAGAGAGGGTATAAATATATTAAACAGACACATTTTTAATTGCACATAAATTTCAGATTTTTATATTTTCTGAGTTTTTAATTGTCAAAAAAGGAAAAATACTTTTGAAACAATAGAGGATTTATTAATTACTTTTTAATTGCTTTTGACCAAAGTGAATTCTGTTTTATATCTCAGAAAACATTTATTTTTATGGGAAGAAACTTTGAATCTGGACAAAGTTGAAGGGGGTGACAGAAAAGAGAGAGATATAAGAGACCAGTGTAGAACATTGAGAGATTCAATATTGTGTTATTCAGGGGAGATGGTCAATATTGTGTTTTTGAGGGGAGTATCTTTTAAGCTCTGAGCAAGAGAGTTGATTTTTTTCTCTCCAACTTTTTCTCTTAAAAAAAGTTAAAGCAAAATGTCAAAATCTTGCTTTGAACAGTATAGAAGAAGTTAGTCTGGAAGGATTGATCAAGATTAAATCCCTAAAAAGAAACTAAAAAATAAAATGGTATTCTAAGGAAAGTGCACAAATTACTACTAATGGTGTTTGTATATTTTTCTAGCTATAAGATGAGGATGATACATTGCTAACTCTGCTATATTTTGTTTCTGGGGTCTCTGCCATCATGGGTTGATTTTCTGTGGACTCGCATATAATTTATTAATACCCAAAGAATGGCTATGTTTAAAGTCAACCACATAGGCTGTCTGAGATACTTTTTTGTCTCCTGTCCTATTAAAGGATTTTCAACTTTGAAAAGAGGGAGAAGAGGAAAGAAGAGAAGAAAGAAGAAAATGTATAAAAGCCATATAACCAACCTCAACTAGTCTACAAATCAGTTTTTTTTTTAAGTTTCTTCATATTCATCAAAGGTGCCCACAATACCTTTTAAAATGGTAAAAACCAGCTAAATCAATGCAAACCTATGACTTTAGAAAGAACAGAAAACAAATTGGGTAACTTTAAAATTTTATTAACAATTTTTTTTTACTTATTAAAAAGTAATCTTTGAAGCTCTTTCTATGGTCAAACTTTTTTTTTCTTTTAATACATAAACATTAAAAATTTGTTTATTAATTGTATTATTATCATTACTGCATAACAACACTTGCACATACATTTTAAAATTATTAAACTTAATTTTTCATTATTTTTTGATATTTTTTTAAATATATACTGTAATAATAAAATATCTTTTATTATTATTTATTCAGTGCAATAATTGAGCAACCTGTCAATATATACTTTGTAATGTTTTTTTTTTGTAGTAATTATTTGCATATTTAAATTTGACACAAGTTGTTTTTGCTCAAGCTTTAAATATTTTTTTTTTATGTATATACTTTATAAAAAATGTGATGAGGGGAAACATCTTTAATATAGTAAAGCTGGGAAAATATTGAATAAGCATTCAATAGAATATTTTTTATGTCATTTTAAGCCAGCTTATTTTAAAGTAGTTAGGAACATGAAAACATATATTAAGTTTATTTGGTTATGAGTACAGTGTTAAATATTTTGTTTTAATTATGTATTTAATTGACATAATAATAATTGCAGTCAATTATATAATTAGCAATTTGATTTATTATTGTTGTTGTTTTTTTTAATTTTATCATTTTAATTATAATCAATCGTCATCACTAATAAAGGTTAAGAGGTTAAGCATTGGATAGTAATTTACATATAATGATGTTTTGGATCACACTTTACATATAACCAAGTTTTAAGTAATTATAGGTTGATAGCAAAAAGCTAAAATTTTACGTTGTGCCAATGGGTTTTGAACATTGTCATCAATGTAGAGATTACTGGTTAACTTACTGTTTGAGCAAATAATGTTTCAGGTGAAGAATTATAAATTTATAGGTATTTAAATTTTATGCTATGATCACCTGATAAATATCGGTAATTAAATCCCATTTTAAATATAATAATGTTTTAAGTAAATAGGGGTTTATAAAAGCTAGATATCATGTGATAAGATTCGTGATGATCATTCATCATTACTGATAAATATTGATGATTAAGCGAGCATTTTAAGTACAATGTTGTAAGTAGGTACTTATGAGTTCATAAAAGCTAAATTTGTTGTTGTGAGTTAATTGCAAAAGCTGTGGATGGAATCATCATTATCATCATCATCATCGCCATTATATTACAATGTATAAATAAATAAAATAAAATAGGTTTAATGGCCATCTATAAATAATGATCGTCACTATGTTTGTTTGTGAACCATTAGTAAGAGCATCTGTGCATCTGTAAATCGTGTAATTAAACTGAGCTGGTAACACCTATAAAAGCATTTAACACCTGTAAAAGTAGAAAAGAGAATTTATGGTATTAGGATCATATATTTTT
Organism: Epiperipatus broadwayi; assembly: GCA_028023455.1. Taxonomy (NCBI): domain Eukaryota; kingdom Metazoa; phylum Onychophora; class Udeonychophora; order Euonychophora; family Peripatidae; genus Epiperipatus; species Epiperipatus broadwayi. The sequence goes on from JAQFVV010012548.1 coordinate 1,358,058, forward strand.
CATTGATACAGCTAAAATATAAGAATGTCATTTTTCATTCATCCAAGTGCATGAGTTGTAAAGAATGTACTGAATCGGTTTGAACCTGGTACACTATGGACAGATGATATTTATCTAGGTTTAAAACGACCTAGTGGTGCCCAGGGAAAATAGATGTACTTAGCTAAACTGAATAAAAGTGATTAAGTCCCTTTTTCAATTTGATGATATTTGATATTAATTTTCTCTGATATTTTTTTAAGTAGTTATAAATAGCGCCAGTGTGTGCGAACATGAGCGGTCTTATATATGTGGAAAGAGGAAAAGGAAGGATTCTTTGTTGAAAGAATCTATTATTGAGATAAACTTAATGCACTCCATTAATTTCACTATAATTTTATTCAGTTACAATAATTAATATTTAATTATCTAGTTATAATCGCTAGTATATTTTATTAGTTGCAATGATTTCCCAATATAGTAAAATAATTTAAATCTTAAATTATGCCACTGATGATTTTCATTATATTTTATTTGTTTAGAAATGAGATAATTTATTTATCTCATGATTGTAGTGACTGGATTAATATTTATGATAGTTGCAAAGGGGCTATGTCATTATATTTCTTTATAGTTACAGAATGCAGTAGCTGTCATAATAATATATATATTATGTTAGTTACAAATTGGCTATCATATCTATATTTTATTTAGTTACAAAATATATAATGGATGAAATTAATCATAGAATTAAATTTGGTTGGAGTGCTTTTGGTAGAAATAACTTGATACTAAAAGGAAATATGCCTATGTGTTTGAAAAGGAAGATTTTTAATAAATGTGTTTTACTAGTTCTTATTTATGGATCTGAGACTTGGACACTTAATAGAAGAGCAATACAGAGTCTTCAGACCATTCAAAGAGTTATGGAGAGATGCATGTTGGGAGTAACAAGAAGAGATTGAAAATGCAATATATGGGTAAGAGAACAAATAGTGTTATTGACCTCATTGAAAAAATTAAAAGACTGAAGTGAAGTTGGGCTGGATATATTTCTAGGAGAGATGATAATAGATGGAAAATTGAAATCTTAAACTGGATTCCAAGAGATTGTAAGCGACCCATAAATAGATAACATCTGAGATGGATGGATGGAATAAGAAAGTATGCAGGGGTGATGTGGAGAAGAAAAGCTAAAGATCAGAGAAATATGGGTTGAACTTGGAGAGACTTTCATCCTGCAGTGGACTGATAATGGTTAATGATGATATATATAATTACAAATAAAAAAAACATGCACTTCTTATCCCCACTAAATTCTCTCTTAAATGGCATATATTAAAATATATTCAATTAGTATAATAAACCAATTAAAAGGTTACAATATATATATATATATATATATATATATATATATATTATAATCATTTATATATATATATATATATATATATATATATATATATAATCTAGTAAATGAATATTAATAAATACAGTAACCAAATATATGTAAAGTAAAAGTTTTATCCACTTAGGAGTGCTTTAGACTATCTCCGTAGTCTTTGTCAACTAACACTTTCAAAGGCTAACCTTCCTACAATTCTGTGTTCTTTACATTTGCTGCCTGCCTGTTTCCTTTATTTCCCTTTTATTATTATTCTTTCAATTTGCCATATTTTTACATTAGATAATTCAAATTAAACCCATATGGCTTTAATTTGAATTATAACAATGTAAAAATTTATATGTTAACATGGCTTTCTTTATTTTCCTTTTATTATTTCTTTCAATTTGCAATATTTTTATATTTTTATAATTCAATGGTTTTAATGTGAATTATAATAATGCAAAAATATTGCAAATTGAAAGAAATAATAATAAAAGGAAAATAAAGGAAGCCATGTTAATATGTAAATATAAGCAAGATTTTCTAAACAGGTAGGCAGAAAATGTAAAGATCACAGAATTGTGGGAAAGTTAGCCTTTGAAAGTGTTAGTTGACAAAGACTACAAAGTTAGTTGAAAGCGCTCCTAAGTGGATAAAACTTTTTTAAAGTTGTACTTTACATATATTTAATTACTGTATTTATTAATATTCAATTACAAGATTACGTATATAACTTTGAAGAAATGCAGACATCAAATAAGAATATCGTTATATATATATATATGTACAAATAATTTCTTTGAAGTAGTTACTGAAGGTCACAAGATATGAATATAAAGTTTAGCACCAAAATTATACTGAACCTATAAAGTGATATATTAACATCCATTGAATGTTATTTTCAAATTGTATTAGATAAGTTCGTTATAAATAAAACCAAAATAGTTATATATATATAAACTTATATTAATGCATGTCTGGGTGTATATATTTTTATGTAAATAATTTGCTACACTATTGAATTTTGAAAAAAAAAAAAAACTATAATAAATTTTTGTTAAAAGTTGCAATAGTTTCATAGATGTTGATTATTTGATCAAAATACTCTTTATTAAAATTCTTTTTAGTCATAAAACTCACTTTTAAGAAAATTAACATATGAATATTTCTACATGCACATATATTCACATACATGTATATATGCAGTTTGTGTGTATATATATATATATAATTCATTCTATAGTTGACGCAAGAATTGTACAAGTTTCCATCTGAGGCATGCAAGAGAGGTCACAATCGCAACATGAATTACACAACAAAAGAGGTAAGTGAAATTATGTTATTTATTTACTGTAAAAATATTTAATCTAAAAGTACATAGTAGTTATAGATAATAGTATGAAAATTTAGAAAATAGAAATATATGATCAAAATTATACAACACTAAAATCTCTTTTTGTAAATGTCATTTTTGCATAACTTTTGTTGATAATTGGTTATCTATTACAGGTCACAAAGAAATTGATGAATATTTTCAAAAGTAAATTCAAATACATATTTATATATTTTCAAAAAAAATAAAATATATGGCTTAAAATAGGTGTTGAGTATATATTCAATTATAAATAATAGTAATAATAATAATAATGAGAAGAAGAAGTCATATGGGATATTACTTACTGTTTGAGTGCCAGAGGTGAAAAATTGAACTTTGAACTTAGAAACATTTAACTCTTGAATTCAAAACCATACAACTATGCTAAACTTCACAGAGCACAACCCTAGATAAATAAAAAAAAATACAAGTGTGACATTATTTTAGCATTTCATACAAAAAAAAAAGGTATCACCATCCATAATATCACACTCTTTCATATGAATTCAATTTATTCATTGCTGTTTTAGTAGCACATTCTTTTTTCTTCACCACAACTATATCACCTAATCCTATTAATGCATAATAAATACCTATCCAGTGCTGTCCTATACAATATTCCCAGATAAGTTTCTAGTTTATGGATTTCATCATTGTAAAGCTTTAGATGTTAGAACAGTTCATCTGAACCTTTAGTATATAATGCATTTTTCTTCCAGCAGCCACCATTAACTTCTCTGCTTTACTATTCACCCAAATTGAAAAATATATGTTTTTTTTATCTAAGACACTTTGTTTAGTTTTAGTTTTATATGGCTATATAGGAAAGTTGGCTTAGATTGAAAACACATATGTTTTTCAACTTAGTCTGATAGCTTGATAGCAAAGCAAAGAAGTAAAGGAAGGTGCATATAGATACTAAAGTTCCAATTCTATTGTTGTAAGATCTAAAGCTCCTCACTGATAAAAGCCATAAGGCAAAATGTACTCTGAAAACATTGAAAATGATAGCACTGGATAGGGATTTATTAAGCACTATCTGGCATTTATTAATTATTAAAATTTACATTGAGGTGGCATAGGTGTGGTGAAAGAAAAAGGTACCACAAATAATTTCACTATATTCATATTATAAGAAGAAGAAATACTGAATTGGTAACATTTTCTCTTTGCATTTGTTTAGTTATTTTTAAAAACGTAAATGTATATTTTGTTAGAAAGATAAAATTTTATTATGATTTTTTTTATAATGCATTGATTTTATTTATGAAATGTTAGTAATTACTGAATAGTTAGAAGATTAGAATGACTAAATCAATACTACTAAAATTTGGTAAATGATGATTTAAAAAAATAAATAAATTCTTTCAATTAAATCTTATTTTTCAACATTTAAAAAATAGATCACAAAGTCATCAGAAATGCATTTTATATTTGTAATAGTAATAATAATGATGATGATAATAATAACTGGTTGTGTTTATTGCTCAAGAATTTTAAAAAGTATGAGTGCCAAAAGTACTAGTATTTGAATCGATCCAAAGACCTTACACTCCAGAATTAGGCACTACTACTGCACTAAACCATGCAGAGAATCTTTGTGATATAATAATTGTAAATATTACATAGTTGTCCTATAGAATAGCAGATTCTGGAGCACAAGGATCATGAATTGCGGCCAAACTCTGTCACTTCTGACACTTGAAATTCCTACAAACTCCTGATTAATAAAGGCATCTGATTATTTATTTATTACATAGTCATATTTCATTTTCATTGTATACTCTTTTTATAAAACACCATCATAATTGAAAGCATATTTTCTTTTGACACTATGTACTCTTATACATAATAATAATTGAATACAATCAAATTTGATCAATGATTTTTGTGCTTGAATTCACCTATGGAAAGAAAGATTGATGGGTGTTATGGAAATGTATTTAAAAATATCAGCATTTTATTATGATTATCTGTATGCAATAATTAAACATTATGAGTGTTAACTATAGTGATATATAATAGTCCTAAAAAATATATCTTGAAGACATCAAATCAAAAATAGACATAAATCTCTTTCAAAGATAGAATGCTGGACATTCTATAATATATTACAGTATTTACTTATTGATACATAATTAATATATATATATATACAGTTATTTTCGTGTGTGAGAATTTGAGAAAGGAGTTAGGCATTTTAATTATAGCTGTAATTCCAGACCCCCCCCCCATAAAAACCAATAGTATTTTAATTGCCGAAAAAGACAAGTTGAGATTTTTAGATAATAAAATAGCATTTTATTTTGGTATTTAAATCCGTATTGTATTTTATAATAATGAGCCATGTGCATTTTTAAGATGCGAAGTTATGTTCAAGTAGTTTAATACATGCAATTCAACAAATTTTATAAATACTGCCACAATGGAAATAATTTTAAAGATTGTCAAAGAAGTTCAGCATTTATTTCATGAAAGATATCAATTAGGATAAAATACAATAGAGTTATAATTAGACAATGTGTTGAATATTTTCAGAAAGTAATGTTTACTATCAAAAAACCTATGTAAAATATTAGATCAACATAATAATGGACCAGCATATTCTTCATGTGAATATATTTGTATTTCATGGATTAGTTTGAATAATCATCACAAAACTCAAAGTGCTTTATATATATATTGACTTTTTCCCCTTAAGTTGAAATAGCCATGCTTTTTTGAAAGAGGTTATTGATGATAGCTATTAAATATGTATATATTGTACCAATTAGAACAACACATCATATGATCACCATTTCTTACGCTTGCTCATAACTGTTATTAAATTAGGCAAAACTCTCCATACAGTAGTGCCACTCAGTGCAAATCCAAGGCTCCTCACTGATGAAAGTCACAAGCTAGAAACTAGTCTGGGGATTTTGGATGAGTAAGCACTAGATAGGGATTTTATGCACAAGCCTTCTGGCATCCATTGATTATTCTGGCTTGCACTGAGTAGAATTACTGTATGGAGAGTTTTATCTGTTTTAATAACAATTAGATTAAATGATGCAAGACTTGATAAACACATAGAATCATTATCATCGTTAATAGCCTCTCATTAATCAAACTATTCTAACACCAGAAATAAAAGAAAGGCAAATAATAAAAATATAAAGATAAGTTTTACAATAACTATACAAATCAGTCCATTATCTATAAATACATGTGCATATATTCTGCAATGCTGCATTTTAACTTTTACCACAAACTTTATTTTTTGAAAAGCCTCAATACTTTTCCTAATTGTAGCTCTCCATTGTATTCTATCCTCAAATTTGTCTTTTCAGTGAAAGCATTCGATATTATACTTGATTAGAACATCTTTGAGATAATCTTTATAATAAAAATAAGAGCTGTATCTCCTATTAAAATTATGCCCATGTATTCTAAAATACTTTTTAGGAATTCATATAATATTAAGTATAAAACATAATATAAAATATATTATTTAGATAAAAATTAATAATTGTTTTAAGGCAAAGCTTTTATTAATTTATATACTACAGTGAGGGAGGAGAGATTTGCAATTAAAGTATAGTTTTTTTCCCCTGGTATAAGTTACTGAAAATAGATTTATAATAATATTTTTATAATTAAGTAGCTATAAAAAAAACTTTCTTAAAATAAGCAATATGGAAAATTTTCTAAAATATTTGAAGAAAATCAATTATTGGTAAATATTATGGGGTTTTTTTTTTTAATCTTATCTATCACTTTGAACACAAACATATTAAACTCCTTTAATGATTGGAAGAACTTCAGGTTTTTTTTAGATCGTAAAAATAATTAATGCTTCATTTTTATGATTGCAAAGATCACAAATAAGATTTAATTCAAGATGTATTTATGGTTGAGAAGAAAAATGTGTTAAATTAATGCAATAACTGATCATAAATTTTAATTGAGTTATTTAATAGGATTTCACTATAAACTCATCAACACTCCTTTAACACTTTAAGCAAATAATTTTATTTATTTAACAGTTTCGACTGTACTAACAGTCTTCGTCAGATCTACAACATAAAAAAATTAGATAAATATTATATCAATACAACCAAAATTATTATTCTTCATATTCTCATATAAAATTATAATAAAACAAAATAATATAAAGCAAAAACAACTCAGTCCAAAACCTTTTAACTAAAATTTTCCCATATCTTTTAAAAAAACCCAAAACATAAAACCTAAACTATAAAAAATAATAATAAAAAATTTTTAATAATAAAAATATAATTTAATAATAAAATTTAATAGGATCATTGTTTTTAAGGGATGCTATTATTTTTAGAAAGGAGAAAACAGCATATAAATGTATTGTTTATTATATTCATCTCATTTATTTTAAAGATAGAATTATTAATGTTAATAGACAAAGGCTATATCTTGCCATTTTTACCATTATCCATGCAGTAAAATATTTTATTGGTTTTAGAATCTGCATTCTCAAAAGAATGTTTGGAATAACTACTTGAATTTTATCATTTTGAAACAATTATGAAGAAAAATTGTTTTAAAAAATAAATCAAATTAATATTCAGAGAAAATACTGAAATATTCTGTAAAAGTAATCAAGCTGAGTTGCACCAGATATGTTTCTTTTTTATGGAACTAATGTCCCGAATGTTGGTGGAAGTTGAAATGCATAGTTCAATATGACCATTGTAACATCATTAAAAATTTAAATATGGCTATTGATGTAGATGATAAATAATTATAAAACATTTGTTTATCCTCTCAATAATTTATTAAACATATTATCAAATGTGGTTTTCAATGTTTTAAATAATACATCTAATACAATCAGAGAAGTATGAAATTTATGAAATGTTGTGGATTAGAGATAACTGATTGTTAACTTTCTTTTTGTAGTGGGATTCACTTACAGTTTGAAAATTATTTTTAGGTGTCTGTTATGGTGTAAAATGTAGCTCAACATGTAATAGAATGATAAATATCTCTGTTGGTGTATAAGTATTTGTTTGATTATTCAGTATTTATCTAATCTCATTATTCTTTACTATCATGGAGTGTTTGAAAAAGTACTCTATTTAATAGAGTTCATATATGATAACTTCAAAGAATAATCTGTCTAAAAAATATCTGGACCAATTATTGATTATGAATGATGATACTTTTTTTTAAAAAAAGTGGTTACAAAGATCTCACTTAGAAAATCCAAAAACATAGGTTATGTGCCAATAATCAATATCAGTATTGATTAAACATATTTAATTGTTTACCATATAAATTATATTGCTCAGAGAGTTTGATTATTACACATTACTTTTAAAAAATAAATTACTGCAGTTATCATAATTAACATATAATTTGTCAAGCAGGTTAATTAAACTCTGAAACTTCAAGGAATTGTTTTTATTTTTATTTTTAGTGAATAGATTAGGTATTAACTTTTGTCCGGTCTCTTTCTGATGGATAATTGCTTATTAATTGTTACAGTACATTCAACTCCACTTACTGTAATCTTTTGAAGTTATTTATTATCAACAGCATACAAATGAGAGAAAAAATTAGATGAACTCTGCCTACTATTAATAATCTTAAATCAGATAAATAAATTGTCTTTTTACCATAATTATATTAAGTTTACTGCATTTCAACATTTCCCCATTCTTTTCCTAGTGCAATTTGAGTGAATAATTCAACTTTTATTTTAGTATTAAAATATTTATGCAATATTCTAGATTCAGAAATTGTACTTGATTTATCATAAATATATGTTTACAAATGAAAAACAACCTAAAAAAATCATATTTGAACTTTCTAAATATAGAAAAAGAATAATAATAAAATGAGATACATAAGAATGATAACTTTTCTTTATTGTTTAAAAAAAAAAAGTAAATTAAAATCTTTATTGATTGAATTTCATTTTTAAAACATGAATAAATAAATTATTATTTATTCATCATAAAACTATGAAATTCTGTTCCAAATTTATAATTATTAAAATATCACAAAAGTTTACCATTACTTCAATTTTCTTAACCTGTACTTTAAAAAAAAAAAAACATATTTAAAAATAAATAAATAAATGTAAACTTGAATATATTTCTTTTTTAATTTCTGTACAAATATTTTATAAAAATAATCATAAATATTTAAATAAACTATGGAATAAATTGTTTTTTTGCTCATTGCTAAGAACAATGAAAGAAGAGTTAAAAATTTGTTTACATACTCAAGAGATACTTTTGTCAGCTTGTTTGTAGTTTTCTTTTGTGATTATTACAATCTTCATTTTTTTTAAACTAATAAACCAATATTTACTTTAATTCCAGTTTTGCTGGAGAATGAATGTAAAATAGCAAAATAGCTTTAAAGATAACCATAAGAACGTGATTTAAAGTCAAAGCATGACAATTCTACAATGTAACAGATTTCAGGATCAGTGAATTAAGGAATGCATTGACCTTACTTCAATTTTATTATGAATGAAAGAAGGTCTGAAAAATCTTACTAACTTTGAATCTTTATTCTCAAAGATTAAAAACTAAAAATAATTATGTGAAACTTGCAAGAGCCTACATTAAGAAAAATAAGTATATTTTTATGCAACTAATTTTCACTCTGTTTTTTTTTTTAAATTTAATATACATGTACATAAATTTCAAAACAGAAATACTATTTTTCTTTTTTTTAAAAAAGCAAACAAACGATACGTTAAATTTTATGTAATCAACATTAATCTTATAATGTAAATGTAGAGGAAATATTAACTTTCTAAATTAAAAGATGATCAGGATAAAAAAAAACAAATCATAAAATAAATAAATACCATCAAAAATATTTATGGAAATATCCATTGAGCTAGAAATAAAATATTAATAATGTTGAGCTTAATAGATTTTTTTTTAGACATTCTATGCTTTTCACTAACTTTATTCGAATAGAATTTACTTTTAAAATGTTCTTCCTCAATGTCAAAATAATTTTTAATTAAAATGTAATCAATTCGATACTTAATTGATTTAATATAAATTTAATAATAATAAAAACATGGGGTAAAATATTTTAAGACTCTATCTTAAATCATGATCACTTAACTTTTTTAGTTATATGTCCTGAAATATTAAGTTGAATAAATAACCTCTTTAATATACAAATAAATTTTTCAAAATAGACATTATATAGAATATTTTTGCCGTTACAACTATTTATTTATTTACTGCATGGCAAGCTGGTTGAAAGATCAAATGATACTTTAATACTAAATCAATATACTGAGTATAATAATTCCATTCAATTGACTAAACATTTTACTTATTTATTTATTTTTTCTCAATAGATATTAATCCAGAAAATATTAACTTTTAAAAGCCCCAATTTCACCTCTGGACTAAAAAAACATTTGTTCTTATATAATGATTTTCTAAATCTTTTTCTGACTACAGTTTTTTTATTAACTGAAAGAGGGTTATAATTTTTTTTCTGAGAAATCAATCAGTGCAAATTTCTAATGCCCATTTTGATATTGATTACAACTGTTACTACCACGTGATTATTGGAACAATAAATAAATAAGGATGATTTTATTTTTTATCATCCATAAGCCAATATTGTCAGATTACTAAACTTTACTTTGAATTTAATGGCAAAGGTTTGCTATTACCTTTCTTCTCAGATGATTAGATTTTTTTTGAAAACAGAATAAATGTCTGCATATATGTTTCAATGTGCGTTCTCTTTTTATAGTTATAATCACGATAGATAACATAAATTATTGTATTGATATTATGTTGACCAAAGGATTGGTTGGTGATTGGAGTCAAATGTATAAATTTAAGTCATTATTCAATTATGACTTTTTATTTAGCTACTTGTATATATATAATAGTTTTTGGGTTAAACCATGTGTTAGTTTTGATTAATTTCCAATGCTTCAGTGAAATAGCATCCATCATTTATACATTGTCAAGATAACTTTTCAAAGAAAAACCAGTAATGAGATTGTCATGTGAGGTAAAGAATGAGATTGAGCATGAAGTAGTTGAGCATTCAGAATATATAGATTAACAAAATGTTTATTTCCTTATATTTCACCATTAATTGAAAAATTAATCTTGACAATGGCGGATGCTATTTCATTGAAACGTTCAGAATTAATCAAACTAACGTATGGTTTAATCCAAAAACTATTTTATTTATATCATATAACCATAAAAACATTAAATATATATATATATATTGTAACAGTGTGTATATATACATGGTACATAAGTATGTTATATATACTAGGGTAGTGTTCTGTTCTATCATGTCAGCCACTTGATGGCATTGATGCTAAACAAAAACACATAGATATAACATTCCCGGGCCAGTGATTCTATACAACTACTGACTTTATTTTTGGAATAGAAAATAAAAGTAAATTATATTACAATTTACATAAAATTAAAAAATTCAAACAAAATATAAAAATGTAAGCTGACTTTTTGGGACAATAATTAATCAGAGACTGGTTTATTTTTTTTTGTGTGTGTGTGCTGACAAAAAATTATGTTACTTTCTAAGAACAAATAATAGTACATTAGACACTTTTTGGACAGTAATTAATCAGAGACTAGCATTTTTGGGTGTGTGTTTATATATAAAAAGTGTGTGTGTATAAAAAATTACATTTCTTTTTTAATAGAAAATAAGAGTACATTTTAGCCTTTTTGTGACCTTAATTAATCAGACACTGTGTTGAAATCAATGTCAATTAGATTACAACTTCCATAAAATTTAAAAATTCAAACAAAATTTTACAAGTTACGGTACATTTTTAATAAAAAATAAAAGTAATTTTTACCCTTTTGGGACAATAATTAATCAGACATTGTGTTTTGAGGGGGAAAAGTTATTTAGATTGCAATTTACCCACTAAAGTTAATAATTATAACAAACTATTAAAATGAAAGCTGACTCTGGTGTCTGGAAATTGCTAATTTTCAGAGTTCAAAGCAGCCATCTTACTTGTTTCAGTGAATTTCTGTCAGATATGTTCCTTTCATTGGGATCTTCTAAATAGTGCTGTGTTGCACCCTAAAATCCAATTTGTCAAGATTACATAGTCCTGATGAAACAATGTTGACATTGTTAAAATTGTTAGAAGGTACCAGTAGGTCAGTTCACATGAAAAAAAGTTGGACATGAAAAGTTTAATTATTTAGACATGATGCAGTCAACATACCCTCACATGTTACTGTTGTGAAAATAGACAAGCCAGAATTACAGTAAAGTGCATAACATAAGCAACTACAGCAACCAATGAGGGCATTTTTCTGTGCTTTTAGCATAGAAAGAAGCCACAGCAGTAGCCAGCAACCGAGTAAATGGACTCTTTCTGTGTTTTATCATAGAAAAAAGGCTATCTGCTTGGCTGCAGCCACGGAAATGGCATATTTCTAGTAATTTAGCTAAAAATAGTGCCATCAAGCTGTTAACATGATAGAACAGAACACTATTTATATGAGCTACATAATACTATAAATAAAATAAGGAAAATAAAATTATATTTCAATATTTAATTGTTTGAAGAAAAAAAAGTTAAAATAAAAAGTACAAATCTTGGGAATTAAGTTAAAATACTAATTATAACTTATCTTTCTTTTCTGTATTTTAATTTAACATACAATCCTTTCAAAAGTACATTTAATTGGAAGCACTTTTAATTAAAAGCTACATATAATTGAAAACAAATTAGTACAAGATGTAATCAGTTTTTGGACATAAATTCCTGACTGATTAATTAACAATAGTTAATTAATTTTGTGTAATCAAAAACAAGAAGAAAAAAAATAAAATAAAAATGTAACTAATTTAAAAAAAGATTAAATGAATTAATATCATTGCCAAGAATTCGAGAAGGAGGGGGAGTCAGAGTTTATAAATACTGAAATGCCTATTCTTTAAAGTTGGAAGAGACAGAAAAGAAAGAACAGCAGTAGCAGTAGAAAAAGCAAAAAGCAAAAGAAGAAAGCCAGTAAGTTTTCCAGGAAAGTTGATGAAAGAATCTATAAGTCAGCTAAAATGATTGAATTCAGTAGGATGAAACAATATTTATACAGCCATGTTAATAGAAAAATTTATTGCTAGACCAAAGCTGTGTTTGTTCATTTCCAACACCTGTCTCCTGAAGACCATTAGCCAGAAATAGTAATATATCTATGTCTTGCCTTTGCTGAGACTTTTATGTGCCTTAACTAAATCTATGAAACCAAACCTAGATGTAGTACACTGAACCAGGAGGAAGTATCCAACTAGCAAGAGAAGGCCATTATAAATCTGGCAGGATCAGAAGACAGGGGTGATCACCCAGATACTATATAAAAAAGCCTAGGTAAATATTGTCTAGATGTCATTAATAAAACTTTTAATTTTTATTTCAAGTGTGAACTTTTAAATTGTATTTCTATATAAAAATTTAAATGTCATTTATAATTGCTATCTTTTAACTATATTTAAATAAGCACTTGATTGTTTAAAATTATAATAATTTGAATGTGTTCATATTTTGTGTTTATGTTTTAAATACTCATTATTATTATTATTATTTAATAAATGTATTGTAAATTATTGGTGTGTTTAAGTTTCTCTCACTCTCACTTTAGCTATAAGTAAATAAATAATTGTATTTAGATATTCTCTGTTATGCCAATCTCATGTTAGCCATAAGTCAAATGCTTGAAGTGTGTTAATGTCATCTCATGGTGTCCAGTCTAAGGCTGGATGTCCCTGTAGGGTTTAAACCAATTATAAATATTCCCATGAGATGTGTCAATGCTTTTTGCAGTCATTGAGGGTGTACCTCAGTCTGGAAAAATGACCACTGTTTTAATATTTTTTTTATTAAATATCAATCTGATCAATGGTATTATAGTTAATATGTAAGTATTGATTATATTTACTCGCATGCTCGAATAATGGGATCTAAAAAATAAAGTATTAAATATTAATATGAGCTAATAAAGTAAAATAATAAATAAACAGTCGTAAAATAAATCGTAAAAAAGGTAAATCCCATTACAATATATATGAAATAAGGAAGAATATTGGTGTGATGTGAAGAAGAGAGGCTAGAGATTGGAGAAAATGGATTGAACTTGGAGAGATGTTCATCCAGCAGTGAATCAATAATGATTGAAAACGATGATGATAATGAATTATAGATACCTTTCAAATGAAGGAAGATTACATGATTTGATAAAAAAAATTGTGTTTTAATTAAATTAGAAGAAAAAATGAAAAAACAGTTGATTTGAAAGTGGATGTCGATTTCAATATTGGCATGTATGGAGTGGGATCATTGTAAATAAAATATGGAAAACAACATTGTGTAGATTATTGATATATCATATAGAATGGTCATGGATGACATTAAATTTATATAATTCAGATTTATGTTTTTATAAGTTCTAATTTTGGTGAAAAATGGTTTGATCAAATCAAACATTTTAAAAGTTATCATGAAGGATTTTAATGTTAGAACTGGAAAATAATTAAAAGATGAAAGTATAATGAATAAATTGGATTTTAAAGATATAAATGAGAAGTAAATATAGACTTATGGAATATATGGAAAAAACCATATATTATAATTTTTTGATAAAAGATCAAAGTGAAAATGGATAGGAATAATCAAATAGAAGGCACAGTAAAGTTAGATTATATTTCAACTTACAGAAAATATGATTTTTTTAAGATTGCAAGGTTCTTAATAGATTTAATGCAGGGAATGATTATTATTGAAATATAAGATATATATTAATGCAAAGTTAGAGAGGCAAAAGCTATTAAAAAAGAAAATATAAACAGTATTCCAACCTTCAGAAATATACCAAATTAAACTAGAAATTGCTAATCATTTTAAAATATTAACTGATCAATATAAAAGTAATTGATAATTATTAAGAATTGCTACATAGATAAATGAAAATAAAAGATAATTTATCAGTCACTTCTCAACTGAGAGAAGGAAATATATGAAAAAAAGAAAAAAAAATGAAAATATCTAAAAATAACCAATTTAGAAGAACAGAATAGTTATAATTATGTGAAATGTTATTAACTAAAAGTTAATGATAACATAAAATATAATCTTAAAATATTAAGAAAAATTATAAAAAATAACAATAACAAATATCTCAAAAATATAAAGTTAGTGATAATAGAAATTATTTCATGAATAAAAAAAAAAAGATAATTCCATTGTTTTTAAAAAAGTTACATTATAAAATGCATGAAAGAATTTGAAAAGGAACTACTTGGCAATAAAGAATAAGAAAACAAACTAATCTGTACAACTATAACTCTATCTTTTGTCTCAGTATTTTAGATGAAAAGACATAACATATAGTTAAATCCTGAAATGATGAAATCAGTACAGATATTTTAAAAGAAGCAGATAAAAATAGAGATATTGTAGGCAAAGTGATATACCAAATATCTATATTATAAAAATTTACCAATTGTTTGGAATGATTGCAGTAGTAATATTAGTATTTAAGACAGATGAAAAAGGAAGATTTAAAAATCAAACCTATTGATTTTATAATAATCTTATCAAATCAGAATTATAGAAAGTTCATTCATAAATATATTAATAAATTACTAAAATGTATGCAGATATTATGTTAACAAGAAAGAAATATGTCGATATGTATCATTTTAAAATAATTTATTCATAACTCCCTTATTTTTTCAATCTCCGTATTATTCAAATATAAAACTATTTTATGTTTATGTAAAATCTAAAATGTATTTCATTATCTTCATTATCAGGTAAGCAGGGATTAATTTGGTTAAAAGCAGATCTAACATTTTCAGTATTTTATTTTATCTTTATATTGTTCTTTTTCTCAGGACATACATTTTTTTTAATGTCTTTATCTTCTTGGTGGAACGAGAGTATCCTCGTATTTAGCATCACTGATTTTTTTTTTAAGTGTCATAGCATGGGCCGGGTCGCGAACCCGCAACCCGGGCAACTGCCTGCAAGTGCAAGGGAGTCGCGCTGATCTCTCGACCACCAATGCAAGACTAGCGTCACTAATTTAATATTATGTATGGCACTAGTAAGATGGTTTATTACCTTTTAAATAGAATAATTAATCATATAGGTATTATTCCAAAAAGTTATTTACACATAATGACATTTTATATAAACTAAAGTATCCAACCATTCACTGTTTGAAACTGTCTGTAATGAACACCCCCGGTTAGTTTCTTTTCATAAAAGATAATTGTCTGTGCTTTTTAATTTGCTATACTTTTATTATAACAGCCTCTGAATCAGTATATATTGCAATACTTTATACGTATAAAATAATAATAAATGTATACCATAGCTGATTTGTACTAAAGTAATGAAATAATATTATGATGGAGAAATTTGATATGTTTGATATAAAAAAAATTACATAATTTATTAAATGCTAAGTCAAGCTTTTGATACAAAATATTTTTTGTCAAAGCATGACTGAAATAAAATTAGCAAAGATATTGGCATTTCCTCTTGCACATGAACATGAATTAAACCGGTCTCTAATTTTTAATAAATTTGCATATTTGTATGTATGAATATTTGTGTGAAAATCAGTCCGGCAATTAACTATGCTGTGAATAGAGATTTTAAAACCTTTTTATTTAGGAACTCAAAACTTTATAAATTTGTAGCTGATGCAAAAAACAATCTAGAATGTTATAGGAAAGATTTAATCAAAGTTGGATACTCTGTTGTCATACTTGATAACAAATAAAGAGATTTAACTATAGATACAAATTTGATAAACCATCCAATCCTAAACTTTGGATTGACATGCCTTATATCCCTAAAATCCATTCTAAACTAATAGTCAATGTAAATAAAAATTTCAATGTTGATTTTATATGCCCCTTGTCACTTAACAGACTCATCAATAATTCCAAAGATAAGATCATTAATGATGTTAAGGCTCAACTAGTATATACCCTAGATTGCCAATTTTGTAATGGCAAATATTATGGTGAAACATGTGCAAACTTAAAATCAAGTGTTACCCAACACATTCATTTATATAATAGAGACAAATCTAACAGCACTTATAGCTCAGGAAACAATACCGACCATTCTTTTAAATCTTCTGATGCTAAGGTTATCTATCTCAAAAACAACAATAAAAAATTAAAGAAGTCTAGCCTATAATCAACTTTAGAAACATCATAAATTTAAGAACTAATACGATTCCCCTTAGCAAATATTGATCATTTAATTTCACAGCATAGTTAATTGCAGACTGATTTTCATACAAATATTCATACATGCAAATTTATTAAAAATCAGAGACCAGCTTAATTCATGTTCATATGCAAGTGGAAATTCCAATATCTTTGCTAATATTATTTTAGTCATTATTTGATAAAGATACTCCGCATCAAAAGCTTGGCTTAGCAATTAATAAATTATGTATTTTTTATATCAAATTTATATCAATTTTTTCCACCATAATATTATTTCATTACTTTATTATATGTGTAAATATTGATACAGAATATTAAAGATGAGAACTTATATAATGATTTTTCATTAGGTCATTGATTCAGTCTCCCCTCCCAGTTGGGTAACTATTTATATATGACTGAAATTTATCATCATTATCATCATCAACCATTATCAATCCACTGCAGGATGAAGGTTTTTCCAAGTTCAATCCACCTTTTCCAATCTTTAGCTTCTCTTCACACTTTCTTAATTCATCCATCTTACATGTGGTCACTTTCTAGGTCTTTTACAATCTCTTGGAATCCAGTTTAAGATTTCAGTTGTCCATCTATTATCATCTAACAATATGTCCAGCCCAACTCCACTTCAGTCTTTTAATTTTTTCAATGAGGCCAGAAACACCTGTCTGTTCTTTTACCCATATATTGCATTTTCGATCTCTTATTGTTACTCCCAACATGCATCTCTTCATACTTCTTTGGGTGGTCTGAAGTTTCTGTATTGCTCTTCTATTAAGTGTCCAAGTCTCAGATCCATAAGTAAGAACTGGTAAAACACATTTATTAAAAACCTTCCTTTTCAAACACATAGGCATATTTCCTTTTAGTATCAAGTTATTTTTTTACCAAAAACACTCCAAACAAGTTTACTTCTATGATTAATTTCATTCATTATCTTTCCATATGTATTAATAATATGACCAATGTATTTGTAGCTGTTAACTTCTTCTAACTCATATAATCAATCTTTATTTTCACATTTTAAGAAAATCCATTAAACCTTACTTTTAGTCTTTTTAACATTTATCTTTAGTCCTACTTTCATCTGATAACTCCTGCAACATTTCCTGCAGCTCTAAAGCATTATTTGAAAAAACAACTACATCATCTGCAAAATCTAAATGACTTAAATAATCTCCATTTACTTTCACTCCTTTAGATTCCCATTTTAATCCAGAAAATACTTTTTGCAGCACTGCTGTAAAAGGTTTTGGAGATATGGAGGCACCTTGTCTTACACCGTTCTCAATGTTGACTTTCCTAGTATTATTATGTAATCTAATTGTTGTTGTTGCATTTTATAAATATTTTTAAATATGACAATATCCTGGATCTATACCTTGATGATCCAATGCTTTAATCACTGAAGAAATGTTTATAGAATCAAATGCCTTTTTATACTCTGCAAATCCAAAGCACAATGGCAACTCATATTCATTTGTCTTTTCTATAACATCTCTCATTACCTGCATATGATCTCTGACATGATTGTATATATCTTTTGGAAAAATATTTATCATTTACACATACATTCATTTTTCCTTATCAGGCAATTGAGAAGAAAGACCATAGGGTTTCTTGATCTTAAACTAGAGGTAAAAAGCCCATAAACCCACCATGCTGGTTAATGCGTGTTGTGAGCAGCCAATTCATGTTTGCACACTATATGAATAATCACATAGTAATAACAGCTGCAATGACAAGAACATATGTAAGTAATAATTTATATTTTAAGTTAAATTAATAATTTGGACAAAATTTTTTTAAAGCAAGATAAAGTTTACCTTTCTCTTTTTCTTTAGTTTTTTATTTTTATTTTATATAACTAATTAATATTAATTAGCATTTTATTCATATTTTGAAAGTCTATATGATCATGTCTTTCAGTAAATATAGCAGGAAAACTATATGTGCTATGCATATATATAATACATCATCTTATGGTTCATCCATTTTCTTTAAAATGGTGTCTTCAAAATGATGCAAATCATATAGTTTTTTTATTTTTTTATAGGAATTTCTTTCCAAAAAACTACTTTTAAAAAAATTAGAGGGGTGGGGAAGAAATAATGCAGGATTCAAGAATGGATCTTTATGAATAAATTGACTCCGAATAAGTATAATATTAATAAGTTCATTTTAAATAATTTACATTCTATTGAAGTGAATTGTCTCTTATTAAAGTGAATTATTATAATTAATTACTTCAAATTTATTATTTAAAAAGTAAAACTACTTTTTATTATAAAAATAAAATTTAGTTTATCATCAGTTTGCAAAAGAAATTGACCATATACATATATATGTTTGCGAATGTATATATATATATGTGTGTGTCTATATATTATCCAAATGTAGTAAATAGTACATAGTTGCTTTTCCAAATTATAATATATTACTACTATTAAATAAATAGTTGAAAACAAATTATAATATATTCTAATATAGTACATAAGATTTAAATGAATTTGCAATTTATTGATTGTTAAATTAGTTCAATTATTAGTTTCTATCTAAAAATTTATTGTTGCATCCTATTGTCTTCAACAATATGCTAAAAATGACTTTGAATAAAAAATAAATATAATAATGGTTAACATACTAAACAAATGTTTTAGTTAAATTTTTTTGAATTTTTTGTAAAATTTTAGACCTATTTATTGTCAAAACAAAAATTCCTTGAGGTCCACTTTATTACCAAATTAAAAAAAAAAAACAGAACTAATTTTAGGAAAAAATTATATTTGAGAAAAAAAAAATCATTTTTATTTTTCCACTAAAATAAAATATCTTTTCTTGTATGCTAAGCATATAACTATCTCCAATTAATGTAATTGTTAATGTTAACATTTTTATTAACATTTTTAATTCAATTAAGATCGGACCTCTAAAAATTAATCATCTAAATAAAGAACCACTAACTATAACTCCTATTCTTATTATTATAGCAGAATTTCTAATCTCCCTTTTTTCTTCAATAATATAATTCATTCTTTTAGAATAAATTGTTTTCCAAAAAGAAAAATAAGCTATTCGAATAGAATAAGATGCAGTTACAGATGTAGCAACAAACAACATAATAAGCGAAATCAAATTCCAAGTTCTATAACAATATATTTCTAAAATCATATCTTTAGAATAAAATCCATTTAAAAAAAAAATTCAACATTAAACAAATTCTTACCTTTGGTAATTGATTAGTTACAAATCGTAATATTCAAATATTTTGAATATGATTAAAATTATGAATAATTCTCCCAGAACAAATAAATGATAATGCTTTAAACACTGCATGAGTTAATAAATGAAAAAATGCCAAAACTGGAAATCCTAATGAAACAATTCTTCTTACCCAAGTGACTTAAAACAATAATTTTCTTAATATCATACTCAAAATTTGTAACAATTCTTGCCATTATTATAATTAACCTTGATTAAACAGACTTTAAACACTATTTTTCTGCTAAAAAATTCTGAATAACGAATTATTAAGAAAACCCCATAGTAACCAATCTAGATGAATGAACCAAAGCTGATACAAGAGTAGGCACTCCCATAGCATCTGGAAGTCATGCTGATACCTCCCCCTAAACAGATGTCTCCACGGTTATATCTAAGATTAAAAATTAAATAAAATATTTTGATTTCTACAAAAGCAGCTACTACAAATATAATTAGTCATCATCATCATCATCATCATCATCATCAACCATTATCAATCCACTGCAGGATGAAGGTCTCTCCAAGTTTAATCCATCTTCTCCGATCTTTACCTTCTCTTTTCCACAACACCCCTGCACATTTTCTTATTTCATCCATCCATCTCACATGTGGTCTCTTTCTGGGTCTTTTACAATCTCTTGGAATCCAGTTTAAAATTTCAATTGTCCATCTATTATCATTTCTTCTAGCAATATGTCCAGCCCAACTCCATTTCAATCTTTTAATTTTTTCAATAAGGTCAGTAACACCTGTTTGTTGTCTTACCCATACATTGCGTTTTCGATCTCTTCTTGTTACTCCCAACATACATCTCTCCATACTCCTTTGAGTGGTCTGAAGTCTCTGCATTGCTCTTCTATTAAGTGTCCAAGTCTCGATCCATAAGTAAGAATTGGTAAAATACATTTGTTAAAAACCATTCTTTTCAAACACATAGGCATATTTCCTTTTAGTATCAGGTTATTTCTACCAAAATCACTCCAACCAAGTTTAATTCTATGATTAATTTCCTCCATTATGTTTCCATCTGTATTAATAATCTGACCTAGGTATTTGTAACTGTTAACTTCTTCTAATTCTTCATAATCAATCTTTATTTTCATATTTTGAGCAAATCGATTAAACATTACTTTAGTCTTTTTAACATTTATCTTTAGTCATACTTTCCTACTTTCATCTGATAACTCCTGCAACATTCCCTGTAGCTCTAAAGCATTATTTGCAAAAACAACTACATCTTCTGCAAAATCTAAATGACTTAAATACTCTCCATTTACTTTCATTCCTTTAGTTTCCCATTTTAATCCACAAAATACTTCTTGCAGCACTGCTGTAAAAAGTTTTGGAGATATGGAGTCACCTTGCCTTACACCTTTCTCAATGCTGATTTTTCCAGTATCATTATGTAATCTAATTGTTGCTGTTGCATTTTTATAAATATTCTTTAAAATATGACAATATCCTGGATCTATACCTTGATGATCCAATGCTTTAATCACTGAAGAAATGTGTATAGAATCGAATGCCTTTTCATAATCTACAAATCCAAAACATAATGACAACTCATATTCATTTGTTCTTTCTATAACTTCTCTCAATACCTGGATATGATCTATTGTACTAAAACCACTTTTAAATCCAGCTTGTTCTCTTGGTTGGTGGAAATCCAAAGTTTTCTGTAGACGAGTTGTAATTATCTTGGTAAAATTTTTATATAAAACTGATAAAAGGCTGATAGGTCTGTAATTTCTAATATCTTCTTTATCACCTTTTTTAAATATTAATATTATTATTGCATTCTTCCAATCTTCCGGTACATCTTTATCATTTAGACATTTGGTATATAACTTTGCTAAAATTGTTTCTATTTCTTCACCTCCTTCTTTTAATATATCAATTATAATTCCATCATTTCCTGGAGCCTTTCCTTTCTTCATACATTTAATTGCATGTCTCACTTCTTCATTTAAAATTCTGGGCAATTCGAAAAATGTAATAGATATAGAAGGTACTTGTTCCTTATTACTATATAATTCTTGATAAAAATCTTCTACCAATTTCATGATGTCATCTCTCTTTTTAGTAATAATTCCATCTTTTTTTCTTATTGCAGATATAAATTTCCTACCAATACCAAAATGTTGTTTAACATTCTTGAGACTTTTATTTTCTTCTACAGCTTTCCTTGCTATTTCACAGTTATACTTTCTTATATCATTTTCAACTCTTTTCCGTACCATTTTACAAAATTTGAGATATTCAAATCTTTTTAATACATCATTTTTGTATATCTTCATATTCCTTCTTTTCTTCATAAATTCTCTAGTCTCAGGAGAAATTTTATTAGTCAATTGCTGCTTTTTTCTACCAGCTATCTTTGTTGCAGTTTTTAAAAGTGTATCAGTTATTTTCATATTAATTTCATTCAAATCTGAATCATGTTCAAAATCTCCTAACACTTGAAACCTATTTGTAAGTTCTAATTTAAATTCATTAGAATGTTTCTGAAGATTAGGAATATCAACTGTAAATATTGTTTTTCTCAATAATTTTTGTCTCTCTAGTTTTACATTAACACGTAACTTACACCTTACTAATCGATGATCACTTCCTGTGTTAAATTTATTAAGAACATTACAATCTTGAAATATATATTTCCTGTTAGTCAAAATATAATCCAATTCTGCTGTACCTTCATTTGGATGCTTCCATGTCCATTTCCTTTTAACATTTTTCTCAAAAAATGAATTCATAATATAAAGTTTTTCTTTTTCTGCAAACTCCACAAGTCTATGTCCTCTCTCATTTCTATTACTATAACCAAAATTACCTACAGCAATTTCATCTTTCATTTGTCTACCAATTCTAGCATTAAAGTCTCCCATAACAATTTTAAAATGTTGTTTACTCTGATCAAAAGCCTTTTGTACATCCATATAAAAATATTCTACTACTTCATCACTATGAGAACTTGTTAGGGCATAAACCTGAATTATCTGCATTTGGTATCTGCTATTAAGTTGTATAACTAATCTTGCAACTCTGTCCGATACACCATCAATCTCCACAATATTGTTCTTCCACTTTTTATTTATAATGAATCCTACTCCACTTGTATTTCCAATATGTGTGCCTTTATAATAGAGTATATGTCCACTTTTTAAATCAATTGTTTCTTCACCTTTTCTTCTAACTTCACAAAGTCCAATAATGTCCCATTTAATATAAGACAATTCTTCTTCTAATTCTTGCAATCTTCCTTCACTTGAAAGTGATCTGCAGTTGTAAGTACCTAAATAAAAAGTCATCATCAAATGGCAGCCTGGGTCCACAATCAGGGGATTCTTAGCACCCTCCGCCTTCAGCCACCAACCGCTGCCTTGGTATTATATGTTAGTAACAAAAGCCCTATTTTAAAAATTATATATTAAAATTTATGAATAAATTTAAAGTTAATATACTAAAAGTGTTCAAATTCTTTATAATTTTTATTTTATATGATTGAATTTTCTAAGTTTTATTGGGTTTTATGATATACTTTTTTTAAAATCATTTACAGTTATTGTAAAAATAATTATATCTTCAACCAAATGCATAAAAAGTTAATATAGCATATATTGTAGGAATAGATTAAGTAAATTAAAAACAAAATTTCTTTTTAAATGATTTTATTTGAATACAAGTGTGAAATTCTTTCATTTATGTATGTACTTGATTAGAAAGCTCTTAAAATAACGATTACTAAAATCATTTTATCTTATGAAACTTGTATTGACTTTTATCTGTAGATGTATATATGTTAATTATATGTATGTATTCATCATGCAGAGTTATGTAACCAGAAAAAATATTAAACTTTTGATATAATAACAAGAAATGAATATTCTTTTATTACAAAGATTGTGATGACAGATTTACCTGAATAAATTTAAAAATGTCCTTTTCAGGAAGTTTTTATAGAAATTGGTTCATTTTCTATATAGTAGATTTTTAGAATTCAATTTAAATATGATTTAATTATTTATTGGTATGAATTCAATACTTTTCTAGTGCATGCAAATAATTGGTTGTTTGTAGCATAGTCTAAAGAAGCTTCAGTGGTTCTTTCCCTGATACAGATAGGTTAAATCTAAACAAAGACATGATGATGGATAGAAATAGATTAGTCAGCTTAAGTTTTTCAATTCCTCTAGTTTTGCATGGTTTTGTTGTAATGACATGTTCAAGTTAAAGCCCACGTATTTGTTTTATGCTCTTTTAACTCTAAATTATGCTTATAAAAATTATTCTCTAGTATTTTTGAAGCTGCATTTAGATCCAATTTTTGTGAAAAAATTAATTTCTGCTATGAAGCAATTATTTCTCCATAGGGAGAATGTATACATGTTTCTTACTTTATTTACAGACACACAAACAAACTTGATCATTAAGTTCAGATAATAAATATTAATGATATAGCCCAATTATATTTCTCTTTAGATTCTAAAATGCCATTTTTATTTAATTCATTAATTGCTTTCTCGACTCTTTCTTTCAGAATGAATGGGGACCTTGTGCAGTTTGCATATTATAGGTATTGCCTCAGGAGATAACTCTAACAACACAGGGATATCTTTTATTTTTCCCAGTTCCCCATTAAACAACTTAAGAAAACTTTCCATCATGTCCTTCTCAATTTTAGTTTTTTTAACAAATATAAATTTAACACTCAATCGTTTAAATCAATCATGACTTATTAGTAGATATATTGAAGCATAAAGTATATCTAGAGGTGAATGGAAAGTTTTACAATCCATTCTACTAACAGGAGCTTTAACTACTCCTTAAATTTTAATTGTTTTTCCACTTACAGCTAAGACTTTTAGCTCAGTTTTTCCAATTATCATACTTTTTATATTTGACAAATGCAAAAGACTATTTATGCACCAAAATCAAAGATACATTGATTCCATTATTAATCTCTATAGTTATGGTTTACCACACAATTTTAACTATATTATAATTTTATCACATTCAGTAGTTGATGCATTTTTTATACTGGCTAACTGATTGCCTTTTCTATTTAATATACCTTTATGACCATTACTGTCTTTACCAGGTTATGCATTTTTAATGCACATCAATACAGTATGAGCTTTTTTGTTATAGAATTTACAACACTCCTCTTTGTGAAAACAATCACTGGCTTTATAACTAGCTTTTCCATAACAAAATCAAATAAGAAGGATTTTATTAATATTAAAAATTATTTGCTTTTATATTTTTGAATATCTTTCAGATTTATACATTTTACAAACAACAGTTTGCACTTTATCTTTGATTTTTACCTTTACAAATTCTCTTGATTGGTCAAGCACCAGTTAATAAGTTATAGCATATTGTATAGCTTCATTATGTTTTATATCACTATTAGCTAACAACTGTTGCCTTAAAATGCCACTACTTATCCACCACAGAAATTGCTCTAGGAAGTCTCATCAAGAAATGAACCATAGACATAATTTTTTACAAGATCACAAAGAGCAGTATTTTAATCTTTAATCTTTTTATTTCTGCTCTGAAGTCTGGAAATATGCCTAGAGGAACATAGGTTGAGATAATTCAACAAACAATATTTCACTTGATCTAAAGGGTAGTAGTCCTCAGGAATACCATGTTAACAGAGCCTATTAGCAACATCTATTATTTTTTTGCTTGCAGAACATAGCAGTGATACTATTTTAATTTCATCATTTTCAATTTTATTGGAAATATTTCTGTGCATGTTGGATGTAGAGAGGCCAATTGCTTGCATCACATTTAACAACTTATGATTGTATGATAACAGACTCTTTGATAACTAATAATTTTATAGTTTACCCCCACTAGTTTGTTGCAAAATTCAAAGTGAGACTATGCCAATTGCTATGTCTCTGAGTGATCCCTACACTTTAGGACAGACATATATTTATAAAAATTATTCCTTGGTAAAAAGTAACAAGATTATTGCAACTTGTAATTATTATTTAATATATAATATATAACTAATGCAAACATTTATCATCATTAATTTTACAAAAAACACACATATATATATATATTCAAACTATATACAATTTAAAGTATATACAAACCTGAAGGTATACAAAAATCATAATGAAGATTGATGTGACCTGTTAAAGATACTAAACTTATTTTGGTATATTCAGAGTAAGTCTCTACACAGTAGAGGTACTCTAAAACAATACAATAATGTCCAGCACAAGTTACAAGTCCATGTTCCCCTATTACTCTTGATAAATTAGTAGAATACATTTGCGTCTAATTGATCAATTCAGATCCTGCTGATATTATTTAATTATTTTTTTTATCCGTAGATACATCATCGCAGAAGTAAAATCTACTTTTGATTATTATTAATTAATTAGTTTTAGTTAGATTTTATTGAATTCAGTTAACGCTTTTGAAATTTTAAAAGAATCAAAGTAAAGTTGTTTTATCTGGTTTTTAATTACTCTTTTTGTAAATTTACATTTTTTATATTTACTAATTTGATAAGTTTTATTTTATTTATATTTCACTAAATTTTATATAGCTATTTTTTAAACTTTATGTATGTGTGCATTTTAATATATATGTATATACATAATGCTTAGCGTCAGTTGAAAAACACTGTGTTAACTTACATAATCTAATTTGCTTTGCCTTTTATAAGTTACCTGAAAAACTTATTTAATTTGCCAAACAAAAGAGGATTTTTTCTCCAAAATAATTAATTAATACATTTGATAAGCTAAACTTGTATGCTATTATAAAATTGTTTATACATTCTTTTTATTTTATTTAAAATTTAAAAATGCATTAAAAACTTTCACAATAAAATATGTGAAACAACTGGGTTTCTTTTTAGAGTTGTATTTATATTAATATACATATTTATAACATAATATAGAAAGTTTAATAAAAGTATATTTTTATTACTTGACTTTGCCAAAATCTCAATCAGAAATTCTTTTTAACTATTTTTTTTCTTTATAAAATTACACAGATGACATACGAAGTTCAGATCAAAATATAGTTAAGAATACCTGAATTAAGAGTATCCAAAAAAAAAAAGGTCATTTAAAAAATCTTTTCTCACATTCTTTTTTTTTTTACTAGTTATCTTTGTTAGTTTTTTTTAATTCTAAGTAAGGCTAATTATTTCCTTTTAATAGAAGATTATTATCTTAATGAAACCACCTTGTTTACCCAATCTGGTTTTTTTTTTTCAAAGTCTAATTTAAACTTATTATAGCTTTTAATAGAAAACTAGCATCTCAAATGAAATTTACCATAAAATGCATGTATTTTTATCTTTAAGGAATTTATTGCATTATTATTACATTGATCTATTGAGGATGGGTGCATTATTTTTGCCCCACAATTAATGAGTATTAGTCTCTTGAATGTGTGTTAACTTGAATGCATGCTGGGTTTTAACTCTGTGGCATGTCTTATTTCTCCTTTGTGGTGACTTCTTTTATCGGTCCATGAGAATGGGCTTTGTGATAAGCTTCTTAGGCAGTTGTATAATATGAAATAAATTCCATGTATCCTTATATCTAGCCTTTATAGCAAGCATTTTGTCCCTTTTTTTCATTTTTAATAGCTTTTGAATGAAGTATGAGTCTTCATCTAGGTGCAGTATTGTAAATGTCTTCATACATCTTACCATCCAGATTGCATATGTTACATAGATGGACAGTCTGATTACTGACATTGATTGGAATTTTAACAATCTTTTAATTTGGTAATAGTCTTTTTTAGAGTTTTCAAATGTTACCTAATCTTGTGCAAGTGAGTATTATATGGTCAAATGATTCTTCTTGTTTTCGACAGTTATAACATATTGGGTCAATTTTAGTAATCTATCTCTTGTAGTATAGGAACACATTTGATGGCATTGTGTCCATGTTTATTTTTATTAAGAGGTCTAGGTATTTAAGCTCCATCTTCCAATATTTGAAGCATGAAGTGATTTTTTTGTTTGTGATCCAAGTTTTGCATCAACCATTTTTTTTGTTTGGGTTAAGAAAGTCATATATCTCCCGTATTTTTGTGTTTCTTTCAGAGCATTCCCTTATTGTTTCCACATATTTTTGTAGATGTTCTATTATTGAGTCAATCCAGCCTGTTTTTTTTTTTTTTGGTGGAGGCCTACGAGTTGGAGGAACTGGATTGATTATTTGGTTATATCCATATTTTTCCATGAGGTTGCACATTAGACTGTGAGCCTTTTGAAGAAAAAAGGTTAGGATGGAGTGTAGTGACATGCCATTGAACTTCCTGGGCCTCTGAATTTTCTGGATGTTAATGGAGGCTTTTTTTCTACTCCAGAAGAGTCTTGCATAGAGAGTGTTAATTCTTTTAATAAATGACTTTGTTATTTTAATTATGGGTAAATAATAATTAATTTTACTCATGATTTTCATGTTTAAAAGAGTGACCTTGCATTGGAGAGACAGGTATAATTTGGACAATTTTTCAGTGATCTTCTGTGTGGAGTGAATTATGGTGTTTTGAATCTCTTTTGACATGGCAGAAGGCCAGGAATGTCTGAGGATTGGCAGTGAACTTCATTTTAATTTTTTTGCCAGAACATATTATCCAAACTATGAATTTCTGAGGGTTTATGCTTAAACTAAATTCAGTAGTATATTTGTCTAAAATTTTATATAATTTGTTAAGGTGTATAATTGAAGGAAGGATCACCAAAAGGTTATCCATATAGGCAAATGCCTTGACATGTTTCTGTAGTTTTGGGATGAAAATTCCTAGCAGTTATACTTCAATCTAAGATTAACAACATAAGAAAAATTATAAATAATAACTGTATAAAGGAATTCTCCCTTCTGTTTTTTTGTACTCAATTTTTGTTATTCAATAATTATGATCTAAAATTGAATATAGATATATTATTAGGTACTAAAATTTTTATCAGATCCAAATCATACTATTTCAGCTATTAAGAGGGAAAATATTTTCAAATATATATATTTAATATTTTGTAAGAGTTGTTAAATAATAATATTAGAGTCCATTTTAAAATAGTATTAAGATGCATTGAATTAATGCACATTCTTTGTATCTTACAAAGTAATATACAATGCATTTTCCCCATTTTATATGAATATATTCTTTGAAACAAATTGTATGAAAGTTGAAAATTGCTAAATTGGAATTGTGTAAGGCAAGAACTACTTGTATAAAAAAGTAATAAATTAATTGTGGATATTGTCTTTGGCTTGGAGTACAGGTTCGATTCCAAACAGACAGACAAATGATGGCAAACTACTCAACAATTATTATGTATAATTTATTAGTTACAAAAATATACATGCATGATAGTTAATCAAACATGTAAATATGGTTTATACAAATTAATGCTGAGGTAGTCATGTTGAATAATGGAACTCACTTCTAGCTATATAAGTAGCCTGCCTCATGAGCTCAATTAAGACTCTTCCAATTGTACTGGAAAGATTGCCTTTCCAGATACACTTAGACAGCTTGCCTTGAGTCATTTGCAGATGTAGCAGTTTCCAGTCTTATGTGGACTTGTCTTACTGCATGAACATCAGGATCATGATTAGAGAAAATACATGATGGCATATGATTTATTGGAGAGCAGGTTCAGTCATTGAGGTTAACAGAAGTAATTGCTCTCTCTCTTCCTTGTCTCCAAAAAGGCTGACTATTTAATAGCAGATCCCCTACCTTACTGACATCACTCAGATTATGTGCACGAGCACCAATGAAGGATTTATCCCCATTGGATAGCATCCAGATGCTAGACAATTAGGCAAGGAATCTGGAATAGTCCACTTCTAAAGGCAAGGTCAGATATGACAGTGGAAGACCATAAAAAAGGAGAAATGACAAAAACAAGATGATTGTAATAAAATATAGTGAAATGAATAGATTTTTTTTTATAAGATTCATTGAAAAAAGGGATACTTTAAATTTGAGAATTTTAGAATAAGTTACATTTCTTATATAAATATCATATCTTTGAATTTTGCACAGATTAAATTTCTAATAGAAGTGTGGGTTTTTTTTTATTTGAAAAAAAATTAAAATTGTATAAATTATTGAGAAATATTTAGGAATTGAAAGAATATTTTGTAGCTAAGAATAGCTAGATATCCCATTATTAATAATATTAAATAGTTATTGGATTGATTATGGATAATCTATTCCTCTCCTCATTTCCAATTGAAAGTTGATTTTTTTTCCCCAGTTTAATCTGGCTGAATTTGAATCTAAGTTTTTGGCATGCTATGCATATGCACAATTTATATGAATTACATATGAAGAAGAAAAACTTTGCATAATAAAATAATTCATTTCTTTTCTTTTTTTGTTTAGATCATCCAGTCTTGAACAAATATATTTTTGAATATGAACTCTATAAATTTTTAGATCTGCATTGAGAAAGTTATTCATCTAACCATCAAATTAACCATCAAAGTTTGCTGAAATTAATGTATCTAAGAGAAGTTATTGCTTATAGATTTAGAATAAATATTTTAATCACCTTTATACTGATAGTTATATGCAGTAAATACTTTGCTTTAAATATCAACAATTTAGTTTATGCTATATGTAAATGCCTTTTTAACATGCCTTCATGTTTTATAACAAAATACCTTTCTGTAATTCAGATCTTTATGTCTGATTCACAAATCAAACATTCAGAATTCTATTGTTTACATGTTGCAAAAGATAAATGTAATTCTAAATAAGCAAAAAAAATTTTGTACTAGTATGGTACGTTATCAACATCTGATCTCACAATAAACTGCATTTGAAATTCTTTTTGATGCTACCAATAGTAAATATATTTTTAATTTCAAAAGTAACTATAGAGCTCTCATTTTTTTTATCAAATCCTATTGGTCTTGCTATACTTTGAGAATAATTTTAAAGATAATGCTATTTCACATACAACATTAGTATTCACTTTAACAAATTTATAGTATATATTCTATATTGGAAATCTTAACTTTTATCTATTATTGCTTGATTTACATTTGTCTCTCAAAGTAAGCAATTTATGGATAATAGCATTTTACTATTTGTCGTTATTGTTAAGACTATTTCTATCATATAATTGAATTGGAAAATATTTTTTTAAAAAAATTAAAATTTTATTTATACTTTTAATAATAATACACAGGTTTGAATGTGACATAATGTTTTGAATAGCATTTTTCTCCTCTTAATTTGGCTAAACAGTAATAATCTAGCATGGGAGTTTAATACTGAAAATTAAGGTGACCTTCTAACTAACAATTAGCCTTGTCTACTGAAGATAACAATCAGAGACATTTTATATACTCATCTATGAGGGTCCTACTGATTTCTTCATTTTTTTTTCTTTAAGAATAAAGTTAATGAATAACTTTCCAAACATTAGGTTGATTAATGAGTTATTTACTATGAGATCAGCCTCTTTAAATTTTATTTTATTTTCTCTTAATCCAGAATTATTGCAGATCAGCCTCTTTAAATTTTATTTTATTTTCTCTTAATCCAGAATTATTGCATTTTCCCAATAGAACATATGTTTTTTTTTTTTTTTTTTAATGGGGTGTTTAGTTTCATAAATATATTTTCTTCATATGAATGAAATTAGGCTTAGAATTAAATTTGAATAAATGCTTTCAATAGAAATAAATTTAATAGTAAAAAAAAAAAAAAGCCAATAAGTATGGGGGGAAAAGTTTTTATTTATTTATTATGTTTTATCTGTGCTTATTTAAACATTTGAGATAGAAATTTAGAGATTATCCATTACATAACAAAATATGGGGCAAAATATTTTAAGATTATTAAGGAGCAATGTAAATAACTAGTATATGTGATAAAATAAGCAAATATCACTGACATTTTAAAGAGAATTAAATGGCTGATGTGAACTTATTGCTAGAAGCATTGATAATAGATGGAAAACTGAAATCCTAAAATTGATATCTTTTGGCTGCAAATTTTTTTTTAATGATTTAGAAAAATATCGTAGATGGATATTAAGAAATTTAATGCAATTATATGAAAAATAAAAGCTATACAGAGATAGAATATGAATAAACTCAGATGAAAAATTATACTATTTTCTATATGTAATTTTAGTGTGGATATCTTGTTGTTAATGGATGCCTGCAAAGTGATTATCAATTGTAATAAATGAGAAGATTATAATTATGATCATTATATCTATGGAAAGAGGAAGGAGGGGGAGAGATCATTTCTTTATATTTTTTAACTATTTTAAAATATTGCAATAATAATTGTATTTCAAATCTTTTAAATGCGATTTAGCGCATTCATAAAATATCAAACCCTGGAGTGAAGGTACTCGGAGTTCTGCTATTTTCTGGTCTCGAACTTTTTATGAGCCGTTTAATTATTTATTTATTTAATCATTCAAACCATGTCTTTTATTTCTGCTTAGCTTTTTTTCTTTTAAATATGCAGTAATGATTTGTTATAGCAATGAAATATTATGCAAATATATGTACAGTATATATTTAATAGAGTGTTTGCCGTCTTTAGTTTGTTAATAAAAATGAAATTTTTTTTTTACCAAAATCTTTTATTCACTTATATTTCTTTTCTTTTAAAAAAAAATAAACTTAAAAAATGAGAGAATGATTGCAAATCATATTAGAATGTTTAATGTACTTCAGATATCTGGAGATATAATGTCTGCCATCGAGAAATTTTATTTAAAAAAAAAATTATATATTTATAAAATTATAAAGAATTTATAAAGAATTATTTTTTCACTTCTTAAAAATAACTTTAAATGCAATATAAAAATAATAGTAAAATTTGTTTTGGCTCTGTCCAATACATATTTATCTTAATTCTGTGTGCCTAATTATTTTGTATATATATATGTTGGGCATCGATTTACTTTTAGTTATCATTCTTATATATATTTTTCTTTTTCCAAGTCTGTTGTGCCTCTTACAATATGACTATTTATCTAACATTTTTATTTATCTATCATTTTTCTGCTCTTTTACCTTAATCTTAAAATATATATATAATTCTAAATACTTAATATATATTCGCTTGTGATGATTATAATATATTTATTGTATTTTGCCTAATCGTTTAAGTAACGTCTAGCTATTTTAAAACATCTTTTCTCCTTAATTAGTTTTGTAGATCATTTTTAATGGTGAGTCACAGTAATGATTATCAAGTGTAATTAGATATTTTTAAAGATAATCACAAGTAATTATTAAGATATTAGTAGATTATTATGTTAATATTCTAATAAATTACTTATCCCTAGGCATATATTTTCCATAGTTGAATTATGATTTTCTTTTATCAATAAGTTTCTGGTAAATCTTTTCAGACTATTTAAATACACACTTGATATTTTTTCTTTATTTTTTTGTTTCAATTTGTCAACTACATTTTTCATTACCAAATATCTCTACTTTTCAAGTCTCATCTTTTTCACTTTCATATTTTTGCCTATCATTTTCAGTGAATGTTTATTCAATTTTAATCTCAGTTTTTTCTATTGTCTTTTCTGGGATACTCTTCAGTTTGGGATAGTATTGAATATGTTTATTTCATTCCATAATAGGCTTCTTGTATAATATTTCCTATTTTTAAACTTTACTGATTATTTCACATTTATTATGATCACCATCATTATTATTAACAGATACTCAGAAATGGGTAAGACCATTCCAACTCCAAAAGAAAAAAAAGATAAATAATAATAATAAGAAGAAGAAGAAGGAAAAGAAAAAGAAGAAAAGAAGAAGAACAAAAGAAGAAGAAAAGAAGAAGAAAAAAAGAAGAAGGATGATAACAACAACCATGAGAATATATTTGAGAAGAGTTTGCAATGACTATGCAAATCAATCTGTCAAACACAAATAAATCCATATGTAGAACAAGCTGGTATATTATTGTTTATTTAATATTTTGCAGTGCTAACTTCTGAAGAAAATTTTTTTTATATAAAATGTTTCAACATTGTCCAATTCTAGCAATCTAATGTATTCTATTCTCAGTCATATCTTCCCAATGCAAACATTCATCATTGCATTTCTTTTTAAGATAATCTTTATTATGAAAATAGGATTTGTTTCTCCCATAAAAACCATACTCAAGTTCATCATAAAATATCACTTTAAGAAATTTTGCATTACTTATTCATTTCACGTGTGTAATCTAACAAGGATGCAATTTTATAATAGTGAACTGTATATAGTATCACATCCAGCAAGTTGAATAACATATTAATTGGTCTTACGATCTTGCCAATTATGATATGGGATGGGTATCCAAATCTCACTATTTTATACAATAAATGAAATAAAACAAGTTTTCGATAGCTAATTTAGTTGTAATAGTTATGACACTATAATGAAATAATATTTAAGTCCATTTTGTTTAATGATCAGAATGTTTACATTGGATCATGTTTTCAAGTTGATAACCATCTAAATTAAAAATTGTTGAAGATTTATCTTTCATCACTTGTTGATAAAGAGCTTAAAGTTCTTTGAACACTAATTATTAAGCCAACATTTTTATTTGTTATAGTCAAAACATTAAGTACATTATGTAGATTGTCTTTTGAACTGGCAAGGGTAGCATAATTATCAGCATACTGTAAATCCAGAATTTAGGAAATGAATTTTTTTTTGCCTTCAATCAGTTTAATTAAAAATTCAATTATCAACCTTTATCACATTTTGATCCCTGATTTATGGAACTGTCATTAAGATTACAATCATAAAAATTGAAACAGGGTTGGAGCAAATACATATCCTTGATTAATAGCAGTTTTTATTTAATACCATTTTTTTATCTCAAATGTCTCAGAGTTTTATCTGCATGTAATAATACTTCATTTGGTTTTCATCATGTAAAAACTCTACAATATGAATAAATTTTAAAGGAGAACCAAACAATTTTATAGATCTATTCAATTAATTGAGTCAAATGTCTTGATCTAATCAATAAATATATACCGAATCTACTCTTTTTCTTTATATATATAATCAAAATTACACAAATTCATAACTCAAACAGACTAGCCAAAAAAAAAAAACAACAACTCAAAACACATCCAATGTTTCGCTGCTACAAGAAGTCTTTTCTAATGTAAAGAACTACAACATATTTAAATTAAACATTGCCCACAATTCCACTTATCTCCCATACACCCTTAATATAAAAAGAACTTTTAAGTAAGTGGAATTGTGGGTGTTTAGTTTAAATATGTTATTTTGTAATTCTTTACACTTGAGAAATGAAACAATTGGTTGTGTTTTGATTTTATTTTTTTTGGCTAGTCTAGATGAATTTTGGGTAATTTTGATTATTTATTGACTGGTTTAGCTTTTTATTTTAATGTACAGTATATATATAAGTAAATATATATTATAGACTGATTTGTATATTCATTACCAAATGTACATTTACTTTTAATTTTTATTATATATGAAATCTATTATATGTGTGTGGTCATGTGTATCTGGTGTATAAGATAGAGTGGATAGTTGAATGGAGATTGAAAATCTAAGATCAAATTTTCTATAATTATATCTACACTCCAAGTATATAAATTATAATTGCATTCGAATATTATATATATATGTGAATATGTATTAAAAACTGGTTATAGGCATTACTACATGTATATTTACCTTTTAATTTTTATTCTTGTTGTTGTTCTTCTTCTGCAGTTAAAATGGCTTCATTAAATAAATAAATAGTCAGATAATTTTATTACTCACACTCTGGAATTGACAGATATTGACTATAAACCATGGATCATGAGCTCCACAATCTGCTACTATCACGGCTTCAACCCATGCTGAGAAGTAATTTCATTTGCAGTTGGCTGATTAGAATGATAATAGTTTTTTTTTTTAAATCTTATAATTAGCTATATAAAGAAAGAGAAATTTGTAATTGTTTTAATTTTTAAAAAATTAAGTAATTGTATGATTAGTTGTTTAAGGAGTCAAATGATGTTCAATCACCAAAGATGAGCTTTTCCCCCTTAATTTTTTTTTTCTTAGAATTATCTACGTGCTTTAGGGTTTAGCTTGTAACTTTTATTACTAGCCTAAACTGCATGGACCATTATAAAGAGTTTTTATATTATCAAGCACAATTAATATTTCAGACAAAATGTTTAGAGAAAAACACTTTATTTGATATTTTTATTTATAAAACAATCATTAATTTTTATTATTAATAATAATATATACAATCATTAAGTCCAAAACATTTTAATTTTTAACAATAATAAGGAAAATCAATCTAAGTTAAAATTTTGGAGATTTTTTTTATCAATAAACTTGATCCACTTTGGTCAAAGAATTAAATTTATTATTGGAAAAGAAAAAAGCAGGAAAAGGGAACATTTGTTTATAAATAGGTTATATTTGATATCTGAGAAGTATCCTGTGAATACATTTCCAATAATCGTTTAATATGTTTGAATCTGTTTCCGGATAAAAGGATTCTATTGAGATTAGAACGAATCTTTGAATGGTTTTGTTTTCTTTCCCAATGAAAGAACATTAGTGCGCTAAGTTACTTATTTTTCTTCTTGATATCAATAATCATACTATTCTCTGTGCATTGGAAAATGAATATCCGAATATAGAAAAAAAAAAATCATTAAAAAGAAGTCAGATATGATAGAAAATATTAGATCTAATTCATATAATAAATGTTAAATTATTATTTTTAAATGCATACTTAGTAATATTACATTCTTAATACAATAGCAGATAATATAGCAAAATATAAATGTAATAAATTTGCATTTGATTCCAATACACATATGCAAACGCCAAGATCATTGCAAAAGCCCTATCTGTTTATTTACAGAAAATAGTGTAAATATCTATGTTTAGAGTTTTTTTCACTATTGAAAATAAAAATCAGTGCTGTGTGTAGAAATTCATACTACAAGTAATAATCCTAGGAAAATTGATTTATTGTTCTTCTATCTGGGATTAGGACAACCATATTAGCTGATGATCATAATAATGAATGAAAAAAAAATTGCAATTAACGTTAACAATTTTTAATAATTTTTTTTAGTAAAACCATTCATCAGATCATCTTCTCTATGTATTCGTTAAAATGAATAAAATAGAAAAACAAACTATTAAACTATTTTTAAAAAGTGTATTAAAAGTTTACGCAGGACAAATCGTAACAAGCAACCCCCTCCCCCAATCCTATCATCTGAGATTTAACTTTTTAATAAATCCAATCTAAATAAAAATAATTGTTGGTATTCATCAATGATACTTAATATTTCTAGAAATTCATCTAATGCTTTTTTCCTAGCTAATATTTCTAATAAAAAATAATATTTTTATGTAATAGTTTTGATTATGCTTTTGACCGTAATAGTGTTTTTGGACAAAATATTGTTTGTGAAGTGGTATCTTCCTTAGAGATTTTGAAAACTGTGCAGCTGATTTTGTCAGAATAAAAATTAATGCTATTTATAACAAAGCTTAACCTCCTTTAAAAAAAAAAAGTAATAAATATGGAATTCACAACTGCTAAATTTTAAATAAAAAAAAATTCTCTTTTGTTTTTTATTATTTGTACAGAAGAAAAACGAAAGAATATTTGACAACTTTTACTCTGGAAACTATTAGAATCAATGTTTTGATTATTGTAACACATTGGTAAAAAGTATACACAAATATCATTTGCTTAGAAAATATCTTTATGAGAAAATCTTTAAAAAATTGGTATACACACACAAAATTACATTACTGTCAGTGGCTTTTTAAGGATATGACTTTTTGTATGAATGTATGTACTGAATATCCATAAGAATTAGTATTGAACTTATGATTTACTCTTATCTTGAAAAATAAAAAGAAATGATTTTTCTGAGAATAGTTTATCGCAAAAATCAGAGCCAAATATTACAAACTATCTATTTTTTCATTGTTAAGATGATATAAAGTATGTTCAAATATATAAACATTTATAATGCAGCCTTAAATTATATGATAAATCAAGTATTATCACTTCATCATTATCATATTTAATCATCTAATTATTTTACTTGTCTTTGAGAAGAGAACTTAACATACACTCATACACAAATTAAATTATAGTAATGTGAAATAAAAGGGGGAAATAAATTTGTAAATCATTGTGTTAATCGTATTTAATGCAACCCCCTCTACAGCAACAGAAAGCATGAAATTTAAATCAGAAAAACTATCTGTATATTTCCTCTGAAGTGCTTAAACATTTCCAATACACCAATCTCTTATAACAGCAATTAATATATGACATGTATATAAGAGTAAATAGTACTATTATTTTTTATTATGCATTATGGCATGGCAGTTGGTATGATTGCACACTAAGTTCAAAGTCTGGGATTTGAATTAGAATGAGTAAACCTGAAAATTATTTCTAAAACTCACATGTAGACTTATGACTTTTTTCATAGTCATTCTAAAACCAAGTTATATAATTATCCAGTAATAGCCATCAACTGTATATCCAATGATTATTATTATCTAAAGAGTAAATATCCTAGGATAATCTGAGCTGAATCAGTGCATAATAATTAAAAACTAAATGGGCAATAGTAATGTGATGCTACACTGTTAAGGAACTATTATAACTCCTACAAGCACAAATATGGTTGATTAGGGTATTAGTTCTTTCATACCTTAAAACGCTGCTTCATATAAATGTTATCCAACCATTGAAAAATAAAGAGATCTAAAAGCTTTGGAAAATCTGCTAGCATTATTTTGTAACTGCTGAAATTGTTTCAGAATAATAATTTGCTATATTCATATTTATACATTATTGCTTTGCACGCATAAAACTAGTTTATTATATTTATTTTTAGTATTTAATTGGCTTTATTCATCTGTTGATGTGGTGAAGGTATGATGAAACAGACTATAAATAAAACAAAAAGTTTACAGAATATTTTGGTTTAAATAGATTTTTATAGAAAATAAAAATGATCAAAATGATACAAAAATGAAATGCCCATTATAAGATAATTTAACTAAAATTGTTCCCCCATAGTCAGCATCAGTTGATTTCCTTTTTTTTTTAAAGAACTTACTAAGTACAGTTATCTTCATTCTATTCTAAAATCATCTCTGTAAGCTCAAGCAATCATTCACCATCAGATGTTTTTATCTTCATTGATGAACAAATTCAAATTTAGAATGCACTTACCATGTAACAACCATATTTTACATCTTTATACTATTCAAGCTAATAATATGAAGTTTAAAAAGCCCAATATTTTGAACTTAGGGTAATTCAATTGCATGGTACTAGATCACTTTTTATATACTAGATAAATTTTTATATATTTTAGAGATTTCATTTTTATGCCAACTGTAGATACCTTCCATTGGAAAAATCATGTGAAAACTGTTGGTATTCATTAGTGATATTTAATATTTTTAGAAATTGACCTGATGCATTTTCCCAACTAATATTTTTAAATAAAAAAGAATATTTTTATGTGTTTAGATTATGCTTTTTACAATACATTTTTGGGAAATATCTGTTATTAAAAAGAGTTCAAAATATGAAACAAAAATTGCAAAGATAATAATAATGTACCAGCTTCCATTTTTTACAAACATAGTAAATCATGTATATATGGTTTTAATTTCAATTATAATGTAAAAATATTGCATACTGAAAGAAATAAAATAAAAGAAAATAAAGGAAGCTATGCTAATATATAAATACAAGCAAGACTTAATCAATAGGTAGGCAGAAAATGTTAAGATCGCGGATTTATGGGAAGGTTAACCTTTCACAGAATTAGTTGATAAAGACTACGAGGATAGTTGAAAGTACCCCTAAGTGATGATTATATTTTTTGTCCTTTTCAAAATTTTTGATTACTGTATTTTCTAATATTTAATTATAAGATTACATATATATGAATTCATTTATTAATAGTGAAGATTGCATCATATTTCATTTATACTTTTTCTCTATAATCAATGTGTGACAATTCATATAATTGACTTTGAGTTGATATTATTTTTATTCATTAGTTAAAAGTCTTTATGCACATATTCATTTGCTAATCAATTTGGATAGTTGCTAGATTGACTATAAGGAAGATATCTAAAAATTACTCAGCCAATGGAAAAAAATTATTCTGTATATTTTTATCTCTATCATTAACAAAATAAACTTCATTCAGCATTCAATTTTAAAGTATTATATACCTTATATACTATTTTGGAATATATAAGATAATTATGAATGGTATTGACACATACAAGTTCAAAACAATGACATTTAATATGTTACATATTTGTTATGAGTTAAAATACAAGAAAAGATTACATTACATGATCACTTACAAATTCAGATTGTTGGACAAATCATAGATTTGTATGTACTAAGATCAAAATGAGAACTGCATTAAAAAAATAGATAATATGCTAATCATATTCACAAGAAAATTTATGGTCATTCATTAGAAGAATCTACTATACTTACTAAATTTCAACAGCTATTCTTTAGGACTATCATTACTGAAGCATGAAATTTTTACTTATGGTGTGTGTTATGGATAGAAATAAGTGTTGTTGCCTTTATTAAAACGAATCATGATTTTTTTTTTGATAATGATCTTATTACTACTCATGTAATTAATAAGGAATACTTAGAAAAATAATAGATTGAATGTGGAACTTCATAAATAATATAAAGATTTGAAGGTAAAAAAATAATGACTGAAAAAAGGCTTTAAAATGATTGGTGGATTAAAACTGCAAAGAAAATATAGACTTTCACTGATTGTGATTAATCTAGATCTTTTATGATGCATTGAAAGCAACATATGGACCTGAGAAACTGTATCACAATGACACTCTCTTATGTAATGATAATGATATTTTGAAAAGGTGGAAAGAGAATTTTGATCATTTTTTTAATAATGATAAAAAAATTGATATGACAACTTTTAATGATATCTCCATTTTATGTACTCATTTAGATTTGGACAAAGATATCAAAAAAGCTCTTTGTGATCTTAAAAATGGAAAGGCTGCAGGTCTTGATGAATTAACTGGAGAAGTTTTAAAATTTGGTGGTGATATGTTAGTTTAAAAAATATTGGAATTTTTTAAAAATATCTGGACCCGCGAAGTTGTGCCATTCAATTTTAAAGATGCTTTTATTAATTCCAATTTTTAAAAATAAAGTGGCTAGACAAGACTGTAATAATTATCATGGAATATCATTATTATTCACTATAGCAAAACTACTTTCAAAAATTTTGGTGAATAGATTGCTTACAGTTATAGATGAATGATTACCAGAGACTTAACATGATTTTAGGGAAGCAAGAAGTACTATATATATTGCCAGGTAAATGCAAGAAAAATGTTGGGAACAAAAGAATGGTTTATATATTGATTTTATTAAGATGTTTGATTCAATTAATAGAACAGGTATCTGGCATTGTTTGAAATTATTTAGTTATTCATCAAAATTTATTTGTATTATTCGGTTTCTACATGATATAACAAGAGGATTAGTATTACAGGTGGAAAATATGAGTCAATTGAAATGAAAACTAGTGTTAAACAAGAATGTGTACTTGTTCTGTCATTGTTTTCAAGTTTTATGACAGTGGTCTTTGAAATTGTTTATAGACAGCTTAATCAGACAATGATCAAGATACTATACAGGTTTGATAATGGAATTTTTAATTTGGATTCGTTAAACAATAGCTTCATTTTCTTGGATTCTAGATTTACAACACATTGGTGACTGTGCTATTTTTTCTAATTTAAAAACCCATTTACAGAATGTTCTTAATGTTTTGAATGCAATTTATAAAGATCTGTTTATTAATTAATGATCAAAAACTCAAGTTCTTTATTTGCTAGTGATGGAAGAAAAATCCTCAACAATTTTAAGCTTGGACAGTTAAGAATGTAAACCAATTTAAATATCTTGGTAGTTTTTTGAAGTAGAAAGGTGAACTTAGATATTGAGATGAACATAGGCTCCAGTGTGTTGCTGCTGATTTTAACAAGTTCAAAAATAGAATATTTCATCATAGGAAAATAACTATTGCAATTAAGTTAGCTGTATATAAAGTTATTTTATCTAATTTATTGTATCAATGTGAAACTTAGACACACTTCAGTACAGTATAAAGACATTAGAAAAGTTGTATTTAAGAACACTCCAAAAAATTTTAAAAATATAATGACAAGACCATAAAACTAATCAATATATTTCTCAGCTTTCATGATGTGATATTATTGAGTCCACTGTTGTAAAATCACACCTTTATTAGATTAGATGTGTAAAATGAATGGACAATGGAAGATTTTTTAATACGATGTTTCTTTTGAGCTTGAACAAGGGTTGTAGGAGAGATAAACTTCATATACATTATAAGAATTATCTCAAAGACATTCTAAATAACTACAATGATAATTGTTTCCATTGAGAAGATATGGCAAAAAATAGAAAACATTGGAGAGCTACAATTAGACATGGTGTTGAATTATTTCAGAAAAAAATGTTTTCTGTTGAGGAAACTAAAAGGCAATATAAACAGAAAGACAATATCATAAATATTAAGTAAAAAGAAAATTGGACCAGTATGTTCTATATGTAATCCAATTTATAGTTCACAGTTTGCTTTATATATTCACTGCAAAACTTATATTTAAAGTTTTTTTTCTCTCTCTTCTTTTTTGTGGAGTTGGAATGTCATACTCATTTTTGAATGCTGTTGTTATTATTATTATTAAATATTTTTTCTTGTTACTTTTCTATTTCGTATTATTCTGTTTATTTATTACATACAAATATAACCTTGTTCCATACGGATAGTAATCATAATTATTTCCTACTTTAATTTATTTACTCTATTAGGTGAATTTTTTTTTTTTTAATCATTTTGTACTTTCGCTTGCTATGTAGATATATATACCGAAATACAAATAGTGTGGGAGGGGGGTGTTATTATAAATTTCTTTTGTATAGAAATGAGTATCTCACTAATTATTCTGGATAAAATAAAAAATAAGTAAATAAATAAAAAAAAACCCATTAAAATGTACTTTTTCATCATTACAGTTTTGTTTACTATTTACTTAAATTTAATTTCTTTCTATATATATACATATTTCAATTTCAAATACTTTAACATTTTGCGACATTTTTTTTTACCTTAGTCCCCTCTCTCCTTATTTGAATTATTAAAAGATTTTGAATTATATGCAAGCACTTAGATTAATAAAATGTACTTTATTTGTATTTTTTTCAATTATAAAATCAATTAAAGTTCTATTTTAAATATTTTTTGGTATTGTATAAACATGCACTGTTTCATATTTATAATATTTTGAATTAAAAATTATAAAAACTTACATTGATGGAAAGAGGGGAATTACTTTTATTTTTGTAATTAGCTGTTTCATTTTTTTAAATTTATTATTTAGTTTGCTTTGCTATATATTTGCATTCTATATATATATGTATAAAGCAATCTGCATTTGTTCATGAAAGTAATTATCCTGGGTCTTTTATCAGTACACTGTAGAGACAGTTTAGTTTTATAATATCTCCTCCAAAGAATTTACTTCAGATTAGTATATGAATGAGAAATAGAATCCGAATTGTGAGAAATATTTATTTACTATGTATTAAGATTTGAAATACAGTCATTCTTCATATATCTAGAGCTTAACTGTAAATATAGGGGATTTGAACAGAAACTTTCAAGAACCCTTCAGCTATCCACACTAAGATAAATAATCACCAATATATGTATTTCATGCTGAATCATTTACTCATCAGCATGGAATTTGGGCTTTCCACCATCAGATTTTCATTGATATGGATGGCTGAAGAGTTGGAAGTTGGAGTTGATTGAAACCTGTCCATTAAAGTATGAATTTTCTATCTTAACATAAACTGAGCACTGACTATATATGTGTGTGGCAGATGATAATCTGACCAATTGATGAGTGCTAGTTCAGCATGAAATATGTATACTGGTGATTATTTTTCATTTATACATGTGTGTGGGTCATGTGTATCAGTGGTATGAGATAGAGTGGATAATTAAAGGGTACTTGAAAGTCTGTATTCAGACCCCCTAGATTTACTATGGACTAATAATTCTCATTTATATGTAAAGGTCCGAGTTTGTGTATTTAATGGTAAACTACATATATGAAAACAAGAAAATGAAAGAATAATGTTTTTCTATTTCTATCTAAATCATTCCCAGTGTCTCAATAATTTTGTACCCCTATGTAGTTTAGTGCTGTGGTAGAATGTTAGACTCTAGAATATAAAGTTCTTGGATTGATTCTAGTGCTCAAACTTCTTATGAATTTTTTGAGTAATAAAGTGATTCGATTATTTATATATTTAACAGTGTTATATATAAAGAACCAGATCTATTTAATTACAATTGTTCACAACTTGATTAATGGCATACGCTTATATCTATAATGTTTATGGAGTAGAT
Organism: Epiperipatus broadwayi; assembly: GCA_028023455.1. Taxonomy (NCBI): domain Eukaryota; kingdom Metazoa; phylum Onychophora; class Udeonychophora; order Euonychophora; family Peripatidae; genus Epiperipatus; species Epiperipatus broadwayi. The sequence goes on from JAQFVV010012548.1 coordinate 1,402,896, forward strand.
AATATGAATTCATATACGAATTAAGTTTTTTTTATTTAAACCAATAGAATATGCAATTAATGTGAGAAAGATATGTTAACTTCTACATCAATAATTGAATGAAAGATTACATATGAAAGTTAAAATTCTATTATATTTCTTAAATAGTGTATTTGACATATAATGTTCAAATATTTAATGACTAGTTTATTTTGCAGTCATTATAAAACTATATATTTAAATCTTCAACTTTTTAGTAAATGGATACGAATAACTTTTATAACAAAGATCTTTATTTAGATAGGCAAACTGAGTTCCCCCCTATCCCTTTAAAACTTCAGATGAGAATTAAAATGGAATCTAATTTTTTTCATCCAATATTAAGTCATTGTATAGACTTAGAATAAATGTCCAGGGTTTTCTTTCACATACTATATATTATTTAACTTTTTAAAAGATAAAATAAAATATTATTTGATTTGTATTTTTTTTAAAAAATCATCTTGAAAACCCACATTGATACATGGATATTGAATTCTATCATACTATAGAGAAAAAATTAATCAGTTATAATTAACAAATGTAACTGAAATTATCACTAGTTATGAAGTGTTATTAAATTGATTAGTACTTTTAAAATTTACAAATTTTTATACTAAAAAAAAGACTTTCAATTACTATAGTAAGTGTAGGAGGTTTGAACTCAGATTTTCAATCACCTTCAACTATCCACACTATCTCATACAACTGATACACATGACACACATATGTAGAAAAGATAAATAATCAATATATATATATTTCATGCTAAACCAGCATACTATACTATAGTATAACTCTGATTCTTGAGTTAAACTTTAGTCTAAACCAGGGGTGGGAAAATAGCAGCCTGAGGGCCACATGTGGCCCACCAAGACAATCAGAAAAATCCACCTTGAACTGAGATTTCCTTCCCGCACGTGACTGAAGATTCATCTCTTATTTTCCATTAGGATGACCATGTCAATAAATATGCACAGTGTAGATATGATGTGCAGTGCTTTTCCAATTGATCTGGTTAATTTCAATTTTGTCTTTTCATTAGCAAATATATACACATTTCCAACTTTAGTGAAGCCATGAACCCTCCAAAAAAATGTAAAATCAGTGATAAAGGTCATGTGTTTAATGAAGAATGGACAAACCGATATAACTGTGGTAATACAGGGAATAAAGCAGTGTGTTTATTGTGTCATGAAAAAAGATATGCCCTCTGCCAACCTCTGTGGCCCCAAGCCAAAACAATTGCCCACCCCTGGTCTAAACTATATTTCTTATTAAATTAATAAATTGTGCTGCTAGTGTAAAAAAAAAAAATATGGCTCCTTTTTAAATTTTAAATCTACATCATTTAAAATTAATACAAGTACTTTCATTCAGATTAATTTATTTCTCAAAGTTTAATTAATAAGCATTCACATTTTAAACATAACTACATTAAGTTTATGTAACAAATAACTACTAAATTTATAAGAATGCAATATGAACTATGTTCTTGTGTTTTATAAAAAGACTGCAAATAAATCAGATATTTAACAAATCTTAGTTATCATGAAGAATTTAACCTATATTTTGTCATTCCAACTTTAATAAATTTTCTTACATCTTATTTTAGAAGTATGTATTTTTGTATACACATATAGTAATTAATATTATACTACTGAAGATATTATAATGATAACATTAAATTTACATTATTAATCTGGATAATATTAAAGTTCAAGTATTCTTTATTTTCTTATTAATTTTCAACCAATAATCTTCATTTATATAACTACAAAAGTTATATTTCTTAAATTATATGAAACCAATTCATCAAAAAGTTTGTTTATATCATTATTTTATGAGGTTTCTTAAAAAAAAATTGTACTTTTTCAATTTTTGTCTAAAGTCACAATAACATTGAAGGTCGTTTGCAATTATATTTTTGTATTTTAATATTTGTCAAACCATTTTAAGAAATTATCCATTGCAATGAGTTGAAACTTAGCAATATAGATTGTTTTCAATTATAAAAGTTGCAATTTATATAATATATGCAATGATTTATTGCTATTTCTATCATTAAAAAACTAGTAAGGTTATGATTTATTAAACTCATTAAACATGATAAATCAAAATAGTAGGCACATTTTTTTAATAAAAATAGTGATATGAATATAGTAAAGGTTTTATGTAAAGACAAATATCTCAACATGAAAATAGTATGAAATTGTAATAAACTATAAAGTGATACTATTTATATAAATACAATTCAGAAATTTTCTGTTAGTTATTGTACTAGACATAAAAGAAATTTTAAAAGAAGAAAGTGTCATTTTACATATATTTTGAATGATCTTTGGATTGACAATAGATATTCCAACATTCTTGGCTTCTGATACCAGATTAGCAATTTTTCTGATTAAAAGAAGTTATAATGACAAACATGAATAGTAAAAGCTTATAAGGATTGTAATTAAATAAAATTCAATTGTAGTTACTTTTATAATATCATTTAATACACTTTTCTTTGACTTTTTACAATGCAGTAAATTTTATTTATTCCTTACAGTTTCAACTGACCAGAAATTTTCATCAGAATGCTGTGATGAAGACTTCTGCCCAATCAAAATTGTAAGGCAATATCAAGAAATAAATAAATTTATTGCATTATAAAAAGTGTATTAATTATTATATAAATATACATATGAATATACACAATCAATACATAAAGGATCAAGAAGTGAAAAAAATTTACTATCCTTACTGCTTTTCCCCTCTATTTATTGACATCCTCATCAATTTTTTTTCTTTATTTGTAATAGAAATCATAGCTAGGGTTAATAAATGTAATAAAATCAGAATATAGTTTTAGGACTATAGTGCTACCAACAGCATACTTTTTCACAGTGAAACATATTTGAAAGTAGTTGTAATTTTTATTTTTATTTTAAAAGGGATGCCAGATTATTAATTACTAAAATATTGGTGTTCAACCATTATTTTCAGTAAGCTTGGCTAGCTGGATTATTTTATCATGCAAATTTTTTTTGAAATACTATTATTACTAATAATGTGGATTTACTTAGTTATAATCAAACAATTGTTATTAAACCATTGATTTATAATTCATCTATGTGGCACTTTATAAATGATATAATTATCTACTCAGTGACTACCTTGTATTTGTCTTATGTAAAATATTTATACTAATTTATAAATATTTTCTTATTAAATTTAAATTTATGCTTGATTATATTCTTTCTATAAATCAGTGTTGTTAATTTTCTTTTGTAAGTTTATAATATCCTCTCATAAGTTCTAGAAGCAACTATGTGATTAATGTGTACTATACATATAAATTTAAAATTAATTTATATAATATCCATTTTTAGATCCATGATGTGTTTTAAAATATATCATATAAAAATAAATAGTCATTATAAAAAAACCTAACAAAATTATATTAAATTATGTAAATGTATTACACGACTTATCTAGAATATGACATCATTTTCTATTTTTAACATTGAAATTGTGGTTGATCATAATTTAACAAAACAGAGTGTCAAAGGTACTTACATTAGCTTATAGCTTAAGACTGAAATATATAATTATTGACCTAGTGGTAAATCTTTGTAGCTTTATAGGAAGATTAGCTTTACTATAAAATCTCAAGATGAATTTATCTTAATTCACGTGCTTGTACAAATGCCAATGTAACTGTGTTAGCATTACATGGCTATTCAAGTGCACTCTGACATAAAATATATTTAATTTAGTTGTTCTGAATCTGTTTTAATATTTTTTTTCTTTTTAATAAAATACACTTTAGTATTTCAACTATATTAAGTTTTTTTAATTATTTTTATTTTGGAAGTAATATTTTCATTTTTCAATGGTGTGGGTTTTTTCAATTATTTTTATTTAAATTAATTTTTAAGAGATGTTGTAATTATGTAATTTCCAAAAAAAAAAAAAATTGTCAACTGTTATTTTCATGAATATTTAACTTTTGGATTTATTACTTCATTAGGAAATGATCTATTATCATTCTGCCATATTTGTACCAAAGTATTAAACAATAATGGTACAAAAGAGATGAAAGATTACATAATAAATATGCATTCTAATTAAAAAAGTCAAGAATTTGGAGTGCATCAAAAATCTTAAAGAATAATTTCTAATGCTTTTTAAAGCATAATTCAAATCATTTTTTAAATGGCCAAACTTTAAGAATATAGAATTTTCTTATATTTTTAATTTCAAAGGCAGAATATCCTCATACCATCAATGATAATTTAACATACATGAGAAAATAACTATTGTACAAGTGGATCTGTATCTAGCATTAAGAAATACACCATTGAGCCACAACATAGTTCAACATTGCATTAATGAAGTAACTGAAGATATATATAAAAAAATTAATATTCTAAATTATGAACATTTTTTATTCAAGTAGATAAATCAACATTTTGTAAAATGAGTATTTTAATAATCTAAGTTCATTACTGTAGTTCCAGAAGTGAAGCAATGATGAAGGATTTTCTTTGAGGGAAGCAAAAGCAGGCAAAATTATCTTCATTTTGAAATTTCTTACAACAAAATGAAATCTATTTCTAATATAATTTCTGCTTCTTGTGATAGTGCATCTGCAATGATGGATAAATATTAGAATTTTTTAGCTTTCCCTAAGAAAAAAAGTTATTAATATCCAAACAGTACATTGTGTTTTATTCAGACATTTAATTGTAAAAAAAACATCTGCAAAAAGTTCATAATGTTTTAGAATTTTTTAATTAGTACATTAAAGCAATAAATATTCTTAAAACTAAAGCTCTAAATAATCATACCATTGCACAATTTATCATCATCATTGCTTTTACACATGGAAGTATGCTGGTTTTAAAAAAATAATTGCAATGTTTTGAGGTTTTTAATTCTGTATTTGAATTTTTTTTCTAAAATTGACAAAATTGTAACAACATAATTGATGAATCTAAAAAAGCTTATATTTTATTCTGATTACATTTTTTATTTTATTTAACTAAATAATTTATTTATTAACAAAGATAAGTTCAAAATCAATAGTTTAAACTAAATTAGAGAGAGAAATAGCAATGTTATTCAGATTCAATTTGTTCTCAGATTTCATTCAAAAATTGATGTGTTCATATCTGTATTGAATCCAACTGATTTTTATTATTTTGATAACTTAATATTGCTGTCTATTATTCAAAAAGTCAATATTTCTACTGATGATATATTACTATATTCTAATCACTTAAAACAGTTAAAAGAAGATTTGAATGCCCACTTAAAAGAGCTTGAAAAATTAAATTCTCCATTATGAGTTACACAATCATTTGAACGCAATATATCCGTAATAGTTTTTCATTGCAAGAAAAAATAATTGAATTAAAAGATTTGGAGTGTAAAATTTTATGCAAAATGGATTCACCGAATTTGTATTGTAATATCTCTGATTAAAAATTGTTATAGAACCAATATTTTTAACTTTCTCAGTTCCTATTTAATTGAAACTGGTTTTAGTCATTCAAATCATTTATCAAAAGAGACAATGAATAGTTCAAATACATCAGAGTGTGATGATGTACGAATAGGATTAATTAAAGTCAAACCAAACTTAAAAAAATATTGCTTCAACTGTACAACCATCATATTAAAAATAAAGTTTGCTATTAAAATTTAAGTAATAGTTTATATAAATAAATATTTATATTCCAGTATTTTGCCAAACAAACTTGTTTTAATGGGGAAGCATTTAGAAATTTTCTTTAAGTGAGAAGCGTGTAAAAAAAATTATTGAAAAAATTCAATCATTTTTCACTTTCTAAAAAAAATAATTCATTATCATCTTAAAAACCTCATATTTCTTTAATATTTTACATGTTTTATTATAAAAAATAAAAAAAACCTTGGAGAGTGGGATAAAACCTCTAATTGGGCCCAGTTAAAAATAATTTCTTGATAAAATTGATTTATGAAAAAGATTAGGAATCTCTTGCATATATAATCAACATCCATGAGATTATGCCATTTGATTATTGTTTTTATTTATAAAAATAAAAAGGATAGTAAAGAATTTTACTGAGTCGATTGCTTCAGTCATAGATGAGTAATTATCAGAAATTTACTTTCATTTATACGTCTTTGTTTTCAGAACAATGCAAGAAAAATGTTATGAGCAAAAGTATGATTTTATATATTGTTTTTCTCAATTTGGTTAAGACATGTGACTCGTTTATTCCAAAAAGTTTATAGCAATATTAGAAAATAATGTTTGTTTACTGAAGCTTATTTAGAGTTTAAAACTTCTTATGATGGATTAAGAAGTTTTATTATTCTAGTGAAAAGTCTGAGACATTTAAAATGAAAATTAGTATTAAACAAGGAAATATATTATCCAAATATGAAGAGAATAATGATGCAATGGTTTGATAATTTAATTAAAAGCAAAAACAAGAATTTAATCCTTTTAGATTTTAGACTTATAATATGTTGATGATTGTACTCTTCTTGCAATTCAAATGATCTATAAAATATTCTTAATGTTTTAAATATAATTTATAAAGTCTTTGATTTAATTGTTTACTTTTGTAGCAAGTCGGATTCTTTATTAGCTAGTGATAGAAGAAAAATATTCTGCAACTTTTAGTCTAAATAGTGATCACTGAAAATCAGTTTAAATACTTGGGTATCTTTATAATTAGAAAGGGGGATTTTCTCATTACAGTCTCCAAGATGTTGCTGAATTTAACAATTTAAAATGGGAATATTTTATCATAGTGATTAAAAAAGCTTCAATTAAATTTCTTGTAATGTGTATATAGGATTATTCTCAAATCTTTTATATGAAAGTGAACTTCCTCAAATATGGGTGAAAAAAAATAATGTGTAAATAGAACGGCAAAATCATAAAGGCAGCCAATATAATTTTCATCTTGCAGAATGTGATGCTTTTGAATTTATTATTATAAGGACCCATTTTCATTGAATTGTCTGTGAAGTAAATGAATAGCAACAAATTTTTACAAAGTATTGTTTTCATAACGCAAACTTCATTTATGTTAAGATTATCTTAAAAATATTATAAAAAGATGCAACATTGATTGTTTTATTAAAAAAAACTTTTTTATATAAGAAATATTACAAGATATCAAATAGACTATGATATATATATAGGAAGCATGTGGTTATATTTAAGATTCATGGATTACTTTGCAAATTATTTAATATTTTTTGCCTTTCATTTTTTTTTTCTGATTGCTAATGAATCAAACATCAATACCCTACCATTTATTAGTGTCTAATGCCTTGATAATTATATTATGCAAAGTTCTGTTCTGTACAGAGTAGTAAGCTTAGCTTTTCTGCAATAGACTATTCTACTGTGATATCATTCCAAATACAACAATTTTAATTTTCTAATTATTTCATAATGATATATCTTTTCTAAAAAAACTCTTCATTTTTATTCTCTTTGTATAATCTTTTGAATCAGTTTCCATTTTATCTGCTAATACAAATCTTTAATTAAGAGCTTTTTTTTTGGTCCATCGTATTCATAAATGTGTTTTTATATCAATTCCTCCCAAAGTTAGCACCCTAAATCTAGCCTCTTTTGTAATAACCATGCTTTACAAGGATAATATATGGCACAGATATACACATCTGCAAGGCATTTTATTTTATCAGTGCATCTATTGATTTACCATTCCAGTTTATTTGCAGCATTTTAATATGTTCTTTATCTTTCTGGCAATCATATTGCATTCTAAATTCTAAGTTGTGTTACTTTCTAAAGTAGACATATTTTTCCACAATGCTTACTTGAAAGGTATTTAATGCTTTTTTCTTTATTTGATATTTTAAAATATATGGGATCTTTCTCAAATGATAATAATACTAATCACAAAAAAAAAATTATTTATTTGTGTATTTTAATTTCATTTACCCTTTATATCTGTTTCCAAGTTAAAAGATTTAATAAAATAATAAAAAACTAATTATTTATCTAAAAGGGAGAATATAATTAGAAAATAAAGTATACGATAATATTTAAATAAGGAGAAAAGCTAATTTGTAAAAAAATTATCATAAGAATAAATCGAGTCTAATTTTTTCAGAGCATTAAAATTGAAAAGATTATTGAACAAGAAAGCTTTTTTTTTCTTTCAATCTATAAGTTTTTTAAAAAATAATTTTTTTAATAAAAAAATCATAAATGAAATTTTAGTTGCATAAAAAATAATCCAAAAATTTATGAGATTACTTTTCATCTCTTTTATCCTCATCAAGATTGAAAAAATACATAAAACCAATGAATACATACATTATAAATAAATATTTGAGTAAGATAATATGATTATACAGAAGTAAAATAATTAATTTAGTAATTAATTGGAAAGATTATATAAAAATAAAAGAAAAAGCAACATATAGAATTAATATTATAATACTTGAAAAAAAAATATTCCTCAGGAAAAAAAAGATAAAAATACTATACATTTCTGAAAAAGAATGGAATCTTTTTCGAAATATCTGTGAATGCCCCCCCCCCCCGTTGTATTTATTTTTTGTCTATTTATTTTAATTTCTAATTTTGACAACTACCTTTTAGTTGTAGAAGTTATCACATTGAGAAAAAAACGACATAGTGGCATGCAAATCATTAATAAAAATCAATTTAAAATGTGCAAATAGATATCGAACTTAATAACCGATTGCATATGAGCTGTGGGAAATAAAAAAAGCAAAGAACATTTAATGTCATTATCTATTAAATCACACATGGATAAATGCAGGGAAGCATTCAGAGTTGCTGCATTTGCATCCAACTATTAATTTTGTTGATAACCTTTTCTGTAGAAAAGTGTGGATGTAGACCTATATTAGATAGTTTCCATTGAAACAGTCTGCGTGCATTAGAATGAAATAACAGATTGATATTTAGATTTAGAAGTTTCAGAAAGATACTAATTTATTTTAGAATAAAACTTGTCATTTAGATAGATGAATCTATTAGTCATGGGCAAAATTGGAGCCACCAGATACTGCAGAAACCATTTTGTGGATTCAAATAATGACATTGGAAATTATCATCACGAGTTGCTTAAACTGAAGATTGAGAGAAATTGAACAAGTTTGGAAAATAGAACACAATAACAGCTGTATAGTAATAGGAAGAACTTATGATAAAAGAGTCTGCACCTGGAAATAATATAGAACAGGCAGAATTCTCTATACCTATTGCCTCTCAGTGCAAGCCAGAGTAGTCAATGGATACCAGAAGGCTTGTGCATAAAATCCGCATCTATTGCCTACTCATCCAATATCCTCTGACTAGTTTCTGGCTTGTAACCTTCATCAATGAGGAGCCTTGGATATGAGAGCACTGCACCTAGGTCTTAGGATCCAATACAACTCTCCAGCAGCCACCTTTTATCTCTACTTAACTACAAGACTGAGCCTTAAATTGAAACACCATAATAGTTTTAATCCAAGCTCAGTAGCTTATATAGTCATATAAATCTGAACTCAGTTCAGTACCCATACATATGTCTTTGATTCTTTAATAACCATAGCCACCACTATCCTATTAGGCAAGATTTGTTTTAAGCCAATAAACATCACATAATCACCATTTCTCATGCGTATTCATAACTGTTATTAAAACAGGCAAAACTCTCTATACATATTGCCACTCAGTGCAAGCCAGAGTAATCAAGGCTCCTCACTGATGAAGGCCACAAACCAGAAACTAGTCCAGGGATATTATATAGGAAGGCACTAGATGGGATTTTATGCACAAGCCTTCTGGCATCCATTGATTACTCTGGCTTGCACTAAGTGGCAATATGTATAGAGAGTTTTGCCTGTTTTAATAACAGTTGAGCAAACATAAGAAATGATGATCATGTGATGTTCATTGGCTTAAAACCAATCCTGCCCAATAGGAAAGTGGTGGCTATGGTTATTAAAGAACCAAAGACACCAAAATGTATACTATAGGTAACAAACTGAGTTCAGACCTATATGACAATATAAACTACTAAGCTCAAATTGAAAATATTATGGTGTTTTCAATTTAACACTCATAGTTTTGTAGATGTTTGTTGGAAGGTTGCATTGGATCCTAAAATCTAGGTGCAGTGCTCTCAGATCCAAGGCTCTTCACTGACAAAGGCCACAAGCCAGAAACTAGTCTGGGGATATTGGCTAAGTAGGCACTAGATGGGATTTTATGCACAAGCCTGCTGGCATCCATTGATTACTCTGACTTGCACTGAGTGGCAATACATATAGAGAGTTTTGCCTGTTTTAATAACAGTTATGAGCAAGCACAAGAAATGGTGATCGTGTGATTGTTTATTGGCTTAAAAATAATATAGAACTGATGCATAGCTGTTTTCATAGGTGATATGTTACTTCTTTGTTAAATATTTTTCTATAACATTACACAAACTATAATATAATCACTTCTAGTATAAGCAATAGTTCCTTGATGGCTAAGTTGTAGATCCATCTGCATTGCTACAGAATAACATATATTACACAATTCTCAAAAATTGTTTACAATGGAATTAGCTGACACTTTCTTCTTTTCAAGAAAGAGGTGTCTTTTTTCAATACAATGAAATTAGATGAACACAAAGTGTTTATGCATATCTTAGAAAACCATTTAACATTTCATGTTTATATGATGATTGCCAAAGTACAGATTTCCACAATAGGACTCATTTTATTATTTAAATAATGAATTGCTTTAAAAATTAAATATTATTTAAAAAGCAGCTCTTATTTATCATATTCTAAGTTAAAAAAATCTCAAATAATTTATGGTTATAATTGTAATTCTCACATTGTTTTATGTGTCTAGAGAGATTTAGTATTATTCTTTCTGAGTGGACAATTTTTTTGTTGAGAAGTGAAATTAGAGTTCATTATGTGTATAATGTTGGCAGAATGTATAATGTACCTATAATTCAGTTGTGAATAGTTTTGTAATTGTATAACAATCATTGTATACACAGTTCATGTATAGGCTCTATTTCATTTAAATGCAGTTTTAAATTCACTAGTGCTTCTGATTGTTTATTACTTTTATAGTATCAACATTTCAGCTGTGTCTCATCCATCATCATCTGCATAGTATTAGCAACTTAGATGTTAGAAACATTAACAACAGAAAACAGTCTGATATATATGTGTTAACACGTTTTCATAGTAAATAGATATTAAATATTTTAGATTTTCACATGTGTAAGAACAGACAAGAAATCATAAAGGCAAAAAAAATTTGATAAATGGTCAATATTTTTGCTATTGTGGATATCATTGCTATTCGGAATTGCTTGCTGACATTATAATACCTTTATTTCTCTTCAGGGAACTCTAGTGACTGGATTTTAAAAAAAGAGATTCAGATATATATTATATTGAACAAATCGTTAAATTTCAAAATAACCAATAAAAGAGAGAAAACGAAATGTGCTTCAAATTTTAATATGTAGATAAGGATCATATTTTAATTCTTTAAGTAAATAAAGACTTTGAAATGTTAAATATCATTAATGTGTCATCTTTTTAATTTAAACAACTGAATTTATTTAAAATCTACATAGAAATAGAAAAAAACAAGAATTTTTAAATAAAAAAGATGACACTTTAAAGCATATATTCATTATTCCTAATCTTCAAAAGCTTTCCAATGAATTTAAATTACTTGCAAATCGGGTTTCAAATATTAACAGATTTTGATCATGATTCAGAATTAAACGAAATCAGTAGGAAGATAACTGATATACTTTCAAAAACTGCAAGAAAGATAGCTTGTACAAAATATCAGCAATTGACCTGTAAATTTTCTACTGAGACAATTTATGAAAATATATAAAAACTATGTGTTAAGAAGAATCGAATATCTAGAATTTTGTAAAATGGTGTGAAAAAGAATTGATAACAATATATAACAATATAAGAATATATAATTGTAATTATCAGGGAAAGATATAGAAGAAAATAAAAATCTCAAAAGTGTAAAACATGATCTTGGTATTAGTAGTAAACCTATTTCTGCAATAATAATAAAAAATGAAACTATTACTAAAAAGAGAGATGACATCATGAAATGTGTGGAAGAGTTTTTACCAAGAATTATGTAGCAATAAAGAATAAGAAAAAGTATCACCTACAACTGCTATATCTTTGGAATTGCACAGAATTTTAAATAAAGTGAGACATGCAATTAAATCTATGAAAAAAAGGAAAAGTTCCAGGTAATGACTGAATTATAATCAATATTTTAAAAGAAGTAGGTGAAGAAATAGAATTTTGTTTTGTCAAAATTATATCCTAAATGAATAAATGATAAAGATGTACCAGTTGATTGGAAGAATGTAGTATTAATATTTTAAAAAGATGATAAAGATATTAGAAATTACAGACCTATCAGCTTTTTATCAATTCTGAACAAAATTTTTACTAAGATAATTACAACTTGTCTACAATGAATTTTGGATTTTAATCAATCTAAAAAAACAAGCTGGATTTAAAAGTGGTTTTTACAAGTATTGAGAGAAATTGTAGAAAGGACCAATAACTATGTTGCTGTTATGATTTGGATTAGTAGATTATGAATTTGTATTGAATCTATATGCCTTTCTTCAATGCTTAAAGCTTTGTATCATCAAGATATAGCTCTATAATATTGTCATATTTTGAAAAATATTTATAAAAATGCAACAGGAACAATTATATTACATAATGATACTAGAAAGATTAATATTGAAAAGGGTTTGTGACTGAGTGACTTTATATTTTCAAAACTTTTTGCATCAGTTTTGCAATAAGTATTTTGTGAATTAAAATGGGAAGCTAAGGGAGTAAAAGTAAATTATATGTCATCTAGAATTTACAGATAATGTAGTTGTTTTTGCAAATAATGCTTCAGAACTTCACGAAATGTTGCAAGAATTATCAAATAAAAGTGAGAAAGTAGGACTAAAGTTTTTCAATGGATTTTTTTAAAATAAGAAAATAAAGATTGATGAAATTAACAACTACAAATATTTTGGTCAGATTATTACTTCATATGGAAACATAAGGGTGAAATTAATCATAGAATTAAGCTTAGTTGGAGTGCTTTTGGTAGAAATAACTTAATATTAAAAGATGCTTATGTGTTAGAAAAGGAAAATTTTCAATAAATGTACTTTACCAATTTTTATTTACAAATTTGAGGCTTCAACACTTAAGTGGAGCAATACAGAGATTTCACACTATTCAATGAAGTATGGAGAGGTGTCTTTTAGAAGTAATGAGAAGAAATTGAAAATGAAATACATAAGTGAGAGAAAAAACAGACGTTACTGACTTCATTGAAAGAATTAAGAAACTGAAATGGAACTGGGTTGAACATATTGCTAGAAGAGATAATAGATGGATAAATTGGATTCCAAGAGATTGTAAAAGATCTAGAAAGAGACCATATGTAAGATGGATGATGAAATAAGGAAGTGGGCTAGAGATCAGAGAAGATGGATTGAACTTAGATCTTCATCTTGCAGAGGATCAATATTAATTAAAATTATGATTCTTTTACAGTATGATTTCTATGTATATATTATACTTTTGCCATACATAGTTTTTTTTCTTTTAATTGGTTAAAATCCAATAAAAATAAAATTAACATTACAGCATAAGGTTATATCTGAGTCTTTGTTTGAAATATAGACACTACTGAGTTTAGTATTGAAACATACATTGCCATGATAACAATCAGGACTATACTCCAATTAATTTTCTTCATATAAGTGGTCTCATGTTTGTCTGAACACAGAAAAGTGAAAAAAAACAATTTCATCTCATGTTATTATTAGTGAAGCATAGATATTGTAAATACATATAAGAATGTTGGTCTTTTAGTTTAAAATAGTTTAGACGGGTTCTACTATTATTTTCTAGATATTGTTTAAGCTTGCTGTTCTAGTTTTAAAGAATTGGGGCTTTGGTTATATCATAGCTGAAATATCTATTTAGAGATTCCAACTTATATTTAATGTCTGTATCTGTAAGAGCATGAAAATATTTAATATTCATAATTTATTGTAGGAGAGAGTTGACTTTTTTAAAATATTTCTTGAAAGCTGTTATTCTTACAAATTCTCACACATATGTAGTATTTATGTTTGATACCTACTTTTTATATGAATTTGAGTATTAAATTAAAAGCAGTTGCATTTTTTTAAAATCAAAGTAATTTGAACTGGTTCTATTGTTATTTGTTAGATCATGTTTCAGCTTGATTTTCTAGTTTTTAATTGATTATATATTAAATATTTAATATATTGTAATGATAAAATGTCCACAGTATGGGTTTTTATTTTAACAGTATATAACAGTAGATGGGTTTGAATCTAAATATATACAATCAAAGATATACATACACATATATATAATGATATCTTGAAGAAAAGTATTGTAATATCGTAAATTTTGATTCACATAGAATGGTTAAAAATTTTAAATAAAAATGTGATTCACTTAAAATATGTAACATTAACCAATATGATGATGATGATTTATAATTTAAAAGTACAAGTACTCCCAAAAGTATTTTGTGCCAAACTTTTAAAAAGAAAGTTTACTCTGGGAATACTTTTAAAGAGATGATCATCATCAATTATTACCACCATCCTGACCATCATCAATTATTACCACCATCCTGTCATGTCTCCCAGTGGATTGCATGATTTCTTAGGGCTGTAGATATTAACTAGCATATGTGTGTAAAAGGCATGTATTTGGATTGAGTTACAAACACAAACTAAATGGTTTAATAAATAAAAATGTAACTATTTATTAATAAAATTGTTGCATGTATTTGAACTATCAACACAAAAAATATTAGATATTATATTTGAATACAAGTATAATTTACATACTTGGAGTAGTAACAAAAGATTTTTTAAGTTTAAGCTAAATTTAAGACCTTATACTATTTCTAATGATAAAATCTTACTAAGTTAAAAACTGAAACTGTCACCATGGTTTTTCAGATACCGTTCTTTTACTGTTGTCTTGTTTAGTTTTTACAATGATCTCCTTGAACACTGGTGATGTTAGAAAGAACAAATACAGCAGCATTTGTGATGTTATATGAGGTATACAGTATAAATCTAGAGGAATTTATACAGCACTATCCTTTTTTTTTTCAAGGCACTGTTAAAGTGTTGCACAAGCTGATTTTTCAAACTTCAGCACTAATTTCTGGATTTAACTATATTTTCCATGTTGTTTTGACTAGTGTAGTTTTTGGTTATCTAGCTACTTATGATAGATAGATTTTTTTTCTAAATAAAATCACCATACTGACTGTCAAAACTGGTGAATTGAAAAATACTTTAAAAACAGTAAAATATAGCTTATGGTAGAATAAGAGTTTTAATCAGTGGTTGTTTCTCTCTTCAGCAGGGATCATGGCAATATGGTTTCAATAGTAGACTGCATTCTAATGCAAATCAATATGAAATGAACTGCTGGGCTCCTAGAATTATAATGAGAGCTACTAATTTCTTGTTTCAGATCTATTTGTACCTACTTGATGTTGTTCAAATAACAAACATGTACTCACTAGCTAAAGAAAATCTGACCTTTGCTTCATTATAATATATTTTTTGAAAAATACTCTCTTACTCTCTTCAAAATATATTAATACAAATTTTATGTACATTATGTTCTGGTTATATATGTAAATAAATGAAATAAAAGAAGAGGAGAAAAAATAGCTATTCTTTTCCCTCTCTTCTTATTTACATTTTATAATGTAGGAAGAAAGAAAATTGTTGCTGACTTTTAAATTTTTAATTATATATTATCAATTCCAAAATTTTAATATTATTTTTAAATCCACCATCAGGTTTGCTATAAAAATGGATAAGTTGTTTAATTAAAAGTTCCATTTGAAAGGCAAACTAAACAAGGTTTAAATTAAATTAAAAAAATCTATGCAATTCAAATTCTTTCATGTATCAAAAGCATTTTCCTTATTCCTTTACAATATAATTTATCATTTGTTCTCACATATTACAAAGTAATACTTAATAATCTTTAATAATGCACATGAATTAATTTTTCTTTTAACTTTTAGGCAGTTTACCCTTTTATTTGTTAAGTGACATACATGTACATGCTCACAAGTAAATGGCAGGTTGTATATTTATTAGTCAGTTCACATGAGTTTTTTTATTAAACACATTTTTTTCTCTCAGCATTGTTATACTATAACCAATCTGGTCTACTTTGTATTTGTTACAATTGTAACATATTAAATTAAAGATTTTCATGGACTCATAGATATAAGCATCAAATATGAATAGGAATTTATGTGTAATAATCTAGATATATATTTAATATAATTGAAGCTACATGATCTAGAAAATAACAGTAGAATTGGTCTGAGATAGTTTAAGTCAAAAAATGGACTTGTTTTTAGCTTAATATTCAATTTCTTATAAAAGTTAGTAGATAGAAATAAATAGTATATATATGTTGGAATTTGAAATATAACAATTCTGAAATCTCATAAGAAATCAACCTTATAGAAGTAGACATTAAATGTAAATAGGAAATTGTTTGATGTAAAATATTTCAGGTATGATGTAATCAAAACCATAACCAGATAAAACTGGAAAAATATGCCGAAACAGTGTGATATAGAAAAAAAACAGTAGAATCTGATGATTCTCTTCTGGTTCAATACTTAAATTCTTATAAAAATTTATAATATTTTTGCCTGACTACTGGCTTGAATCTAGCTTAATACTCAAGTTCTTATTAATGACAGTATTTTAGTTTACAAATTCTGTTATCTGCTAGATTGTGTTTCAGAATGTTCTTCATATTTAAATGGTTATGACTTTTAATTCATTATTGTAGAGACTTGCCTTTTTTGAAATTTTAAGGAAGATGTTCTATTCCAAATTTTCACATGTTTATATTATTTATATCTGACTGCTCTTATAAAACTGGAGTTTTAAAAGCTAGAAGTGAGATCTATTTTTTAATTCAAAGTAGTTCAGACAGGTTCTATTGTTATATTATAAATCATGTTGCTTCAATTTTCTTTTTTAGTTTTAATTGACCATGGCTTTGATTATATCATAACTGAAATATTTATCTAAATTACTACATGGTAATTCCCATTTATATTCAATATTTTCATCTGTGTTCTTGAAAATGTTTAATTTCATATACATAATTCATTGCTGGAAAGGTTTGATTTCTTATAAGACTTTAGGAAAGTTGTAAAAATTCAAATTCTTACACATGTATAACATTTATGTTCTTTAACTTTTACAAAAAACTGAATATTAAGTTAGAAGTGGCTTTGCCTTTTAGTTTAAAACAGATTTTATTGTTATTTATTAAATCACATTGTTTTAGCTTGCTTGATCTTGTGAGGTTTCAGAGAAGTTGCTATAACTTCATTTCTCACCCACATACAGTATTTACATTTACTACTATAAAACATGAGTATTAAATTAAATTTTTGAAGTTGATGGTTTAATGTAGCATTATCACTATTTTCTAAATCACATTTTTCAATTTTGTTTTCTAATTTTAATTGATTATTTTTGGTTACACCATAGCTAAAATATTTATTTACACTATTATATGGAAATTCCCATTTATATTTAATGTCCTGTCTTGTATGCCAAAGGACTAAAACTTTGAGAAGAAATCTTGACAAATTTTGGCAAGGCAAATTTCTAGAACAATAGGGCTTAATGGAACATGAACCTTATGGATTTTAGGTAGACCATAAAGGTGAGGAAAATTTGCTGAAATATGATGTTAGTTTACTTTTTTCTGAATCATTGAAGTACCTGTGATGCTTTCTGAGTAATGCTTGTAACTTTGTTTCTTTACTCAGTATTGTATTTTTTGCCACTTTTCTGTATTGGCCTACTGTAAGGAGTTTTTCTATTTTGTTGTCATAATCATTTAATATCCATTACAACTGTTACATTACATTTGTCAGCAGAGAGAATAATTATAAATTTATCTACTTTGAGGATTTGTTTTCCTCTTATTATAGGATTTGACTTCAATTTTTGTTGCTTGTCAGGTGTTTTTTTTATTCTACAATGTAATTCTACTGCTTTTTCTAAAGGCAATTTTTGAGTGACTTCCCAAAGGGATATTAGATGGTACTATGGCAAAGTTTAATCCTTTTTCAAGAACAGACATTTCAGCATCTGTTGTTAGACTGAGATTTTTAATAGATGAAACTGGTACACTGCTTAATACATTATGATTTTTTATATGCCCATGTAGGTTTTCAAGTTTTTTGTTTTGGAATTCTTTTATTTTTCCACAAATGTAGAATATGATTTTCTTATTGCTTGAAAAACTTTTGTGAAGTCTTCATCAATAAATTTATTTTTTAAAAAACATTCTACATTAGGGTTGATACTTGGAAAACCTTTGAACATTTATTCCTTCTCTTAATAGAGCTTCTGGATAATGAAGAGGAGAGAATAATATCTCAAAATATTGTGCATATACTAACCTGTATGCTATTTTTAACAGTTGACGGTATTTGGAATATTTAAATAAAGTTAAATTTTTTTTAAAGACATTCAATACTTGTATTAGGTAATGGAAATAGTTCAATATATAAAATACAAATTGGACAGAAATTTATTAAAAATTATAGATAAAAAATGAAGTATGCATAAAATGCAATTCAGATGTGGCATTTCAAAACTTTCTACAACTATTATGTTGAAAAAGTATTACATGTGTACAAATTTTAATATCACAATAATTACAAATATTTTAAAAAATCATAGTTATAATTAATTTTTTTCCAACAATCTTGTTATTTTATTTATTTGAATTTAAATATTTTTTATCTATTATTAATTTGAATAATGAAGTAAAAATAGCTGATTTAATGAAGGAATATGCTTGCTTTCTAATTTAAGATAATTAAAATATTACCTGTAAAAAATAATAATGTTTTTGGGAGTTGTCTTTTGTTTTGATTCTAAGTAAACACTTAACGATTTTTTGTAAGCCTTTTTTATGTTTCCAATAAAATCCTATAAGTAAAAAAAAACTTTAAAAAGATTTATTAGCAATAAAATCATAAAAATGTTAGGGAAAAAATGTAAAATTATTCTGTATGTATTTTATTATTTATAATTAGAAATTATGAAAATGTATTTTTCATAATATTACGATTAAATTAATTTTAATATGGGTTTATACAATATTAATATTTGTATGTCATTCCAAATTATAATTATAATTAGAAAAATCAGAACGATAAAAGAAAAAGACAATAGAATATCATCACAAGATTTATTTATTAGTACATGGAATCTGGATATTATAAATTACCATTTTTTTTTTTTTTTTAGAAAAGACATATATATATAATTGTATTTTTATTCTATTTTTATATTTACTTGTTAACACTTGGTAGATTCTGCCTATTGAACTTTAATTTGCTTATTGTTTTTATCATACAATATTATGTATTTATTTATTTCTGGTTTTATAAAGTTTGTTTTGATAAAAAAAAAAAAACTATCCATGTAGAAAAATATTGCATCAAAGTCATGATTTGTCATTGATAGAGATGTTAAAATAACAGATGAAAAACTGGAATTGTTAAAAAAAATTCCATGTATTTCCAGAATAAAAAAAAAAGATACTGATATAGAATATGACGTGTATAAATTTATTTATTTAATAAATAGATTTTTTTAGTTACCTATTAGCAAATATTACAAAGGAACCTTTAGAAATTCCAACAATGAAATAGCTTCATTATTAGCATTATTAAATACTTTAATTCTGCCATTGAACTCATAGATTTGATAATTATTATATGATTTGTGTTGAACATAAGATCAACAATTGTTAAATTCCATTTATGAAGCAGATACATCCAACATCCATAGGTTGTCCAGAATTTGTTGACGAGATGCAAATAAAGCAGATACATGGTTGTCCAGAATTCTGGGATGAAATGCAATTGCATCTATCCAAGATCAAATGCACTGTATTTACTATCCAATCTGGAAAAAAAATATTTGGAATCTCGTAAGAATTTTATTTTATGCCATAATAATAAAAATCCAAAAAAGGATTTTTGGTTTGAACCAAGTCTTAGTATAGTGAAACTATATTGAGTTACTAGAAAGTCTGCTTTTATACATTTTATGTAAAGCAACTTAAATCTGGATATGTGTGAAAGCAACAGAAAGTCATTGCAAAGGAAGTGATATTTTTCATGGCCAATTGTGTTAACAGAAGTTCATTATAGGAATTTTTTCCCCAAACAAGGGCTCAATATCCATCAGAATATATTAATGCTAAGAAAGTCCTTAAAGTCCTTGCATCATAACCTCAGATAGTACCAGCCAAGGAGGCTATTATTAGAAATTCATTTTGATCTAACCTTGAATAAATGAAGAAAATTAAATTGGTTATAAGAATGTACAGAAAAATAATGATAGTAGATCAATAAGCTGAAAACGATTACTTTGACATATTATTTCAGCAATTTGTTTCATTTTTTAAAATTCTTTCATCATTCATGGTTCTATAAAATAATCTATATGGGTATCTAATTTTTTTTACTAAAGGGAATCATTATTTGCTGAATAGATGTTAAATCATCATGTGATTTTAATTTTACATTTTATCATGTGATAAGTTGGCTTCTATCTAACAAGAAGACTGAGATTAAGCTGTTCATTTTGTATGGTTAAACGAGACATGAAAGATTTTAGAATGGATGAAAAATATTGAGATCAATATTGTCATAATATATTAGATAATTGGAGAAATGCCCTGTATAGTTTGGTGCAGTGGTAGAGTAGCAGATTCTAGATGTCACTGAATCATGACCTAGCTCTGCCACTACCAACACTTGATCTTCTCATGAATTCCTAAATAAACAAAGGCATTTGATTATGATAACATTGAAGACACCATCAAACAGGGATAAATTAACTTCAGCCACTATTGTCATACTAAATGATCATAGATTTCAATGGCGAATGTAAATCAAGCCAATCATTCAAATTAGTAAAACAAAAATATTTTTTTAAATCCTCATCAAGTTAGTTAAATTTGTATCTTTATTATCTTTTAAAGGATTTCTTTGATCATCTATAATACAGAGGCACACATAATAGGCCAAAGCACATCGTTCAAAAGAAGTATACTATGTTATTCAAGTTTGTATTACATAGACCTTCAGTATTTAATGAAAGAAATTTGCCAAATACTTAACAAGAACTTCTGGAATCAGAAATCTTCTCAAGAAATTTTCCAATATACTATTTGCTCTAGCAACTTTAAAATAATTTTCTGATAATAAATCACTTGATGTTTTTTATGATCATCCAGATTAGAAAAATTCCATCCATTTCTTCTTTATGTAATAGATTGGAAGACATTTTAAATATTCAAATTATATGCATAAGGCAAGAAAAAGAGAAAAAACATTAGACAAATGAAGCCACAAGCAAAAATAATTTTTCTTCTTTAATTATGCCACAAATGAATTCATTTGAATCTCATGTAATAAAAAGTGAAAAAGATTTCACAATAACCATGTCTCAACAAACAAAATTGTTAGATTACTAATCTAGCTAACATATTAAAAAACAGCAAAATTATTACATCACCCTAGAGATCATTATCTCCAAATGATTTCCAGGTATAGTTGAGCATGTTCAGTATCTTAAGCTTCAAATAAGTACTTGAAAAGAAATTTGATTATTGCTTAATGATAAAAAATTAATTTCAGAAATAGTTGTTTTCAACTTATATTGTGAAGAAGTTATGATAATGATCATATTAGTTAAATAATATTTTATAAGTCAACTTCATGTCAGAAATGGTAAGCCAAAACTTCCATGATTTTGAGTTCTGCTGATATAATAATCCATAAAATATTAAAATGTATTGCTGTTAATTCTTTTTTCATTAAAAGAAACTCGATGATTCTTATTATTCAACAAATTTATGAAGATGAATATTTCAGACAGGATGATGTATTAAAGAAATCTAACTGTTAGAACCAATTAACTTCTCCAGTAATTTAAATACCAGATTCATCTTTTTCCAACTGATTCTTTATAATAATACTACAGTATTCATTAAATAAGGTGGATAAGAAAATGTAAATATGAAATAAACAAATTCAATTAAATTTCTTATTTTCCTGAAAATAATTATCCATTTTTGCTAGCAAACTTTTTTCTTAAATTCTTCAAATGTTGACAAAACTTTTATAGATTTTGACAAACTTTCTTTTCTTAGGTAAAAAGGTTGACTTTTTTTATATTTTTTATCACAACTGACAAAATTATTCACAGTTCATTTAATCATTGGAACATCTCTGGATATAATTTTAGAGATTTTCAATCTGCTGCTGTCTATACAGCACCTAATATACCACATTTTAGGGGTAACAATCAGTATTTAAGTTGGTTTTCTCAAAATGTTGAATTGATTAATAGCTGTCTAAATCATTACGAATTAAAACCTTTTATTTACACTTAATAATAATAATAATGAAGTTTTATGCTTAGTAGTCTTTAAATTTAAAAAAACAAAACATGTTTCATTTATCTAATCAACTTATTAAATAAAAGATGGTCACTTTTTGTTACATTTGTAACATAAGCTTTTAATTACTAAATAAATACAATTATGCACTTTATTCCATGGTATTATTTATTAATTGTTCTGTACAATTAGTACAATAGAGTGATGAACTCAATTGCTAATGGTCCTATTTTCTTTTTGCATGAATTACAAACATTTTAAATATTAAATAAGTTTGATGACATGGATGTTGTGTTATCAATTGCTCCATCAGATTTTCGTAAGGAGAGATATTTTTAGCATATTAATTTGTCAAAGTGTTTTAAAGACTTCTTTTCATTTTTATGCTTTATATTTACCAACAATTATGTTTTTGTCTCCAGCATTTTTTGAATGTTTTAAAAAGATTCTCATTACTTATTTGAATGAATATTCTGTTATTATTGTTTTGTTTTTTAATTTTTCGTCCAGTTTTGCTTAAATATCATTTAGAAAATGAAAAGTTTATACAAATAAAATACCGTTATTATAACAAATTAATCTGAATTAAGAATTGAATTGTTCAGATTTCAATAATAATTTTTTTTAATCCCTTCGTTATAACCAAAATTCTGATAAGATAGAAAAAAACACAGAATAGTTAAGTTTATTAATTTATAAGTAGGTTTCAACAATAATAATCTTTATTTATCTAAGAGAGTTACAAAAGATTTTTTTGAAAAATTATTACATGGGCAATTTATGATTGAAAGTCAATGTAAAAACATTTTTTTTGTGTTCAAAGTACTATTGCAAGAGTCCTTGGAAAATTTGGATCGCTGTCTCCAGATGTGGAATTCAAGCTTTAATTTTAATATATTGTTGAGTTCCTAAGGTAATATCCAATCAATCCTGATAGCTATTGTTTGAGTTAAGTGCTGGTATATAATGATTTGTCAATTGTTTGTCAGTCACTGAAAATTGGTTGCAGCTTGGAGATCAGTAAGGGTGGAAAGTTGTGCAGGAAAATATGTTGCAGCATGAAATGATAATTCAGGGAATCAATGACAGGTGTTGGGATGATGAACATTGTGTTGAAACAAACAGTAAGTGCCAATTGGGAGTCTTTTATCAATTGGAAGATTGCCTTATCAGTGACCAGGTGGCAGTGCTGTGCTTGACTCTCATGTTTTAATTGAAGTTTGTTTAGAAAATTGGAAGATTGGGTCTGGTATTATTGCAGAGAATGAAAGTGCAATGGGTGCATCAAAAGACAAATAAGATGGTAGCTGAATACACTGTAGGTGTGTATGGCTTTTAGTATGTTTGGATTATTTGTTGGAGATACCAGGTCATCGGTATGTGTCTGAGATAATCTAAATTATGTGATCAAGAGCTTGATAATCATTGCAAATGTGTTTATTCTGCTGCTTGACATAAAGAGAAAAATGTATCAATCCTTGCATGACATAAAGAGCAAAATGGGAAATCCTTTGGTACAGGTGATAGTAGCACAGAAATTAAAATGTAGGCAGAGCATGAAGGTTAAAATGAAGCAGAAAGTTGAAAAATTTTGATTCCAGGGCACATTTTTTGAAATGGAGTTGCAATTGATATTTAGTATTGGGGCAGGTGTTGAATATATAGTGTATGTATGCCCAGTATGTGTATTTGGTATTACTAGAGATCATTTTATGACCCTCATTTTGAACAAAGTGGTAAGACTTAGAGGGGATTGATCAATGTATGTTATGATGAGCATGTGCAGAAATGCTGAAAACTGTATGATTGATTTAAAGCCTTTTGAGTATAAAATACTTGGTTGCTGTGAAGATCCAGGCCATAAAGGATTGGTAGATGACTGAGTCATTTGGCAGAAAGTAATATGGTCTTCTTGCCTCACAGTGGCTTATTGCAAAGTGAGTTAATAGTGGTGATGAATGACTTAATTTGATAAAGGGGGAATAATATACAATCTTAAGAAATTATGGGCAGGTTAAATGACTGAGCCTTGGAATAAAGAGAGAGGTAAGCTTTAGAGAATGATTTAGTAATGCATGTAGTAGTACCATGAAGCTTATATTGTAGATTCTCATGGCAAATGAACCAATATAGAAAGGGAAACCTAGAAAGGACTAGGTTTTCCCTGAAATATTTGAGTGCAGGGTTTTCTCATGTAAATGAATCATGTGATGGATTTGTTCAAATTGAATTTGTCTATAGACAGAGGTGAACTCATTAAGTATATTAAGTATCTTTTGAAGTATGGTTTTTGAGAACCTAGGAAGACAGTAATATCATTGATGATTGCAGTATACTGAATGTGTTGCTCAGTGTGCAAAATTTGGAAGCCAGAGATCTTTTGTTGTATCTCTTTTTAAAATGGGTTAATATATAAGATGAAAAATAGTAAGCTCAGTGATGATCTTGTGAGATGGACTGAGTAGGTGTAAAGGATGGTGAGTTTTCACCATTGAGAGAGATATGTATCTTTCTACTAAGCAGAAAGTTGGTAATTAGATATAGCAGAGTAAAGAGGATGATGGTATTAATGAGTATATTAGTTAGGCGGTTAATAGGAATTGAATCAAATGCAGCTTGGAAGTCGAGCTATAATGGGAGCATATCTCTTGCACTGATGGACTAAACTAATAACTGCTTTAAATATAATTACACCCTGTACAGTGAATGAGCCTTTTTTTTTTTTTTTTTTAGCAAACTGGATGTTTGAAATCAAGGGAAGTATATGCAGTTCTATTTGATCTTTAATCATTCTCTCTAATATTTTAATTCCTAGCAGGCCCGTAGAAATTGGCTGGAGGTTGATAAGAGTGAAAATATAATGTGGATTTTTAATAAACAATACAATATCAATAGGATACAGACCTTAAAAATCATATATCATTTGGGACAAGTAATTAGCCAGATCTCAAAGATATAGAATGGTGAAGTTGCTAATATGAGTTAAGACAAAGGTGAGTGTTCCATTGGCTATGGAATGACAAGAATTGTGAATGGTGGCAAGCTTGGCAGCAAATTATCCAGTTTGAAATGATGTTACAGTTCATAATATATTTAAGGTAAAAATTTAATACAATATTGTTTTAAGCTAAATAAATTTTTTAAATGTATATTTATAAACATAGATCACTAATCTACATCCAAATTTTGTAAAGTTAAATTAAATAGCACTTGATAATATGAAATACGGTAAGAGATAAATTCTTAACTTCATTTGTTGTTAAAATTTGATACAGATAGGTGTTACATTAAAGTTGAATAGTGCATTGAAGTGAGAAGTTCACCTTTTCAACTAAATATAACAATTTATAGCCACAAGTTGAAAAACATATACTTGATTAAAATTAATATTTATGAAGCAATAATTTTCAAATGCTTATACTATAAAAATACTTTATAAGTTAAATAGTGAATTCATTTTTCATTTGATTAATCGATTGCATTGGTACAAGAGGGACTTATTATTTATAAGTTTAGTAAAATAATTAGCTCAACTAATAAAGGATTTTTATAATATACACATTTGACGATTATTTTCATAAATATTATTATATATTCTCAGTGTTACATATTTAATAGCTATTGTTGGTTTACAGAATTGTTAAAATTATTAACAAAGCATAATTTAGATTTGAACTCAATCTTTCAAGCTCCCTATATTATGTTTAGTATAGATAATATATTTGTATTTAAATATAAGAAAGAATAAATAAAATTATATAATTACATTTCATTTATAACAATAGTTTTTTGTTTTGTATACAATGTAAAAATGTAAGTGAAAGTTTTTAAATTTTTACATGAGAAAAGGATATTTTATTATTTTTGAATAGGGAAGGGAGTAGTTGATTTATGGTTATAAAAAAATATATTTCTTATTCAAAGTTACAAAGTATGAGAAGTGATGTGATGTCTTGTATATTAACCATGATGTTTCATTTTTATCACTAGTTAATTTTTTAAATTTTATGCTTAATACTTATTTATAAAATAAAGTTATAAAAAACGTAAATGCAAGTCCTTTAGATTTTTAATTAATTTTGAATAATAGCTTAAAGCTTAATAGTCATGATACAGAGGATTATACTAATGCCACATTCTAACATGTTATAATGAAAATTGAGCAATTTATTAGAAATGGATAGATAATTAAAACAAACTAAAATAGACCATTGCAGGATGAAGACTTCTTCAGCAATCCCTTACAGAGGTACAATGAAAATGAATACAGTACTTCCCAATTTTTCCAATTGCTGCTTGATGAGATTGAATATTTTCTATTTTTTACCTTCTAGTCAACAACAACTATTGAATGCTTATGATGGATCAGTTAATTGGAAAGAAAAATCCAAAACCTGTTGGATTAATAAACATTTAATAGAGCATTATAATACTATAAGAAAGATGTGATGACTTATAGATAGCACAAGAAGTATTACATATGAATAATGAAGAACATATTATAGATAAGCAGCTCCTTTTTATGTTACTCTAGCATGATCTGCTACAAATTTAAGCAATCAATAATTGTTGTTGTTATTTTTTATTTTATTTCTTGGTATTCTATATGTTTTATATTAAAATGTGAAAGAAAAAAATGGTATTCTTAAATAGTAAATGGCTTATTCATTGAAAGTTGTTTAAGTGCATACATTATTTAGTTATTATTCTGAAGAATAGTAATAGCTATGAGCAAGTGCATTAAATTTGTAATTTAATTTAATCCCCATCTTCATACTAGTTTCTGGCTTTTGCATTTATCAGAGGACTCAGGATTCACATCTGAAGCCAATGCAATTTTTTTTTTTTTACTATCACACTAATAGTCTAAAATTAAAAAAAAAACTTACAAACTTTTTAATCTAGGACAATTTGCTTGATCATATATTTTAATAACTGAAAGAATCAAATAATGTTATGCTGGTGTTAGTCATATAGCATACGTAAATGTGAAGATAATAATAATTAGGATGTGAAAAAAGGACAAAAAATTAATCAAAAACTCTAAAAAGACTTCTTTTTTCCTTTGTGCTGGACATGTCAGTGAATAATGGCCAATAAAAATTTAAACTTGAAAATTGAATCATTTCATGTAATAAACCTAAACATTTCAAATAGGCAAATTATAAAAGATATATTTATATTTAATTGAGGTTAAATTCTATAATTTTAATTTCGTAGTAAGAGAAGAACAATAGCACTGGTGATAATAATAGCAATTATTTTAAAGAGTAAAAAAAAAATCATATTAGAGAGGGGAAAAAAGAAGCTACATGTCCTTAGGAGGAAAATTTATCTCGAACTTTAATATATATATATAGTAATTTTTTATCATTTTAAAACAGATAACGGAAAATATTCTTGATGTTACTTAGCAAATAAACAAACAAAAAACAGCATCACCATCAAATAAAAAAAATGGGATAAGAATTCATTGAATTTTCTAATATAGTATAGAATAAACATTGATAGAATTCCAGTTGATCTGATGATACTGAAATCTGAGGAGATTTAAAAATGTATCCATTAATTATTAAGTTAATGAAATTCGTGAAAAATTATTGTGCAGGACCAACACTGGTCACAACTGTATGCCTCTTGTACTGAAATGTGTGTGAAAAAATAGTACTACTAAGTAATATATAGCTTATTCATTATGAGTTTAAAAAATACCATTTCTGTAATTTATGTTCTTAAGCGACTATTTCACTTAGTTATTGATCTGAAAATCCTATTTCACTGTGGTATACATGTGCTTTAGAAATATGTTACAGCATTAGCAGCCACTTATAAGTGAATTGCAGAATAAAAAGGACAGAAAAAAATGGAAAGTTGAGACAAGTTTTACAATAACTATATAAACTAAATTATGAATCTTACACTAGCCTAGTCTGTTTATTCTAAATCTTGCCATACTATTATTAACCTCTAAGATTTTTTTTCCTTTCTGAAATACTTCCACATTTTTAATTACACCTTATTCTGTCTTTAGACATATCAAACTATTGAAAACAGTCAACATGGCATCTTTCTTTGAGATAATCTTTATAATGTAAATGGGGGTTGCCTTTGTCATGAAAACCATGCTTAAGTTCATTATAAGTATTTTTTAGAAAGTCTCTTTCCATTCATCATCATTATATACACAAAATGAATAAAAGCCCTTACAATAGAAGATTC
This sequence comes from Epiperipatus broadwayi, assembly GCA_028023455.1. Lineage (NCBI taxonomy): Eukaryota > Metazoa > Onychophora > Udeonychophora > Euonychophora > Peripatidae > Epiperipatus > Epiperipatus broadwayi. Next base: position 1,431,741 of record JAQFVV010012548.1, read on the forward strand.
AATATCATTCAGTAAACTGAAGGACATAACTGGTCTTAACAATTTAGCTATTGCATTTGTAAAATCTTTCAGAAAACCCTTAAAGAAATTTTATCCAATATCTTTATGTTATGATAATAGATGTACAGATAATCCTTATTACTGATGAATAGTAATTAATAATAAAAAAATAGATTTAATATCTGAAAGAATCTGCCACATTAGTCATTGAAAAAATAGCAGTGCAATTGTTTTGCAAATTTATAACTGAAAAAAAAATTGAGCATGTATTGGTAGGATATTATAAAAAGCAAAATTTGATTTTTTTTTTTTCATTTGAAAGAATTACTACTCTGTTCTAAGAGTATTTCCAAGATTATGATACTACTAAACAAGTTACAACAAATGTAAAATGGTGAATGAAAGCCATAATTTTCAACTAACAAAATTGAAAAATTAGGTTAAATAAGAATATCAGAGCACAGTTCATAAATGTAAATAGCAGGTACTCAAAATAGATGAAATTATATGGAAACAATATTTTCTGTTTCATTTATCAAATAGTATAACACAATCAATATAGTAAAATGAAAACCCCAGATGTCATAAAATACTACATAGTTTATTTATAAAATATGCACATATAGACATTCTTTATTAGCAAGTTCAAGAAACTTGTGAGGATTTGGATATAAGATATGGTAATATAAGTACACACTTTTGAATACATATTAGTGTTTCATATGGGTAAAAGAATTGGTTTTAATGGTAATCAACCTGCAAGTTTTACTGAGCTTTTAATTAGAGTAAACTTTACCTACATAGCAAGTTGATAATCTAAAATTTAAACTGGCAAACAGAAATCTGTTATGTGTGATCTAGAAGTTAGAATGCAGTACTGCTAATACATTGGCTAAGATTTTAACATTTTAATAATAACAAAAAGCTTTTCGATCTTCTGGAAAAATTTTGCAGCAATTTTGATTTAATGGCATTGTATTAAATATTGTTCAGGATTTAGTAATATCTTATAATGGCCCCAAATTTCTATCATTATACTTACCTTTTAGAAATCTCATGCAGTGCAAATGGTAACTTATATTTATTAGTCTTTTCTATAACTTCCCCTGATATTTCGTTGTCGTCTGTGCAATAACTATCTTTAAATTTAGCTTTGGCTTGAATTTGAAGTTTTCTAAAGGCAATTTCTATTATTCTAGCATACTATGTATAATTTACAGAAGACTGATATCTATAATTCCTAATATTTTCTTTATCATTTTCCTTAAGTATTGCATTTTATTCTTCTAGTCTTCCTATTATACATTTTGTATATAATTTTGTCAATAATTTTTGCATTTTTTTGCCTGCAACTTTTAAAATACTTCATTGTCTGGAGGGTTTATATTCGTCATAAATTTAAAGGCAAAATTTACCTCTTCACTTAGAATATTTAACATTTCAGTTGTTTTATGAGCTACTTTGTTTTATTATTTTTTGCTATTGTTATAATTCATTGAAAATTTTTTTCCCATGCTCTATGTTTTTAGTTTGCTTACTATCTTGAGTTGAAATAACATTCCTTCCACTGTTATAGTTTATATATCTTTGAAGATTATATTCTGTACTTTTTCTTGACATTCCACACCTGTTTTCCATATCATTTTACAGAATTCCACATACTAGCTTCTAAACAGGTAAATTAAAATTATTTTCATAATTCTTACTTGCTTACATTGCCTTGTCACAATATAAAAATTTACTAAATTGCTTTTTTTTTGTTCATGTTGTTTTTAACAAAATATTTTCTTATTGAGCTCATTCACTTTTAAGTTATCTTCAATTTTTTTTTACATTATTTCTGAACATTAATGATATAACTTGTTACTACTATCTTAACAGCTTAGTCTTAGTTTTGTATTAATAAGTATCTCAAATCTTGCAAATCTATGATTACTTTCTATGTCAAATCTATAACCTTCAAGGTATTATTTTTTGTTAGTCAAAATGTAAAACATTTCTACTTTATCTTCACTTGGATAAAAGTATGTTCATTTTCTTTGAGGTTTTTCAAAAGAACATACTATGCTTTCTTCATAAAATATGCAAATTTGTGTCTCCTTTCATTTTTGTTTTAATATTTTATTCATCTTTCTAATATATTTAAATTCTTATATTCATATCTCCCATATAATTTTAAAATGCTATTTGTTTTCTTTCAGAAGCATTCTGATGCATCTATGTAAAAGTATTTTTATAAAAATGAGATTTAGTTATGACATAAACCTGAATTATCAGCATGTGATATTTTGCATAGTTGAATAACTAAATTTTCTATTGTATGGTATATCATCAATCTCTGATATGTTGTTTCATGTGTAATGAATTTCACTTCAATTACTTCACCAATAATTCTGTTTTTATAATAAAATACAAGCCCATTTTTGAAATTATTCCTTCCATTTTTTCTTCTAACTTCATAAAGTCTGGCAGTATCTCATTTAATATAGGATAGTTCTTTTCCCAAATCTTTGTAATCTTTCTTTATTTAAAAGTAACATTTAATTGTAGTTACCCAAATATAACAACATTACCAAATGGCAGTTTCTCAAAACCTGGAGATTCTTAGTACCATCTACCTTTAGCTGTCATCTGCTGTCTTGTCTGATGATCTAATGACACTATAACATTTTGGTTTAATATAAAAAAGATATAAATAATTATATACATACTTACATAGTTATGTAGCATGTACATTCATTCAGCATTAAAAAAAAACAACTGATGTCTACCTTTCAGCATCTCTTGTATTTTTGAGATTGGCCATAGTATTTCTTGAATCCAAATTCAGAAACAAAACCCAGAAAACTCATCACACTGATTCATGCATGCTGATGAGAAGTCCATTTATATTAATTTACTATCATAACATTCATTTGGTTAATCATTTCTTTGATTTTTCAGTGGAGAATCAAAGAAGTTTTAGTTATCAGCAAAATCTTTTTTTTTTTTGTAATCATATGTGTAAGTGTTATGGACATATAAATGTATATTTCTATCATTGTTCTATGTGTGCTGAATATTTTATTGCTTTATTACATATTTTATATATTTAAAATGTATTTATGTATTTTATATGTTACAAAAGTTCATTGTTTTAAAAAGTTGTAAAAAAATTGAGTGAGAACATTTGAATTAATATAGTTATTACCTGTAATGAGTTAAAATATTTTCCTTGTTGGGTAAGACAGTCAGTGATAAGCTATAAACTTATCCATTAATATGTAATAGAAAATAATCCAAAATTTAATTTTTCATTCATACTGTATGATAATGCAGCATAGGTGAGATTAAATGCAGAGTTTAAACCATAACAGGCACCAGTAGTTATAATATATTATGCAGAAAATTGTGTGTTACAATCATGCATAGTTGAATCAATTCTGTTGCATTAACTGATGATGTACATACATTATTGAAGTTTTTAGTTAAATAATCATTGCTTTCGATTCAAGAAAACACTGTACATTTTTCTTCTATGAATAAAAACCCATTTTTATAGAAAATTATTTAACTGTCTGTTGTAATGTGTAAAAAGTCATAAGCTATTTTATTTATATAATTAAGTATTGGCATTATACACTTTGTTAAATAAATAAGCCGAAGTTTAAAAATAAGATTTTAACTTAAGTGAACAAGTTACAAAATTTTAACATTTTGTTAATAAATATGTAGATATTTAAAAATGAGATTTTAACTAAGTGAAGAAGTTACAAAATTTTAATATCTGTATTTTTCAAATTTATAGCCAATTTTTCTTTTGGAAGGTATTTGAATGTGAAATATTTTATTAATATTACAATTTTTTGTTGTAATATCTATTATATATGATTTTTTTAAAAATAATTCTATTGTTAATATTACTATATACTGCTAAATTTATCAATAAAAGTAAGACTCGTTCTTCATTCTTTGAATACATTAATGGTGATTGCAGAACATTTAGTCTATACAAAAATAAAAACAATAGACAAAATTCACTGTATAATTTAAAAACCAAATCAAAAAGTAAGTTTATACAACAACAGAGCCAAAGATAAAATGGTATCATTCTATCTTTTCATTGGTTTTTGATGCTACATAACTTAGTGGGAGGTAGTTAATTTTGCTTTGCAATTATAGATATTTAGAAGTCATGATTATTTATTTATTATTACAATATATTACTGATTTTGTCTCATTTGAATAGTCAGGAGAGGGGCAAGAATAAATTATAATGAGAATATTTTGAATAATCACAATATATATATTATTATAAGTCAGGGGTCCCCAACCTTTTTGCACTTAAGAGCACATTCTATAATACCGGCCAGGTGGCGGGCACCATTTATTTTTTCAACCAGGTGGGGGGCACCATTTATTTTTTCAATGTAAATTTATAGTTGGATATTGTTAATAATACACATAATGTACAAAAAAATATTTATTTCAAAAATAAAATTTTAACTTATAATTAACGTTTATATTTTTACGCTGTAAAAGTATAGTATGCCCTACAATTTGATTACAATATAATACAATAATTTATAAGAAATTTTAAAAATTAAATTTATTTATATCAAATAAATAATTTTTTATCATGTTCGGATAGCGGCGGGCACACATAAAATGGTCTGCGGGCATCATGGTGCCCGCGAGCATAGGGTTGGGGACCCCTGTTATAAGTAATATAATAAAATTAGATATTTGAATTTTTGTTAACTGAATTCAGATTCCGAGTTAAAGATACCATATAAATGAATCAAAGCAGATGATACACACTGCATATGTAGATAAAATTGCATGAAAAGCATTATATAAATATATCTACATTTCAAATTCAGCATTTCCAGAGATCTATAGCAGTTTTCTCAGCTGACTTACATGCCAGGAACCAATAAATTTTTAAATTGTTTTATTACAGACCAAATGAAGTATTGAAAAAAAAGAAAGAAAGATAAGGCGGATGTTTTTATAGTAAAATATAATTATTGTAGTGTTCAACAAATTGAATATATATATATATTGTATCTACTGAAGTTTGAGATAAGTTTCAGTATGTGATAAAATATCAATCATAATTTTTTTTTCTTGTTTAATTTTGATGGGGGATATGTTGATCTATGAAACATTAATCTGTTTTGCTATGGCAGTGGTAATGTTCATATAACAAACAATACAACTAAATGTTTAATACCTCAAATATATTTATTTTATTTGTATATTTTACTGGAAAGATATACATGTGAAAATTTATTTCCAGTGTAGTATAGTGAGAATGTATTACAAATTTTTAATTTGTGTTAGAATGAAAAAATGGTATTTGTATTATGAAACAACAATGTTTGTCATATAATAATTTTAAAATATTTATTTGTTGTATAATAAAAAATTTATTTGAGAGACACTGGTTAAAATTATAAATAGAGCTGAATAGAAAAAACTCACTCTCTTGTTTTAACTTCAACAGAATGATGAGATGAAAACAACAGTATTTTCCCAGAAACTATAGTGTGTCAAAAATTTGAGGAGTGACAATTTATTACAGAACAAAAAGTAATCAAAAATGATTCATTGCATTATAAACCATCAGAATGTTCCTTTGCTTTAAAAATATATATTACATACTTTTCAATGATGAAGTCTAAAAGTTAACAACAGAAAAATGTACACAAGGATTATGTTTACCTACTTGTATAATTTTATGAACTTGATGTATTATTTATACACAGGGTAAAAATGGTTCAATTTCCATAGCATCATCATGGATGAATCTAAGTCTTTTAATTTGTGATGTTTTATGAATTAATTACTTGCTAAATGAAAGGATATCTATATTGCATCATCATGATATAAAATAGTGTTTGTATACTTATAATTGCATATAGATCAAATATCTACTAAATGAAAAGATAATTTAGGTATTTGAAAAATACCAGAATTAACAAAATGTGCTTCAAATCTTGTAGCTTATCATGATATTTCTACTTTTTCTGGAGTAATGAAACATTGTATGATTGCAATTTTAAAAAACCCACTAGAATTATGGTATTATTTTAGAAAGGCCATATGTAAAAATTATTACTCAAATCATTTGCGTACATTTATCATTATTATTGCTATTTTTTATTTTATATAAAATGTATAGTATTATTGAGATAAATAATATAATTTTAGGTTAAGTAGTAGTCTGTTTACATATATAAATATAAGAGAGTTATGTTTTCCTAAGTTTGAATTTATATTTTGCAGAATAGTAATTCTTGTTTTAATTTAAAATATTCATTTGTCATTTATATTAACAAATAAATATATTCATTATATATTTGTATTATACTTTGATTAACAATATTTTTATATGAAATATAGAAAAAAGATATATCTTTAACTCTTCTATTTTGGAAAATATAAATTTTCTATATTTTTTGTGTTACATAAACATATATATTTATATTTAGTAGCTAATAAGTGGAGATTGATGTGCAATCACCTATTTAAATATGAAGTTAATGTCAATTGAAAACCTATTGCATAAAGTATAATTGGATTATATGCATATATTTTAAATGTTTATTTGCCATATATATATGATTTTAATTTACATCAATTTGTTAATAAATTTTAAATTAATTAATAACAAATAAATTTGCTTGGTTGTCATTCAATTTTACAATGTAAATTTATTGCTTAATCAGGATTTGGATCAGATGATATTCACTAATTGATTATACCACATAATTCATTAGAATCAGTTATAAAAATAATTTGGAAATCAAAAAAATAGGATGGGTAAGAAAGCATAATTACATATCATGTTTTTTGCATTGAATTTAATGCTTATTATCTGACCAAGTATAGATTTTATACAGCAATAAATTAATTGATTTGACAGTCTTAAATATTTAATAACTAATTGGAAACTTATTGTAATTATTTTGTAGTAAGATGTAATAGATATATTAAAATAAAAATTATATATGAATTGATTTGATGATTAATAAAGGTGTAAATATAATAATTATTGAAGATGAGTAAATGTAGTTGCAATGAAATGTTATTTTATTTTAAATCATTATTGATTAAAAGGGAATGTTATATTAAGTCAGTATACATCCATAAAAATTGTAATCTTATTCAGTTATAGAGCTAGTAATAGTAATATATTTGATCCTATTAAAAATTAGTTATTTGCTTTAATTATATTTTAAGTTCATTAATGTAAATCATAAATTCAGTTTAAATATTAAATTTAATATTTGATTATAATAAATCTAACAATTTTTCATGATTTGAGTTATAGTCTAAAATTTTAACAATTTTAGCTTTATTAAACTGAAGAGTAATTGCATGTGGTTTGTCTATAGTATTTGAATAAGCATCAAATAGGAATCTATCATTTATCATATATATTGTTATGATTGGATATTGAAAATCTTAAGATTATTTAATAGAATGATTTTATTTTATAATATATAAAGTTAGTGAAAACAAAGATATGTTAGATTAATTGATTTTGTGTTATTAAATATTAAATCTTATTATAATTGACTTATTTAATAAAGAGTATGTTGATATTAATGGAATAGTATAGCTGAGTTAGCAGTACACATGGGTCTCATTTTTTGCGGTAGAGAGATTCCTCAGAAAATGTCCACAAAAGAAAGTGCACAAAAAAAATGTAACTTACCTTGAAAAATGGGGGATAGGTTCTGTAATTTTCAGAAATCAGCATAAAAGCAAAGCAACAAGGAAAAATTTGCATTAAAAAAATAAGGAAATAAAGTATGACTAATAAAAAATTTCAAATATTTGAAAAAAATTAATACAAGACAAACTTGTTTTATTTTTTTTATTTACAGTATTTAATTTTACATTTTTTCATACATATTTTAATCATTACCACTATTTGACAATATACATTCATTTGTGAACTAGTAAGAAATCAGATTCGTGACGTGCTGTACAACTAGCGCCACTTTCAGTCTTGTGCTGTGTTAATGGTTTTCTGTTTGTATATTAAAAAAAAAGAGATAACAATCAAAAAAAAAGATTTCACATTGTCATTAGAATGATTATTTTCAGTTTATAAAATCAATAAAATCTTAGTTATTATTTATTTTAAAAATCTAAAAAAATATTTACTTCTGTTAATATCTAACAAAATATGTTTTAAAAGTTTAATTTTTTTTTAATATTTATTGTGATATTTTTATATGTAAGTATAAATCTACTATTATTATTTATTCATAAGTATAAATAGGTTTTTTGCATAGAAGCTAAGATTCTAAATACAGCGTCAGGCCATATTCACATTAGCTGCTAATATAACATTATATTTTTGAAAAAAAAAAGTATTTCAAATCAAAATAAGTTATTAATAATTTAAATTTCTTGATATCTAATAAATATAGTGAAATATGAAAGATATTAAGAAGAAACATGAATTGCATAACTTCAAAATCGCATTAAAATAATCTGCATAAAACGAGACTCAGGTGTACTTTTATTTTATTTATTTGTGATTAGAAATCAATTACAGAATTATATATTTAGATAGATATCATTGATATTGAATTATTTTGTTTAAATAGAAATAGAAATAATGTTTGAATTTTGATACAAGTTTGTATTTATTACAGTGTTTTGATCCATGAGGAATATTATAGTGTATATGTGTAATTCTTTGTTATTATTTTCATTCTAATATAAGGGATCTATATAATGAGCATACACACTTATTTATAAGACAATGATATTTAGTTTTACGGTTTTATCTTTAATTTATTGCAAATAATGCTTATATTTTAGGGTAGTTTGAAGTAATGTTTTATTTGTTTGTCATTGTAAATGCTACTGGAATTTATGAGGTTATAACAAAAATTATCATTGTTTTATTAACTTACATTTTAGATTGTTGTTCATTTTGATTGATATTCATTTTAGCTTAGTTTCATTCTGTTATGGGTATTATTAAATTAGGATTAATTTTCTTTAGTCTATTTTTATTCTGTTTCAAATGATCAATAATTAGACTATGACTCTGGACACAGCATAACCCCATATTTATTCTGTTACAATATATATACTTTGAAAGAATGATAAAAAAAACAACAAAATAATTGACAAAACTATACAAAAGTAAATTAACCATCAAAATGTTAAATTAATAATAAACAAAATCTTAAGAAAAACAGAATAATATTTAAACAACTGAGCAAAACATAATTATAAAAACAAAAACTAATGTGATTGTTGCCAATTCTTTTCAGTAAATAGATTAAGTCTTGGAAATATATTTGTGATTGCTAAGTTCAAAGCTGGATTTATTATTAAATGATTTATTTCTTTTGATTTTGTGAAAGTTATTGTGAAAATGTCGATTTACATAAGTATGTGATCGAAATCGGCAATAACACTGATAAAGCTTTTTCATATAATTCTAAATACTCAGTTTTAATTTTAACCCAAAATTAAGTTATATTTGTCAAATTAAATAATAATTTTAATGTACCATCGCAACTGAAGTCTATTATTTTTTTCTGTTCCAAATCATTTAGGTTTTATTTTCTTGTTCAATAAATGGATTTAAAATCCATATATTGCCTTTTTGTATGTCTTCTTCCTGATGATCAAATGTACAACAAAGTCCTGTTAAATGTTCATAAACAGCATTTTCCAATTTGCCAATATTTATATCAACTTCTTTGTCAATTTTGAAAATGAATGAAACATGCCAATTTTTTTCTTCTACATGCTTACACTATAGTTTAACTTTTTTGATTGCCTCAATTTTATTCCATAAATCAAAAACAATACTATTTCCTTGCAGGCTTAAATTTAGTTCATTTATTAATAAAAATATGTTGGATAAGTAAGTCAGTTTAGCAATCCAATTGTTGAAGAAAATATTTCTCAATTCTGAATATTTTGTTTCTAGAATTGTTTCAACTTTTTTTCTTAATTCATAATGTCTTGTTAATATTTTCCCTTTCAGCAAACATCGTACTTCTTCATGAAGTAGTAAGTGTTCTTTCCCAGATCCCATTTCATTGCATAAACTTGAAAACTGTCTTGAATTTAGGGTATTGTTTAGTATAATTTATTATTTTATCAACCGAGTAAGAATATTATTCAAGTCAGGAGACAATTTTTTAGCAGCTAAATACTCACAGTGTAGAACACAATAAGTAAAAATCATTTTGTCATCTGCTACTTCTTTCATTTTTTTTTTTTTTTTGCAATCCTGAATGTTTTCCAATCATACTTGCCACTCCATCAGTACATAAGCCAATACAATTTTACCAATTAAGTAAGGTATTTTCAATGTAATTATCAATTGCTTTAAATACAATTCTACTAATTGTGTGATTAGGAAGTTTAACACAACAAAAAGTTCTTTTACATCATTAATTTCATAATCAACCTAATGAATATAATTAAAAAAGTATGGCTTTATTGGTAACATCTGTAGCTTGTTCTATTTGAATTGCAAGCAATGATTTTCTTACGTTTTGAATTAACTGCTCTTTAACATGTCAGGAATTTACTAAATTTGTCTTGAATAGTATCTTAGAAAATGTCAAAGTTTTCATTTATCTCCAGCAAAAAATATCTAGAATTTCAGAACACATCTATTAAACATGTTTAAGTTTTTGGCAATAGAGTATTACTTTTTGCATATAACAATACTTAAAGCAATTAAATATAATACTTTTACAAGAGACTTATCAACTAAAAATTTTTTTGAAAGGTGATTTTTGTTTTTTCAATTCAGCACTTTTATATTCAAAAAAATCCAGTGGCTTATTTTGTATATTTAAATGTTTGGTCTATAAATGACACATTAATTTTACTGGCTACATACATTAATGGGATAAAGTTTCTCTGCAAATAACAACATTGAGATCTGGTAAATTTTCTTCTGACTCAGGCCAAGAAATGAAAACAAATTTTAAATAATCAAGATTGAATTGATGGACAACAGTATATTTTTGTTTTGCTTGAGGCAAATCATTTTGTGAATAAATAATATTTTCATTAGCATTCAAAAAACTTATTTGGTTTTTGAAAAAAGTCTGCAATAGTTTTTGATGTTTTCTTACTATTATGCATTTTTAAATGACTAAAATTTATTAAAAAGATAAATATCAAGTACTTAATATACTTTAATTTAATTTATAGTACATACCTATTATATAGAAATTCCTATCAGTGCACACCAGTACAATTCCGATCGGCTGACTATGGAAAAATATATAATACATATGATTAAGAACTGTTAGATTATTTTTGTACATACCAAAGTCTGCTTCAATGCATGAAGTTCGCATGTGAAAAATTAAAATTGTTAATGGTGCAGTGTTTTTACTGTGAGATAACTGATACTAGGAAATAGTAACTTTTTTGTATTTCTTTTAGTGTCTTTGTTTCTTAGTTTATTTTCTATGAATTCTATAAATAAAACAACTATTAAACAAAAAAAAATCTCAGAACTGCATTAAAATAAATTGTATAAATTTATATGCTTTTTGCGGACCACTAAAATTTTTCTGTGAACCATCAGTTGAAAAACATTGATCTACAATGAGTTGGTAGACATATTAAAGCAAAATAAAAACAAGAAGCATATGTAAAAAGAAACTGATATTTGTAATTAAAATTAGAAGTCTTTCCAATATGACTAGTAGAATAGAATGAGATTAATAACATAAATGATCTCACAATTGTTTTAAATGAAATATAAATGTATTTCTTGGGTTATGCTTTTTTTTAAATAAGACTCAAGTTTGCCAAGAATTTTGAAATGAAAACATAAGACAAAAGTTGTTTAAATGTAAACATTTTAGGAAAAAGCTGTGAAAAAAAAAAAAAACAAAGCAGAAATTGTAAAGAAATTCAGCATAAAAATAGAAGCATTTTGAAATGTGAAAATAATAATGAAGCAGAAAGATATAAAATAATACATTAATAATAATACAAATATATTGTGAATAATAGATTTTATTTCATATAATATGTTACTTTCTTAAAGTATAATTTTAGAACTTAATATTTTATTAATGAAGTTTTATTTTAATATTTCAATAATGTAGAATTATGGCCAAAGCTAGATTCTGTTGTAGGAGCACCTATTCTATATTTATAATTTAAAATGTTTCACTGGTTTTATTTATAGTAAATTATATTAAAGGATTTGTTAAATTCAGAACTACTGTTTGCAATCATTATTGTAAATTAGACTTATAAGCACCCATTCTTAAGGCAGTAAAAAGATTACTTTTTACTGAATATTAGGAAAAATTAAGATTACTAAAATATTTAGAGACCAGAAAATGGGAATTAGACACAAAATCTCATTTCAAAATAATTTTATTACTAGATGAAAAAAGATGTTTTTTTAGTGAAAATGTTATGAATACATTGAATTATGATTATGACAACTTATATGAATATTAAAATGATGAAAGAAGTAAATAAAAAATATCATCATTGTAAAAAATAAATGTATTAAATTACAAAGAGAAGTCTTTATTTATTATATAGTCAGTTAGAGGTAAAGTTACCTTTGAGTACAGTATAATCTAATGTGACAGATAAAATCCAATATATGTTCATTCAATCTGAAATCCTTACCACATCATACATTAGGAATTGATTCACAAACCTTAGAACTAAGTCAAACTGTTCAATTAGTTCGAAAATAGATTAATTTAATTGGAAAAAAATTGTTACAAGAGAAGAATAAAGTTTGATTCGGTTTACCAATAACAAAATAAATTGATTTTTTAAAAAAGAATTTTAAATTCTTAAAATGATAAAGAATATATTTTCAATATAAGAATATTTACAAAGGAATAAAGGTTGTAAAATGATATTCATGTAACTTCATTCCTAGAATAAAGTTATACAGATCAAAGATGAAATAAATAAGAAAGAAAAACTCATTTAATGATGAAGGCTTTGAATAACACAAGTACATAGCTTAATCTTTCTAATATTGGCAATGATTTTATTAAAAGAAAAAAATAGTTTTATAAAACTTTTTGACAATAAGATACAAATTTCATAAACTAAAAATATGTTGTGAGAAACTAGTGTTTGGGCCAGTTGAATCATGGAAATTTTTCCTGTCACATCTTAGGATTTATCAGGTAGTTGGTTCATTACTAAATCATCTATCCATTCAATATTGACCAGTAAATAGCTAGTTATCTAAGATTAGTTGAAGCAAAAGTTCTAAATTAATATAAGTTAGTCAGATAATATTAGATGTGCTGATGAGTGTAAAATAATGCCACTTATGAGAATATGATATATTTCTATAAGTGCCAACCCCATGGCATTAAAATTATATCAATATTTTAAGACATTTCAATAAGCTGTATAATTTTTCTAAAGAAACAGTTTGGATTTAAAAAAGATACAGAAAATTAATATTTAACAAATTACTATTTATGAGTTTCTTAAGCTTTTTCACAATTCAGCCTCTGTCATCATATTATTTTTATGCTGATCTTCTTTGAGGGGTTAACAATGTGAAATTATATTTCTTTTAAAATAAGTTAGGCGTATAAACTAAAATCTTTTGGCTTTGAGCTATTGAAGCTATAGTCTGGGATGCCGAAATGAAAGAGAACAATCAAGACTTAAGATTTAAATCTTAAAATGTAAAATATTATTTTTATATCTGATTTTTTTTTTTTTTTTAATGCAAGTAAATTAAAAAAGTCAAGCTTTACATAAACAAGGAAAGATAGATATTAGAATTAAGTTCTTCCTTTCCTATTCTCTCTCATCCCTCTCAAAATCATTTATTTTTTATTTTTATTTTAACTATAAAAGTTTGTATATTTCTTCAAGCATTTACGGCCACTCTGTGAAGATATTATGGACTCCCATGGGTCCACAGACCAGCAGTTATGAACCATGTCTATAATAAAGTACTTAAAACAACAACAACAAAAAGATGGATTGCATATGGATGGGAGAGAGGACACAAAAAAAATGTCTGTCAGTCTTCTATATCTTATTTAGGACTATAACGTAGATCTTAATAAGCTTTGACATTAAAAAAACGCATGGTAAAATATTGAATCTCTTCATATTTAATGTAAATGAAATTAAATAATTTCCTTTTAAAAATGAATAAGTTCATAATGAAAGTTAATGAATTCACAGTATTGGATTAGCTGATAATATTCAGATAATTTTTTAAAAAAACATTAAAAATAATGAGTACAGAAAACAAAATAATGAGGTAGATTATGAATGATGGAAAAATTATGGAGTAGATGAATATATTTAAATATTTAGAATAGCCTAAATAATTGATGGTCAAATAGTGAAAATAAGAATTGTTTTGCCAGAAAATGATTTTAAGTTGTCACAAGTTACTTTGTAAATTAATAAAATGTGATTTAAGAGAGTGCTATTAGATGATGTCAAAGAATGAAGAGAAGTATTTACTAATAGATTGTTTCTATGCAGTTTAGAAGAATAAATTGAGTGGGTAATATTAATAATTCTGTCTTATTAAAAAAAGTTGGTGACTGAACATTATTAAAAAATTTTTATTAAAGAAATCAAAGCAATTAGATTCTCAATAAGAGATTAATTATAAAGGATACATACATTTAAAAAAATGTTAATAACTGATCTTAAGGATTGAGGCAGTTATACTAACTTGAAAAGAAAACCAAGTGATAAAAATATGTATTTATAATCAATTTTAATAATGTAAAAGATAGAAACTATATACTGTAAAGTTTATGATATCATACAAACAATGATAAACTTTTATCAAAAATCAGAAATGTTCTTATTTTCTTATTCATGTGCAATTTTTCCTTAGGAAATTTTTTTTTATAAAATAGTATTCGATTCTTAAATTTTCACGCTATATAGGCACCCATTACATTCTAAAGATTTTAATTAAATAAGATTCATTTGTTTAAAAAAATCATGTTACATTTGAGTACTATAAAAATCCTTCTTACTTTTCACACAAACAAAACGCATTGATACACGTACATAAATAAAAACTTTTAATAATAAATATATATAAATTTCTATTAATGGCTATTGGAAAGCAGTACTTTTCAAACTGCTACTAAGGATGAATTTTTGTACTAAATACAGTACCTTTTGCCAAAAGTTTCTTGAGTCGTAAAAGCTGCTTTCCTGTATATATTTTTTAAAAAAATAAAATAATTTTAGAAAGTAAATCAAATCTAATGAATATTAATTTTTATGCATTTGACATTTCAAAAATATTTATCTTATAAGACCATATTTCGTAAAAATATATTGAATGGTAAGTTTATAAATTATATGAGAAGTTCTTGACAATGAGATCCGTACAGGCATTATAAACTTGGTATAAAATATGCTATTTTTGCTTAACATTATTTTATTTAGCCAATATTTCAATGGAAATCTTAACAATTTTAAAAAAGCCGGTCTTCCTAAATAATTTTAAATTGTCAGATAGTGGCGCTAAAAGCAGTTAATCGTAATGGTTGTCTGTATTCGGCAATTTGCCAATAAAAACGTGGCAAAAAAAAAATACCCCCCCCCTCACACATTCACAAAAAACTTGTTGGCAGTATTGTGGGGTTGCGAAATTTTCTTACCTTATATGCCCCCCCCCCCCAACATTTACATCTAATTATTTTTTTTCATTTAGCTTAAATTCAGGCCTTTAGTTTCCTCTAGATTTGACGACGATCTACTACTATTGCGATTTATCAAAACAAAAAATCTATTTTGAATTTTTAAAAAAATAAATGCTCAAATATGGAATAATTTTTACATAGATTAAAAACTCACCACTCAGTATTTTTTTTCCCCCTCATTTTTCAAACACATTCGGAAAGTATAGATATATTTTTTATATACATAAAAAAAAATCCCCTCAGAAACTAGTGGACTCAACCGTGAGCTAGGCACGCACGGTGTATGTATATTATTTACAAGCTCTTTGAGTATACCTACGCCCTCCAGGGGGAACTACGTCACAGTTTGCTCTACCCACGACAAATACGAACCACGTGGGGTCAGGATACCCAATCAGGGGAGCCAACCACTCCATGACGTACGTTCTTAGTTCCCCATATTTGGACAACGGCTAGACAACAATCGCGACCCCCACCCCTTCATTACCCTTCTTGTTTGGGGACGGGCATCATTGTCTGACCATAGGAAAAATATAACAACAGTATACGGATTGCCTCGCTATCCGGCAAATCAGAGATACGGTAAGTGACAACACCTCCAAATTTCCGCTTTCACCACTACACAACGTCTAGGACTATGCAATAAATTGCTGCTATTTTTTTTTTTTTTAATATGGATATATAATAATAACAGCTGTTACGTGGGGTCGTTCTTCTATCGGAGAAAACAAAAGAAACTGTCGGTGCTAATGTTGAAGATCGCAATACGAGAAACTATTCCAAACTGTTAAGGATATTCACTCATTTGCCTGCATATCCTGTCGAGTTTGTGGGTTGTCAGGGTGGACTTTCAGGGTGAGTTACCGAAAAACTTCTTATAGTAGACCGGTGATAGCATGGCTGCCTTTGGCAAGGAAGAGCCTTAGAAAAAACGGGGAGGGTGCCATTTTATTCGGTGCGTGTGTTACAGAATAGTGTAACTGTTGTTTTGAATGCGTGGATACCGCGTGCTTTCTCGGAAGCTAGTTTGTTTCATGTTTCCATGCTCAATAGATGACAATTATGCGAATTATTTAGCCCAAGGGAGGAAGTAAAGATTTAAGAACGTTTGGCGTTATGCAAGGCTCGAGATAGAGTGCTGATTTGATAATAGAATTTTGGCAGACGACGCATCAATTGCGCGTCAGCACTTTTTCTCTTCATATTAGTAAATTAAAATAATATTTTTTTTTTAAGAAAAAAAAAGTTAAAGTAGAAATAAATTACTGCCATGCTTAAACTTTCACCTTTGACAAAAATAAAAAGGTTATATGATTTTAAGTATGTCATTTGTTACGGCCATAATGTTACGCATTGTATCTGTTAAATATCCGAACAAAAATACGGGCTGGAATTTAACTATCGTTTTCACAAAATAGAAAAATAATTGTACTATTACAGAAATCTTACTTGATTAAATGTGATTTACTGATAAAGCATCTGAAATCGAAAACGAATCGATAAACGCGAGCAGAATCTAAAACACTCTTTTCATTTTGAGCACTAGATGACGCCAAATTCTTTTTTGCGTTTCTCGGGTTTTTTCATCCTTTTTTTTTTATTTATTTATTATTATTTACAACCTTTGATTTTTTTTTTTTTTAGCCCTTTTTCTCCCATAAGCAATTGATGTCTGCATTCCTTCAAGCTTACGTGATTCGTTTTTTTCTTTGGAAATATTTTTTACAATTTTTATGGCTGATAAAAAGCGGAAAACTTCAGATTGCTGTGCTTAGGTTAGCTCCTGCAGTTGCTTGCTTTCTTGAGTTGATAAATATCATCAACATATCCGTGGAAGATCATGATCCGGGGGAATCCATGTCTTCTAAATTATCGTGCTTCTGTTCATCATGCAGTAAGTTGAAACTGCCATTTTTTTACCTCCCATAAATTAAAAATATATATATAATTTAAAAAGAGAAACAGTAGAAAATCTTGGGAGTTTAGTAAACTACTTGCTTAGCTTTTCTTAAAATATTTGAGCATTTAATATACGTGTTAAATCAGGGAGAGTTTTTTTTTTTTTTTTAAAAAAAAAGGTAAATAAATTTAACGTAATTGATTGCAATAATTTGGTTTCTATTCTCCCCTCCCACACATTTAAATCGCATCCAAAAATGTACACAGTATATATTTATTGGGTTTGGTAGACATTTGGGGGTTTCTTATTACTTAAAACTGCCAAGGCATGTAGGTGCATTAAATGAATTTCTGGAAAGTTTTCTGACTCTAAATAGGCATTATGATAAGCAGCAAGCAAATGTTTATCTTCATTAGTGGTGATTTGTCATTACATATCAACTTTATAATCTAGTTATATGTCTGAATGTATATATATGAAGATGCAGTTAGATAAGTCAGTCACCTGAATAGTAAATTCGAAAACGATGAAGTAAAAAACAATTATTGATTCAAATTTTCATATTTTAAGTTTAAAATTTATAGAAGTTAGTTTTATTTTTTGTATATTCATTAATTGAAGTGGCTTGTATTCTGACTTTTAAAATAAAATAGCAAAATTAGAAGATAGAATCACTGAAAAATAAGTTTTATTTTGTTTATATATTTAAAAAAAAATTTTTTTTTTGAATACATTACTGGTGACGTTTAAAGTTTTATTTTCGTGAAAAGTTATGAATATGATAATTTTGTTTGATATAAATATATGAATTTGATCCCCCCCCCTCCCGGAGTATTGTGTCTGTTAAACAATTTTTATATATAAGTTGATTATTTAGATATATAGTATATTATTTTATGTTTAATATTAATAATACTATTTTAAACATATTTCCAGAAACTAACTTGGCAGTAACTTTCAGAAGTTCACGATTACTGATTACTTCGAAACATAGTATGACAATACCAAATAGATTAGTAACTGAAAATTAGTGATAAATATATACATTTACCTTATTTTTTTTACATATAACCATGGTGATAGTCCTCTAAATTTTAATAATATTGTAAAGTAGTAAGTCCATCATATATGGCTAATGTTTGTTTTTACAAACTGGAATTAACATGTCTAATTATGTAAGAATAATTCCAAATAGTTCTACTTATAGAAAATCAAAGAGAAGCTGCTGCTAAATTGAACTCATTGTATCCAGAGTACAAGTCAATAGTGTAAAGTTGTTTTAATTGATTTGTTTCAAAGGATTCTAGCACATTTGTTTACTGAGTCACATGTCTAAATTTGATTCTTGAGAAAGTTGGTGAATATATTAAGCTAATTGTTTAATCGTTCTTATGTTCCTCTACTTATAAAAATAATATCTGTAGGTCTTGAAAGTCTGTCTACCATTCCATTACTATATTAAAAACCATGCAGGGCATCCTATGAGATAACCTGTATATATTTTTCTTTGAAATAACTGTTAATAATTGAAATTATTTGGATAAAAAAAAAGTCTCAATTTTCTGTCAGCCAACATTAGTGTTTTAGAAAAAAATTAAAGCACTATATTTTTTTTCTCTAGTTATAACATTCAAAATATTTTTCCATCAAATTTTATTATTTTTTATTTTTCATTTCTTGCTTTTTGTCTTCTACCCCTTTTTCTTTATTCCTATAGCAATTGCTATAAGTCAGTGTAATTATTTTTTCTGTCATTTTTTGTTAATTTTGCATATGCCAATATTCTAGATTTTAGTGAAACTTTTCTTTGGCTAGATCAGGGGTCCCCAACCTTTTTGCACTTAAGAGCACATTCTATAATACCGGTCAGGTGGTGGGCATTATTTATTTTTTCAATATAAATTTATAGTTGGATATTGTTAATAATACACATAATGTTTATATTTTTACACTGTAAAAATATAGTATGCCCTACAATTTGATTACAATATAATATAAAAAGAAATTTTAAAAATTAAATTTATTTGTATCAGATAAATAATTTTTTATCGTGTTCGGAAAGTGGCGGGCACACGTAAAATGGTCTGTGGGCACCATCGTGTCCATGGGCATAGGGTTGGGGACCTCTGGGCTAGATCTAGAAATGCATTGGTTCCAAAAAAAGTTTTTTTTTTTTTAAATTTAAACAAAAAAAAAGTAATTCGTAATTCTATATCTTTAAATTATATTTTAACCAACTTTTTTTTAAAAAAAATTACATGTTCTTTTAGCTCATATTTGAACATTTTAAATAATTTATTTTTCTTTCTGTAATCCATTATAAGATCATGCTTTTCTAAAATTGTGTTTGAACAGTTATTATTAATCATATAATTTATATATTTACATGTACAGTAGTACTTTAATTATTTATTTTTGCAACTAAATCATTTTAGTGCATCAATATATTTTTTCATTAAATTTTTATACTAGTCATAATTTGTTTTTGTTATTGTTTTTCAAGAATTTGGTTCGTGTCCATTTATTTGCTTGTGATATTATATTCTTAGAGATACATCTCAATGGTATTAATAAAATTTAATATTTAGTAAAGAAAAAGAAAAGCACATTTAGGTTATATTTTAGATTAAATTTTAAGAGTCATTTCATATTGTATTGATGTAAAGGGCTCATCAAAGTTTATGAGTTGATTCTAAATGTTTGGTTGCTGGAATAAATAATGTTAAAAGAATGGCAAGCAATGACAAATTATTACTAATGGACAAATTCTATTACTTAGTTAAAATATCTTGTTGCCTAGTTACCTGGCTTTAAGCAAATATATTAACATGTATGCAGTGATCATTGCTTAAAGACTTTTGGAACTTAGCACAGATACTTATTGTGTGTTATACAATTTGTAAAGAGAAATAGATGTAAAAAAATGAAATAATTTTACATAATACAGGTTTATTAATATTGATTAGTATTTGCTTTTGGCTCAGAAAAAAAAAATTGGTTGTAAAGAAGTGCATTTAATTTAGAGAGATTTTTACTCTGCATTTCATTGATATTTATTTTTAGATTGTATATAAATATTACAATTAATTACTTGGTAAATCAGATAAAAAAAATTTATTATTAATAATAATAATTATAAATAGCTTCTATACTTTGTATGATTGACCACACAGCAACAAATAGTGAATTTAAGAGTTCAGAATTCTTGAATCAATTTCCAGTTAAGAATTTCTTTAAAAAAATATTCAGTCAATTTTGTCCCAAATGTCAATTGTCTTCCCAAGCAACTGAATTTCTGATATTTTAAATTTTATTTAAACAATAGCTTCTAAAAAAACATTGTTTTTTACACACATTTATGAAGAATACTATGTTTTTGATTAATCTAGTTTTAATTTTGGTTTATCTTACAGTGTATAATTGACTTCAATGATTATGAATGGTGTATAAGGAAAGTTTTATGATCTTATAAAGATGTGTGCATATTATTTTTGACCTGAAAATAGATTTAAATGTCTCAGCAACAGAATACTATGAGTAAACTATAAATTTTGATCAACATCAGTTGGAGTAAGATATTGCTTATCATCATATAATAATATTCTTTTGAAAATGTACATTTTCTCTTCTTTTTCAGAATGTAAAGTTCCTAAAGATTTGATAATAAAAAGCTACAACTCATTATTAAAACAGTTCTAATCTATTATAAACATAGTAAAATATATAGCAAATTTTAAATAGCCCATTCTTACTGAAGAAGATGATACTCACCAGTCTAAGGCCTGTGCAGTATTATGAAAGTTCTATAGTTTTTCTTTGTTGTAGATATCCAATTTACTAACCAATAATTGGATGATTGGGCTGGTTGTAATTTGATATCTAAAAGAAAAATTCTAAGCTTTCTTAAAACTTGAAGGAATTTCAAGTTTCATGTGTATTTGGATTATCGGATTATGGGCACAACAGTCACTGTTATGTAGCTTTTCTCATATATATATTGCACTTTAGATGCAATTTGAAAAATTATAATTGCAATTTGTAGTGTTATAATTGACTATTTATTAATCTGCATTCTGAACAGGTTATATTTACCTGTTTAATGAGGTTTATTTAACCTCTCTGTCAATAATTTCAATCTCAGTGGTCAAGTTGTGTTATTTAGTGTCTATATAAATATATGGGATCATTAAGAGGTGGGATTCTGCCTCTCTTGCTAAAGGAGATTGCCTTGACAACAGTTTGAAATTCTTGATTGTTATATATTAGGATTGTCCAAGTGTTGACTAGTTTCTAATGGTTATGTATATAATATTTACCACTGTTGAACATTGGAGTGATATTGGTGAGAATAAGGTTAACAACATGTGATAAAACTTGATGGATATTTTATTCATCCATGTTTTTTTAATAAGAGATGTTTTTAGTAATTTCGATTGACAATGTAGTAGTCATTCATGTTAATTATGGCAAGTTATTATTTATTATATTATAACACAATCATAATTATTAATGGCATTATTCCTATTACAATTATTTAATTAAATTTTGCCTTTTATGTACACTTGAAAATGTCACTTGCTTATTTTTTAAACTCAACTATATCTTTGTATATTCTTTATTATCATACATTTTTATTGTCAATAAAGTTGTAAATGGTATGATATTTCAATGTCTAATGATAGGAATGGAGAATTTGGTTGTGATAGCTAAATTCATTTTCTTTTTTTCTTTTTCTTTTTTATGCATGTATGTATCTGTTTGCATTAAAAAAGGCACACATACCCCTTCTCATAAATTATGTTAATTCTAACTTACAATTTCATATACAATTTGTGTGTGTTTAGTTAAGTAATTTAAACACATATAAGTCACACATTTATAAATAATTTTCTCCAACTTTCAGTATTTTATTCTCTTATTCATATAGAATTAGAACAAACAATGCATCTTTTTTTGTAAGCTATGCATTATTTTAAATTTATTATTAGGAATTAATAATTAACATCTTGCATCTAAACATTATATTAGAATGAAAAAATTAAGTTTTTTATAATTTTTATTTTTATGCTCTCATATGCTTGCATCCTAATAATGTAAGGTCTTTTTGAAGTTTATGATATAGCACTAAAAGTCTAAATAAATAGTATTAAAAGGATAACAAGAAATGGTGAACTATCATAGGACTTAGTTACTCCATCTGCATTTTAGTGAAGAATTAGCAATGTTCATTTTTTATATGCCTTTCTTAATTATACATTACATTACCATTACAACTAATTTATAATTAAAAAATTTAATAGATGTACTTATTACTCTCCATTCCACCAAATATTCTTTTTAAAATATATGAATAAAGATATGTTAAAAGACAACACCCAAATATAATTTCAATCCTTATATTATTATCTAAATAAATTATAAGTTTTTTATCAAATATCTATAATGCTTATACCACATCACAACTACTATAATTAAAGTGATTATACTATTAGCTTTATCTAATCAGTATTCAATACATCATTAGCATTAGCATTTACCAATGATAGCTTTTTAACAGCCATAATTATCTATTTAACATATCTGTACTTCTAAGCCATGTCTGTAAGTCGTGCTATTCAGCTTTTTTTTTTTTTTTATCTTAAATGAATAGTAATGCATTGTGATCTAAGTTTTACAAATATAAATTGCTTTTAGAAAGATTTAGTTGATTTTATTGCATACATATATATCCCATAAGAATTAGTGCATTCATCTTTATGTCCTTAACCTGATGTTTGAACTATGGTAAAATTTGGAATTGTTTTTAAGTTCTAAAATAGGTTTGGAATTTTTCTTTTAGATAACTGGATCATAGCCATCCAACATTTTTGTTAAATAATGTTTGTTGTTTTTAGTTAAAAGGTAAAGCAGGAATAAAATGCTTTTTTTAAGAGAGAGTAGAAAGTTATGTAGTAAACACTTTCCCATTCTCTCCTCCTATACTTTCTGGTTTTCTATATTCTAGAAAATAGTTGAAAATTGTGTAATTAATATAAAGACTGGCAATTGGTAGTTATATAAATTTAATTTGTGGAAGTAATTGAAGCTAAAATATAATTTTTATTATATAAAATCAGTTACAATTTTAATATATTTTTTCCAAAGAAAAATATATTTTTTATTTTTGTATTCATTGTTGGGGTGAGGTTAATATTTTTGCCTTGATTTCAGCAAGATTATTATATATGTATTAAACTAGAATCTGAACATTCTGATGACTGAGGGTAAGTTTGTTGAATATAAGACTTTTCATACTCCAATATGAGTATAGGAGAAAATTAGTAAACAGGTACAAGTAAAAATAGAACAATTATAATAAATGTAGCAGGTTTTTTTTATATATTGGTAGATGGCAACATGTGCAACTTGATCACAGACATGTGTATTAAGAATTTATTTCAGTAATTTAAATGATAGTTTTATTGCAAAGTATACTTGTGAAGAACAGAATGCTGTTTTGCATTTTTTGTGACTTAAAGAACTTCTTGAAAAGATCATAAATAAGTAAATTTTGTAAAGAAATGTTTTCTGATTATAGTGAAAAATGTTTAGCACTTCAAGTTATTTATTATTAGGTAAGATAATAAAGTGGAGATGTACAAAATGTTGCAACAATGTATTGAAGACTTCAATGCTTGTTTCAATAGACTGGTAAAGCAGTGGAATAAATGTATATCCATCATTTATATTTTATAATTATTTCTGAGCTTTTTTTTTTTACTAATATGAATTCATTTTGATTACAAATGTTTACAATTTATATGTAAGTAGAAATGACCTATTTTCTGGCAAATCATTCACATAAAAAAATAAGTCTTTAAATAGCCCACTTCTAGGACAAAAGTTCTAAAATCTTTTAAAGAAATAGTTAAGAATAAAATATTACTTATCAGCTTGATGGATGGTGAAAATTTGAATGATTTTCTATTTTTGTTTGACCTCTAACTAAGAATAACTTGATACCCATTTATTGACCAATATTGGATAATTAACTATGTTAGCTATAAGTTGGTTACTTGAAAGAAAAATGCTAAACATGAGTGAGCCAAGCTTCAAACTCCAAGTTATGGGAATGGAATTAGATAAGTTGACCAATTATATCATATACTCTTTTTTAATTGGTGTATAACTCTGAAATTTATTTATCAAGTACATAGTCCGTATCTAATTAAAATAGTAAAGATTTTCACCTTTTTACATATGCACATTACTAATTTATATAAGCTCAATGAAATTAGTACAGTGCATACACGAAAAGGTGAAAATCCTTTCTATTTTAATTAAATTGTGTATCAATTAAAGATATTTACTTAGCCTACTGCAAAACCTATCAGTATATATAATAAGTCGAGAATTTACTATTGTTCTTGAAAAATAATTGAATGTTTAGTTGTTCAGGAAGTGAGGTGACATTTATATCAAGTAAACATATAGCCTACTGTAAAGTCTTCCAGTATTTATATGACAAATCAAGAATTTACAAGTGTTCTTTAAAAATAATTGAATGTTTAGTTAGTTATTCAGGAAGTTAGATAACATCCATACATCAGAAGTGATAGGTTGGGCTTTTATTTAGCAAGTAGCTCGTGAGTTCTTCACTTTCTACCTTTACACTAATGACAGAACAGATTTTTCTCATATAAAATTTAAATTTGAACTACTCTAATTGATATTTTGTTGATTTATAAAGATAGAACAACAATTATGAAAAATACTTCAGAGAATGTTTTTTTTTAATGCTTTATTTATCTGAAAAGTATTTGCCTACTGGATTATCTAATGTTTATTTCTTTTATTTATCATGATAGTTTTATTAAATAATGTTTTTTTTTTTTTTAATTTGAATTTTTAGTTGTAATTTTATAATTTATATGTTAAATGCTCTTCATAAAATCATGTATAGTGATTAGTTGAGTATCATTAATAATTGTATTGATTCTAGTTTTGGAACTTATAGTGCACAATTTTATTATGAATTCCCAAACAATAAGGCCACCATTATTATGATGATGTTTCAAAGAGTAAATTTTATGGAGACTCAAAAAGGTCAAAAAAGTTACATTTGAAAACATAAGGCCTTGGATAAAAATTGATTCATGATAGTACATATGTAATAAAGGATTATAGTCTTGTTTGTGATAGGAAAGAAAACATGATTTACACTAATTGAAAGACAAATAATTATTATATAACAAGATACATATGTCAAATTAGATTTACATGGAATTTTTAAATGTTATATTGAGGAAATCATATGGAGAGGTTGAAATTGGTGTTAGATTGACACATTGTCCCATAAAAATTGGGCTCACTTGGGGAGAGTATTATAGTTTTCATAGCTAAGATGTATTGTTCATTTGTTACTTAAGTTCCATGTGAAAAAAAAAAATGGAAAAATACTAGTTAGCATGAATTGTGTCTTGGGAAAATAGAAAAATACTAGTAAGCATGAATTGTGCCCTGTGAAGATGAAAAAATACTAGTTCAGAATGAATTGCATCTTGAGGAAAATGAAAAAATATTAGTATAAATTGGATCTTGGGGAAAATGGGAAAATATTAGTTCAGCATGGATTGCATCTTGGGGAAAGTGGAAAATTACTAGTCAGCATGAATTGCATCCCAGGAAAATAGTTAAGCATGAATAGCATTTTGATAAAATAGAAAAATACTAGTCATGAATTGCATCTTGTCAATGTTAGGTTTTAGGTCTATCTAAAGTAAAACATTGGAGCTTGTTACAATGACTGAACCAGTGAACTGCTTACTGCAGGACTATTATGGAGACATTTATCTGGTCATGTGATATATGTTGTTATATTGTTTTTAAAATTATTGTTCAATGATTTTTGTTAAAATTTTGAATGAAAATTATCACAGAACATTTAAAAAAAGGAATGGATGAATTCTAAATTGAACAAAGTGTGTACAGGTACGTTTTTTTTATCTTTTCAACTTTAGGTTTTTAGTACTTTCTAAGTGTAAAACTCTGGAGCTTATTATCTTAAGTCGGGTGAACCATTTGCTACTGAACTTATTATTATGATGGTGATGTTTCAAAGGTAAACTTTATTGAGACTCAAAAAAGTGTTACATAAGTTACAGGTAAAAACATGAGATCATAGGTACAAGTTGATACATAATATTACTTATGCAATAAGAGTTTACAATCATGCTTGTAGTAGGAAAAAAAAGTCATGACTTACAGGAATTGAAAGCAGAATGATCATTACATAACAAGATACATGTGTCAAATTAAGTTTACATAGAATTTTTAAATGGGATCTTGAGAAAAATACATGAAAGCACATGATAGTATGAGGGAAACATATATGGGGTGTCGGGTTGGAGTTAGGGTTAGATTAATATATGATTGTATATAAATTGGGTCTATTTGGTAGGAAGAACTAGTTTGCTATCTTATTCATGTATTACATAAGTTGCATGTGAAAACATATGAGTTTTTAGATTCAAATTGATACATAGAGATAACATATGCAATGAGGACTTACAATTTTGCTTATGATTAAAAAAAAGGTGATTTACAGTAGATGGAAGAATAATAATTGTTGCATAACAAGATACGTATGTTAAATTAGGTTTATATAATTTTTATAAAAGCATTAGGAGATAAATAAATGAAAGCCCATGGTGATATTTGTTAATACATTTAAGGAAAGTGAGTGGAGTTAGTATTCCTCCATTGGTATATGTCTATACATAAAATTGTGTTTATTAGTTGGTGAGCACTATAGGTGTGTCAGAGATGTCTTGATGTGCTGGGCATTTAAAGCTCATTTGAGATAAGTTGATGATCTTTAGATCAGTGAGTTGATGAACTGGGTATACTGTATTACTCTCAAATAGTACAGTAATGATTCCAGACTTCACGCTGATGTGATATTGGAGTTACAAGTTTAGGCATGGTAGGTACTTGAGCTGATGAGGTTCCAGAGAGTGAGGTGCAAGTGATATAAAAGAGCAGTTAGAATCTGTGGCTGATATAATGATGGACTTGAAGGGAAAATGTATTAAATAATGCAAAATTTCGCCTCTGGCATAATAATAATAAATGTTGTCAAATTATTGTCAACATATCAGGTATCCACACCATAGGGGAGGGGCTACAATTATGTTTTTAAGCCTAGGTTTTAAATGTTGTTTGCATTGGTTGTTCTGAACTTTGAATTGGCTTATTCATTAATGGACTTGAAATATCTGCTATTGCTGATATGGAAATCTGTTCTTGAGGATTCTGGCATATGTTTTTTCATAAAATAGGGCTGCCAATATGGTATAATATGTTTTGGCACCAATCACTTGGTCATGTAGTTGTATGATAACCATTTTGATTGGTTTTAACAATTTGAAAATACTATTTTTTAAAGAAAAAGATTTAAATTATCTTAGAAAAGATGTGTGGCATAATTGATTGTTAATAATTGGTTTGATACATGTTAAATTTACCTGAAATATTTCAGATTTTGAGTGATTTTTTGGGGTTTAAAAATGGAAATTTTTTCTTGTTGCCTAGCAATACTAAGGTTTGCTGCTGCTAATGAAATATTTTTTCTTGCAAACTATCCATTACACACAAAAATTTTTTATAACTAGTGTTATCTAATTAGGTTAAGCTCAGTCTTTGCGATGACTTGGAAATTTATTTTAAAAAAAACTAATATGCAAATTCTTAGGATTTGAAACAGGAGCTCTCGGAATGAGCATGATGACAAGATTAAGATTAACTGCAGAACATCATCATCATTATTATTATTTATTAGTAGTTGTTTACCATTGTTTCCATTCTCTTAATAAAGTTTATTCTAATATTTCAATAATTAGAATCTCTTTACGTCCTATGTGCAGACAAAAGTTTCTTATTATTATATAGTGATTATTAATTCATCTGTCTTTTTATCCAAGTTCACATTTAGAATTAAACATTAAAATTTTTCAGCTATTAGAAGATATTTTAAGAAATATTAGGATGTTTTTTTTTAGATAGTAGGTTCTTCCTCAACCTGTCTAACTTCTAATTTTGGTCAGAAAAATGGAGTTAGAGTTTTCCATCTGAAGTATAAATTATAATTTAAGGTTTATGTATTAACCATAAAAAAATAAATATACAATCTTTATTGCTAAAGAGGAAGATTTTATATACTTATGATACTTATATTAGATTTACCTTTATATATAAAGTTCATTTAAATATTTTTATTAATGGTTGCTGTGACAACCATATTGAATTTTTTAAGAATTAATTGAAATTGCACTTTTTACAATAGCTTTTAATGCATGTTATATAGAGTTATAAGATTATATATTGTTTAAAATTCTAAGAAAATAATAAAGATGAATAAATAATATCATTAGTAATAGAAAAAATAAGAAAAAAAACAAAGAATTTAAAATAATCTTAAAATTATAACTTTTATAATTATCTTTCTCAAAATTTATTTTTGGTGGTTTAGTTTTAAATCTGAATTATTTATAGAGCTAGAATTATGTTAATCTGGCAACGTGATGGAGACAGTTAATATTTTATGACCTCCAGTACTTGATTATCTAACCATGGGCTGTAATTTACTGAAATATCATGTTTTATTTAATATTGAATACACACCATTGAAAAATAATAATTTGATAATAGTAAATGAGTTAGTATATATACATATTTGTAAATAAACATAGTTCAATAAGTATATATAATTTAATAAGTCTAATTTATGTTAATGTCACTTTTTATCTTGATCCAACAACTTTATTTAACCCTTCCACTTCTCTGCATTTTTGCATCATATCCTAGAGACAATTTGAGATATAGTTTTTACATTATGAATCAATAAATTGTATTTGATATCTTAGAAATATAAGTTTTCAAATGTAACATCCTAAAAAATCATATTTGAACATAGCCAATAGTGAAAAAAGTTATAATAAAATGAAATAATAAGAATAATAACTTTTGTTTTATTGGGCAATTACTACAATGATAATAAAAATAAAATAAAGTCTTGGTTAATTAAACTTCATTTCTAAAACCTAAATGAATTATTAATGCTCATCATAAAGCTATGAAATTCTGTTGTAAAGTTTAAAATTGTATTTATAATTATTAAAATGTCACAAACATTTTATTCTACAATGTTTGGCAGTAGTTAAATGATGATAGTTTCATTTTTATTATTTGCTACAAATTTCTTAACTTGTATTTTTAAAGATAAAATATATTTGAATAAAATCTAAATATAACCATGAACATATTTCTGTTATAATAATTACAAATATTTTAAAATGATGCAGTAGCCTCAATGAACTATATGTATACTAACCATCAGTAAATGTACAATTACCCCACCTACATATTAACTTTGATCACATATAAGCACACCATTTACTGATATACTTATATGCAGAGCATGATTTTATATATACTAAAATAATTTCAAGTCAACTGTAAGCATATTGTGAAATCACTATAACTAAT
Source organism: Epiperipatus broadwayi (assembly GCA_028023455.1). Lineage (NCBI taxonomy): Eukaryota > Metazoa > Onychophora > Udeonychophora > Euonychophora > Peripatidae > Epiperipatus > Epiperipatus broadwayi. The sequence goes on from JAQFVV010012548.1 coordinate 1,461,858, forward strand.
CAGAGGGAAAGGCTGAGCCTCATATTTAACAACCTTTTAACATTAAGTTAATCTTCAGTTAATAGATGCAATTTTTTAATAGCCTGAAATATATGTAATAATGTGGAAGTACTGAAAACTCCATACGAGTTATATATACAGTAACTGTCATTAAACATATAATGAGCCCACTTACACTTTAGCTTTGATCATATAAATGATATACTTATATATGATCAAAACTATAGTGTAGGTGGGCTCATTGTACATTTTAGATTTACTTACAGTTAGTGTACATATAGCTTATTGAGGGGTTCAGTGCTTTTGCATTATTTCATCAATTTTGGACTATTAAAAAGTTATATTTATATAAATATTTTGTAAAAAATAATGTTAAATATTTAAGTAGACTATTGAAAATATATAATTTGTTTGCTCATTGCAACACCAATAGAGAAGTTTAAAAGTAGTTTTGTAACTGTTCTCTCAAAGAATACCAATCAACACTATTGTCAGCTTTTAATTAAGTAATACATCTTTACTTTAGTTCCAGTTTTTACTATGAAATGTGAATGCATAAATGGGAAAATAACTGCAAGATGGCACAGAAGAGATTTTCCAGATAGTTGGAGTAATACATGAGTAAGGCTACTATTTAAAGGAAAGGGTAAGAATCATAGAAAGTTAAGCAGTTATAGACCAATAGCAATAACATCAGTGTTATATAAAGTTTTTGCATATATGGTGGTTGGAAGGTTTGCAAAATGTATGGAAGAAAATAATATAGTGGGAAAAATGCAAGGTTTTCAATTAGATAGGCATATCGTTTAAATGTAGTTACACAACTTATAGATATGAGTAGAAATACCAGTAGACAGTTATATATGGTTTTTATATGTGTAGAGAAGGCATATGATAGAGCAAATAGAAATAAATTAAATGTAAGTTTAGGTAAATTTGGGAATGGATGGAGCTTTAGTGGATATTATTAAGAGATTATACGAAAATAATTACTATACATATCAATTAGGGAATATAGAAACAAAGTTAAAAATGGGGTGGAACTAAGGTAAGGATGCCCTATGTCACCTATTTTGTTTTTGCTATATTTGAGAGAAATGGAGAGAACAATAGAAAGACTAAAAAGAGGGATAGAGATACCATTATTAGGTGGCAAGGGAGTATATACATTATCAGGCCTTTTATTTGAGGATGATGTCTTGTGCACAGAAAGAAGTGAAGATATTGAAGTTATGCTGAGGTCTTGTGCAAGGGTGGGTAAAGGGATGGGCATTAAATTTAGTGAAGAAAAATCAAAAAGTAATGATGATTAATACTGGGAAATGAGAAGATGAAGAATTTTTACTGGGAATATAAAGTTAAATGTGTGAAAAGATATGACTATGTGGGAATCATCTTAAGTAATCAGAAATTGCTTGGATGAATGGGAGAAAAAATTGATTAATGAAACAAAGAAAAGGACTCTTAAAGAAATTAACTGTTTTCGTATAATAAATATGATGTATCTAGAATTGTATAGTGGCAGTATCAGGGTTAACATATGCTAATGATGTGTTATGTGTTAATAAAGGGGTGTTAGATTACTATGTGTTGACAGCAAAGGAGGCAATTTGAGGAGAAATGGGATGATCAAATTTTTATATGAGAAATGCAAAAAGCAAAATGAAAATGTTCTGTAGATTGCAGTTTATGGATAATAAGAGAATAGCCAAAATGGTATTTAATTGGGTTATGTGTAAATGGTAACAAATGGATGAGAAAGTAGAGTATGTAGAAGATTTGGATAAATAATTTATGTCAGTATACTTATACAAAAGGTGGGATGATTTTGTTAGAATTGGTGAGTGTTATAGTAGCAAGGAATGGAATAGAATAGATGCATTAATAAAGAATAGGGAGTTGGAGAGATGGAGAACTAGTATGGAGAGTAAAAAGAGTTTAAGTAGTTTACTGATTAAGGCTCAATCTGGATCTTTAGCAACAAGGGAATTTAAACATAAATGGAAAAATGTGGGTGATTTGGTCTGCAAGTTGTGTAAGGAAGGCATAGAAAATATTAGGCACCTATTAATTGAATGTGAATGCCTCAAATCAGAAAGGGTACAAATAATGAAGTTGTGGAAGAATAAATATAAACAAAATGATTATATAGAAAATGGGTTGTTGGTTTTTATGCTTGGTTTGGGAAAAGATAAGGATTTAGATATAAAGGCCATGAAGTTGACAAAGATTATGTTGTGGAAATGAGATGGAGCAGGATAGAGAAGAATATGGGAAAAGCTTAGGGCATAGAATGGAAAAGGGAAGTAAAGTGGCTAACAAGTTTTTCATAGTGGGTGAGAGATTCCTGACTCTGTATAAGGAGAAGTCACAGTGCATTGCATTGCAAGAGAATGAAAAAAGATGAAAATGATAACAGCACCAACAACCTACTCCATATCACATAGTTAACAATCAGTTTCATTAATTCATAATTTTGATTTTTTAATCTAGAAAACACCATCTGAACAACTTTTTTTTACAAAAATGTATTATAATTATTCATTAAAAAGAATTAACTGTAATTGCTAAATTTTACAAAATTTGATGGAAATAATATGGGGCAAGAAGTACAAATAACTTAATAAGCTGATCCACATTTTAAATAAAAAAGGGAAGGGGAAAAATACTTAGTAAATGTTTATTTTTTATTTTTTTTTATTATTGTAATATAAAAAGATTTAATGAGACAGTTGTAATTGTTTAAAGATTTTAGATTGGTATAAAAATAAGCATATGTGGTGTTTAAAATGATTATATATTGTTATTAAAAAAATTAACATGCAAAACTTAATTATAAATATATATTTAAAACTATAAATATTAATATTTATTTAAATTTTCATCATCATATAGATTTGTAATTGGGGGGAAGGGGAGTAAGAGATGTTTATTAAATTATTATATGTTTATTTAAACTAGAAAAATTGTTAGTCTAGAAGAGCTAAAGAATCAAGGATGGCAGATTATTAACATTGTATCTACAATGCTATTTTTCTAACATTACTTTACTTATGATAATGTGATGCTATAAAACACTAGAAATAAAAATGCTTGCATGCAGTAAAAAAAATTTTTTTTTATCAGTATAGCCAGAAAATTAGAAAACAAATGACTATCATGTTTTTTTAAATTAAAATAATATCAAATGAATATTTATTAAACTAAATATTTAAAATATTTTTAATCCAAATATTTAATAAAAATAATGTTGATAAATAATAATTTATCATAGTAAATAAGTCATTCTAATACTAATATTGTACAAAGATAAGTAATACGTTTTTGCTTTTCATACAAAATTAAGCTTTTTGAAATTATTTACTGATTTAATTATATTCAGTAGTATTAAATTATTTGTAATTTGAAGATGTAAATATAGATTATGATCCATAATTGAGAATATATGTTTATATATGTACAAATGTATTTTCTTGACATATACATATATGCATGTATATAATTGTGATATACAAGTTTGTTTCCTGTAAAATAGTTCATTACGTTTTGTAATATATGAAACATAAATAATACCTCAATGGGTTATGTAATTACAAAATTATTACATCAAATAGAAAAATATTTTTTCATTAATTTTCCATTATCTTCGTATTGCATGTATATGTTTAGTGTTTTGTAAAATGGCAGACATGTTTGTGCACTCCAGAAAAAACTAGAATTTATTCGAGAGGTTGTTTTTAGATCGCGCTCTGATAGCTGAGGAATTTAATTAATGCATTGACATAATGGCGATCGACAATTCAAGAAATATTTGCTGATTGCAAATATTTCTGGATAAGAAACGTCTGTTTAACACCAGCAGAGATATCTCGCATTAGTGCTTGTGGTTAATGACCATTGCCCAGTGGAAATGTAGTCCATGGGTGTAGCTGAAAGAGCCCACAGAGATGGGGAGACTGCAGCGGAGATATTGAGAGCATTCGTTGCAGAGTATTAGTTGCAGACCATTCGTTGGAGAGCATCCGCTTGCAGACCATTCATTGGAGAGCATCCATGGCAGAGTATTAATCGCAGACCATTCATTTGGAGAGCATCCATTGCAGAGAATACAGAGTATATTCAGAGCATTCGTTGCAGACCATTCGTTGGAGAGCATACGCAGCAGAGCATTAGTTGCAAAAGAACATAGTGGGAATTGAACATAGTTATTTGCTGACTGCACAGTCATACTTGCGGATATAACATTTGCACAGTCAGACTGGCGGATAGAACATTGGCACGTCATAAGTGCAGATATAACAATATGTAAATGTGTTTTTGTATGTGATAAAGAGTTCTAGAAAAAATTGTATCCAGATATCACTATATTTTTAAAGCTGATTATTATAAACAGCAATGTGTTAATCTTCAGACAGTTGTAAAGATAATGAAGCATTATTGAAAAGGTGTTGTATTTGATATAATAATTTATTATTACTCAACCTATTAAGCTTCAGTATGCATTTGCATATGCAAGTATTTAATCATATAGGATTATGTAATATTGAACATTCAACAGATAGATTGAGTTTAATATTTCCATTCAGTTAACCAAGTTGTTGTTTTTTTTTTAAATTTTATGCAGTTGAGAATTGATCCAGGAAAATTACAGCTATCGAGCCCATTACTCTACCAAAGTAATATGTATTATCCCACAAATAATATTAAAAATAAAAATTGTAAAAAAAAAGATTCAGAGGAAGAAAAGAAAAAATGAATGCATAATATTAAAGAATAATTAGGAATTAATTTTAAGAATAGAAGTCATAACTTTAGAAATCATAAAATGTATTCTTTTCTCATTTCCAATTTCTTATTTGGTGAGAATATTTAAAGAGATATTTTCAATGAAAATTCATCAAAATTATTTATTTACATAGGCAAAAAATTGTAATTATTTTTTTAATATTAAATTAAAAAAATCTTAATATAATTATAAAAACACAATATTTGTTTAATTTGAATCGTAATAAAATTTGAACAAAATGCAAAGGCAATTTTTATAACATTATAATATAAAATTTTTATGGCCATCAAAAAAAAAAAAAGCAATCAAAAATGTGATTTTTTTTTTTGTAAAATTGTATATTAATCTTTGGTCGTTTAATAGATATTTAATATTCTTACTGTAATTACAAAAAATATTTCATTATTATTTATGCTTATTCTTTTGAATTTTGTATATATTTTTCCTCTTTCCAAGAAAACTGATTGAAAAATTTTATGAATTAAAACTATGTGTTTAAAATTCCATAAAGGTTATTTTAATCATTTGTTTTCAGATAAGGATTTGTTTTAAAACTAAATTTGTCTATTCATTTTGACAAGTATGAAATAATTATGGTGGTCTACAATTAGATATTGTTCAAAACCATGTAATGAATGTATCTCTTCGTAAAAAAAAATAAAAGCTTGATAAAAATAAATTATGAAACAATATGAATTTCACTGTATTATTAAGGCAAAAATTAAATAGGCTAGTAGTATCTGATTAATAAAAATTAGCACTCTTAATTTTAAAAGCAATTTTCCCCATAGTTTAAAAAATAGCATTACCATGATGAAGCAATAATACTTGATCACTGTTAATATTTTTGTGTATGTCCTTTCTTTAACATAAATTCTTAGACTCTAATGAGAATTATATTTTCACAAAATACTTTCATAGATCTGTTTTATTTTGAAAGCATTATCATCTTAATTAAAGATAATTTCATTTTCATTGGCGATGTGATTTCTAACATATCTTTCTAAGCAAGATGGAAGAAGCAGCAGCACTTGTTGAAAACATCCTCAAATCAGTTCAAACAAATATTGCATCTGTGACTCAAAATAATGTCATTAAAAACTTTCTGTCACTGTTCATATTTATCCTATTATTATTAATTTTTTTACTGAGTTTTAATCCATACTAGTCGTTTAGAGTCTCAAAGAAAGATTCAGGTTAAGTTGAACTCTATTATAGTTTTCTGGTTTTGTTTTTTTACTTCTCGGTATCATTATTGATTATTTTGAAGTTAATCTAGTAGCACAGCTACTAAAAATTTATGTATTTATATAAGAAAATAAAATCTATAAAATTTATTTGTACTATATTTTTATCACTTGATGTTAGATAAATAATGCTTATTAGATTTCTATTTAATGTTATCCCATCCATATCCTCAGATTAATTCTTGGCATATGATCATTGTCAGTGAAGACTTTTGGATCTAAGAGAGCATTAGATAGGGATATAATAAACACTAGTATCTAGTATCTATTGATTATTCAAATTTACAACAGGTAACAGAAATAGAATAATTTAGATAGAAAGGAAATAAAGATTTACTTGAGGAAAAAATAGGATATTTTAATTAGTTTATATTATTCAAAAATAAGGAAAAAACTATCATTTTTAAAATTGTTTTTGTCACTATAAAATGTTGCTTGTCAAATAATTTTACATGTACTTATTAATTCAATGCACGGGACCATAGTTTTGTTTGAATGTAATGATAAGTTATAATTACAAATCAAAGTTATAGATGTGATGTTTGTAAGGATATTTTTAGGAATGTTAATGTTTTGGAGTGATATGTTAAAATTCATAAAAATATTACATTTAGGAAATCTAAATTGGGAAAATATATAGATATAACTTTAAATATTTCATAAATAAATTTTATTGAAATTTTCTTAGTGATTCAATACTCTGTTAATTTTTGTCCAGTAACATCCACTTTATTCAATTGTTTTTTTTTTTAATTTTGTTATATAGCACATGATTTTTTATTTAATATTCTGTGATATAAACTCTTTTATAAAGACATTTAGTTTGATTACTGTTATGTTGTTGTTTATGAAATTAAGATTTAAAATGTTTTCACTTTATTATGTTATATCATTCTTTTCACTATTGATGTATAATATTTATTCAGAACAGTTTGTTTTATTATGTCTATTTTTATCCTAAAGAACTTTTGTCTCATGTTTCTGAGATTCTATTAATAATAATTAAAAGTGATATCCAACTGAAGATAGATAGAAACTTGGATGATCATTATGATTTTAGATATGAAATGAGAACTGAAGAAGCAACGGTGTCTTTAAAAACATTTTTTCAGAGAAAACTGTAAATGAATAAATAATCTTGTGTAGCTTTTTATTGATTAGGATAAGGCTTTTGTCAGGGTGAAATGAAAATTGTCATTTCAAATGATGAAAAATGTAAGTCGTGATTGGAATGATAGAAAGATGATTCTGAATTTATATGGGTGTTGAAGCACTGAGGTAGATATAAAGTGTTGTAAGAATAAAGCTAATATAAAAAGAGATTTGATATATTCATCTACTATCACTCTCTTTGTTCAACTTAGTTATTGAAAATATAATAATGATCATAAAAAGAAATTAAGATTAGTGTTAAGCATGTTCATGGCATTCACTATGTAGATAATGCAAATTTAATTGTAGATTCAGAAAAAGAATTGAATAAAATGTTTAAGATGTTGAATATGCTTTTGGAGAGTTTTCAAACTGATAAAATTTAAATTGTTTTGACAGATAAACAACAAATAAAAGGATGATTGTTTATCTGGATAAATAATATAAATTTGGAACAAGTTAAGGAATTTTGTTATATTAGATGTCTAGTTGAGATTAAAAGAGGAATAAGACTGGAAAAACAAATTTTGCATAATAAAAGGACCTTTTACTAATAATTGAACATAATAATATCAGAAATAGAATAAAATATATTAGAAACTTTGTTTTGATTTTATACTGACATATATATGTGAGATTTAAACTTTGGAAAAGCAGAGAAAAAATAAGATTAGAAGATATGGAAATTGTAGCTTTAGAGAAAATTGACTAGGATGTATTGGAAACATAAGATGATTAATAATCAAATATTGAGAGAAAACTGTTAAACATGATAAGATTGAGAAAAATCAAATTCCTGAGATATATTTGAAATAAAATGTTTTGGATAATAAAGTGTTTAATATTGAGGGAGACTAAGGACATCTGAAAAGTGTGATTATTGAAATTTTCATATGCAAATTTGAAAAAAATGGCTTACAACACAGTGATATGGATGCAATGATAAGGCATTTAGGAACTAATGATGACTTTTATTCTACAGTAATAATATTTTTTTACATCTATAATCTTTTTTTATTGATTTCTCTTTATATTATTAATTATAATTTTATATCCTTATATTTTTTGAATAAATGATTGAATAAACAGTTACATTTGGATTGATGAGAATTCAATCTTTTCAGAATATGCTCACTATAAAACAAAATTCTGAACATATTGTTTTGTGATTTTTATTGCAAAAGAAAAGAAACCTTAAGGTTTTTTTTTTTAAATTTTTCACTCTATTGAAAAATAAAATGTATTTAAGTTTAAAGCTATTTTACTTATTTAATATAACTAAAATAGTATTAAGTGTCTAATATAAACGTAATAGCATCTTTTCTACTAAGCCCGTTAATCAGCCTTCATAATTAAAAATTATATGTTTTTATTCCAAAATACATTTAAAAAATAGATATGTATATATTTTTCAGGCATGTTTAATATTTTTGTAATGCCTTTACATATCAAGTACAGTATATATATATATATTGTTAATTTTGAGAACATTAGTTTCTTATTCTGCTCTTTTAAGCCTATTAAAATTTCCTAACTTCTGCTGTGAGTTTTAATTTTCTATGTTAACTTCTTTTGAAGCATTTCTGCTTGAGAATAACTTTGATTCATGCTGAGAGTTTGTCTAAGATAACATGAATAGTCTTAAGTGCCACTGTCTGCTATTACATTAAATCCCTGATTTCACTTTAAATGGCCTGTTGTTTATTAAAAAGAAGGATAATTTTTGAATACTTTTTAATACAAATTAATGTCATTTATAGGATTTTTGTTTTTACTATTTTACATAAATGTATTTAAAAATTTTAAGTTTGATCGATATATTGTAATAGATATAGCATAGTGACTGATAATCATAACTAGTTTACTTTTTTTCAATACACATAATAGTAATCACACATAAACACACACTCTTATTTTGAGTACATGTGTGGTTGACATTAAGACTAAAGATGTGTTAATGTATTTCAAAAAGCAAAATTATAATCAGTGCATTTATTTTATTTTATTTTTGGTTTAAAGATGATAATTTATTAATTCTTGTTTTTTATTTTTGTTGTATTATTAAAAAGATAAAATCAAAAAAGATTACTCAACAATAAATGTTAAAATAATATTGCTTAGGAGTTTCTAAGAAGTTTGAGCATTGGAAATAACATTTCAAGTTATGATTCGTAGACTTTGAGTTCTAGAGTCCATTACGCCTACCACTTCACTAAACCATGAAAGGTAAAACAAATATTGTATTAATTAATATATGTATAAAGAAACATCATTCATCAACATGTTATTGCTCTTTTCGTGTAATGTGTATTAACATTGATGTTTCTATATAGTTATATAGCGTCATCTAGATTTATTTTTAAGAATAATACTTGCTTCCTTTTTCTCTTCTATTTTTTATCTTCCCTTTTCATATAATAATTATATACATTATACAAAAATGAAAAATAACATTATTATGCACTGATAACCCTACGATTAGACTAAAAGTAATAAAGTTTTTTTCTATAGTTGGCGTCATTATTCTTCATTAATATTGGTTTATACAATATATATATATTATAATCACACAATGTGATTATATATGTAAAAAGTATCCAAATTTATGCATACACATATGCATTATATAATTCTCCATTCATATTAAATGGAAAATTATTAATTAATTATATAGATGTTTTGTATATGTTCATACTTTTTTCTCATTATTATATTTGATATATTTAGTTTCATATGTAAGGATTTAATAATTTTTCTTCACAGTTTCTTTTGTCCCCATCTCATTAATAGTGAATCTATAAATGTTTATTTATGCTTCTTGTGTTTAATACATTATATGTTTGCTATTTAACATGAACATAAAATAGTTTATTAAAAAATATTAAACATTTGCATTATATTAAAAGTTTAAATTGAAAAATCTATGATAGAAACTACATTAAATATAATAAATGAAAAATTATGCTTGTGTTCAAATTTGTAATAATGTTCTATATGTATAGAGATAGATATTTTTTACATTTTATTTGTAAATAGTTTAGTATATTTCAGACAGACATAGATATATGTGATTATAAAGAATATATATATGAATTTATATTAATGATAAATAATGTAAACTATAGTTAACTTGTCAATATGCTTAGAAGTGTATAATTATATTGTTTATTTTATTGCTGCATAATATTTTTAATAGTTCTATGAGGAGAGAGGGAAGGGGAAAAAGTTATATTTAAAAAAATCTAGATATTGCTAAGTATTATGTTAACATTTTCAATAATATATATGTATTACACTGAGGAGGGCAATAAAACTTTGTCTAAAGTAGTTTTTTATATTAAATAATATAATATTTGTTGACATATAATCTTTTTTGATTTTATTTATATTCAAAAACAATGTAATGGATTATATTTACTATTATTTTTATAATAATGTTACATTATTATATTATTATAATTTTTCTAATGGCAGGTAGTATTTACTTTAAATAATCTTAGTCAATTTCTTGGGATGTCTTTCTGATTTTCAATCATAAAAATGACAGCTATGCATAATAATTACATTCAATTGACCAAACACATGTATGTATATCTGTATTTTTATATTGGACTATTTCCATCATCTAATATGTGTGTTGAATGTCTTTAGAAAAGTTTAATTTTTAGTTAAATATTTCAAATGCATTCAACTGTTAGTAATATCACAGCAAACAGGTTAGTATATGCACCAACTGTTAGTAATATCACAGCAAACAAATGTTAATAATATCACAGCAAACAGGTTAGTGTATGCACTAACTGTTAGTAATATCACAGCAAACAGATTAGTATACGCACGTTTCAAGAGGTATTTTTCTCCCCTCTTCTTCAGATGTTGCTGGCCTGACCAGTGACAGTACTAGCATGGGATTTGAACCTGGGTCCTTAGATTCTTGATTATTGAAATTTAAGGTAACGCTCTAACCAACTGAGCCATCCTGCCAAAGGCAACAGTATGTAGTAATTTCATATACTTATCTATGAGGTTCCTCCTGATTTCTCCACTTTTTCCTCAGAGCAAAGTTGATTAGTGATTTCTATACATTATGTATAGTCACACTAGGTTGGCTTATGGGATTTTTTGCCATTGTCATGTGAGCAGCTTCTTTAAATTTTCTTTGTACCTTTTCTTCTTTATCCAATATTTTTGTATTTTCCCAATTGAACGTATGTTCATTGGTCCATACATGGTCTGCTACCTTAGACACATCTGTTTTCTCTCTTCTAATCATCAGTTTATGTTCTTGCAAGCGCTTTTGAATGGGACAGCTGGTCTCACCAATATATGTTCTTCCACATTCACATGGTATTTCATAGATGCAGTTTTTTCTTTGCAGCATTTCAAGTTTAGGCTTTGTAGATGTTAGAATTCCTCGTAGTGTGGTATGGCTCTGAAAAGCTGTTCTGATGTTATACTGATTGCAGATTTTCCTTAATTTGTCTGCTATTTTTGGAATGTATGGATACATTACAGTACCAATAATTGTCTTTTCTCTTGATGGTTCTTTTTGTTGTCTGTTTAATGTTTTCTTAATAACAGCTGATGGATAACCATTTTTCTTAAGAGTTTGTTCTATATAGATCTTTTCTTTTTCCAAATCACCAGTTTCTGAACAAACTTCTTGTGCTCTGTTCCACAGTGATAGTATAACTCCATGTTTTGTGTTTCTGGTGTGATTAGATGTATAGGCTAGGTATTTTCGGTAAACTGTAGTTTTGATTTTGCCATGAGGGAGTCTTGTCACAAGAACATCTAAGAAAGCCAATTTTTGTTCTTGTTCTGGTTCTATTGTAAATTTAATTGAAGGGGATATGTTGTTGATGTGTGTCCAGAAAGTTTGTAGCAATGCTTCACCGTGTGGCCATACAACAAATTTATCATCCACATAGCAAAGCCAAACTTTAGGTTGATAAGGAGTAGTTTTTATGGCTGTGGTTCTGCAATCAGTATAACATCAGAACAGCTTTTCAGAGCCATACCACACTACGAGGAATTCTAACATCTACAAAGCCTAAACTTGAAATGCTGCAAAGAAAAAACTGCATCTATGAGATACCATGCGAATGTGGAAGAACATATATTGGTGAGACCACCCATCCCATTCAAAAGCGCTTGCAAGAACATAAACTGATGATTAGAAGAGAGAAAACAGATGTGTCTAAGGTAGCAGACCATGTATGGACCAATGAACATACGTTCAATTGGGAAAATACAAAAATATTGGATAAAGAAGAAAAGGTACAAAGAAGAAAATTTGAAGAAGCTGCTCACATGACAATGGCAAAAAATCCCATAAGCCAACCTAGTGTGACTATACATAATGTATGGAAATCACTAATCAACTTTGCTCTGAGGAAAAAGTGGAGAAATCAGGAGGAACCTCATAGATAAGTATATGAAATTACTACTTACTGTTGCCTTTGCCAGGATGGCTGTTGGTTAGAGCATTAACTTAAATTTCAATAATCAAGAATCTAAGGACCCAGGTTCGAATCCCATGCTAGTACTGTCACTGGTCAGGCCAGCAACACCTGAAGAAGAGGGGAGAAAAATACCTCTCGAAACGTTGTGCGTATACTAACCTGTTTGCTGTGATATTATTAACATTTGTTTGCTGTGATATTACTAACAGTTGGTGCATATACTAACCTGTTTGCTGTGATATTACTAACAGTTGAATGCATTTGGAATATTTAACTAAAAATTAAACTTTTCTAAAGACATTCAACACATATATTAGATGATGGAAATAGTCCAATATAAAAATACAGCTAGAACACCATCATCACAAACCTTCAGAAAAACACATGTATGTATATATTTTTAAAAGTTTTTTTGCTTTTTATAAGTGCAGCCCTCATCTCAAATAAATATTTTATCTACATCTGATGAGAATCAATCCATGATCATTTAATTTTTGAATTTATTCTCACCATTATGTTAAAATGCTTAGGATAGACAATACATCTTTTTATTTTTTCAACATTACCTTTGGATATTTTCAAAATGCACTAAGCATGTCTATACAAAGTAGTGGCTGTGGCAAGCACTGAAATTGCATCTGACACATATCTTTTAGATAAGTTTACCATCAATATTGATCAAGAATATAAGTCAATTGTATAATTTGTTTTTTAGTTATTTAAATTGTAGCATTGAATTGAAATTATAACTGCATCTTTGTCATTTACATTGATGTAAATTAGACTACACTATGATCAAAATCAGTTTTTTTATTTGCTCAGGGGCACTCTTTTTTTTTTCAGTTGGTACCAAGGCATATAATCTGAGTGCAAAAATTTAATATAATCATTCCTCTTTTTTAATTAGCTTTATATATATATATATAACTTTTGTTCTAAAATTATAAAGTCTTTTATTTTTTTAATCATTGCCTATTTAAACTTTTATTATAAAATATTTAAAATTATAATATCTGCAATATTCAACAAAATGATTACTCACAGAATTTTTATTGCCTATAAACTTTACTTATCATACTAAGAATTGAAATAAGAGTATATTTGTTTTTATGAAACAAGAGCAAGCTTCATTAAATATAATTGTTTTTTATTTTCAAATTTTATACATGAGACTTTTCTTCATATTGTTTTTATGGCACTAATTCAAACTTTTAAAAGTAGACTGTATTTTCAACTTGTCAAGGCTTTTAAACAAAAATATAGCTATATTTTGCAAACTATGTTTGTAGTAATATTTTTGATTCTTATTTTTATTTTGATATTATTTATGCTTTTATGGTTTTTTTTTTGTGTGTGACTTGAGTTGAAATTACCAATATTTCATAAGATTAAAGTACACCTTGTTTTGATACATATTTAAATTTTGGCTTAATTTTCAAAATGATCAAATGATAAAAAATATACTGTAATTATGAGTACTGAGAAATTTCTCAGCATTATGCTTTTTTTTTTCAATTTAAATAGCTTTTAGTTTTAGAATCTATTGCTGTTTTCAAAATTATTTATTATTAAAGAAATACATTTTAATTTGAAATTTTTTTCACCATAATTGAAGATATGAAGATCTAAATCAGTGGTCTTCAACCTTTTCACACCTGTGGACCGGTAAAAATAAGGATAAGGTTCCGCGGACCAGCAAAAATAACGATAAGATTTCGCAGACAGACCGGCAGAAGTCTATAGTTAAATTTTCTTAAAGATAAGCATAATTGTTATAACTGATCAAAACAACAATGTTAAATATATAAGATAAAGTTTTATATATATAGAGAGTTTATATAATGAAAAACTTTTTTTATAATTTTTTTAGAAAAGTAATAAAAAATTTAATTCTACCCCCCTCCCCCCATAAACATCTGTGATAACTAGAAAAACAAATTAATTTATGAACGATTGATTAGATTTTGATTGATTAGATTTTGTTTTCGTTCTGTTTTCTTTTAATTGGGTAAAAATGAGATGAGAAAATAAATAAAAATTGGCTATATTAATTAAAAGTTTAAACTCTTATTATTTATTATTAGAAACTTTTTACTGCCCGTCTAGCAAGCGGACCTGCAGAAAAGTTCCGCGGACCGGTGCCGGGCCGCGGACCAAGGCTTGAAGAACACTGATCTAAATTATAGTAATGTTGAAGAAATTTTAAAAAAAATTAAATGACTGTATTTTATTTGTCACATTTTGATAATTCAATCCTTTCTACTTTATGAAATTATTATCAATTAAAATCTTATTTATGTCAATTTCTATTAATCTATTTTTAATGGTATAATAAATCATATACTTATTACATAAAAATATGATGCCTTTCTCACCACTATGAACATCTTTTGTTTAATATACCAAAGCCTGCGATTTTTACCATTCAGTCAAGAATAATTGTATATCCATTTTATAAAAGGAGCTTTATTATGTTGTGATGAAGTATTAAAAATCAAGAATTTTATGATATAGTTCTAAAAATAATATGCTAGTTTAAATTTAATTTAAAAACAAGAAAGCAGTAGCAAATTATTATTAACAATGATCAAAAGATATAGTATTTTGTTACTTTAATATACATGCTGTATTGCTAATGCATATTGATTCAATAAATGCAGTTTATGCATTCATGCAGATATGATGACTCATATGATTTTGTAAAAATGAAACTTAACAAAAAAAAATAGTAAATTGAATAAAAATGCTATTTTTTTAAAAAAAAAATAATGTCTGAATAATAATAATGAACATTAAATGGAATTTAAAAGATTGTTCAATAAATTAAAATAGATATTGAATGCTAATTAAATAAAATATATATTGTATTATACTAAATACTCTATTTTTGTTGGGATTAGAAATATGGAAAGTGAATTGCATATTTTTGTTAATAATTATTTAAATCATTAGATATGATTTGATCCATTATATATTGAGCAATAGTACCATACACTTTTCAGATCACCTCCTTTTAATGTAACTGCAAAAGCTATAACATAAGCATTGATAAATGACTACTAATTGGAAGTGCACTCAGATTTTACCTTTTCTCATTTACTGATACTTTTAGTCATTCATTTATTCAAAGTCAATAGTTTGAAAATTTAAATACCTGAATATTTTGAAACCAAGCCTACATAGTATGCATAACTATGTTAGTTTCTCTCTGAGATAGTAATTACGTATTATACTGATCTCTTTTGAAATTTAACTGGTCACCTTTGATTCTAAAGATTGTAAAATCATACAATTATTTAATGACTTAATATTTAGTTTATATTAAATAGACATTAGTAATATTTGCTTACAAACTTCAAAAAAAATCTTTTTATGTAAATGAGAAAAGGCTGAGAATATCATTTTTTAAATAAGATTTAGAAATGCTAACAGTGATAGTCTATTATGATTTTGTTGCAATACATTACCAATTTCACTATTACCTAGGACAGGAATGGATAACCTTTTTATGTTGGAAACCATTGAGTTAACTGTAATTTAATAACATCAAAATTTAAGAAATTTTAATTAGATATACTTCAAAAGTTCCATTATTTTGTTTAACTTCAAAAAATGGAAAAAAATCTTTAAATTTGATGTAATTTGTCTAAGATACAAATTATTTTGGATTGCCCATGTTTTAATGGTTTATTTTCATAATTAATAATAATTTTGACTCAACCAAAATATACTTTGGTAAAAATTTTGTTAATTTTACAGTTAATTAAATCTTATTACTATTTTATTTATAGCTATCAGTCTGGAAGGATTTTATTGAATCTTCTTTTATTCATTGGTATTTTAAATATGTTTATTTTAAGATTAAAATAACACATTAATTAAAATAAAAGGATTTGTTCTGAAAAATTTGAATTTATTCAAAAGGTTGCATCTAATGACCTACAAGATATAAGTTTCCTATCCCTGATCTAGGAACTCTTCAATTTTTCTTTGGTAGAAACACTTGTACTTATGCATACATGTGATTACGGTTAATTATTTTATTGTCATATTAATACATTTATGCCAATATTAAACCTTTTTTTTTTTGGCAGTAGCAATAATTATACCATACAGTGGTGGTCAAACAGAATTTTAGATTTTTAATTGTTAAGTCTTAATGCAAACAAGTTAAAGAAAAAAAAAACTAATGGTAAAATAAATTATATTAAATTTAATAATGAAGTGAGGAACAAAATAGATAACTATAAGTAAAATTGGTTACAAATTGAAGCATATGAAAAATAAATAAGAATTGACAAATATTAAAAGAGAAATTTGGAATAGGTTTATCAATATGATATAAAGCTATCATTTGCATCAAAGATTGTGTATATTGTATATAGAATGTGATTATTTAACACTTTATTAAAATAATAATAAAAAATCACATTTTCCTTAAAATTTTCAAATTTATTACTTCTGAATTCAATAACACCTTCCGGAATAAAATTCAGAAATTTTTATACATAATTACATTTCTAAATAGTTCAATTTTTATGGTATATTTATTAAATATAAAATTTATCTTTTCAACAGTATAGTAGTTAATTAGCACTAAAATAATATTTTTACATCCTTGAAAAAAAAAAATGCTCAAAACACTGGGAGACAAAAATGGATAAATTAAATTTTAATATATAATATATTGATTTCAGAAGTAATGAATATGATTTTTTTTTTGTTTTTGAATTAAGAATAGTGAATCAAGTTATATATATATAAATGTTAGTAGAAGTGGTTTTTTTAAAGATCTAAGTTGTTTTAAAAACATTTTATCTAAAGAAATTAAGCATGCAGAAAGTCTCAAATTTTTTTGAAAATACAATGGAAAATATCGACTGATTTATTATTTAAAAATGGACTGCAAGGAAGTATGTAATATTCTTAAATTTTTTAAACCAAAATTTGTGCTTGTATGTCATATGAATTATAGAATTATCATCTTGGAAAATGGGATCATTGTTTGAAAACAATATTCACATTATGGGGTGAGTTTGTACTCACACAGTGTTTAAATAGTCAATAACTGTTGTGTATCTATATATAGAAATAATTGGGGAAAGATTATACCCTGATATAGCTGCTTTAATGAAATCAGTTCAATATCACGCTCTACTGTTGAAAGTTTGACGTCTTGTTGATGGTCTTCTTCTGGTAATCATGAGATATAAATACATTCATTGGTTGGAGAAAGTATAAAGTGTTAATGTTTTTGATTGTAAAACAGATTTTGGTCATTTAGTGTCCAGTTGTTATGCTTTTGACATCTTTGTTTTGCATTATTGTAGTCATATAAAAAACATTGTCTTTGAAATGACAGATTGGGATAAATGTCCTGCTTGTGAAACTCATGGTATATTGTTTTGTAAATTATAGAATGTTGATGTGTGTTGATTTTTTAAAGTAAAACTCGTTTTACTATTTTTTTTGGTTACAAATCATCAAAGTATTTTTCATTCTCTCTTAAATTATATTCTCTTATATTTATGTTCAGTAGTTATAATCATCAATGTTCTGGCTAATCACAATCAACAAGTTGATATTTTTAAACTCTGAAAGTGCTAACATTTCTTGTCATGCATATATGAATCTGCTATCAGCTTCTCATAAAGTGCACTTTAACACTTCTTCAAAGTTTTGTCTACAAAAAAAAATAATGTTCTGCACTAGATGTTGTTAAAAATATAATGCTAAAAATTTTATAATAACCTTGAGCATGGTTTTCTTGGAGAGATGGACTGTCTGTATTTAAGAATCATCTCATTTTAGATATACTTAAAACATATTTCAGCATACATTCTTGAAATGTGTGAATAAAGACATCTGAAAAAGGTAAATAACTTCCAAGATGCATTTTATATTGAAACAAGCATTCATCAATTGATGCATGTCACAATCTCATATATTTGTCTTCATTACTTATTTAGTATCTAACAATATCAAATTATTACAATTTGTTTTACAAATGTAAAGCTTCTGGCACTAATAATGTTGATGTCTCTATTTTATATATTACCTTAATGATAATTACTAATCATTTGTTAAGATGGAAATCAAAATATTACTCCTAGCCTAGATATAAATTTTAAATTCAGTTAAAGATTCTTATTTTTAAAAAAAAATTAAATACAAGCACATGGTATCATTAATCCAACTTCATAATTCATTTTTCCATATGTATTTTCTTTTTTTGATATTCAGTGTATTTAAAATATTCATTTTACCACATATTCTTGAAACATATTAAATAAAGACATCTTTTTCAGATGTTTTTACTCATATTTTTCAAAAATGTATAGGGAATAGAAATTTTAAGTTTATCTAAAAAGGTGAGGGATGAAGTTGGATTAATGATACCATGTGGTTATATTTAATGCAAAACAGAATGTAATAAATTTAGCTGACTTTAAAGTTTTTATCTGATCTAGGAATGCCTAGCCTAATAAGTAGTGAATCATAATTATTAATGTACTTATATAAAATGGATAGGTCAAAATTTTTAGTGGAGTTTGTTTGATACTTGCTGGAATACAGTGGGGATCTACAATTAAACAAAATGTTGAAGTATTTTATAAATGATTTCTGCAGAAAAGGTTGAATGAAAACATTTCATTATATCAAATAAGCAGGAAAAAGGATGGATCAATTTTTGATGCTTGTGGGTATATTTATGATTCCCAAATCAATTTGTATAGTCATAATTTTTAGTTTTCTCTTTTTCTGATGTTAGAAAAGCTATATTTATGAGTAACTGCATATTAATGAATAAATGGAATATATATATATATATGCAGTATAGATATGTGTCTGTGACTCCATTTTTTTTCTAACAAGTGACATCTAGATGTAACTTGTTAGAAAAAAATGGAGTAAAAACTATTAAAAATTAAAAATAAGTTTTTTATGGTTTAAAAGAAATTATCACCAATTTTGGGAAACATATAGAAACACTGTTGTTATGATCAGATTCCATTGGATTAGTTTTTGTTACAAATCTTTAAAAATACTTTGATCTTAATATAATAATCAATCTAAATAAAATTGAAACAAACAGCTAATTATATTTACAATTATTTAATTATCAACCTGGTTTTCATTTTTTATTAAGATCTTTTCAAGATATAAAGTTTTATACATCACATGACTTATTAACTATATTTATTCCACCTATTATTAGACATTATTTACGTTCAACAATATAATTAGCATTATACATATAAATGTATAAACAAATGAAAATAAAAAAATAAAAGTACATATTACTAGCACCAAAATAACAATTTAAAACTATATACATACATAAATTTTAATATACCCATATAAATAAATAAATATTCAACTCCCCTTTTATAAACCCTCATTCACAATTCAACCCTGACTTTAACTATATTCACACATCTATCCAAATTTTTCTGAATGTATAAAGTTTCATAACATATCCTTTTTCGATAATTTTTCACGTTTTATAATTCTGATATTCTCACATTCCCTTTTATGACCAGTATCTAAATAATGTATATATGGACCTGACCTTCCTATTAATCACTCTATCATGCTCTTTTCTTTTATCACTTACCATTCATCCTGTCTTTACTATATATACTTTATTATAACTCCCACATTTAATTTCATAAACCATTTCTCCCTTACTATTCATAACATCTATCTTATTTGTATTACATAACCATCTACTCAAAGACCTACTATTTTCCCAAGCTATTCTTATGTCATCTGGTAACTTCTCTCTTACTTACTTTTTATAGACATCCCTTGAATATAGAATAGACATCCAATTATAATGTTTATATTTATTCTTATCATGCTTATTTCCACTATTTATATTTTGATTTCTGAAAATTGTTTTAATTACCTTTCTTTTATATCCTATTTTAACATAATCATTCTCTACTTCTAATTTTTGCTCATATGCTTCTTTCTTATCTAATGTAAATTTATCATTCTTTGACTTAAAACCCCTACTTTTGACACCATGGCTGATATGATTTGATACTTTGAGCTGCAGACATAAAAAAATTCTCTGCAAAAATGAATAATTTTATTGATTTTTAAAATAATAGCAAGAGTGTGTGTAATATTTTCATTTAGTTTAATTTCAATCTTTATACAACAAAATAAAAAAATTGGTAATCAACTTAGAAATTCCTTTTTCTTGCTTGTGTGAAGAAGAAACAATATGATATCTTCATAACACTACTAAACTAAAGTAAATGTGAAGAAGCACAACATATCCTATAATATAGAAAACTCTTATTTTGCTCTCTTCACATCTGATAAATTAATAAGTCAAGAAGCATTTGGAGATGGGTTAGAAGCTGGTTTTCAACTTTATTTACAATTGGTTGAATTTTTAATAAAAAGCAATGAATAAAAATACCATAAGAGACACACACTGTTGCTATTATTTAAAAATCATATTAGTTATCACCGAAACATTAGCCTCGAAAGTTATTTGCTTCTGCAGATAATTTTTTTATATACATCTGTGTAACAATTTTTTTAAAGACTTGGAGCTACCATATTCATTTGGATCTGATTGTGAGAAATTCGTCGTCATCAAATACTTTTATAAAATTTGTTTATAAATGTGCTGACATTTAACATGCTAATATTTTTAAATATTATGAAAATATACTGTCGAGGTATAATTTTTTTTTTCCAGTATATATATATGTGCTTAAAATTTCAGGATGATTGTAAACTATTCATAATGATAATATGATA
Organism: Epiperipatus broadwayi; assembly: GCA_028023455.1. Classification (NCBI taxonomy): domain Eukaryota; kingdom Metazoa; phylum Onychophora; class Udeonychophora; order Euonychophora; family Peripatidae; genus Epiperipatus; species Epiperipatus broadwayi. The sequence continues at coordinate 1,483,292 of JAQFVV010012548.1, forward strand.
AACATGGAGAGATTATAATAATGTTTATACATCCAAGTAAATGAATGCAGGGACAAATTGTGTAATCATTAAAATTACAAGGTTAAATATTGTCTCCTAATTTTTAAATGTGTGAGTTATTAAACTTCTGTGTTATTGGAAAACATTATATAATTCTCAATAAGTTAGTAAGAAGCATTAAACTTTTACTAATTAAATTATAATTAAATTATTTGCTATGTTAATACTGATATATTATTAAAATTCAATGATATTGAAGTTCTTAAATAATAGAATTTGTTTCCAGTTTTTCTATACTGTGAATAGCTAGTAAATCATTAAATTTGATTTTAATGAAAACCATAGTATCAACTTCATTTTTAATTAATTTGTAACAAAGTTTCTCAACTGTATTTAATGATTTAATGAATTCAGAATTAGAAATCATAATTTAAAAAAAACATCAATTATATAAATTGTTGAATCTTTTATTTTAAAAATGTGCTTGTATAACAAATTGAAGGCAGATTGATCATTTAATAGAAAAGAGATTTTTTGCAATCATAGCATTAAGAAAGTTATACAATAATAGTTATCTATGAAATTTATCTTAAGATCTTATTTAGAATTTAAGTGAATTTTATAAATGTATACATCTGTTTCTATGTATAATATATCTTAAAATGAGATTTTTTTGGGTAACAAATTTAAGAGATATTTTCCAGGTTTAACTGTGTATAATTAACAGTAATATTGCACTGATTTTTTAATTGGATAGCACTTATCATTGCCTGCTAAGAAATATATTTAAAAACATTGTAGAAGTAGAAGTGCTATAAACAAGATATGGAACAAGATTAATCAGTAACAGCTAGGTTTTTATAAGATAATAGCTACAACCAGTGTTTGTTACCATCCATTTAATTTATGACATAATTAAGGTTCCAAATGAGCATTTAAAATAAATAAAACAATAAAAATAATTTTAAGCATTGCTTACAAAAACATTATAATATTTGTATAAAAAAGTAGAAAAATATAATGGTAGATTGCAAAAATGAAGAAATAAAATTACCTTCTTTTAGAGTACAACTGGTATAAGATATGGCCAATGCAAAACAAGAGGCATAAATATTTATACCATGCATACTAATTATTTTTTTAAAAAAATTTGGATACACATACAAAGCAACTGAGACAGACAGCTGTTCAATTTATAAAATTCTATGAAATCAATGCATATCAAACATTTGTGCAGTTTGATACTGCTTCACATGATCACATTTCCTATACTAGCACATTAATTGTTGATAAACAGAGCAAAACTCTCCATACAGTATTGCCACCTGTGCTAAACAGAGTAATCAATGGATACCAGAAGGCTTGTGCATAAAATCCCTATCCAATGCCTACTCATCCAATATCCCCAGACTAGTTTCTGGCTTGTGGCCTTCGTCAGTGAGGAGCTTTATGCACAAGCCTTCTGGCATCCATTGATTAATCTGTTTAGCACAGGTGGCAATACTGTATGGAGAGTTTTGCTCTGTTTATGATACTGCTTGTAGCTGTTGTGACTTAAATGTCTATCCAATCCAAAAAAAAAATGTTTTTAAATGTAAAGAGATAGATAATAGTAAGTGATTTGATCTGAAAATAACTTTGTTTTTATTAATGGAGTTTTAATAAATTTTCAAAATGGGAGGTAATTTCAATATATCATTTGAATTTCTTAATAATTTCAATGATCTCTGACTTTTCTATGATGGTGAGCTTCATATCTAGATAGACTATTGGTTATATAAAAATATACTGTGACAAGTATTTATAACATGGAGGGAAGTGTTGATGATGAGCACAATTAATATGCTTTACTGCATTATCATATTCCTCTCTCCTAGAACTGGTGTGATGATTATTCATATCACCATATGGTATAGTCTATAAAGCCAAAATGCCAATAGACCACTAATTACACATAGATGAACTCAAAAAAGATATCACTTTTATACACATACACACACACAATGACTAATTAAAAAAATTAAGATGATATTTACAAGATATGAATTAAAAGTTGAGGGAACTAACTATTAGTAATATAGATTTAATCTATGTAGTGCATAACTTAATCACATCATTCAATATTGGTAGATGTGTCTTTAAGTGCAAATGGGTTCTTACTTTTATTTTAACTACAAAATGTTTTCCTATCCTTGTGAAATAGTGCTTCTTCATCATTTCTGTAAACATTTCATTAAGGAAAATCTGTTTCATATTCTATTTCTGATGAAATATTTATTGTATTAAATAATATTTTGTTAATTTCTGTTCATTTATAAATATATCTAATATTTTGATTAAATCCTCCAACAACTCAGTTAACTTGTCAATGGTGAATTTTTCTTTTCTATAGGCATTTAATTATATTATTTATACAATTTGTGGATTGATTTTGATCTGGTTCTTTTAGCAATTGTTTGTGCTTTGACAGCATTATTAAAACATCTGCTTTACAAACCCTGATTTTTATCATTAAAATAATGAGAAAATATAGTGCATTGAAAGCAGTTGTTACATAAAATATGTTAATGCAAATGGTAGATTTTACTGCATCACTCATACATGCTATTTTTCTATGTCATGTTGTCTGATGTAAAAGTGGCCAGATATAAGAAACTTTCAAATTAAAGGGTTCTGGTTTATTGGTTTTTTTATGTGTATATGTTAATAGTCAATTCAATTTTTTTTAATCTCTTGAACATTTACTATTATGAACCAGTTGATTTATATATGAGAGGATTTGTTTTTTTTTTTGCATAAATTTAAAAACTTACTATTTTTGTTCTTTTAACTTTATATTGACAAAGCAGTTGTGTGACAATCTGCTATTTGTTGTATTTTACTATGCAGTGCAATTTAGATATCCTATGAATTAATGTAAAATATCTATTATAGTTTATATTCATATCTTAAATCAATTTATAATGTTTTGTGTAGGTATTGTATGAATTCATTTTTTTTCTTTGTGCTTAGCCCAAATATTGGTTGTTAGCCATGTATCAGATCTTTCATTAGTTTAAGATATTTTAATAAATGCATGGATAATTGTTCTATATATTGGCTTATATGACAAAGTTTAGTATTATAATTTGGAAGTGTGTAGGAATGTACTTCAAGATTCAAAGTAATATTCCATTGCTGGGCACTCAACTAGAGTAAATATATAAAATATTAAAATCTTTTGCCAAATTTTTTTTGGGGAGGGGTACTATATTTGCAGGGAGTGAAGTGTGAACCATATATATATTGTAATGGTACAGAATGATATGGAGTGAATGTAGGATGATAGAAAACATCATCAATTCTATTTAATAATCAAATTCAAATTAAATATATATAAAAGTAATGAGAGATCAGGAAAAAGCTTTCAGACACTAACTAATTTCACCAGCATGATCAAAAAAAAAAATTAAATCAAGAGAAACCCTTGTGATTGGATTTGCAAGTAGACTACTATAGACCAGGCCAGCTTGGGCAGATTATATAAACAATAATTTGAATGCACAAATTTAAGTGCTAATCCATAAGAATATAACAATTAAAAAATAATGCTGTGATACAGAAACATGCTGATCATCATCAATACTCTGGCCATTTAGTACCATTAATGTAGTAGCTAACTATAAATTTAATTTCTACTAATAAAAACTAAATAAAATGTAGTGTATGGTTTTTAAAGAATATCCTTTATACCAACCAGGATCTACAGGAACAACTGGATGTCCATAACACTAATTATAAACCCCAATCTATATAAGTGACCATTATGCATAAATCCACGTTAGTGAACAAGGGCTCTGTAACTGTTACTGTTATATAGTATGTGTATACCTGTATCAGTTACAACACTAGAAAGTTCAAATACTGTAGTAGTACAATTTTTGCTCATTTTATTTATATGATGCAACCCCTAAATGATGGTATGAAAGGAAGTTTCTTATTATTGATAAATGATCTGAAATTACCATTTTTTATTTTATCTTTATGAAAAGTTTATAACCAACTTTATGAATTTTTAATGAGAATTAACTAGAATCAAAAATCAGAACTTCATTTCTTTAGGCTTCTAGATTTATCATATGCAGATCATTTTGCTATTATATTTAATTCAAAGGTTAATATGCAACGTGCTTTTAATGTTTTGAGTGCAGCATTTGTTTTAAAAAAAAACCTCATATGCTTTATCATTAGTGATGGAAAATTTTTTTTCACAACATTTAATTTAAATGATTATCCACTTGACAATGAATTTAAATATCATGTTAGCTTTTGGGGGGAAAGTCTTGGATGATGAGATGCAGCCCTGACTCTAATGTTCTATTATTGCATTCTTAAAAACTAAGAGATGATTGTATCTTAATAATGGTGTAATTATTTCACTTTAATTATGTATGAACTAGTATTTTTCAAAATATATTGTACAGAAGTGAAGTATGGATTTCTTATCAACATAATGTAAAGGCACTGGAAAAGTTTCATTTAAGGAAGCCCTGTAAAATTGGGAAATCTAATTATTACATTCTGTTGAATATGTTGACATTGAAGTTAGTATTGTAAAGTCATATTTTTATTGAATTGACTATATGAAGTGAGTAAATAGTAAAGATTTTCTAAAAATAGAATCTGTGGTGAATTTGAGTATGGTTTCCATGGGATAAGCACATTTTGTTATGATGATTATCTTAGTCATTCTAAAGAGGTGCATGGGAAGATAAGTCTGAGAATATACTGAAGAACTACAATTACACATGCTGAAATCTTTCAGAAAGAAAATTTGCTGCATAAAAAATTAGGATTATAAGATAGTAAGCAGACTAAAAGAGCTTTATATTTATTGATGCATCCTTTTTACAAATTGGTCTACAAAATTCATATTTAACTTTTTCTTCGTTGTTTTTTTTTTCTTCAGGAGTTAGTCACATTTGTTTATGAATGACTTTTTTTATAATGATACGTACATATATGTATGCACGTTATAGATGTGCATTTTTACAGCTGAATGTTTTATTGAAATATATTTTTGATGCAACAATTAAACATTGATGTTGGAAAATTATTTTTAGGAGCATTGTTTGTAGTTTTTAATAATAATTATTTGTTAAAATTTTATGTAGATATATTTTTGTAATTCTTTTTAATTTATAATTTTCAGTTGCTATGACAACAACACCTACCCCCAGCAATGATTCTGAACTTCAGCTGTATCGAGTACTTCAGAGAGCTAATCTCCTATCTTACTATAATACCTTTATAGCACAAGGTAAGCAGTCTAAAGGTACGCTTTTTTTTAGAATAGTAGTGGTAAACCATAAAAGAATTCTAAAATCTGCATTTAAAAGTAAATTACTTTTTTTTATTTTTGCAAATTCACTTCTGACAAAAACTTACAGCAAGTAATATAGAACATTAGTTTTTTTGTAAGGTAAACATGAATTATATTATGTTTATATCATATTTAAAATATTTATTTATTTTTATTTACAGTCCCTATACTATTTTTTTTTAAATCATTTTCAAATCTTTTATAAAAGCATTATGTCACAAATATAAACATTTTATAAAACATCAAAAGTTCTCATGCATAAACTGATAATTTTTCATATGATTGTATGCAGTATATACAAATACATTTTACAGAAGATATTAAAGTTACAGTCTTCCAGTAACACAATAATGTTAACATAATTGCATGATACATGTTAGAGGCTTACACTGAAACTATTATAAGTGGTATTTAATTTATAATTCAGATGTCATTTTAGAAAATTAGAATATCATTTGTATTAAGAACCATTTGTATTAATTATTCAATTCTTGAATATGATTAAACCTTATATTATTAAATATATAAAATATAACTAGTGAATGCCATATTGTGGTCTTAAAGATTTGAAACAAATGATTTTTTTTACTAAAAAATAAATTTATAAATAATCTTAAAAAAATAAATATTTATAGGTTTTTGATCAAGAGATAAGAAATATGTAGAATATTTATGTGTATTTTTAGATATAAACAGTTATATAATTAACACATTACAGATCTATATCTTTTTATTAAAAAAAGGTATTTGTGTGTCATCAATTAGTTCATTATTTAATTAGATATAATACTTATAATAAATAATACAAAAACTCTGTCAGATAACGAAAATTATTTTTCACGTATAAAGTGTGATAAACAGAGTAGCTAAAATTTAAAAAACATTAATCACAAAAAACTATTTGTCAAGCACTTTTGGTATCATGTACCAAAATCATAGTAACTTATTGGAACTGAATGGTTAATATTCCAGTGCATGCTTGATAGATTCTAGTTTTATGCTGATTGATAATGTTTTTAAACTTTGCAATAAACCAAGCCTATTTCAACTTCCTCTTTCTATTGTTTGATTCACTGCACACAGTACTGATATTTTGAGGATAAAACTCATGTCCACAACTACTTTCATGATTACTTTTCACAAGTTAATTCTGTTTTTTAAAATCATGAAAGTAATTGTGGATATGAGTTTTATCCTCAAAATATCATTACTGTGTGCAATGACTCAAATGATATAAAGAGGAAATTGAAAGAGGCTTGGTTTATTGCATAGTCTAAAAACGTTATCAATCAGCATAACACTAGTGTTCCACGGAGCATGCATTGGAATATTAACCATTCAGTTCCAATATGTTATCATGATTCTGGTACACGGTACCGAAAGCACTTGGTAAATAGTTTTTTGTGATTAATGTTTTTTTGAATTTTAGCTACTCTGTTTATCATACTTTATACATGAAAAATAATATAATACTTATATTTTTTTTTTTATAAAGAGCTCACAAATAAGCTCTTAACAAGCTTTGCAGAATATCTTCAATCCCAGACCGGTTTCTGCTGCTGGCTTCATCAGTGAGGTGCCAGGATATTCAAGCATTAGATTAAAAATACTAGGACAAGCCCAGCACTTTATCTAATGGATAACTATTAAGTAGAAAATCTGAAATTTTCAGACATCCATATGCCTTCTAATCCAGCTATCTAACTTAAATGTCATATGGGACTGAACTAAGTTCAGATACACTATATATTAATAGCTTTAGCAATATAAAATTGCCAAAGCCTTAATAGGAAAAAATAAAATTACAAATAAATAAAGTTAGATAGCTGGATTGGAAGACATATGGATGTCTGAAAATTTCAGATTTTTTATTTAATAGTTATCCATTAGATGAAGTGCTGGGATTGTCCTGGTATTTTTAATCTAATGCTTGAGTACCTCATTGACAAACCAGTAGCAGAAACTGGTTTGGGGTTGAGGATATTCTGCAAAACTTGTTAAGAGCTTATTTGCATTTATAAAACATTTGTAACCCAAGCTTGTTTAAATTAGGTCATGTGACATCAGACTTGATTTATTTGTTATTTTACTTATAAATTTATGTCAAATAGTAATATTTTATAAAAATATTTGAGTTTTCTGAGAAAAAAAATATTGTAGTAGTTTTGATATCATTGTTAAATTGCATTAAAAAGATTTACTGATAAAGTTATTTTAACTGATGTTTTGAAATTATGCCTTTTTAAATCAATCGACTCAGCAAACAAGAAAGTTTCTACTTGAGTAAATGATATATTTTATGACTTTTTGCCTAAACTAAATTTTACATAAGTCAGACTTTTTTCTTCCGGTCCATGTTGATCATTATTTATTATCATTGTCATTATTTTCAACCATTATCATTACATTTTAGGATGAAGATCTCTCCAACTTTAATCCAATTTTTATGATTACTAGGCTTTTCTCCATTTCACACTAGCAAACTTCCTTGTTTTATTAATCCATCCCACATAATCTCTTTCTAGGTCTTTCACTATTTATTGGGATCCCATTTATGATTTCAACTGTTCAGCTATTATCTTCTCATTTAGAAATGAGTTCAAATCAGCTCCACTTCATTCTCTTAATTATTTCAATATTGTCAGTAATATTTATTTGTTCTCTCACCCATGTATTTCATTTTTGATCTCTTCTTGTTACTCCTAATATTCACACATTGTGAGACACACAAGAACCAAGGAATGTGTTGATTTAGATATCACTTTTTTTAATTAAGAAGCATTTTATATTTGATTAGAATTGTTGAAGTAAATCCATATTTTAAATAAGTCAAGTTTGTAAGGAGAGATCTGCTTATTTAGAGTGATTATCTTTTTCGATTTGACCCAGAGAATTCATATTTTAACATTTATTTTAGGGAATTTAGATTTTACAAAAATTTATTTAAAGTGTTATATTTTTATAATTAAGATTTTGTTTTATTTACATCACATCATAGATCTTCCCCCCCCCCCTGCTTAAGTTTATCTGACATTCATTAAAAAAATTTTTCTCATACAAACAGGTTTGGGTAATATTCTGAAAAATATATTTATATAGAAATAGAATAGCAATGACACAAACATAAAGTGATATTTTTTATGAATCAAAAATTAATTTTTCACTTTGTTTTGTTTTTAATTTTATGAAATTATAATAAAATAGAAAATAAAAATAAGTGTGATAAATTGTATATATAATATTTAATCATACAGAGTATAAATTGATGAATAGTAAAGAAAGTGATGTACAGTAAAATTACATATAGTAAAACAATGTATATGATTGAATGACAGATGACTAAATGGTGTCTTTTTTCTTGATTTAATTAACAAACGTTTATAACTAAATTAATTATCATTATTCTTTCTCTCATTCTCCATTTTCTGTTATCCTTCTACTTTGAGTCACTTATTTAGCATATAGTTGATATGACCCTGTTCTGCCATCAATCATCTCTGTGTCAATGACGGCATTGGGATGTATTGTGTGAAATTGCATTTCTGTTTCTAATCATATGCACAGCAATTCTAACTACTTTTTTTGTTTGTTTGTTTTAAACTGGGATGAGAGGAAAGATTTTTTTTTTCTGTAGATTTAGAATACACAATTATTTACAATTGATTGATAATAGTGATGTCATCAGCGGTGATATTTAACTTATCCTGATTATATTGAAAACTCTTATTACTTATACAGTTTTTTGTATTAAACTCAGTGTTTTCTTGTCTTATTGTATTCTGAATAGTTGAAAATTTGTGTTTTTTTAATTTTTTTTCATGAAGAATCTTTTCTTATTTGAATATATTAAAGGTGATAATTTTGTTGAGTGAATAAAATTAAGTTGCAAATTAAACTAATTTCATTTTTTACATAGTCAATGAAAATAATATATTCTTTTCTGTTTCAGCAAAACTTGGAAAAAAAAAAAATTACAATTTGTTATGAAAAATTAAACTGCTATTAATCTAGGTCAAAAATGATTTAAAAAAAAATTAAATCACTAATGAAGATTACATTGTTATTGAAAGAAAACAGAAGCTTAAAAGAAATAGTCACCACAGTGTTGCCGATGTTATCACAAAAATAAATTAATTATTGAGAAATGGCATACTAGGAATGTAATTTTATTAAATATGTATTTAAAAAGTGATATAGTATATTCAGGCAAATACCATTAAATGCTTCTAATCTGTAATCTTTACATAAAAATAAAGTCCATTGTAATATCAAATTGAAAATATTCGTTGATGTATCATAATTAAAAATAATTTTTTATCACCCTACTTTATAATAATCTATTAAAAACTTGAGTAGTCACTGGTTGCCAGATAATATAGTGCTATAATATTTCTATTTCCAGACCATTTTTTAGCTTTTGCCTTTATCATTGAGGATTAAGATTTGAATCTGGAATAAATGCATTTATACATTATTGCAGCCACCTTTTACTATTCTACATTATTCAAGCTAATATCTTGAAATCCCCCCTCCCAAAAAAAAAAAAAATTCTAAGGTTTTTAACCCAAGCCAAATTTATTTGCATAATTACATAGATTTGATTCTATAGATTTTAAAAATACCAATTTTATATCTATCATAGCTCCTTTTACTTTTTGACTAGAGAGAATAATACCCAACAACAATATAAACATGATTTTCTCAAATACTAACTCATATATTTTCAAGAACAGTTCTTTTAATCATACTTTAGAGCTATCTGCTATAAGATTGAGGAATTATTGGACACCAGGTGATATAGTGCTGTAATATTCTCATTATCAGACTGGTATCTGTCTTTTGCCTTCATTATTGTGAATTAAGATTCAAAAATGAATTTAATGCATTTAAGCATAATAACAATTATCTTTTGATATTTTCCAACTAATAGTCTGAAATTTAAAAAAAAAAAACAACTTAAGGTTTTTAATCCAGGATAAGTTGCTTGCATAGTTATGAAGATTTGATACCAAACCAGTTTCTTTCCATATTGTTGTTAGTATATTTGGAAAATCACTTAGCTTAAAATATCAAAAATTATGTTAACCTGATGAAATTTATTGAAAAATTTTGGGTTCAGAGAATTATAGTGAAACTTGTTATCAAATCAAAGTAAGCATTGTTAGTAATCTTGAATTTTCTGATAACTTTTTTATTTATTTCCAGAACAACCATTTTCATCTTTAATCACTTCTAGTGGTATAAGATATTTACAATTATGATATCTGAAGACATAGCTGCTCTAGTTTGTTGTTACTGAAATAGAATTATATCATTTTTGATTGGTGTTAATTTATTTCATTCTGTTTACTTATTTAACTCTTGTATTTACATATTCTAATGATTCTTGAGGAATCTGATTTGTAAATTATCATAGTAACATTTTCGGACTAAGTTGTTCCATGGATAAATTTACATAACATAATGTTCATATCTCTTGGTGTCATTCCCATGATCTGGAATTCATATTACGTTTAAGCAAAGATTGAAAAATTCTTTAGGTTCCAAGTAAACTTAAAAAGTTTTTGTTTTTAGGTAGTCAATTCAGTCAGACCAATTAATTTTCTAATTATTGATTACTATTTGGATATTTGGATAGAAGGTACATTAATTTTAAAGAAAGATACTAAAATTATTATCACCCAACAGTACACAAGTTTAGTTCACTCAAAGAGGGATAGTTGGAGAGAATTTTGACCTTCAATGAATATTTAAAGATGATTCTACCTTATATACCAATAGTGAGTCATCCATAAGAAATACTAATTATTGAAATAGCATTAAAAATTGTATCAAAAATTGATTTTTAATGACTAAATCTTTGAATAATCTACAATTTGTTAATTAATCAACATATTATTCAAAATTTTACAAAAATTATGCAATAAAATACAGAAATGCCCTCTGTTTAACTAATAATGAAAATAAGATTATTATTTTTTAGATGTTGTGTGTTTGTCAATTTTGAAAAATAAACAATGAAAACACAAGGACATATTACTTAAATCTTTAATTTTAATGTTCTTTTATTATGATGACCCATTATTCAAAAACTATATTTGAAAATATGAAAGGTATTACAAATTTACTAAATGTACAATTCTTACTATGAGCATATTTCTCTTAAACTAAAAAATTAGTAGTGAAATTCTTGTATTTTATTGTTTATTTTTCAGAAATTTATAATTAGCTACTATCTAAAACAATCTTAGTTTCATTGCTAGCTAAATAGGGATTTCTTTAGTACAAAGTTTATAATATAGTTTATTCATAAGTTTAATAACTGATCATTGTATAATTATAATTTGATTATATTATATACAAAAAATAAATGTTTTTTCAAAATTATTAATTACAAGTGGTCTGAAGTAGTTATTATAATTTTGAAACAAAAAAAAACAAAACAAAGAAATTTACTTTTGAAACAAGTTTTAAAATGAAAACAAAATATTCTAGAATTCTGTTTCAAAATTTAAATTTGCAGCCTTTTTTTTGTATAAAAAATATAGATCATGGGACTCTTTATATGTAATTATGATTATTTATTGTCCTCTATAATATAGTGCAGTGGTAGGGTGGTGGATTCTGGAGCTCAAAATCCACTTCTGGTTCTTGAATTTCTTTTGAATTTCTGAATAATAAAGCCATTTGGTCATTTAATTTTATTATTTATTTTCAATATTTAAAGTAATTATTCATTATGTTTGGAAATTGGTTGAAGATATTAGTTAAAATAAAAATTGTCAAGATTTTAAGTCATTTGATATATTTATAAATCATTAACTGATACTTTTTTTTTTAAAAAAAAAATTGGTGTAAAATGTTAATTACATGTTTGTAGCAATAGCGTTTGATGCAGATTGAATGTAATAGTTCAGAACAGGGGTCAGCAACCTGAACCTATGTTACAATGTTATTCCACATGCCGACATGATTTTACCAATCTTATTATATTATATTATCAAAATTGGTTCAGTTATAATGGATTTCCAAGTTATATATAATATTATAGTATATAATATATACTATATAATATATACTTTTGAAGTCCATTATAACTGGATCTTATATTATTGGTCACTCAATATTTTAAAATACTTAAAACCATGTGACAAGTACCTTTTTTTAAATTTGTAATTTTTAACATGCTTATTAAAAATTATATTACAAATTATAAATTACAACTTTTTGCCTATACAAAATAAGAAAAAAATATCATGAATTCTAATATGATTAGCCATTTTTTATCATTAAAATAAATTAATGTGAACCTTGCTCTTGGACCTCTTTGCTCAATGTCAGGTATGTAATTGGTCACTTTTAGCTTCACACATGCTTCTGAATGTTCAGGTGTTGGGCAAATTTTTTGTGAATTCAAAATATTTTTCATAAGTGAGAAAATTTGTTCACATAAGTAAGTTGAACCAAATGCCAAAAGCATAGCACAGGCAGTTTTTTCAAAGAATTAAATCTTTCAGGTAATGATATTGAACAATTGAGAATGACAGCTAACTTTTCTAGACAGTTCTCTTCAAGAGTTTTTTGCAATTCTACAAATTTAGTTTTCCACAATTCTGATGACATTAATTTGATTAATTCCATTTTAAAACTATCAATATCCATCCACTCAAAAAGAGATAAATCAAATGGAGTCATCTTTAAATCAATTAAATCAGGTTTGATGAGGAAAGAAAATATGAGTATGTGTATTTGGAAGTCTTCACATCATTTGGAAAATTCTTCTCTGAGAGCTTCAATGTGTTTTTCATCTTTGTTAACATTAAATTGATTGCATGGGCCTTTACATTTTGGAAAGTATTCGTAGATGTTAGTGGTAATATCACGTCAAAATATATCTAATTTTGATTCATATTCTTTCCAATATTCAAAAAGTTCTAGTACTGTTTGACCCTTCCCTTGCAAATGCAAGTTTAACTCATTCAGATGTTGAGTTATATCAGTCAGAAACATCAATTTGCATAACCAGTCTTCATTATTTATTTCCATATAATATTGTTCTTTCTCATCAAGAAACATCTTGATTTATTTCAGACATGACACAAATCTGTTCAAGACATTACCTTGACTAATCCAACGAACATTGCTGTATAGTGGGAGGTCTGTATATGCACTGTTCATTTCTCGCAAAAGAGATTTAAATTGCCTATGTGTCAATGAAGAATGAGAAACTATGAAATTAATTATTTCAATGGCAGTGTCCATTACAGAATTCAAGCATTGTGATGAGATGGTGTATAATGCAGTGGAAACTCAATATTTAATGTTTTATATGATTTTCAAGAAGTTTAACAAATCCCTTTACCTTTCTGACAATTGACCATTGCATGGCTGGCATTAGTAGTAACACTAAATATTTTATTTTATGGTAATTTTCTGATTTTCAAAATAATTGAAAAATGCAATGGAAATATCACGTCCCTTTGTTGTACCAATAAGAGGAATCAAGCAACACAATTCTTAAAATATGATTGGTGTCACAATATCATGCAACTATTGCTAAGTGTGCCACATCATTTACATTAGTGCTTGTTGTAAACTGTTTTTCTGTTTTGTTATATCTTCAGACATGTCAGTTATTCTTCTTTGAATTGATCTTGCAGAAGCTGGTATTTCTCAAATTTGAAACAGTATCATTTGTTTATTTGGTAGATCACTGAATAAGATTTCAGCACTTTTCAAAAACGTTTCTTTGATGATTGTCCATCTGTGAAAGGTTTGCCTTTCAAAGCCACACAGTGAGCAACTGTATAACTACATTCAGTGGTTTTATTTTGGGTTTCAATAATTTGACTAAATTAAGTAGTTTGTTTCTTAAAGGCAGAAACAGCTCTTTTTATAGCTTCACTTTTCTCATCTGAGTTTTTAAACATGAACACCTGTTTAGTTTGACAATCTCTTTGTACATTTGAGTTATGACTCACAATACTTTCACAGTATAATGTACACACAACATGATCTTTTTGCTATATTCATTTGTCCAAGAGTCTTGAAAAGAGCAAATATCACCTTTTTGTCTCTTTTGTGGGACATTTTGGGAATCTCTCAGTCAGTATGCCACGAGAATCTCTTTTTTGAAAGAAGCGTCACCAATGAATGTCGATTATTTACCATTTAACTACGAAAATAGCTTTCTAGAATTGATGACATAATAAGCTTTTTATTTGGATTACGATCTCATTTTTTAATATTATCAGAAGTAAAATGTGAATATGTAGAATTTATTTCACTTGCAAATAAAAATATCTTTTAAATGAAGTCAAGTGTATTATTTTCTGATAAATAATGATTTAATCATAAATTCAATGGTGAATGTAAAAACAAAACAAAAAAAGACGTTGTAATTAAAATATCTTTTTACTATTTTAATTTATTCCGAGTGCCATTGATAATCGTTGACATGCCAAGCATGGCATGGGTGCCATAGGTTGCCGACCCCTGGTTTAGAATATATGCAAACATTGCCATTTGCTGTGTTGAGTAATTTTAGTTGTATAGTAGTTTGCTGCTAAGAAGTAAGGAATAAGAAAGCAAAAAATATCACAATCATTTTGTTAAACTAGAAGAGTTAGAAATAAAATTTATCTTTGCAAAAAATACATAGAACATGATGATGTTCCTGTGTAAACTAGACTAAAGATAAATGGAAACATTTCAACTTTTTAAATAAAATATGTTGAGAAAATGTAACATGGATATTTACATGTTAATAACCATCTTAATATTATATATTGTACTTATGTTAATTATTCTTTGTCCAAAGGCAAGGATAGTGATGAGAAATAGAATATTATGACTTAAGTGTTTATACTTAAATCATCATGACTTGTAATTTCCATTGCCTATCACAGCTTTAACAATTTATTCCAGCATCTAAATTACATTATAAACTTTAATGAGTCCATTACATTCTTAAGATGCTTATTTCTAGTTTTTTTTTTTTTTGGGGGGGGGGGGATTGCATAAGAAATGAATGTATATTGCTAGAATCTTCTTAATAGGTGAATAATGTTAGAACTGTTGAGTATATTCTCACAGTGTTTAACATATATAGTATACTGTGTGATATGAATTGTAAATTCAAGAGCTAAAGATTCTAGAATGGTTCCTAGTAGAGGATTTTTTTAAAAAAATGCTTTCAACCTGTTATGTTGATGCTCAAATTTCAGTTGGTGTCATGATGTTTCCAAAAATTGATCATATTATTATTATGTGCCATGTTACAACATACACACACAGTTGTTTAGATATATAATTGATAAATGGAAATTTTAAGTTATTTTTTTCTACTGATTAATCTCTTGTTAGCAAAATGATTTTTTGTCTATTTGTGTGTGTGTGTTTGTGCTCATCTTATGAGTATGATGCTCAAATATCACTTGATGTTCAAGACAGGTGATCATTCAATTTGATATTTCACTCTCTCTATTTACAAGCAATTGACATTGTTATAATATTGCATTTATTAACCATAATAGAGCCAGGCTTCAGTAGATTATTTAAAAATTATAACAATTTATTTCCGATTTAATAAAGCCTTATGCAATAATAAGAAAGACATTTTTTACTTTGATTTAATGTGATTTATTAACTCATTTGTTGATAAAAATAAATGAAATGTATTATATAAAAATGACAGTTTTAATGTTTATGTAAATTGTACATACTAATATTCTGAATAAATGTAAATGTGTTTCAAGAATAATTTCTGAGAAATGAATAAAACATGGTTTTTAAATAAAGTAAAAAAAAAATTTAAGAAAAAAATTTGTTTGAAAATTTATATGAGTGTTTATGTGAATGATGTTTTAGAGTAAAAGAGCTTTTTATTTTACAATTAACTGAGAGATTACTCGTGATTAACTGATAAGAAATTTATATATAATGTTTATGGAAAAGTAAACTATATTTAGAAACCATTGTTTATTTACAGGATTATTAAAATTTTAACAGCATTCTTTTTCACCATCTCTATACCGTTTACTGTAAGCTTTAATAAATAATAATAGAAAACAGATTACAGTGCTTAATAAATCCTTATCTTGTGCTGACCTATCTAATATCCTCCTATTAGGGTCAAGCTTTTGAATTTCATTACTGAGGAGCTTTGGATCTGTATCTTTCTTCCAGCCACTATCATTTATCTCTCTGGTGTACTATGGAGTCATGGGACCAACTCCAAACATATAAATATTTTTGATCTAAGCCAATTAGTCCATACAGATCTGAAAACAGTTGTGTTTTGTATCCTTAATTGTTTAATAACTACAGGCACCTTACTTTGTGGCCAGGATTTGGTATAACTCAATAAAATACCTTGACTCTATCACATTATTTCAGCTTTCTTATATATTGTTTTAACAGCATTTACGTCTTTCACTTTGGGATGGTATAAAAGAGAGATAAATGGTAAGCAGGAAGAAAGATACCTTAGATCCTAAGGATCCAAATGTACTGTTCCTAAATCTAAAGCTTCTCACGGATGAAAGTTATAAAAAATATCAGATAGGACAGAACAGGAAAGAGATTTATTAAGCACTATCATTTGGCATCTATTATATTATTTACTAAAGCTTATATTAACTAGCATAGATTATTAAAGTTACTAGAATATATATAATATCCAACTTAGTAAATTGTAAAACTATTAAAGTGACTCCAAGATTAGTATCAAGATAAGCTGTTCAGAGACTGATTTGGATAATTTGTTTGAGTTGATGAATTATTGTAA
The DNA here is from genome assembly GCA_028023455.1 of Epiperipatus broadwayi. Classification (NCBI taxonomy): domain Eukaryota; kingdom Metazoa; phylum Onychophora; class Udeonychophora; order Euonychophora; family Peripatidae; genus Epiperipatus; species Epiperipatus broadwayi. Next base: position 1,500,442 of record JAQFVV010012548.1, read on the forward strand.
TCTTTCTCATAAGATATTGTTTACTTAAATACTATGAGGCTTTTAAAATTTTTTGATTTACCATATGGTTATATTTTCTTCATTTAAAGAAGAAGAGAGTTGCACTTTTAGGCAAAGCTTGTAATCATTTTGTTATATTAACATATCTCTAATTATTTACAAACAGTTCCTCATGTTTTGCTTAATTATGACTTTTGTTTCTTTAGATTATTGTTTTTTTAAACTTACAGTTATGAAAAACAATGGTGTATACAAATTCTAGCATTGATTAAAGGATTTTTAACAATTTACTATCATAATAAAATATTGTGTGAGGTTAATTGGATCTACGTATTAATTGGTTTTTAGCTGATGAAAATATAAATCAAGAAATTATTTGTAATATACATGAGATGATAATTTGTATTGTACATATCACTCAAGTAATAGTAACATTAGTACATCAGTTGTTTATGAGATCAAGTGATGCAAGCATCAATGATAAGAAAATAATTGGGAACAACTCAAATCAGTTTGTTACAGAACAATGGTTCTCTATTTTTGAATATATAGAAAATATAGTTATTTAGAGGGAAAAAGATTTAATGAAATAGTTTTTTAAAATTAATTTAGTTTATTTTTTTTAAAAAAATTCAGCTCTTAACTTTTATTCAAGATAAAATAATGTAAGATAATGATTATTGCTGTTATTATTAGAGATGTGATAAATTACTATAAGATAAAGATCGTTGAGTTGTCCCTAAAACTCATTGATAATGATTAAAGTCATCTTTAATACTGTTTAGGGAAGTTTTCAAGTAGTTTTATAAAGTTGATTAAATAGAGTTATGGCTTTGACCTGTCTTAGAATGTTTTGCCTTGGGCTGTTTTTGTGATAATGAACTATTAATTGCATAAAACTTTTTTGTTTTAATTTTATTTTGTTCAGACATGAATTATGAATTTTAGTATAGCTTTCTAATATTGTTTTAAAATATATTTTTTTTAGGAATTAAATTTTTAATTTGAACAATTAGTCTGTGTGTGTTTGTTTATAGTTGTTGGTTTGTACATTATTCATATTGCTTTAATAATATAAACTAAATAATCTCTACATTTACTTTATAGGAAATATAGAAAATTATCTATTAAAGACTTTTACTATTTGTTTTTTAAATATATGTTATTTGTTTAATTTTTCAATGACATTATGTTTTAACTAATTACTATTGAAATTTTGATCAGATATAGACAGGTTTTTACCTCTGGAGATTTTTTTTTTCATTTGCAAATATTTGTAATGGAATAAATTATTACAATAAGAAAAGCTAAATAAAACTTTAAATTATAAACTAATTAGTGTTACATATCCTTAGATAATATTGTGAGTATAAAAAGGTTATTAAATAATCCAACCTGGGAAAACTTATATCTAATAGGATGGATCCTCATATTCAAGATATTAGTTCATGCCCCACGAATCTACAAAATTCTACAGAAATTTTATACACACACGCTCATATATATATAACAGTATAGATTTTTCAATACAAATGTACATGCACAGTATAAACTTACCAATGATATAGTTTAATTTAAAGGATACATTAAAACATCAACAAAAATAATTTACAAAAAAGTAGAATACTTTAAAGTACATGTATCTAAGATATAAATGAAATATTTTACAAATATACGTTTTTAACTTATATGTATACGTTTTTAACTTATATGTATACATATTCACCATCATTATTAGTTATTTGTCAACATATATGGCCATTCTAATCCAAGGAGAAGAAACACAAATAGAAAGGCAATAGAAAAAATAATATACTAGAGATAAATTTTGTGATAACTACATAAGCCAATTTGTGGAAACCATTATGTATATATATAAACTATGTTGTCCATTATTCTGTTTATTTGATATTTTGCCTGTTAATTTTTTTTGCAGAAAATTTTTTCTTTCTGAAAGATTTTAACATCTTGTCTAATTGTAGTATTTCATTATACCTTCAGATATATCTTCCCAGTAAAATCAATTAGATTTTCACTTTTTTAGGATTGTCTTTAAAATGATGTCTTTATTACACATGAAGTCATCAACAAAAATAAAACTTTCTAACTTTTTTCATTCTTAAAACAGGCAAAAACTCGCTATACATATTGTACCGCTCAGATGATGTATGTTGGTTTAACCTAGTTCGAATACTAGGCGAAAGTATCTTGAGGCCATTCATACAAGAGATATAGAAATCAAGAATACTATGACCTCTGCTCTATTCACCTATTCTCGAGTCTAACTACGAAACAACAACAAATCTGATATACGCATAAATTTATTTTCTCACCCGGCCCAAAGCTTAGCATCAGGGAGAGACATGGAGACGAGAACACTTACGGGACTAAGTTAAATGTGTATAAAAAAATGTAATATGAAATAAGTGTTTGTGCATGCCTGGATCATTGGAAAAGTAAAATAAGGGTTAAGCTAATAGAAATTGAAATAAAATTAGAAAACTTAAGCCTTTTAGATTAAATAACATATTTTAATAAAACGTAACTTTAAATATTTGAAAGGTTTTAATTATCTCCGCTATTCCCTGATTGATTAATAATAAATAATTTTACAAAAAGGCGGAGGGCAATTATATAACATTTTGCGGTCTAAATCTATATCTTCCCAACTTTAATAAAATTATTAACTCGAATCCCCTCGATAAGGCATAATTAAAATAAATCTTTCACCAAGCATTTTCGAGTTGCTTTGTACTTAAAAAAATTTTAAAATATTTAAGACATTTATACTAAGATATAAGTATGGGGCTAAAGGTGGACAAAAGAGGCATTATCGAGGAGATCAAGTTGGCAAACAAAGGAATCCTATTAGTATTTAGAAGACTGATATTATTTTAAATTGGAAAGTTTTAAATGGAAAAAAAATAATTTAAACCGTAAATAAAAACAATAAAATGGTTAATACATTTTAAAATGAGGAATAGCGAATGTAAAATATTTCAGTATAAGCAAATGATTAAACAAAAATTAAATATACATCTAATATTAATATAATAGAAAACAGTTACATTATATACATTGTTAAATGAAACAGTTAAGAAAGGTATTTATCAAAGGGTAAAGTAATAAATAGTTCATGAGGAGATATACGGTTACCGTCCTAGTTTCCTTGGTCCAGTTCCCTTGATATTTGTAGCTTGATACATCCGTGGAGAGATATTTGTCCGGACAAAGGAATTTGAAGTAGGCAGCATTTTAAGACTAAAGGCATACACACGGCTGACAGTTCGCGTTTATAGATGGTTAGATGCATTAGGCATTTTGATGGACGTAGGACCCCGACGGCAGGCAAAGCTGTGTGCCTAGCACAATCATCATGGTTGCGTCCATCAAATTTGTATAACCTTTAACAGATCGCATGTTCGAACATATAACAGGAAATTTTCCGCAAAATTCGGATCACTTTATAGCACTGACTGCCGAATCTTCAAGCACAAAAATCAGAATAACGGTGTGGACAAAATCTGAATAAATTCAGGAGCCAAATCTGAATGAGTTGATCAACAAAAATCTGCCTAATTCAGCAACAATATTTAACTGATTTTAGAAGCAAAATTTTACGAAGAATCCAAGCACAGGATCTAGTAGCAAAACAGTACCGAATCAAAGTAGAATAAAAAAAAAGAGCTAGTGGTCTATGTGTGTGTGTGTCTTGGCTTAACCAGTCTTTTGTTCTCCTCTCCTTTTTATACCCTTTCAGGAGCTACCCTTCTATTGTTTTGCGTATGATTTTAGATCTTGATAAGCCCTCTATGCTCCTTTGTTTCAAAGCAACTTTTAGCTAAAAATAAACTTTAAATTTTTGTTATCAAATTCTGCATTTCGAATTTGATTTAATTTAAAAAGGCCATCTTTAATTGCCTTGAAAGGAATATTAATTGAAACATGCCATTCCTTTAGAAATGTTGGTAGGCTTATCTCAAAATAAAATTATACACCATATTTTAACAAAATTTAAAAAGAAAAATATATTATTATTTCTTTTAACAAAATAACATTTTATTTCAACAGAATTTTGCATTAACTCATATATATACGCTTGACGTTTATATATGTTTGATTAATAAGTTTTAAAGTAAATTTTAATAGCAATTTAATCTTAACGGAATTTATTTTAAAAGAAATATTTTAATGCAAATACAAATTTAAATACCGTTAAGTAAACAAAATGAAGGTATTAATTTTAGCTTTAATGCAAAACCCTGCTGATACTGGACTATAAACTTAATTCAGGTCTACAATATTAGTTAAGTTTATAGAAGGCTGTGAAGCATGGATCGGACTGCTGGATACATTGCTTCAATATTGCCACTCAGTGCAAGCCAGAGTAATCAATGGATGCCAGAAAGCATGTGCATAAAACTCCATCTAATGCCTACTTATCATCAACTGGCCTTTTTCAGTAAGGAGGCCAGAATAATCAATGTATGCTAGAAGGATTGTGCATAAAATTCCCATCTAGTGCCTATTCATCATCAACTGGCCTTCATCAGTAAGGAGCATTGGGTCTGAGAGCACTAGTCTGGTGATATTGGATGAGTAGGCACTAGATGGGGATTTTATGCACAAGTCTTCTGGCATCCATTGATTACTCGGGTTTGCACTGAGTGACAATACATGTAGAGAGTTTTTGCCTGTTTTAATAACAGTTATAAGCAAACATAAAAAGTGATGATCATGGGATTTAAATTGATAAATTTTATAACAATGTGTCATTTTTTGTGACATATAATGATTGCAGCACCAGAAACTGCAATTAAAATTAAGGAAATTTAAATTTTATTTTTTCTAATTTAATATCTATATATTTTAATCAAAAAGTGTGCAAAACATTTAGAATTACTCTGTCTATTCCCTTTTCTATATATTCTTGCAATTTATAAAATAACCATAAAATCGGCAAAATAATGTAAAAATTAGCGGTTTGATAGCAAGTTAAAGCCAATGATCAATGCATCTGGAGAAAAGCCTACACCACCTGAAAGCCCCCCAAATGCTTCTGAATCCACTATCACCCCCCTAGAAGTCTTCACTGCATATTGGGGGGTGGACCACCCACTTTGTGAATCATTGGTATAGACCAAGCAACATTTAAATAAACACTTATTCATAACAATCAAATAAATATTTAGTACAATTAAACAAATAAAATAAATAAGTGTACAATAATTATCAGTAATCCAGTATCACCCATTGTCCTTCATTTATGGTTCATTTCTTTTAAGAATGTCTAGATACTTAATTTACGATTGAAGTTATATTTACCTAGATTTTTCATTATGGTGAGATGATATCATCTTTCTGTAGTTGTCACATTTCCTTTAGTTCTGATTTTCCAAATAGCTAGTCTTTTGACCTCCTGTAATGGCTTCATGGGTTTCTTTCCATGCTTCTGATGGACAGTGGAAGAGTATGTGGCAACATTTATATTATGATCAAGGCATTGATTACCGGAGAGAGAAGTTGATGGAGCTGATGAGCTGGGACATGAAGTCCAGATGAACACTCCAAAAGTTCTTTAGCAATGCATGTTGCAGCTTAGATTTTCTGCAGTAAGTAATAACTGGCTCTCTGAGGATCTCGTTGACTGTACTGTCAGTAATAACTCAATAATGAATGAATCAATGAACTAATGAACTGTGCAGCAACAACAACAACTGGATAACAATGAATAAGGCACCACTTTTTTCCTTAACTCTCCCATTGTCTATTTTTTTATCATCCTTTTACTTTGGTTTTCAATTACATTTTACTTATCTAATTTTTTTTTAGATTTATCTATTTTATCAGCCAGGAATCTTTCAAAATTTAAGTGCATTCCTGCCAATGAGATAGTTTACAGATTTTCTTTCATTAATTAATTCTATTGAAAATTTTATTTTAAAATCTTTTATATTTATTTATTTTTTTAACATTTACTTTTTTTTTTTTCAATTATAAAAAGAAGAGAAAAAGTTTTAAATCTTTCTCGACATGATTCTCTTTTTCCACCGTTACTCTTAATAAAAGCAACCTATCCTCAAAAGAATGATGCAATCTTTCCTATTTCTTAATTTCATTTTTAAAAATCTACTCTTCAACTATATTTGTTTTCTCTTTTTCTTCATAATTTATTGTTTTAATTATTAACATATGTAATGCAGATATATATATATATATGTTTTTACAACATATACATTGCAATTGTCCCCCCCCCCTAAAATGTGATCAATTTGACCTATTTTAGCTCTGATATTAGATTTTATTTTATTTTTTTTACTTATTTTTCAAATCAGTTTCGATATTGCTTGAAAATTATTTTCCACTCATGGTCTGAGAACAATATTGTATATATATATATTGTTATTACCTGTGGGTCTGATTATTTTGATCCACTTATGTTTTGTCAGGTGGTTCCCTTTTCTTTTTAATTAATTTTAATGACTGAGCATTATAAGTTCCTTTTTCTTCATGGTCCTTTGTCATGACAAAAGCATTATTGTCATATTAGCATACTATTATATATGGACCTTTGTAAATTGGCTGGAATGTTTTATATACATGTTTTTTTAGTTAGCTCACAGGGCTAACTCTTATCATAATGCTATTGATTAGCATAAATTTATTATTTATTTCCCTTTGTTTCCTCTGTCTTTGTTTTCCCATCTTCCTGAGCTTATGCCATTCTTGACTAGCATCCCTGTCCATATCCACAGGAAACACATCCACTGGCAGTTTAGTTTAAAAGGATATGATATATTCTTCCCAAAATGAAGCCAGACAGGTTCAAACTCCATGGATTCATTTTTAGACCAATTTATCATGTTGACAATCTGAAATTTTCTTAACCCACCTGTGATTATTGTTTATATGTATCTAAGAACCACCCTAACTCTTGCCTGATTCACTGACACGTATTAGACTGTGGATTATGAATAGATATGAGTATGGGTCTTATTTTATGCTTATCAACCCATTTCTTTCATTTTTCTGAAATGAATGGAGTTCAATAGAAGATAAATTTTTTCTGGGACTCCAATGGGTTCAAAATATCATTATTCTAACACAAATAGTTTGTTTGGCATTTTCCTATACCACAAGGTATGCAGACACAAGTTTCAGAAAAAATATCATAAATCACCATTAGATATCTCATTTTTTAAATTGGGGCAATAGCCTATAATAATCTATGGTAAATGGGTATATGGGGCCTATATATGATGTATTAAGTGGTTTCATTTTCAAACATAACACACTTGTTTACAATGGTTAGCATACTGGCATACATCCCTGGCCAGTAAAATCAGTGGTTTAACCAACCCTCAATTTTACTTGCTCCATAATGTCCATAAGGTGACCCCCTTTTTGTGCTGTGATAACTCCCCTTTAATGCAATAACTCTTTCTATTTATTCACAAAGAGTTATTTCTGCTTCCCTTCATGGGTTGTTTATGCAGATATTTTATTACTTGCCTGCATTCAGAGCCTGCCCTTAGTATTTAAATCTCCAGAAGTCATCTTCTACTGTCTTGCATCTGTTCACCTTCAATAAGGCAATGCATAGATTATCACAGCTTAAATTCTATTGGTCCAGAAAAGTTGGATAATGGTTTCATGTATCCACTACTATATTCCCTGTCCTTCTACAATATTGCTATAATTAAACTCTTGGAGGAACACGCTCCATCTTATAAGATGTCTGTTTTTAAAAAACTATGGTTTATAAATTTGAGGCTCTTGTGATCCATGATCACAATCAACTCAGATCCTATTAAAAACTGACAAAATTTCTGGAAAGCTCAAACAATAGATAGGGCTTTGTTTTTTATCACCATGTAATTTAGTTCAGGTCCATTCAGTAGCTGGCTTATAAAGAAAAGGATCCTATGCCGATCCCCCTGTTGGATTTGGAAAAATGTAGCACCCAATCTAACCTCAGTACAGTCGGTTTGTACGTAAAATGATTTGTTGGGATATAACAATATGACTTCCTTTAAAAAAACTTACTTTCACATTTTGAAAAGTTATTATACTGTGTCATTCATACACAAGATCTTTTCTTTTTCAGCAATTGCAATAATGGTTCCATGTCGAAATGCAGATATATATTTACAACATATATATTGTGATCATTACAATGTATATAACACTTTCAATACAAAATAAATTTTTATACTATTGTGAATATAAGTAATTCATTAGAAAGCTATTTTAAACTCTGAAAAAAATCATTGTAATTTTAAACAAAGGATTAAAATATTTGCTACTATTAAGATGAATTAACTGGGTTTCTTTTTTTTCCAAATCTGTATACAATACTGTTTAATGAAATTAAGTTTATTGACAATTAAAAATAAGTAGGGCTTAATGTGAAACTACATATATTCTTAATTAAGTTATTAAAATACTATAAATTTTGGAAAAAAATATAGTCAGAGAATATATATGTATGCCAACTGATTAGATTTTATTTTATTAATTTTTATTATCTTAGGAAAGCTGTGATGTGTGTAGCTTATTATTTTTAAGTGTTTAGGGCATTGAAGTTTATTTTAATTAAATATAAATCTCAGGATTAAAGTAAATACTTTTGGTATTTATATATATGCACCTATTTAGACAATTAGAAGACAAAGTAATAGATATTCGTTTCTCCAATGTGCCAAGTTGTCATGGTTTTCTTTATAGAGAAAGTACTGACTTAGAGAATACTGTTATTCATTTGAAAAGTATTCTTTCTGCTAAAAATAAATTATTATTATATTTGAATGAAAATTATTTGGGAAAATTGTCAAGAGAAAACCTTTGAAAAGTGTAATTTCTATGAACATATTTTTGCACAGATTTATATTCAACAGGAAAATAATTCAAATCTTAAATAGAAATGTTTTAATAGAATAAGATTGCTAATTAGATAGGTATTTACTTCACACGTACAGATGCCAATCTATAATTGTTGTATTCCAAAGAAATAAGTTACTCATCATATATTAAATCTTTATAATCAATGAAGTAAGGATCTTTTTTTCAAAAATATATTTTATTAAGTCTATTTTTATACATAGTCTGCTTTGGATAATTAATTTACAATAATGAACACTTATAATTGTGTTAATGTTTTTGGCAAAAAAAAATCTAAATTTAAAGAAAAACTTATACAATAAATGTCAACAATATTGTTTTTTATTTATCTTAATCATTATATAACTGTTGGTGAGATATAGGATTGTGAAGAAACCAATTTCATTTCTGTTTATTGAATCAATGCACATTCACGGGGAGCAAATTCTTTTTATTTTATTGCACTGTTACCACCTACTAAATAATAATGTTGATTAAATCCATATATATATATTCAGTTCTGACTTATTCACATTCCCAGACTAATTTCTGGCTAATGCTTTTTATCAGGCAGTAGCTTAGACCTGAATCAGAATGCGAGTCCAAACTACTCATTGAAAGCTATAAGCAAGAAATTAATTTGGAAATGTAGATAAGATAATTCTGAATATGGCTTTAATAAGCTATACCATCTAGTATCTATTACTTATTCGAGTTTTTAATAGATTGCAGTAGTGGAATGGAATAAATAAAGTTTGCTTCACAGAAGTATTTTGTAAGCTGAAAATCATATGATATTTGAGTTAATGCATCAGTATTTAATAAATTATTTAAATTATAGAAAATAAAGAATTGCATTTATTACAGTAATGTCTTTAACAAAAGTGTGTTTATTGTGCTAAAAGTTTATGTAAACATTTCTAAAGGTAAATAAAGCATATAATAGAGAAAATGTTTATCCATTTTTAATCATAAATTTTATTTCTGATATGCTTCTATTTGTTTGTTTATTCATAAAAATATATATATCATTCTTCTTTTTATATTTTATAAAATTATTTCTTATATATAATTATGTGTCAATTTAAACTTACACATAAAATTATTATTATTATTATTATTATTATTATTATTATTATTATTATTATTATTATTATTATTATTATTATTATTATTATTATTATTATTATTATTATTATTATTATTATTATTATTATTATTATTATTATTATTATTATTATTATTATTATTATTATTTATATCAAATTAGTGTGGTCAGTAGACTTGCTATAGTTTTATGCTTTTAATTAATGAAGTGATAACTAATTTAATCAGGAGACTAAATCATACTATTTTTAATGATGATTTTAGAAAATTAAATGTTTTGTCAGTATGGTGTAATATTTATGTATCATTAAGCATTGATTTATGAGCATTCCATTGGTTTATATCTTGTGAGTTTGATCAGTCTTTGATGTTTCAGAAAAATATTTCACTCTGAATAATGTGATGTTCATGCCATCAAATTAAGTCACAGCATGGATCATTTAAATACTTTTCATGAAGAAATATTCAAACTCTTTATATTATCTCATCATATTCATAGATCTTGAAAATCAGAACAGTAAGGAGGAGAAACATTTAGAAGTTATAAAAAGGGCAATTGCTTGTGGTAAATTTTATCCTTATTCTAATTGTGAATCCTTCTAGAGCAATGGATAAAGAATCACTTTAAAAAAAAAATGAAATCGCAATTAATAAAAATGTCTAATTAACCATCTTTATAAACTTCAAGAACAAAGGCATATTATTTTTTTTATTTAAAAAAAAAAAGTACTATCAATTGTCATAACTATTCTGTATATATATATATATCAATTAATTCTACTGTATTTCTTTACATCCAAAAGAAAACTGGACCTATAATTAAATGAGAATGGAAATTGCATAGAATTATCTCATATATCATGAGTAGAGAGAAGTTTCAGTCACTGACTTGAATTTTATTCTTTCCTAACTTTGACAAAGATATTATTTTTTTATATTAATTTTTATATAAAGATTATTTCAAGATCAATTGCTTATAAAATTTTAAGAAAAATATTACTTTTTTCTTCTTTTATATGCTGATTATAATTAATTACCTATGATAAAATCATTGATTATTATTTTTTGTGTGTGCATGTATGTGTTTGTGTATGTGAACAAGGAAATGTAACTTAAATTGTTTAGCTTTACATAAATCATATTAAATTGTTGTTTGTGTTAACAATAATCTTTTTATGTTAGAATAATCTTTTGTTGATTCTTTGTGATTTAATTTTTTTATTTTGCTATATGTTAATTCAAAATAAAATCAATTTATATAATACAGCTCTGTGTTGCATTTATTGTATTTATTCCCTTTGAAGTAATTAATCTTAGTATTAAATATTGTTAATAACAATCCTTTCATTGAATATCATCATTTATAAAATTTGTAATAGATATCTGTTATTTGAAATTTACATACATTTTTCTATCTGATTAATGGATCAGTCTGATTTCCAAATTATTTAGAATATGTAGGATTTTTTATAAAACTGATCTATAATTAAAAAATTACCCTCCATAAATGGATATGTAATTATTTTTAGCTAAAGAAAAGTTCTATAATAAAAAGTTGTCAGGTATTGTGGTCATTTTTTAAAAGTTAATTTTAGAAAAACATAGTTAATTTTAGAAAAACATTATTTATCACATACTCATATGATTGCTAAATTCAAGTTTTTTTAATATACAAATGTTAAATGTTTGCTTTTTTATTAATAAATTTTAAATTTTGAGATCTTGTAATAATTTTTGTCATGAGTGCTAGATTATTAATAATAGAGATGATTACAGTTCCATTATGTCTAGAATCTTTGAGATCATAATATCTTTTGGGAGGAATAAACCCCCCAAAACTTATATGTACATTAATATAATTCCAATAATGTCAATAGAATATGTATATATTTTTTTTTCCAAAAGCGATGACGATTTTGTTACTATTAAAAATATTTTTATCAAATTGTATAATCTTAAGGTTACAGAGCTATGCTAATACCATTTATTATATAATTTCATTATTTCAGTAGTACTCCTATTATCTATAATTTTAATAGATATTCTACTTTTGGGTGTTTATCTATTAATCCACTTCTGTTCATGCTTGATGATTCTTTTATGCTATTAGTAGTACAGTTCTTATTGTTATACACAATAGATCTATGTAAATTACCAGCAAATGAACTACAAAAGTTTGCTCACCAGCAAGTTTCTTATTGCTCAGACAGCTGTTTATTTCATAAATAGATTTGTGATTTAAATATCTTAAGTATGATCTTGGGCATGTTGAAACTGGTCACGCATAATAAACTATTTTGTAATAGGAGTGGTGAAAGTATCATATTTCTAATTTATTTTTTCCTTTGCAGATCCAGATTTTTTTTTTTTTTATATATATGATTTTTTTTTTTGTTTAAATTAAAACCAAGTTCTTGATGTATTTTATTTTTTTAATCTTTTTCTTTCCAAAGTTGGAAGATGGCCATACAGATTCTTAATACCCCATTGTTCTTCAATTTGTTTACATTTACTATATATATATATTGAAGTTAAATTTTAAAATTATTTAATTAAAAAAATAATCTTGACTTACATATATTAGCTGATTATATGGCAATAGCGTTGAGTCTAAGATCAAAAGAAGTCTGGGTCACAAAAGTAAATACCCTCCCCCCCCATCTCCCCATGTAATAGAAAAATAGGTTGAGGTTATCCAGATATTTGTGGATTTTTTTTTTCCTTTCCTTTAAAAGTGCAGTGAATTTTTATAACAATTAATATGAAACAGGAGAAGGAAGGATATAAAAATAAACACATACTCACCTACATATATACCAAGCATATGACTCAATTTGTTGTTAATTAATATATACACGAAAGAAAAACGTTTGCATTTTTTTTTATAAAATATGAATTTATAATAAAGGAAAAGCTATAAATTTAAACAATGGATGATAAAATCACTTTAATTTATATCTGAAAACTGAAGATCAACGGCGGGTAGATATTAGTAATGGTAGTCTGATCAGCTGAAAAATAGAAAATTAATTTTTTTTAAAAAAAAGTACTATAGTTTTTGGTGATAATAAAATTATCAAATAGAAACTATCTTAATGCGTACTATAGATATATAGAAATCCTTATAGAACATTTAGAATAAGAAAAAAAAGACTCGTGCCCAGCAACTTCTCAACAAAAATTTAATCCAAAATGTAGAATGAAATAGAAATTTACATAACTATTAAGAAAGTTACTCCTCTTTCAGCATATTTATCAAAAAGATTGTAATCTGTTACTTATCTCAAATTAGAAATGATGAAGATTAATTAAATAGCTTGGATTTACCGCATTTGCTTCTTGCATTGTTATTAAATTGACAGTCTTTTTAATTAAATGTGAAATGCTACACAGCCTGTTATTAAATGTTTTAAGTTAATATTAATCTGATGGTGTTGTATATAAACGCTTATATATATAAACGCAGACCGTCTTGGATAGCTATTGTATTTGTCTGCCATGTCCATGATTTGAATCCGGATGAAACTTGGACATTCTTTTAAATTCCAAGCAAGTCGAGGATTATTTTTTAGGTCCATTCAATTTAATAAACAATTCATCATCATCATCATCATCATTTATAACTATTATCAATCCGCTACAAGATGAAGATATCTCCAAGTTCAATTCATCTTCTCTAATCACTGGCCTCTCTTCTCCATATCACTTCTGTGCATTTCCTTATTTCATACATCCATTTCACATATGGTCTCTTTCTAGGTCGTTTACTCTCTCTTGGAATTCAGTTTAAGATTTCAACTGTTCATCTATTATCATCTCTTCTAACAATATGTCCAACCCAACTCTATTTCAGCCTCTTAATTCTTTCAATGATGTCAGTAATCTTCTTTGTTCTCTTACCCATGTATTTTATTTTCGATCTTAGGATTTTAACATGGTGTCTGAAGTCGCTATATTGCTCTTCTGCTAAGTATCCAAGTTTCAGATCCATAAATAAGAATTGGTAAAATATATTATTAAAAATCTTTTTCAAACACACATGCATGTTTCCTTGTAGTATTAAGTTATTTTTATCAAAAGCACTCTAAGTTTAATTCTATGATTAATTTCATCCATTGTGTTTCCATCTATAATAATAATCTGATCAAGGTATTAACTTCTCCTAACTCATCATTATTAATCTTTATTTTTTATCTTTGAGAAAATCCATTGAACGTTACTTATCTTTTTAAAATTTACCTTTAATCCTACTTTCTTATTTTTATCTGATAACTCTTGCAACACTTCCTGAAGCTGTAAAGCATTATTTGAAAAAACAACTACATCATCTGCAAAATCTAAATAATTTAAATAATCTCCATTTACTTTTATTCCTTTAGCTTCCCATTTTTATCCACAAAATACTTTTTGCAGCACTGCAGTAAAAAGTTTAGAGATGTGGTATTATTCTGTCTTATATCCTTCTCGATGTTAACCTTATTAATATCATTATGTAATCTAATTGTTGCTGTTGCATTTTTATAAATATTCTTCAGAATATGTGACAATATCCTGGAACTATACCTTGATAATCCAATGCTTTAATAACTGAAAAAATGCTTATAGAATCAAATACCTTTTCATAATCTACAAATCCAAAGCTTAATGCCAACTCATAATTATTGGTATAACTTTTCTCGATACTTGGATATAATCTATTGTACCAAAACCACTTTTAAATCCAGCTTGTTCTTTTGGTTAGTTAAAATCAAAGTTTGATGTAGTTGATTATTGATAGATAAATGAGTGTTTTGGTTTCCTTAGCTATAAAGTAATATCAGGAAGGAAAATCTTAAGCATTCATACTAGGATATTAGACTGGTCTGATCATTATTGTTTTTTGTTTTGTTATTATTCTGTTAGAATAATCTGAAAAAGCGTATGGTGGGCTATTTAAAGGCTTTTTTTTTTTTACAGTTTTAACTATGCATATAATATCTAAATCATGTAATTTTCTTGTCTTGCACTTTAACAATGTTATTGTAATTACAGCACCACCATTTGCTTTTATGATGCTATTATGAATTTTAAATACATTTAAAACAACCCCAAAGTGAAAAGTTACTGATGGTAAAAATTCTACCATAAGAAATTGTGAAATGCTTGATTATATAATAAAATGAAAATAATTGATTTATTGGGGGAGGGGGAGTTGTATACTGAAGCTGATGAATATTAGTTGTCAATTTGCAAAATAATAATTAACAAGAAATTACAAGTAATATTAACCTGTTGTGCTCCTGAAACTAAAAAAAATAAATTCATAGTATTTGTCAAGTATTTAATGATGATTATAAAACAGCAGATCTAAAGGAATGGTTTAATAGGCAATAACGTATTTGTGAGGAAAAGTTCAGTCTATGCAAAGAATCCACTGAAAAAAGTGACATCAAATCATTTACTTCAGAAATCAGTATGAAACACTTTGTGACTTTTTTTTAACTATCTGTTAATATCCAAAATATTTTGTTTTGAAATTCTTTGCCAGTTAGTGAAAGTTTTCACAAACCTTATTTTTAAAATGTTTTATATTATTGTAAAGTTTTAATTCCAAAAATATTCCATAAATGTCAGGATAAGTGAAAAATTGGCAATATAAAAGATGCTTAAGCTTTGTCTTGATAAGCAACTATTGTCTTTCTGATATCACTAATTTTTATAACATTACTTGGAGAAAATAGTTTGAATTAATAAAAAAATTTGATTATTTGAGAGTTTATTAAAATTTATGATTATTTTTTTTCAATAATTGAGTAATTATTATTAAAAATCAAAAATATAAATTGTTATTTATTTATTTTGAATGTATATGTTTTATACTTTATATTTTTGGATAATACAAATTATCCCAGAGAGTATTTACAAACTGTTTTCTAACTTGTAATCAATGAAATCCATGACCAGTTATGAATATATTGCAATACTGTAAAAAAAAACTTTTAAAGAATAATTTGATTGATTTATGAAATATTAATATTCATTCATTTTCATTTTAAAAACACATATTGAATAAAGTTTTATTTCACTTTTTGAAAATGAAAATATTATTCCCACAAACAATGATGACCAAACATATTTATTGTTCTGATTATGATGTACTTTTTTTAAAAAATATTTTTAAAAGACAAATGTGATTATTTAGAATTTACTTCATTTGTAAACAAAAATATCTATTAAATGAAGCCAAGTTCATTATACTCTAATAAATAATAACAGTTTAATCTTAAACTTAATATTGGATGCTACAGCTAGTGAAAGGATTAAGCTAAGTAGAATTGCTATCATCATTAACTTTGTATTTTGAGGCTATTTTAAATTAAATTTTAATTTTTTAATTTATTGTGAAGAGGCTATCACTGTGATCACAAAATATCATGCCTGCACAAACAAGAAAGTTTGAAATTTGCTATTTTAATGTCATGTACACATTATATCTTGTGCATTTCATTATTTATTAATTTTCATTAAAACAAAAATGAAGAATAGTCTCAGTTTTTTTTAAGAAAGAAAGAAAGAAAGAAAGAAAGAAAAAATTGATTGAATGAACACAGTAATACATTCACTTACATACGCATTTAAATTTGAGTTCATTACAAACATACATAAATGAGAATGATCTGATTAATTTTGGCACCTGAGACAAGTCTTAAAATGTATGTCTTTTAAAAATATTTAGAAACACCTGTGGGGTAGAAATATACATTTATCTACCAAACCTGTCATCTGAAGTTCAAGTGTAGGTCAAGTGAAGTTCTTTCATGAATTTAAATTTTTTTTTGAGATAGCTGGCTCATACCCAGGCCTAGCTAACTGCTGCCTATAGCCAATAAATGGCTATCTATCTATCCTAGTTTGAGAGTAAAATACAAATAGATGAATTCTCAAACTCTCATTACCTGATATTTGGCAAGCCTGGTGATACTGCTTTCTCATTCATTGTTCTTAAAACGGCCTATTGGAAAGGCTTTTTGACCTGCAGTGAGTTAATTATTACAAAAGTCTGCTTTTATATTTATTTAAAATGATTTAAAGAAGAAAGCAATTGAACTAGTATGGAGAAATATGTATTAAATAAAAAATAATATCTTTATTAATAAATAAATAAATTATAAAACTAAAAACAAAATGCAGAAAAATAAAATAAATTAAAATATAATAAAAAAATTACAGTACACAAAAAAATCTTAACATGCTAAATTATTCTTTGGGCTTTGGATAGCAAATAGCTTAATAGTTTCTTTATAATTTTTTGTTTCAGATATAGGTTTTTCTATTTTGCTAAAGATATTGCTTAAATCATTTTTAAAATTTTTCAGTTTAGAAAAATTATCTTTGTCCGTTGTTACATTTATAAAATAATTTTAAAAGAATTCTTTGGACCACATAATAATTTTCCAACGAGACAATTATAATATATAATGGGGAAAAAATGAAAAGGTTAAAAAATAATCTATTAAAAAGAATTGAATATTTGGATTTTTGTAAAATGCTATAAAAAGTATTAATAATGATAAAAAAGTTTAACTGTGAATTAGCAATGGAAAATATAAAAATTGTTAAAAGTTTTAAAAATATAAACAAAGTAGTGATATTAGAAGAAAAGTTATTTTCAGCAATTGAAATAAAAGATGGAATTATTACTTTAAAAAAAAAATGGCATCATGAAATAAATAGAAGAGTTTTACAAAGAATTATATAATGATAAAGAATGCCAAAACAAAATGATTATTACAATTACATCTTTTGGATTGTCAAGTACTTTAAAAGAAGGAATGAGATATGCAATTAAATCTATTAAGAAAGGAAAATCTCCAAGAAGTAATGAAATCATTACTGATATCTTAAAAGTAGCAGATAAAGAAATAGAAACTTTATTGATAAGATTATATATTGTAGTCATGTGACTAGCATGCTCCTTAAGTTTAGAATTAATTATTTTATGGGGTAAATAGTATTTAATTTTCCCATATGTTTTTTTTTTTTAATAAAAGGTAGTTATTTAATTTTTTTTCTCATCACATGGTAATATGAGAATTTTGAAATATATTAAACATAAATTTAAAATATAAGTTATAAAGGGATGTAAAAAAGAGAAAACTATAAAATCAGATAAATAATTTCTTTTGTTCTCTCTCTTCAATAATTTGACCTAATTCTCAGTTTAATTTTTAGTTTTGAAAAATTACTGAGGGAAAAAACTTTCTTTTCAGTAAATTTTTTTTTTATGTTAACATTAAAAGATATAAAAGTAAATAAAAATTTATATATGTAAAGTTTTTTTTAAAATAAGAAAAGAACTTTGAATAATTTGATAAACTTTATTTTTATTAAGAAAAGCTTTTTTGCAAGTATTATTTATCTCTCTCCAAAAAGAAAAAGGCAGTATAATTAATCTGATTAATTTTGGCAAGAAAAAATTTTTTAATTAAAAAGGAATGTCAACATAAAATTGATTTAATTTAAGTTTCTTACTTGTTTTCCAATTTCAATTTTGGACAATTGTTTCTGTCAAAATTGATCTAATTGATTATTATTGAATTTTGTCATGTAAGAGAAAGGATTGTGATTGGTTTAAGACAGGTTTATTTCAAAAATAGGAGTGTGGGTCAATCAACTGACCTTGGTGTCTTGTAAGAAGCAAGCAGTTATAACCAAGCTGTTGAAGAAAACAGCAGGAGAATTCTCAAACAAGCTGTTGACGAAAGAAGTCATTTCTAATCCAGATGTTAAAAAGAACAGTCAGTTCTAAGCCAACTGCTGAAGATATTAGGAGGAAAAATTGAGCTATGAAGAGCACACTATGGATTTAGTTATAAAAATGTTTTTTAAGATGAATACGACAATGTACTAAGTTTAAGATAAAAGTTAAACATCATCATCCTCCATGTAATCTGCTTCACTGAAGAAAATGTAAAGGAAAAAAATGCCCTGAAGTAATTTGCAACCAAAAGCATGAGTACCTCTATGTGTTAGTCAGATCTGGAAATTTTTTGAAAATAAAATTGATAAATTCTTGCTGTTTGTTAGCCTGAAATTTTCTATTGCCAAGTGTAAAGAACTGTATACAGTAACCTGGAAGTGAAAAGCTTTCAAAAAAGAAAACCTACATGAAAACACTGAAAATTATGAATTCAAAGAAGGATTCCCAAGAAAATTAAAACCATGGTAGGTTTTTTTTATGAGCATATTATATTCTCATTTAGAGAATATTTTTTACAGGAATGAATAATTCTAGTAGGTCAACATTTTTTTTATTCATGCGATTTCTTTTCTCAAAATTATAATTTGTTTAAGTAATTTAATTTTTATTAAAGTTAACATGTCTTTTGAAACAATTTTTTATTCATTTACCCCCCCCCCCCATTATACAAATGATTAAAATAATTTAATTCCTTAACTCTGATTAAAAAGCTGTTTTTCAATTTTACTTTTTTAAAAGAAAATAACTTAATGATGGGAAAAAATTAATTCAATTAATGAATGAAAATCAAAAAGTTAATAATTCTTTAAAATATAAAACAATACTTTTGATAAAAATATATAAATTTAAATTATATTGTCATATCATTTTTTAATTAATAATCAGTTATTTTATTAAATAATTTCTTTAAAAATGTTTTAATGTTAATGCTTTTATTCCTCCAATTATTTGTTCCATGGATTGGTAGCTTGTGTGACTTGATTTAGGTTGGGGAATTGTTTTTAAATTATGCCAGTAAAGTTATTTTAAAATAAATTAGAATAAGCTGTTTATATTTATTTATTTTTGTTCACCATAACAGTTTATAGAATTCTTACTTTCTGAGCTAGATTAGATCATAAGTATTAGTTATATGGAAGTAAAGGTTTATGGTTTGTTTGGACATCCAGATGACAACTGTGATGGTGCAAATGTATCACCTTTAAAGTCTGTTCACTGCATTTTGTTTTATTAGAAATTTAGTTTATAGTTGGCCAGTAGACTAATAGTACTATATGGTTCAGAGTATAGATGATGATCAGCATATTTCTGTATCCCAGAATAATGTTTTTATTATTATGAATGATGGATTTTCACTTAACTATGTGCATCCAGAGTTTTATATTGTGTTTCTGCCCTAAGTTTGGCAGTGGCTGGATAATTAGCCTATCTATAGTGAACCTTTTTCAAATCCAGTCACAAAGTTGACTGATGATGATTTATGATTATTCTTCTTCTATAATGTGGGGATGCACCCTATGGTTTTGTTCATGCTGACTCTCTGCTTATATTAACTGTATTCTATATTCATTCTACACTTCTTTTATATTTAATTTTATATATTTAATGGGGATGATGGTGATTTTCCATCTTCTGTATATCTCTGGCTCCATACTATTACAATATGAATATCTAAATGATAAGATATGCCAGATAATTAGAAGAATGTAGTTATGATTTTAATATTTAAGAAAGATGATAAAAAATATAATAGAAATTATAGCTCTCTCTGTCTTTATCAAATCTATACAAGATTTTTACCAATGCAGACTTTGGACTAAAATCAATCAAAAGAACAAGCTGGATTTAAAAATGATTTTAGCATAGTGGATTATATCCCAGTATTGAGTTTAGTTACAGAAAAAAAAAACAATAAGTAGTACTAGTTATCATTATGCTTTGGGTTTGTAGACTATGAAAAGTTATTTCCACAATGATTAAAGCTTTATATCATAAGATATATATCTGGCATATTATCATATTCTGAAGAATATTTATCAAAATAGGTTATCTGTTGACACTAAGATTAACAATGATAAGAATGTATATTAGAGTGAATCCATATCTTTAAAACATTTTATAGCAGTTTTATAACAAGTATTCTTTGGTTTAAAATGGGAAGCAAAATAAGTGAGAATATATTTGCAGATAATATAGTTGTTTTTTTTCTGCAAATAAAACTTCAGGGCTTCCCAAAATGTTACAAGAGTTATTGGCTAAACATAAAAAGATAGGACTAAAGAAAATTACTAATAAAACTAAAATAATACTCAATGAATTTTTTTAGAAGATAAACATAAAGATTGATAATTATGAATTAGAAGAAGCTAACAAATGCAAATATCTTGATCAGATTTTTAATGCAAATGGAATCATAATGGATGAAATTAATCATAGAATTAAGCTTGGATCATGTGCTTTACTTAATATTATATATATATTGAAGAGGAAGACTATTAATAGATGTCTTTTATTAGTCCTTGCATTGAATGCTTAACAGAAAAGCAATATAGATTCTTCAAATCACACAACATAGTATAGAAATATGTATGTTGGAAGTAATAAGAAGAAACTGAAAATAAAATATGTGGATGAGCACACAGATATCATCAACATTATTGTAAAATTAAAAGACTGAAATGGAGCAGGGCTAGATGTATTGCTATAAGAGAAGATAATAGAAGGGCAGTTGAAGCCTCAAAGTTATTTTCAAGACGTTGTAAAAGATCCAGGAAGAAATCCCTTGAATTATTTAAATAAAATAAGGTTTGCTGCTGTGATATGGAGAAGAGAGACTATAGATCAAAGTAACTGAATTAAATTTGGAATGATTCAAAATGACAATGATCATCAATCCTATATTTATAATTGTTTAATTATTAAGTCTTATTTATTTATCATTAAGTTAATTTAAAA
This sequence comes from Epiperipatus broadwayi, assembly GCA_028023455.1. Lineage (NCBI taxonomy): Eukaryota > Metazoa > Onychophora > Udeonychophora > Euonychophora > Peripatidae > Epiperipatus > Epiperipatus broadwayi. Next base: position 1,522,124 of record JAQFVV010012548.1, read on the forward strand.
AATCAATTTGTAGATATTCCGAAAGTAATTACTTGTTAAATTAAATCATTTAAAACATAGCAGATACATCTTCCATTTAAAACATTTAAATATTGGAAAGAGAAATTATTTATCTTTAAAATTTTTCACCTTCAAACTTCCACATACATACCAATAAAAAATTTCTGAAATATTAAAGACTTAGAAAAAAAAAAATTTGTTTAAAAAAAAAGTTTTTCAGTGGATTATCAAATACAATTTATTTTTTTTGCAATAGAAAAATAAAAGTTTTCCAAGAAAATTCCATCTACTTTTACTTTTTAGTCTTACATTAGAAAGGAAATTTTAAAATTGAGTGAAATATTTATTTTAAAGATTGGAACATTTTTGATTTTTGAAAAAGGAAAGTGTGTGTGATAATGATGGGAGCTTTCCAAAACTTTCTTTTTAAATATTTTATTTAGATATTTTTCTGCGACCAATTAAGTAAAAATAAATAAATATTATGGCTCTTTCACTACCCAATGCATGAAGCAAATACCTTGCCATCTTACCTACTAAACTAGTTATGAATATAAAGTGTTCTCTCTTTTTCTTTGATTTTAATGTGTAAAAATTTTTAAATTTAATAGTAACAACTACATGAAAGTAATATATTATACATATTCATTATAAATGTATAGTATATAGGATAAACTATAATCCACCAAATTTATCCATACCGACGACGTTTGAAAACAAATGAAGTGAATATTAGTTAATAATTAAAGCTGACCTATATTTTTTAATTTTCTAATAATCTATTTGGCCCATTTCTTTCATTTCTTATGATAATATAATCTTTAATTTTTGTACGTGTAAGTTAATGAATTTAAAATATCATCTACACATTTTTTCTTTTCAAAACAGTTCATAATTTTTCATATATGTCAATGAATACATCAAACTTCTTCTTTTTAAAATTTGTTTTTATATGACTATAACAAAAATAAAATAGTCCAACGTTTTGACTATTTTATATAATCTTTTTCAAGGAACACTAACAAATACAAATATATAATAATAAATATCACATATTCCAACAAATGCAAAAATATTATAGTCATATAAAAACAAGTTTTATAAAGAAGTTTGATGTATTCATTGGCATACATGTAAATTATAAATTTTCATTTATCTATTAAAATCTTCTATAAAATATTTCATGTTTTTCTAATTACAAATATTTAAAATGAGGTATTTTTATTTTTACAATTTTATAAATGTTTAGTTTGTGTTTTTTTCCTCATTAAGTATTCATAAATATATTTATTTTTTACATTCCAATCATCAACAATCATTTCTAAATTGGGAGCCATGTTTTGAAATCCACAAATCTGTTTTTAGTTTTACACAAAATTTTAAATAGATGTTAGTGATTTACACATATATATTTAGCAACAGCACTATGATAGAATGATTACTACTCCTGTGTACAATGCATATGACTTGGAATTTTAATCTGGGCTTGAATGAACTTGGAAATTTTTTTAGGTCACAAATAGGCTGAAGTCTGTTTCTTTAAGGTATACAATTAGTAGCCAATTCAGATAACCATTCAAAAATGATCATTAAATTGGTATCTTGTGATTCTTAGACTAGAGGGTAAGAATCTAGGTTAATCTGTTTGATCAGATGAGGATCATTGTACTTACTGTCTGTAAAAAAAAAAAAATATTGAAGTCTTCATTACTGTTGGAGGAGTTATAATAATATAGACACTAAGCTCATGATTACTTTTATCTTATATATAAAGGTAGATTCTTTAATTTGGCTCATTATGATTCAGCAATTTCTATCATCCAAACAAAATGATGAAGTGAGAGAGTTTTACATTTTTACAATTGCCAGAGTTTATTATTTTAGCAGGAGTTATAGTTTACTCAAGCAATATTTTTTAAATTTAATCTTGAACAAACACTTAGTAAAATACAGTAGAATAAGTAATTTAATATATACACATTTAAAATAAAATTAAATACATGTAAATTAATAAAGCTAAATGATGTGAGCATCTTGCTGCTTTTTTGTATTTTGTCATTCTTCACCCCATATCAATGTTTGTAATATGTAACAAACTAAAAATTTGTTTAAAGTCAAGAGTTGGTGAAGGGATTGAGATTTATCTCTAATTCAATTACTATCAAATTTGCAACAGTTTTTAAAAATAGATTTCTGTGAAAGGGTTGAAAATTTATTGATAAATTTTAATTTTTTAGTTTTTGATTATACAAAAATAAATTATAGAGGTAAATTTTTTTTTTTATATTAAATGTTTTTATTGACTGTGCACTAAAAAGAAATAAAATAATTGTGTCTTCAATCACAATTGAAGTTTTTAGATTTAAGTTGAAATAAAAGCTTGGGGGGATTCAGAAGTTAATCGGCAATCCCTTGTTATAAAAAATAGGGATTGTTTTAATTAATTTCTGGATCCTCCCTCCCTATGCTTTTATTTCAAATTAAATCTAAAAACTCCAATTCTGGTTGAAGTTACAATTATTTTATTTCTTTTTAGTGCACAGTCAATAAAAGCATTTATTATAAAAAAAAATTTCTCTCTTATTTTTAAAATTTTTAATATCGGCATACTAAACGAAAATGTAAAACTATATTGTATTTTAAATTGCCTGGACACTTATAGTTGATATATATATATATATATGAGGGAGACCAAAAATAATTGGAATCATTCTCTGGTTTGTGCATTTGTTGTAGTATATACTTCTGCTGTTACATACATCTTGCAGGAACCCTTCTACATCAATCTCCAAATGACATCACCACATGTAATCGTGGGACCATGTAACACATTGTTTTGTAAAGTGCATTTTGCATTTTTGTCAATTTTTTTATAATAGCTAAAAAGTTCAACAATGTGAAATTCTGTTTCATATATAGAAAATGACAAGAAAAAAAGTTTTAATGCTTGAAACACAAGTTTAGGATTTAATTGAAATGTTAAATTTACCATGTCCCTAAAAGGCATTACAAGTGAAGTCCAAAGACAAACAATGCTGTTTTTTTTATGCAAATGGCATTTTTCTTTAAAATTTAGTTCCTAACAGTCAGGCATTTTATCTACAAAGTTCTGAAAGATTTATGTGATGCAGTAAAATGTAAACATCCTGTTTTGTGACAAAGAAAGGGGAGAGTAAACTCCATCCTCACAAAGTGTCATTTCTCAAAGCCTTGACTGTGAAAAACTTAATTAAATTCAGCATAATCCAGCTTATATATCAACTGTATTCATTCAATCTCACTTTGTGTGATTTTTTTAATCTCTCAAATATTTTGCAGATTTAGAATTGGTGGAAAAAAAACAAAAGAGGCATTAAAAGGCATCATTTTGCAAGTATTTCAGACTACTTTGAAAAATAAAAAAAACATGTTTAGACCAGTGTATTGCACCAAATGAATAGTAATTTGAAAGAGGTTAAATTTATAACATTTAAAAATAATAAGCAATTTTTTATTATAAAATTCGTTATTTTTGGGTAGAACTTGTTATAAAAAATAAAGATTGATTTAATTAATTTCTGGACATAATAAATATCTAATGACTTATGTTCAAAAAATATGTGTATACTAAATATGTGTTATCATCATCATCAACCATTATCAATCCACTGCAGGATGAAGGTCTCTCCAAGTTCAATCCATCTTCTCCAATCTCTAGTCTCTCTTCTCAACATCACCCTACACACTTTCTTATTTCATCCATCCATCTCACATGTGGTCTCCTTCTGGGTTTTTACAATCTCTTGGAATTCAGTTTAATATTTCAATTGCCCATCTATTATCATCTCTTCTAGCAATATGTCCAGCCCAACTCCAGTATTTTTATTTTTTCAATGATATCAGTAACACCTCTCATGTATTGCATTTTCGATCTTTTCTAGTTACTCTCAAGATGCATCTCTCCATACTTTTTTGAGTGATCTGAAATCTCTGTATTGCTCTTCTATTAAGTGTCCATGTCTCAGATCTATAAGTAAGAACTGGTAAACACATTTATTAAAAATCTTCCTTTTCAAACATATAGGCATATTTTCTTTTGATATTAAGTTATTTCTTCCGAAAGCACTCCAATCAAGTTTAATCCATCCATTATGTTTCCATCTGTAGTAATAATATGACTAAGGTATTTGTAGTTGTTAACTTCTTCTTACTCATTCTTATCAATCTTTATTTTCATTTTTTGTGAAAATCCTTTGAACATTACCTTAGTATTTTTAACATTTACATTTAGTCTTAATTTCTTACTTTCATCTGATAACTCTTGCAACATTTCCTGAAGCTCTGAAGCATTATTTGCAAAAACAGCTACATTATCTGCTAAATCTAAATAATTTAAATAATCTCCATTTACTTTTATTCCTTTAGCTTGTCATTTTTATCCACAAAATACTTTTTGCAGCACTGCAGTAAAACGTTTAGAGATGTCATATCACTCTGCCTTATATCCTTCTCAGTGTTAACCTTATTAATATCATTGTTTTTAAATTGTGCTTTATACAAAAAAGTGAAGCTTAGTATTATTAGAAAATAATTATATGGCTGAGCGCTTTCAGAGAACTTAAGTCTCCATATTCATAGCCTATTTTGGGAGTGATGGCTTGTATTGAGATTTTAAGTGAAGTTTAGCAGTAATTTATGTATTTTTCTAATAATACTATGCTTCATTTTTTTCGTAAAGCACAATTTAAAACTTACCACTCAAAGGTGAAGTAAAAAACATGGATTTTATTTTAATGTCATCATGTAATCTCATTGTTGCTGTTGCATTTTTATAAATATTCTTCAGAATATGTGACAATATCCTGGGTCTATACCTTGATAATCCAGGGCTTTAATCACTGAAGAAATGTTTATAGAATCAAATGCCTTTTCATAATCTACAAATCCAAAGCATAATGGCAACTCATATTCATTGGTTCCTTCTATAACTTCTCTCAATACTTGGATATGATTCATTGTACTAAAACCACTTTTAAATCCAGCTTGTTCTTTTGATTGGTTGAATCCAAATTTCTCTATAAACAAATTGTAATTATCTTGGTTAAATTTTTGTATAAAACTGATAAAAGACTGATCAGTCTGTAATTTCTAATATCTTCTTTATCAACTTTTTAAAATATATTAATACTGCATTCTTCCAATCATCTGGTACATCTTTATCATTTAGATATTTGGTATATAACTTTGGCAAAAAAATTATTTCTTCATCTGAATTTTTTTAAGATATCGATTATAATTCCATAATTATCTAGAGCTTTTCCCTTCTTCATAAATTTAATTATGTATCTCACTTCTTCATTTAAAATCCTGGGCAATTCATAATATATAATAGTTGTTAGAAGTACTTGTTCTTTATTACTATATAATTCTTGATAGAACTCTTCTAATTATTTCATGATGTCATCTCTCTTTTTAGTAACAGTTACAATTTTTTTAAAAATACAGATATGTTTCCTACCAATACCAAATTGTTTTACACTCTTGAGATTTTTATTGTCTTCTATAGCTCTCCTTGCTAGTTGTCAATTATACTCTCTTAAATCATTATCAACTTTTTTTTACACCATTTTACAAAAATTCAACATATTCAATCCTTCTTAATGCATCATTTTTGTATATTTTTATATTCCTTCTTTTCTTTATAAATTTTCTAGTTTCAGTAGAAATTTTATTGGTCAGTTGCTGCTTTTTCCTACCAGCTAGCTTTGTTGCAGTTTTTAAAAGTGTATTAGTTATTTTCCTATAATTTCATTCAAATCTGAATCATGTTCAAAATCTGCTAATATTTGAAAATGATTTGCAAGTTCTAATTTAAATTCATTAGAGCAGGGGTTGCCAAACTTTTTTGATCATGGACTCCTATATAATTTTTCGAAATCTCCATCGACCCCCATAAAAGTAATTTTCAGTTAATTAAAATAAAACTATCTATTAGGTACTGTGTTTGTACATTTATTTTATGATTTTAAACATTTATTAAAGTAATTTTACATTGTGTAACAATAGTTGTATGAAAAATATCTTAGGTTGAAATTTAAATATCTTAATATTTATTAAATAATAAGTAATTATAAATAAATAAAAATAATAAGTAAAGTAACTACAGTATTGCTTCTTAATTAATGAGATGGGTGTGCCTGGTGTTTCTTGCAAGGTTCGCTGTATTGGGTTCGAAATTTGTCAATTTTAATCTTAAATTCCCTCGAAACTCCACATTTAATTTATTTCTGTACTTAGTTAAGATTGAATTTACGTGACTGAAACCAGCTTCAACCATATAGGAACCTGGAAACGCCAGCATAAATGGTTGAGCTATTTCGTAAAGTTTTACATATTTTGCATTATATTTATATTTGTCCAAAATTTGCTTATTTTTAAATTTTTAAGAAGCATCTTTGCTTCAAGATCTGATAATAATTCAACAAGCTCATCTTGCAGGTTGATGTCCACGTTTTCAATTTGAGCGGAAAATGGCGCAATAATCCATTCAGGGATGTCAATGTTTTCCAAATCAATAAAGCGCAGTTTAAAATTGCCGCTTAATTTTTGAAGATGACTTGTATAGATTTTCAAGTCTTCTTCTTTTATTTCTAATTGTCACAGATTTGAAAAATCCTATTAATCCCTACGTAGCAATACAGATGTAAATAAATTTAATTTTACTTGGAAGCCTAACAGTATTGTCCGAGATTGGATAATTGTTACATCTTTTTCTTGCAGCTTTGTTTGGACATCATTAAATTTTTTTAAATAAGTCTGCTAAATAAAAAAATATGGTTTTTATTGTTTTGGAGTTCATCACTTAGAACAGGATTTATTTCACTGAGAAATTCTGTTGTGGAGTCAAATAACTCAATGAGCCATTGATTTAAGAGGTTGGGCTTTAATTTGATTGATACACTTAATACAAAACTGTAAAGCTTTATGTAACTCTGGACTCAGATATTTTGCTACTGTTGTTTCTATGCAACACACAATGAATAGTACGTATATTGGGCACTTTGAGAAATCTTAGCAAATCCTCGGTAACACCCTACCGTAGCAGGTGCACCATCTATGGCTACTGCTATTATATTTTCAAGCGGAATATCATATTTATTTAAATATTCTTGTGAACATCTAAAAATTGTCACTCCTTTTCCATCAGTTTCAAGATATTTAGCAAATAAAAATTCATCAATGACTTGTTCTTTCATTTTACTGAAATATCTAACGTATACCATAAGAATGGCAGAAACGCCAAAAACAGATTCATCAAGTTAAATAGAGAACTTGCAATTTTTTATCTCCGAAACTACCATATTTTTTATTTCTTCTGCCATTTCATCAATACACTGTTTTACAGAATTTGCACTTAATGGCAAGGTATTTAAAACATTAACGGACTCTTTTTTCATTACATTCTCAATGACATCTTTAATTGCAGGTATAACAATTTCTTCAGCGAGTATGCATGATTTGTCCCCTCTTTGCTATATTAAGTGAAATCTTATATGAAGCTATTAATTCTCCTTCAGTTTCAACTTCAGTAGACTGCTTCATAAAACTTTTTATAGTTGGTCGACATGTGAATTTGAAAAATTCAAGTTCTTTATTTTTTTATCTGAATGAACCCTTTCAAGATGATCTTTCATTTTTGACGGTTTCATGTAATCATTTCCAAAAGTTTTTTCGCATAGAAGATACATAGGAATCGTTTCATTTGTCGGTGAATAAATAAATCCAAATTTCAAATAATCCAATGAATAATACCGACATTTCTTTTTAGAAACTGAAGCTGCCATTTTTTAATTAGGGTTCTATAAACAAATTACTTCTTCCCACCATAATCCAAACATCTCTACTCCCCTGTTTATCTACCTTATCTGTAACACTTTAATTCTAACTCCAGGCAAACATACTCTTATATATTTTCTTCAATCTTATGCTATACTAATCCATATTATTAATACTTACCTTCTTTTTTACATATATTGATAATTAAAATTGATATCTAAACTAAACAAATAGTTTTATAGAAACTATAACTAATTATCCAATACTATAAAAGTAGTAATAATGACACTGCAAATATTTAACACTGTTCACAATTTGCAAAGATAGCTGAAACTGTATGATATTTGCGTTTGTAACATCAACGCTCATGACATTTGGAAAAGCGCACATATGCATATGACTCATAAGCCAGAAGTGCAGAGTTCGCGCTGCTGCATGCTGGTATGTAAATACTTGTTTCACCCGAATAAATATTCGTTTACTAATTTATTTTCTATAAAGAAACTGATATTAAGTCAATTATAAAAACATTCACAAATTTTACATAAGCTGTTAGGTATGTGTGATTTGCATATTAAGAATTGTTTTTCCTTCGATCCCCAATCGACTCCCTGGCTCAGATCAACCCCTACTTTTGTTAAATAGACTCCTGGGGGGTCTATATAAACCACTTTGGCGACCTCAGCATTAGAGTGTTTCTGAAAATTATGAATATCAATTGTGAATATTGTTTTTCTTAATGATTTTTTATCTCACAGGTTGCAGTTGTAAGTACCTAAATAAAAATCATATAACTCAGGAAATTCATAATGAAGGTAAGTGTGTGTGTGTGTGTGTCAGGGGGGTGGGGAGATAATTGAATTATTTTTAATCTGAAAAAAAAAAGTTAAAGAGTGTCAATTTAAATCGTATTGTATCTGTATATTCATGATTATTTAAAATATAAATGTATTCTTTGGAGTTTTTAGAAATCCTTTTTTAACTGTAGATGAACAAATAATATCATTTCCTTCTTTGTTCAGATTATGAAATCATTATTTTTTATTAACTTTCCCAAAAAATATTTAATTAGTCATAGTTACTCTTACATGGAAAAAATCCTGATTAGTTGGGTTTTCTCTAATTATTGGAAAAATATCTAACTCTTTTATATACTTGATTTTTGAATCATGCATACTATACATTATAATAATTATTCATTTGCACATTATATATTACTATAAAAAAGATAATGTCTGTAATATCAGAAATTAAATTCTGTGATACTGTGATTGGGTTTTAATATAATTTTTCATTGTATGAATTCTCTATAAGTAAGAATAAACATCACTTTTTCCAGACAAAACATGCTGGAGACGATTAATTTTAAGAAAATGATAACATATTTAATATTTTTTTTTTTTTTTAAAAAAGGATCACTTATAATTGATTTTATTCTATTAATATGTGAAATGCTTATTGTAAGTAATATATATATAAACTAAAGGGCTCATCTCCTATATCTTCAGCACTAACTAAATTTTGTCACTTTTTTTCCCAAAGACAATAAAATAGATAAATAAAATTCGAGTTTAATTTTATTCTTTTTTAAATTTATTTAACTATATTTAACACACACTACATTTTATTCTTTTATTACTGTTAAATAAATAATTATTAATACTTTTGGTTTCAAATGGAATTGTATTGATAAAAACAATATATTACAATCAGAATGATAAAAATATAATATAAAGAACTTTACATATTTACATTTTTTTTTTTTAGAAATAGAAAAAATAAAACACTACATATATATAAAATACCATATACTGTAGTCCTTAACTGACACTTTACAATGCAATTTAATATAAAATAGAATTTATTCCTTTCTGTTTCAACTGCCCATCAGTCATCTCAGAGCTATAACATTTAAATATATGGAACTATACAATTAATACCTATCCATACATACATACATGTATATAAAACATTACTCTATATTATGGATTTTTAAATAATATAATTTTTTAATTAATTATTCTTTTATTTCTATTTTCAATTGATTTCTTTTATATACATTGTTTTATATTTTTAATATATATTTCTCCATATTTTTATTATTTTAAAGTTTTTTAATAATTTAATTTATTTTTATCATTTTAACTATTTCATTATAATAGAGACTAATGTTTTTATATATTTGTACATATAGATAGGTATTAATTGTATAGTTATATATATTTAAATTTTGTAGCTCAGATGATGACTGCTGGGCAGTTGAAACTGTAAACAGGAAGGAATAAATTTTATTTTATATTAAATTGCATTGTAAAGTATCAATTAAGGAGTATATGGTATTATATATATAAATAATCAATGCAAATAAGGAAAAGAACTGGAAAGAAATTTCTATATCTGGGAGTGATCCCTATGTTCCCAAACAGATGTAGGATTATATAAAATTAATCTGTTGACAATAATACTGCAGCAATTAAGGATTATGATTTAATAGATTATTAATATAACCATTATAAGCATTTTAATTACAGATATATACATATTAACAATTTATATAAAGCATACATATATATTCAAAGGTATTCCTAAATTATAATAAAAGCCAGAGTGACCTATTTAAGTTCGTAGACTTGCTTTGATATGTTTGGAAGCAAGCCACTCTACAATATTTAGCTATCAAGGACAATACACAATGATGTCCAGCATGGTTGTTGTTGCAAGTAGATCTGTCTGCTTGTAGCTTCCATAAGCAAAGGTTGTTCGTTCTTTTGTAGACCAATCTTTTACTATAGGTAATTAATAATTAGAACTCCTGTTCTAATTGGTTGGGACATTTAAATCCTGCTGACATTGTCTAATGTTATTTATCTGTAGATGCATCTGGTTACTAGTGATTTCTTCTTTTTAATTGTCACTAATTAATTAGATTATTTTTTGATGGAATTCTGTTATTTCTTTTGTTCTTTAGAAATTTAATTAAGACTGTTTCCTGAATTTATAATTAATCATTTAGTAATATTAATTCTTTTATCTATTGTTACAATCTGTTTTAATTTTACTTTTTACTTAAATTTAATTTACTTATTTTTAAACTTTAATTGTGTATGTATTTTACTTACACGCATATATATATATAACACAAATGTTTATAACTTTTTTCTAGCTATATATGTGTTTGTATTTTAACATACACATATAAATATAGCATACTTCTTCCAACTTCAGAGATTTATATTTTCTCTGAAATTGGAATAAAATCACAAAGCTAATTTCAGTTTTTTAATTTTAATTTTAACCTGATAAGGAAGTGGATTAACATCTATGTCAATTTCTTTTGTGCTAGCCTCTTCTACTACATATTTTTCTTTTTTCATATTAGGTTGGGTCAGCTCCAGTTCTTGTTTAGGTTCCTCAGATTGATCTTCCAGATCACAATAAGTTTCATTAAATAAAGATAGTATTAAATCTTCACTCTCACCTTTTCACAATTGATTAATGTGTTTTGTAATATTTTGCCATCATTTGTACAAACGATTACAACTTGTTTCAATAGATGTCACTTTACTATTACTTCGTCCAAAATTTATTTAAGCTCCTTTTTCTCATACTCATTCACCTGACATGAACTTACATATGGTTGCTTCCTGTTTAATGTAATTCTCACTAGGTACTTGTGACCTAAATATAATTCTGCAGATGATTTTCCTGCTTTAGCAGTTGAAATCAATTGCTGATTCAAGAAGGCTGTATAAACTGCTTCTTGTATTTTCATTTTCTCCAATTTATTTATTGATACTTTCAAATTTTGGACAGCTTTTTCATGCAAACCATTAAATTTGGGGTAGTAGGGGGTTTGAATATGTGTTTTATCACCCCACTCTTTCATACTCACTTCGAACTTGTTCAATGCGAAACCAGTTCCACTGTCAGAAACTAAAGTTTCAGAAAGCCATAATATGAAAAAATTTCATGTAATTTTTCTATTGTCTCATTGGAACGAGTACTCTTAAGTAATTTGCATTTTGCCTACCCTGAGTATGCATCGACCATCACAAAAAATAAATGGCCCTTAAATGACCCACGTGGTCAACATGGATGCATTGGCATGGTCTTAATTTTTTGACAAGGCCTCAAAGGTTTTAGATGGCACTCTAACACATGATTGACAATTTATTGCAATTTTTATGGAATTTTCAATATCACAGTTAATGTTTGGGCATCATACATAGCTATGGGCTAAAGCTTTTACCCTGATTATGCATGGGTGACCTTTATGCAATAATTGCAGATTAAATTTCTACTCTGAATTGATATTAATACATGATTGTCCATCAAAATACAACCTTTGCATATTGATAATTTATCATAGTCATTCCATAATTCTTTATAGAAAAATTTTGGACATCTATTAGGCCACCATTCTCAGATTTGGCTTATAATCCACTGGTCACCCTCATCTTCCTTTGTCCAAACAACTACTGTTTTACTATTTAGTACATGTGATTTTGGCCATCTATATAATTGATTTCAAATTTTTTTACATTGCTCTGTCTTGTCTGGCATAAGAGATAACATGTCCAATTTGCATTTCCTTTTTGTATTCTAAAGTGTAATCATAACCAGAAAGTATATTTAGCCATTTCAACATTCCCAGTAAAGATTTATGATCTATTACAATAGTAAATTTGCATCATATAAATATTGGTGAAATTTATGAATTCCAAACAATATGGCAAGAGCTTCCTTCTCATGCTAACTGTAATTCTTTTCAGATTTAGACAAGTTGTATGAAGCATAGTCAATCGGTCATTTACCTTTGTGTACTGGATGGCATATTATTGCACCAACTCTAAATTCAGATGTGTCCATTGTAAGCGTAATTTCTAAATCACTATTATAATGAATAAGTAATTTATTCGAAGTGAGTAGTGATTTAGTATTCAAAAATCCTTGCTCTTATGCCGATTCCCAATACCATTTCTGTTTTTTTTTTAAATAAACCATATAAGGGTTTGGCTATATGAGCTTTGACCTTTAAAAAATTCTCAAAATAATTTTCAAGATTTAAAAAAGCTTATAATTGTTTAACCTTATTAGGCCTCAGGATTTTAGCTAGAGCTTTGCCTTTTTCAGGAGAAGGAGTTGTATTTTTATTTGAAAGTTATATGCCCTAAAAATTTAATTTCACTCACCTACCAGATACATGTGAGGGTGTTCAATTTTGCTTCACATTCATCCAGTTTTTTTGTGCACATTATATAGACAACTTTTCAGTTCTTATGTCCTCAAATCCATTAAGAAGGATCTCAATTTTTTGATTGTAAAATATTAGGTACAGAAGTTATTTCAAATGGAAGCCATTTGCATTTGTCGACTGTGCTAATTGCTACATCTGTGAATGATCCCTATGTTACTAAACAGACATAGGCTTATATAAAATTAACCTGGTAACTATAATTATACTGCAGTAACTTAGGATTATGAGCTAATAGATTATTAATACAGCCATTGTAAGCATTTTAATTACAGGTATATACATATTAATTTACATGAAGTATATATACACATACCCAAAGGCATTCTCAAATTATACTAAAGGCCAGTGTGACCTGTTTTAAGTTTTATACTTGCTTTGACATGTTCGAAGGCAAATTGCTTAACAATATTTAGCTACTAAAAACAAATGTTCTAATTGGTTGGGTGACTTAGTTCCTGCTGACATTGTCTAATGTTATTTATCTGAAGATACATCTGGTTACTAGTAATTTCTTTTTTTTAACTGTCAATAATTAATTAGATTATTTTCTAATGGAATTCTGTTATTTCTTTTGCTCTTTAGGAATTTAATTAAGATTGTTTTCTGGATTTATAATTAATCATTTAGTAATATTAATTCTTTTATCTATTGTTACAATCTGTTTTAATTTTGCTTTTTGCTTAAATTTAATCTACTTATTTTTCAACTCACGCACATATATAACACACAAATGTTTATAACTTTTTTTAGCTATATATTTGTATATATTTTAACATGCACATATAAACATAGCAGAAGTTAATAACACTCTATATTGTTAAACATATAATATTGTAATGAATATACCAGACAAAAATAAGACATTGAGAAATTATAGTTAAAACATCTCACTATATGTTAGAAAACTGATGAATAAGTGATCATGTAGCTGCAAATATATCTGGAGGAGTAATTTTTTTGTCTCTCTGTTAAATTGTATTTGGTTTGTTTTTAAATGTGTTCAGGTGTCTTCTTGTATTACTGTTGTAAAAAAATAAGTATCTTGTGCATCACAGGGCATAAAGTATGAATAGGATGGTTCTTATTTCTGCAAACTTTTGGAAAAAAGTTAATTATTGATGGAATTCTATTATTATTTTTCCAAAGTATTTTTTGTGATGTATGACTAGGCATCTGGTAGGTACTTACTACTCTTAAAAAATGGTGTTTTTGATCTTCTTTCATGAGACATAATTGCATATAGTTTCTGTGTTGACAAGATTTCTCTTATACTTCAAAAAGTATAATGCAAGTAGAGATTATATTTATTTTGAGCATAAAATCAAATCATTTTGATTCAAAAGTCCAATATATAAATTTTATCAACTGCCTATGATTTATGCCAAGCATTGGGGAGTCAGCCCCTTAATTTATGTTGGATATAAGGGAGCATGAATTTTTCAATACTGCCTTTTCTTTTGTGGAAATGTTATCTTAATATTTGGCATTATGTTTAATTGGGTATTAGAATTGTTTGAAGATGTTTTGTGTATAGAGGAGGCTAATCTGTTGGTGTTATCTTAAATAGCATCTCCAGATGTGAAAATAATCTTATCATGGCTGATATAAGGTTAATCGATTTTTGAATCCTATATATGTAAATTGAGTATAGCCCTAATCCATTTTGAATACTATGAAATTGTAATTTTCTGAATGAAATTATAAATGTTTTCTTTCCACATAAACTTTCTGCACAGTGAATAAACATTTGAAATGAATGATTTTGTAAAGATTATGACAGGGAAGTTGTACGTTATTTTTATGTTGATAAGCACTGCCTTAGAATAAAAGGAGAAGTATACCTTTGAAAGTTATGAAATTAGATGTTTGTTCTGTTGATTGCAATAATTTATCTTGTATTTGCTTTCATATAACCATATTTCTCAGATAGAAAGGAAAACCTAAATGTGTAGTTGCTAAGTTAAGAAATGTTTTTGTATATATTTTACTTGTGTATATGTACCATGCATGATTTGTTAAGATTGAATTCAAGTGTATGGGAGTTGGTAAATTTCTTTATAACTTTTACTAATATTGGAGTTTCTTTTTTTTTGTTGTAAGAAAGATTGCAATTCTACAATTCAATGTGAGAAGATAGATACCTGGAAGATGTTTTTCTATGTTGCTGAGGAATTAGTTTATTTAAGCTGTAAATAATAAAGCACTAAGTGATTATCCGTGAGATATTGATTGTCTTGGATTAAATAAGGGAGACATTTTTCCATTTAAAGTAATATGCATTTCCCTGTTTATAAGTAATTTTTAGGAACATATAAAGTAGAATATCAATTGCTAAAGAGTCAAAAGTTTTAATGTCGAGCTGTACTACCATTGGGCTGTATTTGTTGGCATTCTGCATCATATCAATTATTAATATTTTTTACTACATATACTGTGTTTCTCTTTTAAAAGTTTTATTTACTTATATTTAAATCTGAAATTATATATTTTAAAATCTTATAAAAGTGTTTGCTAAATATATTAATAATAAAGTATTGCTCATCTATGAGGAAAAATTAAAGTTCTATTTTTCCTGCATTAAATAAATCCATAACTACTTTATAAAATGCAACTTTTTTTCTCTAACATATATTTAATTGCTCCAGAGTAAGTTTATTGTTAAATAAATAATTATTAATACTTTTTCAGAATACTGTACTTTTCCTACAGAATGTTCATTTCTTCCAGATTTTTGACAACAGTTTGTTCTTTTTTTATACATTTTAATTGTTTATTAACAATTTTTAGCAAACTATGTCATTTGGTACTATTTCTGTTTCACTTATCATTTTATAGTATAGAATAGTTTAAAAATAATGTATCTAAATCCTATTATTTTTTTCTTTGTAATTTATAAACAATTTAAAAAAAAATTGTAAATAAATATTGGATCCTATAGGAATCATAAATTAAATTTTAAAAGTCTTGAACTATCTCCTTTTGAAAATTCCTTAGGAGACAAAGAAGAAGATTCGATTATTAAATTTATGTCAGTAAATAAACATATATAACTTCTAAAATCATCATTGAATAACTTTATTAACTGCATTTCTACAAATTCATTGGTAAACAGTTTTCAAGCTACATTTAAAACTCATTCATATTGTTTTGTAAAAAGTCATATGAAAATTTAATTGAAGTTAATACATGTTCATTAACTGTGCAATAATTTGTTATGTTCATTTAGTCTGGGTATTCAGAGTTTATCCTACAAATTATAATAATTTTAGAATTTTTTTTTTTTTTTATTATATTTGTTTTTAATAAATAAATGACTATTGTTTGAAAATCCATAAGAAGATTAAGTATTGGAAGCAATAGAACTTGGCATGATCCATGAACTTTAAACTGCAAAGTCTACCACTCTATTGCAGCACTAAACTGCCAGGAATTTGTTTTTAATGAGTCATTATATTTAAAATTTAAATTTTATGATCATATGGAGTAATCTAAGGATATTGATGTTTTATCATAACTAAATTAAACTTTTTTTTACATGACAAAAATGATTTAAAGTTATTTATTACTAGTGTTATTAAAGAGTAGTAATTAATTTATTGAGCACACAGAAAACATATGTAAATACTTTAATCAGGCTTTAACTTCTATTCAATGCACTTTAAAATTAGAATTTTAAAGCACATTGAATACAGGTTAAAGCCTAATTAAAGTATTTACATATGCTTTCTGTGCGCTCAATAAATTAATTACTACTCTTCAATAGTTTATAGAATTTCCAACATTAAGATCATAACTCACTGTAAATCGCAAGATTTTGCATAAGTTAATTTGTAAAGGAAATAGTGGACTTAGTTAGTGGAGAAAGAACTACTTCACGCTTCCAAATTAAGGTTTGCCTATATAAGTGGAAATTTAGTCAAGGCTAAAAGTACCCAAATATTAAAAGTATTTGAATTGAAGAGTTTCAGAATAATGGTATTCCAATTATAATATAATTGACCTAACATTTGTATTTAATGATAATACTATATTATTTTCATCCTAACAAATATAAAGCTGAATCAAAAAAAGTTATAGCAATACTTTTATCAATAATCTCAAATATGGTTTAAAGATGGTTTTTGTTGAAAATTTTGTTATAAACAATTTATTTGCTTTATTGTTATTAAAATTATATCTATCTGTATATAATCATCTTAATGATATAAAAGCCTCGTTAAACTTTACAATGCACTTTTAATTTGGTGTTAATAGAATAAATTATTCAAATTTTCACTAATAATGATCAATTCTTATTTCTTGACTATAGTATCCGCTTGCCTAGTAAACAATAGTGCCATTGTAATTTGTTAACAACCAGTTCATTTACAGAAAGAAAAAAAAAAGAAATATCTTGAAAATTATATATCTATATTTTACAACACATGGGTGCATATAAAATTATTTACATAAGACTTTTAGGAAAACTGAAGTAACAATATAAAATATTTATTGAAATAAGTTATTTTACAAATAATTGAAGATTATTATCAAATTGTATTTATTTATTTGCAAATAATATTTCCTTTCAAGTGAAGAGGTAATTTAATTTTTAAATAATTTTTTTTTCCTCAGAAATGTTTACTCCCCCCCCTCTCTAAACTTTGATATGCATTCACAACTATCATCAGTTTATATTTTGATCACAGATAAATTGAATAAAGTAATAATCCAAAATATTTTAACAAGAAAGTTATTACATTTTTTTATTCAAAAAAAATATAATTAGTTTATAGAATTTTTTTTTTTTTTAAGATAAATTTAATATATAAATGTGAAAAGATTTTAGCCTAAAACTAATATAAATACTATTCTTAAAATATTTTGCTTATTTATTTAAGAAAAGATGAATATATATATATTTGGCAATGAAGTTAACCCTCAACTTATAACCAGTATTTGATACTGCAAGAAATTTTCATATGTCTTAAATTTCATAGAATTTTTTTAATTGAACAGTTGTTAGTTTCAGGATTTTCTTAATTGTGTCTATAGTTTGAATTTTGCTCACATAGTATATATTTTATACCACTTTTTTGAAGTTCTAAACATAAGTAATTTTTTTTTGTATTGTGCAATCTATAGTTATTTTTTACTGCATTTTAAAGACATATATTATAATACTTATGTATAGTTAAGATTTTACTTCATTAATTAATTAATTATTATTATTAATAATACTTATGTGTCTAATAACAATAAACAAATTTATTTCATTATGATAACTGATTGTAAAAAATTAACTGATTCGCTTTAGAAGCTCTTCTAAACAAAACTTATTTCATTTTTGTAATTTTATGATTATATTTTTTAAATTTTTAATACAAATATTATTTATACTTATTGTAAATAATGCTTATATAAAAAAATCAAATTTGGAACAATAAATAAATACTTTTGTTAGGAGCAATATGAGATACTGCTTGTAACATTTACATTATAAAACCACATAACCATTTGGGGTTAAGTATGTATGTACTAATCATTTCTAATTTATTTTAAGTCAATAAAAAATAATTTGTTTTGATTACTACAATAATCCTGGCACATGATAATTCTTTTTCTGGTTAAATTTAAGGAATTTTTAGTATTATCTCTGGGAAGGGAGTGGGCCGTTCCTGGAAGTACTGCAATACCAGGTCAACCCGTGGCGGAGGCGGAGCAAGCCCCTAACTCTCCACCTAATTCCAAAAATCAGTTTAATATTCTTTTTATCAGAATGCTTTAGAAACAAGTACTTGTAAATTTACTTATAGTTAATTAATTTAACATTTTTTTCAACCCATTTTAGTCCTTTTAACTATATGGAAATTTAAACTTACATTTTGAGTTGTGTAGAACATTTAGAGGTAGGATCTCACTATTGAATGTGAGTTCATAAATCAGAAAAGTATATCTTTATAAATATGAAATATGAAAATAATCATTTTTTGTCTCTAATTGAAATCTAAAAAGACTTTACAATCTACGAATTACTATATGTATTTATTAATATTTTACTAAACAGGTATGTTGTTATATATTTAAGTTATTTGAATATTATCTATAATAAAAATGTGTTGAATTTGTATAGTTTTACGATGTTCTTGACCTGTTTTGTTAACCTAGTCAATACAGTGCTAGATAAAGCCTAGCCTTTTTAACTTGTAAATAACATAGATAATATCTTGTACAAGATTTTTTTTTTAATAATCTATTTATCAAACTACAACTTTTTTTTTATATTTTCTTTAGTAAGCGATTTTATAGAATTAGTTGAATGATTGCTATGAATGTTTTTTATTTTTTCTGAAAGCTAGGAAATTTTTTATTTTTTTGGTTGATACAGTTATATGGTATATTATATGAAATAGCTATAACTTATAATATATAAATCAGACTGTCTACTGAACTCATTGTCTAATACCTTGTTTCACAATAGAATTAGAAGTATTTTACTACTCTAATTCATATATTATATAGAACGTGTTTATTTTTTATAAAATAGATTTTAATAAATTAATGTATTTAGGTTAGAAAATAGTTTTCATTATTGTTATTTATGCTGTTTCTTTTATCAGAATGTTTTATAACTGAAATTGTTTTGGGCTTGCATTGAAGAAAACAGTAAATGAATGTTTTGCTTCTGAATTTTATTTATTTTGTTAAAAAAAGGAAGTCATCTTTAAATTATTTAAATAGATCAAAATAAATACTCATATATACATATTCTATTTGTGGTCAGTACTGAAGCAAAACGAAATCTTTTTTTAAAAAATGCTCGCCGATATTTTGCCTAATTGAAAGTGAATTAAATTTTATGTTGAAATTCTTTTGAAAAATCTTTTGTGATCATTATGTCATTTTTTTTGTTCTTACTAATCATACGCAATTTATTATAAGTTTTTTTTTTTAATAAATTGTTTTTCTCTTCACTAGTGAATATCTTCAACAGCCCACTGCATGATAAGAGCTTTTTTCCGGGCTCAGTTTCTCTTCATAATAATAATACTCTTTTTGTATGCTAAGAATTTATATATTATTAAGACATTAATGATCATTAATAATTTTTTTTTTTTTTTAATAATTTAGTTCATTCAGCGCTTATGTATATGAACCCGTGCGTGTGTATACAGGGGGAGAGATTATATGGTTAGGCAATGGTTACCCTCCCCTAAAATATAATTATATCTACTCATAAGAATAAACACATCGATATAATTATTTTTTGTTACTATTAATAATTCAAGTAAATACAAATATTTAATTGTAACATGTTTTAACAGAATAAATTTTTAGTCAAGCGTTGGTGGCTAGCGGTTAGCGTAGCTGCCTTCCAAGCAGCTGGCCCGGGTTCGCTTTGACATATGAAAAAATATATTTTTTATATTTAAAACAATTACGCGATATCCAGTGAAGATCAGTTTTACTTATCGTCTATATTGTTTTTACACATGCCCAACCAGAGTATACTTTTTTTACAACCAAATTTAAATCCAGTTTCTCCAATTAAGAGCCTCCCTTCTTCACAACAGATCTACAAATTTCCTTATTTCACCTATCTATCTCACATGTAGTCTTTTTTTAGGCATTTTACAATATCTTGAGTCAAATTTAAAATTTCAACTGTTCATCTATTATCAACTCTTCTAACAATATGTCCAGTCCAACTGTATTTCAATCTCTTAATTCTTTTAATGAAGTTATATCTGTTTATTACTTGAATCATGTATTTCATTTCTGATCATTTCTTATTACTTCAATAGACATCCCTCCATAGTGAAGCTATAATATCTGTACTTTATGTATATAATTTTAAAATTCCATAAGAATTTTTAAATTAAAGGTTTTAATAATTTTACTAAGCAAAAACTATATGTATATAGTTATTAATTCTAAGTTATTTTAAAATAATTTAAATAAAATGTTTTATTCAATCAACAAATAATTAGATGAGTGGAAATGACATTATTACATAAAAGTAATTAAATTCTAAGAAAGCAGATTGGCCAATTAAGGGGATAAAAATAGTATGTGGTTTAGTCAAAAATATTGTCTGTTAGTTTGGAATAATCCCATTTCAAAGCTAAAATTTGATAAATGCTTTAATTGGAAAACTAAACTGTGTACCATAATAAAGTTTAGGAGTTATCTACAACCAATAGATGGATATATGGAAATGACCCATGATGAAAACTGATTTTGCTGATAAGGCAACTCAGTGAACTATAAATGGGGTCTCTTTGAAGATTGAAAGTGATTATGCTTTGCATTTTTATTTTTATTTGATTGTTCTTATTATTGTACTTTGTGTTAAAATATCATGGAAGAATAGAGAAGCCCATCATCTGCTCCACTCTGGCCGGCCAAAAGTCCATTATGAGTTGCCAAGAAGCTATCAAATAATGTAAAACCATCTCAAGGACAATTGGTGTCCAGCATATATATATATATATGAATTGTATGCTGCCTAACTTCAAAAGTGTCTATTGCTTTAGGGAGAAACCAGCCATCACTCAATGGTGAAAAGTCCCATGCTGACCATTGAATAAGAAAATAAATGTGTATTAATGAGGACCATTGCAGCCATCAAAAGCAATATAATAGAAGCTTCACAGAAGACTGCCAGACATAGTTATGTTTGTACAGGCTGATTCTGCAAAAATACCTGAATTCAGAACTTGAACTATTAATGATGAAAAGGGTAATGTGAATATTTATTATTATGACTGTATATTACTAATAATAGATATTTTATCTTCTACATTTAATTTCTAAATTATTATGATTGATTTTGCATAAAATATATGTTTAAAATTATAATAGCAATGGATTGGTATTTTTATTAGCCATGCCAAAGTTCATTTGGGGTAAACCTAAAAAGAAAAATAATTTTATGTAAAACAATTTGCTTATTATTGCAAACCCTCACCATTCTTTTAAAAACTTATTTATTTAGTATTTTAAAACCAGAATTAATAAAAGTCATTTCCACTAGACTTAAATATAGAAATTAGAAAAATAATAATTTAATCATTAACATGAATATTGCAGATTAATGATCTCTAGATATATTAAAAAGGTTGCATAAACAGATTAAATAAATTATGTAAGATTGTATTTTTAATAAGGTCTATTGTTTTAAGCAACATATTCTACAGATTTTGGAATAATCAGACATGGTTAAGGATGATTGAGAATATTAAATTTATTTGGCTAACATACTTTTGTTTCTGGCTTTTATGCATATATATTTTCTTTGTTCTCAAATGAGGGTAACACTATTGCCATATCCAGTCACTCACACCCAGCAAATTACTTTGAGCAGTATATGGTAGATGCAACTTACTTTGAATAGTAGTATCCAGTAGATGTACATTCCTACCATATACCATATGTTTCATATATATATATTGTTCATAATTGACTGTAATACCATTATGTTGTCGAGTCATTTACATCCAGCAACTTACGTTGAGCACTAGGATATGGTAGATGCATATTTCTACCATATAGCATATGCCTCATTTATATAGATTTTTTGTTTATAAATTATTGTAAAGCAGGTGCTGTTTTCTGCTCTTATACTTGGTTAGTGTTTTACCAGTTCTAAACCTGAAATGATTGATCTTAGTCTAGTTTTTCTAATGGCATAGTTAATAAATAATTTAGTATATCCTGAATCAGTAAGTATAATGTCTTAAAACTGGGTTGATATCTGTTATATTAATAAGTAGTAGTAGAAGTTTGTCTGTGCAGTGAATCTGTGTCTGTCCAGAGACAGTTAAAATGTGTAGTGTCATATTATTTGTGCATAACAGGGCTGAAGAAACACAGGAACATCTATTCTATCTTTGTCCGGCACTAGACAGAATTCGAGTTATTATGATAGGAGCATATAGACAATCTAACACAACCCTTCAAACAATCATTAATTCATATTGCAAAGGCTCTATTCCATCAGTCCGTGCAGCACTTTTATGCTTTATGCATACTGGTGCACTAGATGCACATTCACTCTAGGTAACAACACAAGGCGACATCCATCAACTTTCAATATCAAACTGGCAAAACTACGAGTCAGAGACAATAAAATTGCACATCCAGACATCTATGCAGCAACCTGGTCACTAATAACACAACAATCAAACCTCTAAGATGGCTCCCAATAACTAAAATCTATGCCCTCAACCAATATATATAAAAAATAAAAAAAAATAAAAATGTGGCAATTATCTACAAATAAAAAAACAGAATGTTGTCTTTGATTGCATAATATTAATATAAAGGACAGTAACAACAAAATCAGACCTCAAATACTGGAAAGCAAACTAAACCCAGCATGGCAATATACATCAAAGTTGAAGTTTTGCAAATTGAACAATGATAACCCAAGACTTTGGAGAACTATGATTACAGCAAGCAGCACTCATAAATGTAACGTATACATATGTATTTTCACCCCCCTAACAATGTTTAAATATCTTTCCCTCCTAAGTTAAGTTCCTTTTTTGTACATCACAGATACCAACTTAAACTTGGTTTACTCACTAGCTATGTAAATATATGTATATAAGTGTCTTATAGAAATGTAACTCTATGGTTATCAATAAAGTTCTTTCTTTGAAACAAATAATAATAATAATAATAATAATAATAATAATAATAATAAAAAAAATAATAATAATAATAATAATAATAATAATAATAATAATAATAATAATAATAATAATAATAATAATAATAATAATAATAATAATAATAATAATAATAATAATAATAATAATAATAATAATAATAATAATAATAATAATAATAATAATAATAATAATAATAATAATAATAATAATAATAATAATAATAATAATAATAATAATAATAATAATAATAATAATAATAATAATAATAATAATAATAATAATAATAATAATAATAATAATAATAATAATAATAATAATAATAATAATAATAATAATAATAATAATAATAATAATAATAATAATAATAATAATAATAATAATAATAATAATAATGGTGATGATGATCATTCTCTAACCACCTTAATAAATGGGCACTTAAATAAAATTATATATAATTATTCTAAATTCAATCCTTTGGATTGCTGTCAATTAGATTATTGTTTGCATTGTGATGATATGTATACATAAATAAATTGCAATCAATAAGGTTAATTAAAATGAGTCTCTTACATCTAACTGATCTTAGTGGGCTATAAAAAGAAAAATATTTGATCATATGATATCAGAATGTGCTTACATGTAAATTATCTTTGGTGATTTTTGTGTGGAGTGTGCATTTTTTACTGTTACATTAGTTTGTTGAGTGGCCTGAAGTCCCTGTATTGCAATCTAAGATCCATAAATAAGAATTAATAAAAAATACTTTTCAAACACATATGTTTATTTCATTTTAATACTAAGTTACCACTACCAAAAGCTCTCTATCCAAGTTTAATTCTGTGATTAATTTCATACAGTGTTTCCTTCTATATTAATAATCTGACTAAAGTATTTATAATTATAAACTTCTTCAAATTCATGATTGTCAATCTTTATTGTCTGTCTTTCAAGAAAATCTGTTGAACATTATTTTAGTCTTTTTAGCAATTATCTTTACTTCTGTCTTATTTTCATTTAATAACTCTGCAATATTTGCTGAAGCTCCGAAGTATTATTTGCAAAAACAATCACATCATTTGCAAAATCTATATGATTAAATCTACATTTATTTTTACTCCCTTAGCTTCTCATTTTAGTTCATTAATTTTTGTAAAACTGCTGTAAAAAATTTGAGGTATGGAAAGACTTTTATTCTTCATCTTTCCTGATGTTAATCGTTATAGTATCCCCATATAATCTAATACATACGAGTTAAAGCTTTAATAATCATTATGGAAATAATATACAATCAGATGTCTTTTTATAAACTACAAATTCAATATTTTAGTATAATGGTAGTTCATTTTTATTAGTTCATTCTATAACATGTTTCAATAATATGTTTGACTGTGGTTAAAAATACTTTTAAATCCAACTTGCTATTTGGGTTGGTATTTTCTATTAATTTGAAGTACTAATCTTGTCATTCAATTTCCACAATGTTGTTTTTTGACTTTTTATTTTTATGAATCCATTTGTAGTAAAATACAAGTCATTTTTTAAATTAATTGTCTTTTTATCTTTTCTTCTACCTTTGTTTTTTCAATTTGTGCAATCTTTTTTCATTTTCTTTGCAATTACTGATGAGTCAAATGTACACTAAGAGCTTTTCTTGGTCAAATTTATATAAATTGTAAGGAATTTTTCAGATTGTTAATGTTAAATATTGAAGAATCATAAAATAATCCCTGGAAAACACAGTTTTAAAAACTAATAAAACAATATGCAATATAATGTATAATTTTTGTTAGTGAAAAAAAGTTTAAATGCTTTTACTTAACTTACTCTGTTTTTTGTTTATCTGTTTTGATAAATCATCTACTTTGCATATATATATATATATTCCTGATGACAATGTTTTTTAGAGTTGACAAACAATTTTAGCACAAAATTAATGAAAAATGTAAAATTTTAATTTTGTACCTGATTCAGTATTTTACAATACTGCATGTAGCAGTATTTAATTGTATATAATTTTTTTTCATTCCTAATATGTAAGCCAGGGGTCCCCAACCCTACACCCCTAGGCACCATGGTGCCCACAGACCATTTTACGTGTGCCCGCTGCTATCCGAACACGATAAAAAATTATTTATCGTATACAAATAAATTTAATTTTTAAAATTTCTTATAAATTATTGTATTATATTGTAATCAAATTGTAGGGCATACTATATTTTTACAGCGTAAAAATATAAACGTTAAAATATAAATGTTAAAATTTTATTTTTGAAATAAATATTTTTTTGTACATTATGTATGTGCCGGTGTGTGGGTGTTTACCCCTTCAATCTTGGGGAAATACTCAACCCCCCCCCCCCCCGAATAATTTAAAAAAAAAATTCTCCTCCCCCTTCTCGCCTCTCTCCATTTATGTGAATAACCACCCTCTCCCACCCAAAATATTTTTTATTTCCTTCACACACCACCAACAACAAAGGAGAGAGGGAGGGGAAGTGCCAAGGGAGAATATAAAAATAAAGTTAAAGGGAATAATGTTTTTGGGTTTTGTTTTGTTTATGTGAAAAATAAAAAAAAAATAATAAAAATATTTTAAAATTTTTTTTTAATTATATAATGTTTTTTTTATTAATTATATAAATATATAATTATTAATTCTCCTCTTCTCTTTAATAAAATAAAAAATATAAAAAAAAAAAAAAAATAATATATATTATTTTTTTCTTTTTTTTTATATTTAATCTTATTTTAATATAAAATAATAAAAATTATAATTATTAAAAATTTTTTTTATTAAAATTTTTTAATATAAAAATTATAATATTTAAAATATTATAATATAAAAAAAAAAAAAAAAAAAAAAGTATATTATTAATAATATCCAACTATAAATTTACATTAAAAAAATAAATGGTGCCCGCCACCTGGCCGGTATTATAGAATGTGCTTTTAAGTGCAAAAAGGTTGGGGACCCCTGATGTAATTTATATGAAACTAAAAAATAGAAAATAAAAAAAAGTTTAAAGAAACATTTTTACTCTTATAAATAATAGAAAGTAAATTTTCTTCAGTTTTCATGAATAAAAATGTAGGAAAATCATACATAAAAATTTGCAAATCAGGTTCTCATGGAATCATCGAAATAAATTCACAACTAAAGCCCACTTTTTTGTATTAATTATTTCTTCAGATTAAAATAATCATTTGATGATTGGTACAAGAAAGTGGACATTAGTTATAAATTTATTTAAATGATTCTTTGGGAATCTGACTTGTGAATTTCTAAACTTAATCACCCCAAGTTTTTATTTGTAAAGGTTGAGGAAAATTTGTTTTATATTTTTTATTCTGACTGTAGCCATTTTTAGTCATTGTTATGAATTATTGTAATCACCAGCTTTTTTTTTTTTACAACTGAGCATTAACAATATAGACTCTGAACTAAAAAAAAAAAAGGTAATTTGTCTCAAGATATCATTTAATCAGATTATGAGAAATTATTTGATTCTACAACTTCGGACGATCCACATAGTATGATGGCACTGTTGCTATATTGCAAAACAAATACATATAATGTTACTGGGCTTTTTAAAAGAAAAAGAGAATTAAAAAAAAAAATTTAAAAAAAAACAAAAAACAAATATAACTTTATTTTTGGTTTTTAAAACTTTCGGTCTTTTTTTTTTGTTTGTTTTTAAAGCGGTCCTTTTTCTAAAATAAAAAAAACTTCTTTTCTTTTCATAACATTTGGTCCTTTTTATTTTTATATTAAAACATTCATTTTTTTTGGGGTTTTACCAGGGGTTCAAAAACATTTATTTTTATTTATAAACAAATACATATAATATGCCTGGGGGGGGGGGATATTTTTAAATTTTGAGTTAAATTTTTTTGATTTAAAAAAAAAAAACCATTTCTTTATTTTTAAAATAACACTTGCAAAACCAAAGAAAAAAAATTAAATTTGATTTCATATATACACAAACAATAACAGTTCCCTGAAAACTTTCAAATTGCGTGACTTTCATGTGAACTTTTGCAATCGTGATTTACACTTTTCATTTATTAAATTGTGCCATCTAACAAGAAAATTAGGGACATTTTCAAAATAGTTATAATTTGTAGCTATTCATACAAATTACAATACATTTAAAATGAAAAACTTTGAACTGCGTACTGTTACACTTTTTCTAATTATAACTACAGAGACTCTCGTACAATACACTATTGAATATTCAATACTAACATCTATCTAGACTGTCACAACATGTCACTGATAATGTTCACATGCTAGCAATGTTGGGGAAGTCTTGACTTCCTTAACATCTAAGTGTTTTAACAGTTTACAGGCCGTAGGATCTGTGAGCGGCCTTGCAAACAATATATTTCTGTGCATTTGCATAGAAGCAATGCCATCCAGCAGTGTGGATCATTCGAAGTTGTAGAACCAATTATTTTAATAAAAAATTAGTCTAGTCTGTTATTAGCTTTTTTTAAATATTTTTTTATATTCATATTAATTTATTAATGAATTTAATAACCTTATTATTATTGATAAGAATATTTATAGACTGTACATGACTTGATTTTACACATATGTGAATAGTTAAATAATGCTATTTGTAAATATTACAGGATATATTTCATTAAAGTTTATATATATGTTGTGTGAGTAATTTCATGATATATAATCTTTGTAAACATTAAGGTAATCTCTTAATGAATAGGATGTTAAGGATTTATTTTAATTTGTAATCTTAACAAACTTGAACATATTATGAGAATTATTAACTACTTATAAAAAGTTTTTCATTTCATATCACTTTATTGTTTTGCAACACAGTAGCATTTACTAAAATGCAGATTCAATATCTAAAATATTTTTTTTACAAAAGTAAATGCCTTGGAATTGCTATATTTTATAATAAAAACATGTTTTAAAGATATGATCAAGCTATTCCAAAAATAAGATTTATTAAATGGTGTTTAAATTTATAGCTCAAATTTAAATATATTTTAGTGTGTTAGATTTTCTCCTATTAATTATATTAATAGTAAACTCAAGACACTGTCTTTTTTTTTTTTTTTAGAATAAATAACAAATGTTAATGTTTTTAACTATTTATGTATGCTAAGCATTTTTGATTCCTAAATACTAATGAACTGTTAAAAGTTTTCATATATTTATGCCTGGTAAACATTTGGTTCCTACATATTAATTTTTATATATTTATGTATGATAAGCATTTAGTTTCTATTTGCTGATGAACATTTACTAGTAGTTTTGGAACTCTTTTGGAATATTTCCATCCATTTCGAATTGAAATATTTAAAATATAATATAAACAATAGTTTGAAGCATTAAATTATTATGAATCAGAAGCAGTTTAAAAAGGATTACTTCTAATGTTTCTCAAAAGCCTTCTTTGTAATTTCATTAAATGTTATTTTCTTTACTTTAAAATCAGTTACAAATTGAAATTATAACATGAATAAAATTAAAAATTTCTAACAGTCATTTCAAATTAAGTTCTTAAGTTTGTAATAAAATAGCATACTGGTGTTGTACACAATGAATGATCTATTAAGTTACCATTATATTTTTGTTATTATGCAGACAAAGATGGAAATATATCCTAATGCAACCTTTTTTAATGCTTAGAATACTCAGATGATAGTAAAGAGTATCTAGTAAGGAAACTGAAATCAGTTTTATGAGTGATTGAGAGAATGTGTGAGACTTGTCCAACATAAAAAAAGATTTGTTGATGCACAAATTAGTTGGAGCATTTAGTATTTAAAACTGTCAACTGCTTTTTTTTTTTTCAGATTAATGACTTGATGATGGGCAATGACTGTATTTAGGAAAAAAATTGGGAAAAAAATATTTAGACATTACAAAGAATTATAATCATTAGTAAGTGTGAAGCAAATTACTTCAAAGGTCAACACACATCAAAACATCCAATGTTTAACAAAATATTTCATCATGAGTTTTATAACCATAATATTTAAGACTGAACTGCGATTTTAAAGCCACTTGCATCAGCATAAGAATTTTATCAGTAGGTAATTTGACAGTTATAAGATGAATCATTGTTTCACTTTTTCCAGCCTCTAAAAGGATTTATGTCTAGCAGTCACAATAAGAAGTTTTATAAACTGTGTATCTTTATAATCTATTTAAACATTGTTGAAGATCAACTTTATTCCATAGACATTATTTGTAGACAATATTGCTCTCTTTCAAAATGTCTCAGTTCATGCAGCTTATGCAACCACAAATCTTGATTTGAGAAACATGAGGTTGATGTTATACATAGCCCATTATCTTTCTTAATCATCTAATTTAAATATTATGCATTTTTATGAGACTTTTTATCCTCTCCTAAGATTTCTCAGAGAATTTGAAGTTTTTCTTGACTAATTTCTTTTTCTAAATGCCTTTTAAATGTTATATATAATCCTATTCCCTATAAAATATTAGCAATTTTTGAAGCCTTACATATTGATAAACACAGGTATTCCTGTTATTTTATTTACTATTTGTATATATGAACATGCAGAAAATGTTTAAATTGAAATAATAATAAAAAATCACCAACATTGTAATCTACTATTAAATCAGTTTTATATCCATAATATAAATAAATAGAAATGTATAACGTAAAAACATATAAATCCAGAGATAGTTTTAGAGTAATATAAATTTGCGAATAAGTTGTATATATATGTAAATATCCACATATGAAAAAGTAGAAGCTAATACTCATATATTTAAAAATCATTAAAGAAATATTATGTTTATATTTAAATATTTTAGTAAAATTTTTGATACACGAAAATATTTTTGATTTTAATATTAAAAAAATATGGCTTTCTCTTTGATGAAATTGATGATTCTGTACACCAGTCATATTCCAGAATCTCTCATAAAAACATGTTCTCTCTTTGAAACAATTATATATCATTGTATATAATTTTTTTAATTACAGTCTACAATTATCAAATTCTAATATTCTATCTTCCATTTTCCATTCTTATTATAAAGATGTAAATAAAATAACAAAAATCATTATGTTTTTTAAAATTTCCTTTATATTTTGTTTTTCCTACTCTCCATAAAATTTGTCTCGAGTCTCCTTTAACATCTTCCACCTCATATTCAGTACTCTTTTTTTTTCTCTGCAAGACTACACCATCAAACCAAATTCTTTTGTTATTTCCATAGTGTTTAAATCTATTATCTTTTACTAAGTAACAATAAATTTCTTCTAATATTGAACATCTTTTCATATTTTATTCTTATATAAATTTAAAATATTTTTATTCATAATTTATTTTCTCTAATCACTTATTCTTCATAATTATATATCTTTAACATATTCTCTACTTATTTATTCCACTTCTTACTTAAATATATTAAAATAAATTCTCGATTACTTTTTCATATTGTAAAATCTTTCTTGTACAGCAGATTTGTTGTCTTCCCCACCTAGTCCAATTAAACACTACTTTTTACTAATCTATTTTTATTTATATATTTTTAGCCTTCCATTCATTTTTATTTCTCTCATTAAAAAAGAAATTTATCCTATGTGTTCTTGATTATCATCATTTTCTATTCATAATTCTCTACATAATGCATTTCTTTCTTCTTCCTTTTTTAAAAAAAAAATATTTAAAAATTTCTGAATTCCATGACTAGTACAAATTTATTTTGATTCTAAATGTTATCATCACCCATTTCCAAATTATTCTAGATATTTTATATTAATATATGAAAAATATAACATATTTTTGTTCCACTATATTTTTTGCATTTAGTCTTAAGTTTAATTCCTAACTATCTGTATAATTCAGTTTCCTGTTTAATAAAGAGCCTAAATATATGTATTCCTTTAATTCTTTAATATATATTCTTTTTCCATTCTTTGGTTTTACCCTTCCCATTAATTATTAATATCTTACATCTTTTCTCACAGAATTCAATTTTTATATCTCTTCCTACTTTTGCACACTTCTCTAATAACATCAGCATATTTTTTCACATTGTTTGCAAAAAATGCCTCATCATTATCAACAGCAAAAAAAGTTGCCATATTATATATTCTTCTGGTTTTCACTATAGGAATCCACACTTCTTATAGCTAGAGAATTGACTATTGTGATATCTATTAATTTAAAATTGTAAACTACTACAAGTTCTATAAACCCAAATAGTATACTTGTATTCAAATATTACAGATTCAGTCTGTATTCTGTCAAATTACCTTCTGTGTATTTAAATGGACAAGTTCCTATTCATGAGGAGTCAGAGTGACTTAAAGTCAACATGGGCATGATAATAATATTGATATTAGCAAGAGATTTGGGCATTCCATTATCAGATTTTCAATAGTATGGATGGCTAAAGAGTTGGAGATTGGAGTGGATTGAAGCCTATCCATTAAAGTTTGAAGATTTTTTTATCTTAATATAAACTGAGCACTGACTATATATGTGTGTGTGAGAGATGATGATCTGATTCAACTGATACATATATTGGAGATTATCTTTTTTACATGTGTATAGTGATGTATGTGTATTGGTTGTATGAAATAGATTGGATATCTGAAGTCTGGGTTCAAATCCCCTATAATTACATTTAAACTCCAGGGATATAAAGTATACTTGTTTTTAAATATCCCAAATACATATTGTAAATGCAATAGGGCTGCCACATCTATAGTTTTTAATTTCTAGACCCACCATTGATAATATAAATTAGTAGATAATAAAGGCATATTAAAGAGACTTAAAAATATAATTAAAATGTTTTATATTAGTAACAGCAATAATAATAATACTATGCAGTACTGTATAATTTTTAACGTTTATATATGTGTGTGTGTGTGTATTTTTTAATGATAGAAATATTTCTTAGATTATGTATATATATACTTAAAGATAATCAAAAATAGTTAAAATTTTAAAATACTAAACCTAAGACAAATAAATAGTGCAGTATTATAATAATAAGAAGTGAATTAAATTTTACTGCAAATAGAAGAGTAAAATAATTATAATTTAGCTTTAATATTTTTAAAATATTTGGATGTCAGCAAAAATAATTAGCAAAAAAAAAGTACTATTTTTTTTTCTTCATGTAATAAAATATGAAGTACCTGTAATTTCAAACTGTTTTTATTTCTAGTGAGTTGTGATATCATGTGATAATAGAGCATTAAAATAGTTGAAATATGAATTATTATTCCTCCTTTCCTTAATTTCTAATTATTTTTTTAAAAATTATATTAAAATTTTGAATTTTAATAAGAGGATGTTGAGATAAAAGTTACAATGACTTTACTGTACATATTATATATATTCAATGATTGTTTGCAATAAAACAATTTTGTATATGTATTATATATATAAATTTAAATAGACTTGCATTAAAAGTAAAAACTAATAGTAAATCACTGTCTGGAAAATAGACAGTAGGCTAGTCATGCAGGTTCAAATTGCAAAAAATTGTAATGTAAAATAATCATATGATTTAAACACCAAAAGGGTAAGAGTTGAGCTGCCATCGTTGATTTTTTGTTCTTTGAGTTTACCATTGAACTAAACAGCTGATAATGTTAAAAAGATTTATTTAAAACATCAGTTTTTTGTTGTTTGTAAAAGAAGTGTTATTAACATTACATATATAATTAAAATATTTGTTGTAATATGAAATTTTAAATAAAGAAATTTTATTAATCTCAAAAAATTATCTACTTGAATAAGCTTTTCAAGGAATAATACTTGTATGCAATGTTAGCAGCGACTACTGTTAATAACGATATATTTAATATGCATATTTAATATGCATATTTAAAAACATTTTATGCTCATACTTCTTATGACTCACAAGTAATTAGCCATTGGATTAGGCAGGAAATAGATCAAAAATGAAGCAGTAAATAAAACAAACATCAATATAAATACACTTGTGTGTATGTATAAATAATTAGCTTTAAAACATATGGTATAGAAGTATTAGGTTATAACTTTTTTCCCCCTTGTATTATAGTGGACATAAATGATATAAAGTTATTACTTTATTTTATAAATGTAATTTGAAATATATTATGTTTTAATTTAATCAGTTACTTGGAATGTTTGAGAATCACAATGACAGGTTATAATAGCTCCATTCAATTAATCTGGTGGAGATTTTTTTTTTTTACTTTTCTCAGTTGTAAATCAATTGTTATATATATATTTCCCCAGAGGCTACTTTTACTCCTTGATCCTAGTCTAGTAATCACTTGTAAATGAGTATGATCATTCCAATTCTAAAAATAATAAAAATCAAAACAATAATAATAATATAGTGAAAATGCAAACCTCTATGAAACTCTAATACAGTCATCTTCAACATTTTCACACCTGCGGACCGGTGAAAATAAGGATAAGGTTTTGCAGACCGGCAGAAGTCTATAGATAAATTTTCTTAATGATGAGCATAATTGTTATAACTGATCAAAACAACAATGTTAAATATATAAGATAAAGTTTTACATATATATATATGGAGTTTGTATAATAAGAAACTTGTTTTTTTTTTAATTTTTAATTTTTTTAGAAAAGTAATAAAAAATTTAATTCTACTCCCCCTCCTCCATAAACATCTGTGATAACTAGAAAAACAAATTAATTTATGTATGATTGATTAGATGTTGTTTTCCTTCTATTTTCTTTTTTTTTTAATTGGGTAAAAATGAGATGAAAAAATAAATAAAAATTGATTATATTAATTAAAAGTTTAAACTCTTATTTTGTTATTACAAACTTTCCTGCCAGTCTAGCGCGCGGACCGACGACAGAAAAGTTCCGCAGCCCAAGGATTGAAGACTACTGCTCTAATATATCAACATATAGATTATACTGGTCTTCAATCTGTTTTGACATCACTTGTACTATCTCTTAACTTCTGCAGAAAATTTTTCTTTTTGAAATATCTTAATAGCATGTTTAATTGAAGCTCTTCATTGTTTTCTATCATCCAATATATCTTTTCAGTTACAGTAATCAAGTGTATTTCTTTAGAGTATCTTTGAAATAATCTTTATAACACATCAGATCTGACTCTCCTATTTAAAAACTGCTTAACTTCAAAAAAAAATTAAATGGAACGAAAGCAATACTACAACAAACAACTGCAAATTAAAAAAAAAATGATTTTATTAAATTGAAACATATTTTTTTAAATAAGATTTCTTTTAACTCAGGAAAATTATAAGTGCAAATGCAATCTATTAAGAATTATTCAATTTATTTCCCCCTGATTTTTAATAGCCTTCTAGCAAAACTTATTTATAAATAGAACTGTTTATGAAATTATTTCTAACTTTTTTTATAGTATCTAACGAGAAATACATCATGGCATATAAAAATTGTGATATTGAATTTGAAATTAAGATTCTTGTAAAATGTTTTATTTAGAATATAGTTTTATGAGGTGAAGAAATTTAGAAACAAGTGGAAAAGTGTGGGAAAGTTATTTTGAAATGTTTGTTTGGAGAAAATTCGAAAAAAATTGAGTGAAAAAGAATAAGATTTTTAAAATATTGATGAAAATGGGTGGAAAAAGAGAAATGATGAAAAAAATTAGTTCGGAGATGTTTTTAGAAGTAAGAAATAATGATAAATATGATAGAGGTAGGTAGAATATATATATGAAAATGAATATTAAGAACAAAAATTATCAGATGCTCTTATGAAAGATGGCAATTTTGAAGAAGAAAAAAAAAGCAAAAGAAAGTTTGAATTTGAAAAGGTAAGTCTGGAATGGCACAAGGAATTTCCCATAAGTAGATAATAAACATTAATGATATTATTTGTATATTTACTCTAAAATTAACGACTAATGAAATGGCTATGATTATGTTAATAAATTCCTATACATTGATCTCATTGAATTTAATTGTTAAGAAATAAAATATACTCTCTTTTATCAATTCATTATCTGAAGATATTTTGCTCAAATGTTTACTTTTATTTATTTATTGTGCTTATCACAGAAACAGACTGTAGTGAAGATTAAGCTCTGTATGCTAAACAGATTTACATCCTCCAATGATCAGAGGTATTATTGCAATCCTAAGGAATGATTATGGGCAAAATGTCAATGTTAATTTTAATCCTGTTTAATAATTATGAACTGAATCATAGTGTTAACTTTTTCCTTTTCATGGACAATCATGGATAACTGTAAGTTCTTAGACAATGTCAAATGATATTCACCTGAAATAGAAACATTATATACAATTTTTCAGTCAATTCTTCTGTCATCACGATATAATTCAGCAATTGTCTCTTTCCATAACAGTGTTCAATATTTTCCTTCATTTTTCACAAATTACACAAAGAGGGGTTTATTTTAAGTCTAGAGAAATATATATATTCTTGATGGTATCCATGTTTAAATAATTTATTTAAATGCACATAATGTATTTATTTATAAAATAAGAATTAAAGATCTATATATTAAATAGAAATAATTTAAGAAAAATATGTTTAAATGCTATTAAAACTTAATATTGAATTTCTTTATAACCTATTAATATATCCTACATTTTAAGCCAAGTTTGGCAAATAAACTTCTCGCTACCTTTTTCTTTCACTTTTATATGTATACTAAATATTTAGATTTTATTTTAATAGAAAAAAAAGTTAATAAAAATGACAGAACGTGTTTAACTTTAATCTGATGAATGAGTAGCAGACATAACTTTGGTGGCAGCTGTGTCTTCCTGTGGTCTTTTAAGTAATTAGATTTCAAGTGTCAGAAGTTAAATTGTTTCACTTTAACTCTTTATCGTATTTTAAAATGAGCATGTTTCAATTTGCTGAAATTAAAAAAAAGTGAACAACCCTGTTTGTCTTGTGTAAACATTATATATAAATTTCGATCTCTTAAAGGGTTAGATAAACATATATCCAAGTTTATATTTCTAAATAAACTTATATTTATGTAGGTGTCTGTGCATGTTTTGACTCTCAACTAAATAAAGTAAAAAAAAAAAAATCTCACTTTTATCAGTTGAATGGATCTGTTATGATTAATTTGCTACCTAGATGCTCACGTGTCATAAGGCCTTCTGAGCAACCACTCGTGATCATTATTTATAGCATTATTTGCTCTCTAAGTGCTTATAGGTCATAAGGTCTTTTGAGAAATGAATCGTGATTATTATTTGTACTAATACTCATAGTAATGCAATTTAATCTGAGAATTTTGTAAAAATTCAAGTTCATTGTAAAAAAAAAAAAAGCTTAAGATTATAGCGGTTAATTATACCATGACTTGCTTTGAGCAGTTCAGTTTACCTCTTAATGTGATAGTGGTAGATACAAGAGCTGCTAGAGATTTGTGAATAATCCAAATCTATTTAAAACACGTGAATGGAACAATTTTTTTATTCTATCATTTTGGTGTTTGAGCATTAATACTGTAACTATAAATAATTTGTTAGTGTATATCGCATGACTTCCTCTACTTACATTCAACATAAAAAAATATACATAAAAACTTAAATATTTTTCCATGCAATTTAATATAATTTATTTATTTATTTCATTTATATACTGTATATACTTCAATGCAGAATAGGATGCTATGTGGAAAGAAATTATAATACAGAAAAACTTCACGATCCTAAACTTATAATGCTTTTCTTGAGCAAACTCTATTTATATTCTATTTCAGTTTTGCCATCTATTAGTGCTCCCTACCCAATGATATCCTCATCCATATTTTGGCTTATGGTCTTTTTTTCATTTTTATACCAATCTTGACCAAAAGATAGAGATACTTATATTACTAAAAAAACTGTAATTTCTAAAATATATAAATATTGAATTGGTGTCAGATTTATGTAACTACGCAGGCTTGGATTTAAAACATTGAGGTAGTTTTGAATTTCAGACTGGTAGTTTGATATTGCAAAATAATAATAACAAAAAGATTA
Organism: Epiperipatus broadwayi; assembly: GCA_028023455.1. Classification (NCBI taxonomy): domain Eukaryota; kingdom Metazoa; phylum Onychophora; class Udeonychophora; order Euonychophora; family Peripatidae; genus Epiperipatus; species Epiperipatus broadwayi. Next base: position 1,559,857 of record JAQFVV010012548.1, read on the forward strand.
CTGCTGGATGAGAGGTGCATTAGATTCGAAATATCCTTGCGCATTTGATTTATATTTAAAACTCCTCACTTAGAAGGCTATGGGAGAATTAGGATAGCATTGGATACGGATTTAGTAAACGCTACCATCTAGCATTTATTGATTTTTAAGAAACTGAAAAGGAACAGCTCTGCATTAGTATAAATAGAGTTTGCTCCTGAAAAACAGCCCCTCCCCCCTTTCTTCCAATGATTTTGTATAATTAGCCTTGTAATATAGTTTGATTGTAGAAATAAAGTAAACATGAAAACAGGATAACGGTGGGGAGGAAGGGGGAAGTGCCACCTCAACTTATGAATATGATTTTACTTTTTTGTTTTGATATTTAAATATATCTATAAAGATATTACACATGGGAAAGAGAAAGGTGAATAACTCTATGTGTGTGTATGTTTAAAATTAAAAAATCAGATATACTGTATTAATTAATCTTTAACTGACGTTTAAAGTTTATATCTGTGCTAGAGATAATCTCTAGTTTAGAAAATGATTAGTAATAATCATTATTGTATTTATCTGAGGTGGATGGTGTCAAAGTTGTGAGTGGAGTGAGTTTAACAATGGTGAATAAAAATGTAACAATTAAATAATTTACTAGCTATCATCTTATTAATTTTAGTATTGAAAATAGCCCAAAAAAAAATATGGTTTTTTTTTTTTTTTTTAACAATATATGTTAAATGATAGTCTGGAAATTGGAGTTTTTTGAGTTCAAAGAATCTCTGGACCATAACATAGTAATAGTGATGAAAATATATTGAGGGTAGTCATATATGAATTGAGTTATAAATCTTGAGACAAGTATGAAAAGCAACATTTTAATATTTTGAAATGTAATGCTAGTATGGATTGATGACAATTAAATGTACAAACATGATGAAGGAATAAGATGCCCTAAAGTTAATTGAAGGAAAAATAAAATATTGTGTGTGTAGGTGGGAGATGAACAATAGTTTAAACTAAGAACATTATTGAATTCTTTTAGAAGGTATAAAAAGTAGTTGAGAAGACTGAAACAAGAGAATTATTGGATGCAATTAAGTAAAAATAATCATTCAGATGATCAAAAATTGAAATCTGAATACTGTTGTATTAGAATTTAAAATACTTTCATCATATTTGGATTGAAGAGAAAAGAAGATGATAACTTGCATTTTTTTTAAAATCTGCTGCTGAACTTTCATAATTTGTTGCAAGGCATTTTTATATTGCAGTAAGGATCATTATAAAAAGAGCTATATCCTGTATATTTAATATTTTAAATATTCATATGCACACACTTTATATAGGAATTTTACAATTAACTAAAGTCACCTGTAATGTGTTATAGGTTTAATAGGAATAAAAAATAATGTCACAATGTAAATAATAAATTATACAGTATTTAAATAGTATGTAGAAGAATATTGGCCATTTTTCACAGAGAAAAATAAACGGCTCACTAATATTAAATCAAATGTATTAAGGGAAGAGGACTAAAAGAAATATAATATGTTTCATCCACTGTTTGGCTGAAGAGATTTTGTGAATTGGAGCATCCTTATTTTATAACAGGGGTAGTCAACCTTCTTATACCTATCACCCACTTTTGTATCTCTGTTAGTAGTAAAATTTTCTAACCTCCCACCGGTTCCACAGTAATGGTGATTTATAAAGTAGGGAAGTAACTTTATAAAATTTATAAAACAGAGTTACAGCAAGCTAAAGCATATAAATCTCTATGAAATTTTTAAAAAAAATTAATTAAATTAAAAAAAAAAGTGCTTCAGTGTCGGACAAAACCCCTACCGCCCACCATGAAGGCTGGAATACCCACTAGTGGGCGGTAGGGACCAGGTTGACTACCACTGTTTTAGAAGTTGACGCTTGGAAAAGAAGCTAATTTTCCAAAATATTTAAATATTATTCAGCAGTAATTTGCCCATTCATAGTAATGTATGGATAAAGAAAATATGCTGTGACTGTCCAAATCATGATTGTTCTACATTGTGTTTACAATTGATAAAAAACAGTCTGTATGAATTTCTTTTGGAGATCACTAGACATAAAACTTTCCAATCCTTAAGAAAAAGGATAAATAAGGTTTTGTTTAACAGTGTCATTTGCTTCTACATCCATCATTTAATTCTTACACTCTTGACATCACTGTTTCTACATTGCAGCAATCACATATAAAAATAGTGTCTTTGAAGTAACAGCAACTAAATTTATAAAAAAAAAAAAAACTGTGTAGCTTGCAATAGATTGTTATGGTAGATACAAAAATCTTTGTATATATTGATCTTGCACTGCTTAATTTCCATGTTGTTTTATGATGTTTTTTGTTTTTTTCGCAATTCTTTATAATAATGATTAAACTTGAAAAGCTTTTTTTTCTGCAACAATCGATTCTTGCAGATTTTATTCTCACATCTTTAGTGAATATAGTTATTATTATTGAGACTGATAATTTTGAAACATTTTCGTAGTTTTGAATACTAATTTATCCATTAATTGACCATTTACATTTCTTTTCACTAGCTTAAAAAACTATCTTCAATTGCTTTTTATTACCTCCTTAAATTTGTAAAGTTATATAGATATGTTTTTTTATTTTTGTATAAAATGCCAAGAGTGCAATATTATTATCATATATATTCCCATGATTTACTATGCGTATATGTGTTTGTGTTTATGTACACATATATTAATAAATATAGTCTCTTACCTGCACACTTTCATGAAGAAAAATATTTTTAGAGAAAGCGATAATTTGGGATAAATGTGTGAAGTAGTATTTAATTGGATCCTTTTTCAATTTAAAAAAAAAAAAAATTCAGATAGGAAAATAATAATAATTATATAGAAATAAACAAGTATTGTATTTGCTAAATTATTAGTCATGTGATATTTGTCCGTCACATGATGCGAAACCAGTAATTAAAATTTTATTTTTTAAACTTAATAATAAAAAAATGTCTGCAGTTTTATGTACATTACATTATTTATTGAAAACGAGTTGTAGTTTTTATTATTGATAATATTTTGATGTGTCATTTTTTATATACTCTTTTTTTTTCTTTACCAGAATACTGAAGTGTATGCACATGTTTGTAATTATTTGATTAAAAATAATAATTACAAATATAATTTTTAATTATCAAAATATAATACATATTCTTTGAAATTGAGATATTTTCTGCAGATTCTGTGTAATTCTAATAGTTTTTCATTTTATTTTAATTTGAATTGGATTATTTGTTACTAGGATGTCATTAATCACTTTAAAAAACAAGTTTTGATTTGTAGTGTTTGGATATAGAAAGTTTCATTTTATATCAACAATGCTTTTAATTTTTCAAATTCCTAAACCTTTTTGATTACTTACAAATTTTACAGGAAATAGATAGAGATTTGCATGAATTCATGTATGCTTTATTAATAAATAACATAGGAAAATCTTGCAACACTGCTTTTATAATTAAAAATATAAAATTCTTTCAATGGTATAAAACAGATGAATGCTTAAAGTTATCACTTTGTAAGCATATTTATTAATTGTTAAAATATGTACAAGTAAAATTTTGTTTTACATGAAAAAAACTAACAAACAAGTATGATTTTTCCTCACATTGCCCTTAGGATACCTGAACTATTATTGTCTTTAATCACATATGCATTCATTACGCATTTCACTGCATTGGCCAGTAGACAAAAACAAGCAGTGGCATGGGATTATTCTTTGGTATATGCTCTGTGTTTTTGCTTGATTTTTTGTTGTATGTCTGAATTGTAAAGGTAATTTAATTTAGGCATATAATAAAATGTTGATGATTTTTTTTTAATTATATAAAAATGCATTTGATTTTATTTTTGAATAAATTTGCTACAATTCTATTTAACATGGCTAATGCAAATAAAAAAACAAAAAATATTGAAATCAAGCAGCAAAGGGTTTTAATGTTAGTGGACCAAAGCCTATAGCATGATTAACAAATACAATGTTTTATGTTTTGATAACATTGTCAGTAAAACAATATTATGAAACACACTGTAGATCACTTTCTGAGAAAGGCAAGAATAAACAAAAGAAGTTATTCCTTATGCAATTAAAGTTAGAAATATTCAGTCAACATTCCTAATGAAAATTAATTGGCATTATTCATATATAACTGTTGCTAGTTTTTTTTTTGTTTAAATCAAATACAATTATCACACTGGAAAACCTTTTAATGATAAGGAATATATAAAAGAAGTACAATTAAAGTTTACACCTTTTGAAGATTTTGAAAACAAGGAAAAAATTATTCAAATAATAAAAAAATACACCTTTTGTTATAAACACAATAGAAGATAAAATATTGGAAATGTCTAAAAATGTAACTTATCAGCAAAATGTAAATTAAAAAAATTTTTGGTTTAATTTCCATCTTGTATGAATACTAATCATCTGATTTAGCAATTTCTGTTCATTATTGTGTTAGAAATAATATCAAAGAGGAATTAATCAGTTTAACAATTATTTTTTTTTAAAATGTATCAGTAACTACTGATGATGTTCACAGTATGACTGGAGAGCAAAAGAGTTTACAGAATATATTGAACATTCAGTTTTGGGTTTTTAGGGTATTATACATCAACAAGTTTTAGATGCATAGGCCAATTTCAAGACAATAGATATTATAAAACTTATGACAAAATTGATAATTTTTTTATCTGCATGCGCTTTAAATAAACAAAAATTTCAAGAATTATTAAATGGGATAAACCCAGTATATGATGGTTTACTTATTTCCAATGTTTAAATCATGGAAATATTCATCAAAGATTTGTTGAATATTTAGATGAAATTACATTATATATGTAATGAGAAAATCATTGAAAAATATAATTAATTAATGGATATAAAAATAGTTTTCAAATTAATGTATTGTATTGATTTGTGCTTACAGTTAAATGAATTAAATGTTAAATTTCAAGGTGTTAGCAAGACAGTTATTGTTGTGTTTAAATTAATCAAAGCATTCAAAACTTAATTATAAATTTTCAACTTTGTTATTTCTAACACCTATTGTTTTCCAAATACAAGATTTTTTTTTTTTTTTGCAGATCTATATAGTCTCATAAAAAAATCACTAAGTTAAATTGATACAAAAATTTTCTGAAGTTATTTAGTTGATAATCAACTAATTTTATTCAAGATTTACACATTCAAACGATTTCCAGAAACATCAACATTTATTTTACATCCATACACAGTATTGACAGATAAACTCAGTTCAGAGATTTCCAAGATATAGAAAGCAATTAAACAATTTTAATACAGTTGTATATGGAAACAAAAGTTTGCCAGTTTGAGAAATACCTTAGAAATAATTGAAAATGATTAATTATTGGGTATAGTTAAAAAAAATGCAGAAAAGAAATAATGGAAATTAATAATGCTATTTCATAAAAACTTAATTATTTAAATCTAATGATGGTCATATTATCAATTCTTTTATCTACATATGCTTGTGAAGCATCATTTTCCAAAATGAATTTTATAAAATCAGTGTAAGAAATAGAATGATTGATAAATTTAGTTTGGTGTGTATTATTAACAAAAGTGATTAAATGTGAATCTGATATGAAACATTTGGTATTCAATATACAATACTTAAAAATCTCAATATTAAATAACTAATGTCAGTTTTTATATGCTTAAGTTTATGGTAAATTATGAGTTCATATTTATGAAATTTTATGTTAATTTTTAAACCTTCTCAACAAAATTCTGCAGTAATGAGGCTTTTATTAGTTTTTTTTCCCTATTAAAAACTGACTAGCACCCATCATTCACTTGATACACAAATATAATTTATAAATTTTTGGCATACATATAAAAAGGTTCACCATTTCTATTCTAAATTATGGCAATAAATTTGATGTCCATAATAATTTCACACCATTTATTAAAATTGCTTATTTTTCAAAATCTTATTGAAGATTAATTGTAAATTTGATTATTTAATATTATTAAAATGGCAATTTTTCTTATAAACATATCTGGGATCTATCATCTTTTCCATTCTTTAATCTGGAGTTCAAAAAATTTTTATAATAATATTTAAATATATATCTTTAAGTATTGTAATTGTCAAAAGATAAAATTATATTGAAAAAAATATGAATTTTATTATAGATATAAATACAATAATATTAGTCATGTATTTCCTTTTTTTTTTTTTTGTCATTTCAGGATGACCTTAGTTATATATAAATCATATTGCTATTAATAATCATAAAAAATAAATATAAACACTATATATATAAATATTATTTTTATATTACATGTATATATTATATTTTATTTTAATCTGTTAATTACTTTTATTATATATATATTAAACTTAAAAAAATAAAAGTTAATAATAAACAAAATGGTGTTTGAAATGAGTATTATGAATATGTTTTATATTTGTGCATGTGATTGCAACATTACTGATTTTTTTATACCTTGGAGAGAGATACGTAAACAAAATTGCTTTATATGTATAGCCCCCATTCTATCATGTATTTAAATCTCTAATGACTATTTAATCTTAATCTGTTATACATAATCATATATTACACAATTGAAAATATAATGTGTATACTTGCAGGAAAGATGAAGTGGTACATTATATGTTAAATGCTTGAAATTATTTTATTTGCCAACTCTTAAAAATTAGTACAATTCAGTAAATTATTGCAAATGAATCATGGAAATGAAATATGAAATCTAAAGATGAAAAAACTCAGAGATATTGTTATTATAATACAGATTGGACATTATTAATCTAGATTCTTTGATTCCAGAACATTCCAGATTAGTAAATTTTCCGCAAGAGGTGATGTAGTTAATATATTCATATATACTCATTATTTGCTTTTCATGTCTGTTAAGGACTACAAGTTTCTGGAAAACTAAATAAATATTAGATAATAATAACTATTAATTTTAATGTCTAATGGATTTACATTTATAATATATATTATATTGCTTAATCATTTATTTTTATGCTTAGCTATTAATTTTTTTATTCTGGTAATATCTATACCACCTTTTAAATAATATTTAATGATTTTTAAAATTATTATTTGTTGTTTTAATTCAATGATTCTGACCCTGTGTTCTTTTTGGAGTATTTAGGTTTTTTTTTTTTTGCTTTCTTGCAGCTATCTATAGCACAATTTTTCTAGCTTTGCATTCATTTGATGGCAGAAACTGGAATTAAAATATATATTGAATTATTAGTTTTAAAAAATCTGACGGTGTCAATATTATACAGATAAATTAAAATTAATACAGACAAGCTGGCAGTACTGGTGATAGGGTAGATTCTTTGTTCTTGGATTTTAAGTATGCTTGTGAGAATGCTTGCAAGTGCTTTTCTTTTATATTTTCATGGGGGGGGGGATTGTATTTTTTTCCATAGTTTATTTAAATATTTATATTTTTGCAATATTTCTATAGTATTTATTTAAAAAACAAAAATATTCATGATTACACTTAAATTTTATTTGAAAATATTTGTTTTTAAGAAGATAAGTTAAGAAAACTATTATAAAAGTCAAAAATAAAATTATAATTGACCCATCTTCACAATATCATAATAGGAAATTTTGTCACATTTTTGTAATTATAAGTGCAATTTTTAATTTTAGAACAGGATTTTATTGCTTTATGATGTCTTGAGAATAATTTCTTTGGATTTTAGAAATGAAGTTTAAATAACAAATTTTTATTTTTTATTGGCAGTGCTGTAATTGTTCAATATGAAAAAAGTGATTGTTTTAATTACATATGATTATATATTTCAATTTATTACTTTTTTTTATATTTACAAAGTTGGAATATAATTTTTAAATATTTATTATTTATAAACTCATTTTTGTAAAAAAAAACAATTACAATTTATTGATATATAATATAAAATAAATGTTTAATTTTAAATATTAGAAATAAGATCCAAACAGCTGCTATGGGATGTTGCAAAAATGTGGAAATGCAAAAGTTGTGCTAAGATTTCTATTAGTTTTTAAATAACTTTAACAAAAAACAATCAGTAGAAATGTATTTTTAAAAAAATACTGATAAAAGCATTCTGTTGTTCTTTTTTATTTTTTAGGAGGAAAAATGAAAATCACAAAATACAAAGTGACAAATTAAATAAAATACAAAGGAAACTTGATAATCAAATCAATTGTTCTGTATTAATTTATTTATCCTATTGTATTTATTTTAAAGTTTTATATTTTAAATGTATATTAATTTATTTAAGATTAGATAAAAATGTTTTTAGGTAAATTTTAAATGCTATATTTTTATGAAGTTTATAAAAGATTCCAAAATATTTCTTTATAAGTTTATAATATTCAACTTGTTGCAGAAAAAAGATTATAACAGCATGAAATCTGAATTCTATTTACTAACTAATATGCAAATGAAGAATATCTCAAATATTATACAAATAAACATTGGATTTTTTTAACAGCATTCTATTTTATTTTTCACTATTTCTTATTGTTGCATTGATTATATTAATTATATAAATAATCCACTTTTCTCTTGCATCTATTTTCATGCATTTCTTTTTATTTTTAATTAATTTAATGCTCAACTATATATTAGTCTTTTTAAAAGCTTACTTCTTTGTTTGATAATGTTTTTTGCCCCAATAATGAAGTAAATGCTGAAGAAAACTTATATAGTTGAAGCTATATAAGCATTAAATGAGTGCATGAGAAAAGTGGATTATTATTTATATATAGATTATTTTCTTCCAAATCATATAAAAATAAATATTAGTTATTCCAAAATGCAAATATAATATTGTGCTTTATGAATTCTTTGTAATTATGCTTTTGAATAGATGTAAGACTTATTTTTTAATTTAATTTTTCTGGTATCTTTTAATCCATACAAAAATATGATGTGAAGATACTTAAACTATTCACAATTACCAGATGTTTTATTTTTACATGAATTATGATTTACTTGAAATTATTTATTAAATTTAATTTCATTGATATAAAGTGGTTTCTCAAATATGTAAAGCTATTAATGTAAACCTATTCATGGAATAGATAAGCAAGTCCAAATGCATTACAAAAATAATTCATCTTACATTACAAAAATAATTCATCAGTAAGATTTCTAAAGAATCATTTTAATGAACATATAAATAACATCCATCTTTTATTAGGTTAATGTCAATCTGTTTTGTCAAACAAAAGATTATCATTTTTATTTTATCTTTTGATTGTTATGTAGTAAATTAATTAAGCATTGATACTTAAAAATGCTGAACTTTTTATTAGCAGTGATTTTTGTTTTTATATTAATCAAGCTAGCTTAGTTTCATATATTTAGTTGAAATTCTAATAATTTTGATGAGCCTATAAATAATTCTATGGCTTATAAATATGTAACACTAAGAACAAATTTTTTCATGAAATAAACAAGTTCAAATATGTTACAATGATGATTCACAAGCCAGATTCCCAAAGACTGATTTAATGAACATATATACATCTTTACCCTAATTAGTGATAGATCTTTATGGAAAGAATTGTTATAGCAGTCATTGTTAATTGTTCCAATTATTTTGATTTACAATTGATTATTTGCTATAATGATCTCTAAAAAAAAAGTTCAATTTTTAAAAAAAAAAAAACAACTATCAATTTTTCAAAATGGTGGTCATTTATGTCATTAGAGGATTGTGACTTCATTAAAGATACATCAACTGTAAATAAAATGGCAATATGGATGCTAAAAATATATAGTACAGTACAGAGTTTATTCATTTATACAGAATACATTATTGTGTTTTGATTATAGAATTATAATATGGTTAATGTATTTTATCTGATTTTTTATCCAGTGCCCTTGCAAAATAATCAGTGATTTCATTTATGACATATTCAAAGTAAAGAAGATTTTCATCATTAACAACTACAAAAGCAAAAAATACCAGTTTTATTTAGTATAATAAGTATTCACAAACATACCTTGATCATGTACAATAACAAAGTTTATTAATATTAAAATTTTAAATGTGTACATTAGGTAAAATATTTTCACTCAGTTTTATGGAGTAAAATCTTATGAATATTATTTTTCTTGTGACAAAAAATGCATTAGCTGTAATTATAAAATAATCATCCTAATTATAAATTATTTTGAGAGAAAAAATGATTTTGTGTATTATGCATTTAATAATCAACTTTATATAATCAAAAGTTACTAAACCCAAATTAAAAATATCTTTTATTTACTTAATTTTACATCACCAATTTTGTAACTTGTATCCACAAAATAATGGTCTTTATCATAAATACAGTATAAAAGTATATACCTATACAATATCAGGGAATAAAAAAGATTTAATCATTTACACTATTAAAACTTTAGCAATCAATTATAGATTAGATTTCTCTATCATATTTTTATTTCATTTTATTGCATTTATATAAAATAAATAAATTGATGAAGTTTTATTGATTAGATATTCCAAAAATGAAAAACTTTGACAAAAGTGCATTAAAATTAAATTTTAAAATATACATTGTGATTAGTTTTTTTTCTTTATGTTTTCATGAATCATAAGTCAGAAAATATTATGTAAGAAACAAAATAGCAGACCTTTATTAATATATATATATTATAAAAAAATTATAGCTACTGAAATGTTTTTATATAGTATGTTTACCCACAGGTTAGCATTTTTTTAATAATGTGCTTAATAAAATGTTTATTCATTAATTAACACTTTTCAATTTAGGTTTTATTTATTTTAATTAAATTTTTATATATTTTGAATTTAAAGTAACAAATTACTTTTTTTTCCATAGAAACTTATAAATGCTTATTTTTTATGAGATCTTTGATTTGTGATGCATTTTGTAGCACCAATTGCTCTTGCTAACTGGGGTAAAGATATAATATCCACTTTTTGTTATATCAATGCAATCTATTTTTTCAGACCAAAGTTGATGACTTTTATCTTATTTTTGGTTTGATATATAGTAGTAAATCAAATATTGATATTCAAACAGGTTAAAACTTTTTAGTAGTAATGACTTTTTCCCATTTATCTAACCAGATTACAATTTGAAATACTCGTTTAGATTAATTTCTGATTAAGAATCTTACTTGTGAATTGTCTTTGTAACATATTCAAACTTGTTTGTTCTATGAATAGATTTATATTCTTAGCATTATATATTTGATATGTCATAAAATTATTTATGCACTCATTAAAATTATTAGAATTTCATTCAAACTGGTATTCAAAACTGTAAGCTGAGATAATATAGAAATCAAAATCACCACTAATAAAAAATTTCAGGCTTTTTACATATCAATGGTTGATTTATTACTGTATAAAAAAAACGGAAGATCAGATAAAAATGAGCATTATTTACAAGTTCATTAAAATAATACTTTGTGAATTATCTTTGTAACATATTGTTCTTTGAATAGATTTAAAAATAAATTAATATACACATGTTTTAAAAATGGAATGAAAATAATTTATACTGCAGTAAATAATTTAATATGGTTTATATATGATGTGAATGCATTTATCTTTTGTTTTTATTATTTTGTCACTTTTAAATTTCTAGAGTAATTTGTCCAACAACTTTAATAATTTATGATTTTAATAAAAGATATAAAAAGTAGACATGAATATAGAAAAGAAGTTTGAGTTCAGTTATTGTGGTTTGATTGTTAAACTGTAATAATTTAATTTAGGGTACTGTTTTACTATATGTCTTGTATAATAACCATCCAGAAGGTATGGTACATATTTTTCAAACCTGTTCGTACTTCTCATCCTTATGATACATTATATTTCACAAGCAAATAATTAATCTTAAACTATTGATTGAGGAAAATATTAACATTCTTTATTCTTATAATGCCATAGTAATTATTCACACTCTTAGAACCATGTGACTTGCTCACTACTCTGTAATTTCTGACAACAAAAAGTACAATATTCTTAAAAAAATAGTAATCAAGATTGGTATAATACATGTTTACATTCTCTAAAATATTTATCTAAAAATACTATGAGAAAAATTTGCAGAACAATATTTTTCTTAGTTGCACATCATTTTGGAACAATATAAAGTATATAAATTATACATTTATCTACATAAAACTGAATCATTTTCATTTGCCCTCAAACATTAGTCATAATAACTGTATTTTTATAAGTTATGGTATCATATGTCATGTAAATTCTTTTTTTTTTCTTCTATATATATATGTTAATAGTTACATATAATTTGCTATTAACAAACTTTATTTTACATATATATAAAGATGAAAGTAAAAAAAAAAAAAGTCATAAGGTAATTGCTGAAAATATTTTTTGTTTTTGCACTAGAATATTGCTGAAGGTCTTTGAATTTTGGAAAACTATTATGAACTTTGAATATTAAATGTATTCAGTGTTTAATATTAATGAAATTGTTTTAGATATTAGATCAATCATTATTTCATGATTTACTATGGATTATCAATAGTTCTTTAAGCAGTTGTCTAACAATAGTGTAAATTATTCATTTTTTACTTGGACTGCAAAAATAAAACAAAAGAGGATAATGGAAGATTATATGAAAGGGTTGATGTTAGAGGAGAAAAACCCAAAGAAAGCATAGTAAAATTATGGATATGTAGTTGAGAAAAATGTGTCACAATAGAAATTGTATGATTTAAAAAAGTGAAGATGCGACTGCTTAATCTTCACATTTAAATATATTCTAGCAAGTTGTGATGCATGGATTTTTCTTTAAATAGGCTTTCAATCGGAAAGAAAAAAAAAATTATTATAGAATAATGAAGTTCATTATTCATTTTTGAATGTACACAATTTAATTAGCTAAACAAAAGGAAATGTTTTGGAAAAGAAAATGACAGAAGAAATGCAGTTGAAGCTTGGCATATTAATGAAACATATCTAAAAACAGCAAATATATGTGTCTTTAAGCTGATATAATAAAAACAAAAAAATCAAAATGTTTTGCTGGTTAATGAATATCTTGAAGAAGAAAAAAATTTTTTAAAGGGGATAATATATATATATATCGTTGTAATCTCTACAGAGAAATCTCATTTCAGAAAAAAAAAAACTCTCAAAACTAACCGGAAGAAATTAAAGTATGAATTCCATAGATGCGGTTTATACAAAGATATGGCAACATGGATGAAGTTTTAAGAATCTGTGAATTAAAGGATTTGGCAATTCAAAGACTCTTATGAATCAATGGAGAAGACTAGGATTATTGACTGTAGTATGATCTCAAGATTTTTTTTAAACAAATGTATTTACATCATGTAGTGGGTGATCAGTCACCTGCATTTTTTTTTTATCTTAATAAGAAAAAAAACTAATATTCAAAACTTAATGTATAACTATATAGCTTGTTAGTGGCTCATACCCAGTCTAGCTAGAACACCCAATAATTGTGAGTAAATAAATATCTAGTTATTCTTAATTAGAGAATAATGGTTCCAAGTTAATCTGAACTGGTCAAAAGACTGTTGATCCACTGACTAAGTATGACGAGGCCCTTTTCTTAACTATAGCGAATTTACCTTAGTAAAATTGTCAGTAGGAGCCAGAAAGATAAAGCATATTTTCATTTTATGTTTTTTTTTTTTAGCTTTCGTAATGGTAAGAAAAAGTTGTAAATACAGTTTAAGAGTATATGTATATATTAGCAATTAGTAACTGGTTTATGAAATAAAAAAAATAGAAAAATAACTTCACCGCCAAGCTTGTTATGAATTTTTATAAAAAAAATTTTGATCATTTGCCAGCAAATTATTTCGTAAGAGAGATCAATGTAATATTACACTTAAATTATAATTAAATCTCATAAGCAAATAAATGTTATCCTTGTCTGTGTTTTATATATACAGGATTAAAATGACATTAGCTTGCTATACACCTACCTATAAGATAATTTTTTTAAGTCTCTGGTAGGGGAAACTGGCTGTAACTAGTTTACACTGGGTTTTACATACAACTGAATTTTTTTCTAACTTGATAATTATTAACTTCCATATTATCATGAAATCAAATTAAGTTAAGATTATTTAGAGCTTATTATTTTCTTAAAATTTGCCATTTATACATAAGCGTACTCCATAAATACGCGGGTGTAAAAAAAAAAAAAAAACATTAGAAAATGTAAATTATGATTTTGTTTTAAATATAAAAAAAAAAGGTGGAGAGGGACTTTTTATTATTATTTCTATCAACAGACAGTTTCAAGAATTGATGCTTTTCTTTTCCCATTTATTTGGTTGTTGTTTTTTTTTTTTTTAATTGCCTTCTAATAATTTCTATTATTATATTGGCACAAACTTAAGTGTTCAAATTGTACTATTTTAATGAAGTGAAAGCTTTCTTAATATAAACGACTATAAAGACGTTGTATAAGGAAATTGAAGAAGACAATTTAATGTCACCATTTTAATAATGCAGAACATTATTCCATTTTAAAAAAAAAATCATTTGTTTCCCTTCTATAGATAATATTTATCATTTAGTTGTTACAATTAATATATAATAGATGAGGGTATTTAATTGTTAAATGTTGAGGTCCAAGATAGTCAAATGTAATTGGTGTTGAATAGTTGATGTTGGTATTCAAAATAATGAAAAAACACATTCTTCTTTTTTTTTGTCAGATGTATGTATCTTTTTTTCGAATTTAGCCGGAATAGAATGATAGTAGGATGTTTTTAATTGAAAAAAAAAAAAAAATTAAATTCTACTACTATAAATCTGTTGTCATATTTTGACATTTTTTTTTATGAATCTCTGAAACTTATACCTAAAAAAACAGCAACAACAAATGATTAATTATTTGGAGGTCATACAGGTTGAGCTTTGCTCTTTCTTATAAAAGTAAAAAGTCTGTTCCTTCTTCTATTAATGTAGATAAACATTTATGCATTCAACATATTACCTTCTATTTTTTGTTATTTTAAATCTAAGTTGCAAACTTTCAGCTGTTCTGTGTTTCCGGTATTTGTTTTCGAAGAAAGTCATCAAGGTCATGCATGATATTGCAAAGTCTGACATTATGCTTAAGCTAATATCTTTAACTGACAGCATTTATCCTAGTCCTCGTGTGATTCCTAAATGCCTCTTGCATATTAGTTTTTTTATGGACCAATTATAATGAACTTGCATGACTTTCTAAGCAAATTTATCATATCATAGCTGTATACAGTTTTCTTAGTTCTATTTCTCAAGCAAAATGCTTTCCTCTCTCATTTTAATAACCTTCATCCTATTTCTATGTCACCTTTACTTATCAAAGTCATTGAATCCATCATTAAGGATAAGATACAGCCTATTATATTGCCTTGATCTCGGATTATATCAATTTGCTAAAAATGGTACTACCATCTCTGAAACTATCACCCTGTGTAAAATTGTTATTGACCAAATTAGAGCCACTAGAACAGCTAGCCCCTCAGTAATATGACTAAATATTTTATCAGCTTTTGATTCAGTCCATAGTGACACTCTTATTCCTGTTCCATTCTCTACATTTTAAATAACCTTCTAATGAATAGAGAAATTTTCATCACTCTTAATGGCAAAATAACATCAGAATTTAAACCCTGTAATTCTATTCCATGGGGTTCATCTTTGAGTGCTTTGTTTTTTATTGTATATCTAAATCGTTACTTCTAGAAATAGAAAGGAAATTGCCTGGTATACATATATTCCACCTATTAATAAAGCAGTCAAACATATATCATTCTTGGATAAACTTGTCATTTTTCTCACTTCTATTCTTGAGATAATACAGCACACTATAAGCTTCAGTTTAACCTTAATAAGTCATCCACATGGAGTATACTCTCTGGTAATAGTGTTTCATATCTCTTCACTGCTCCCCCTCATAACTTGCTTGGATTTTCCATTTTATAAATCTATGAATGCTATAAGAGCATCTATTCAAAACTTACTTCACATCTGTTGAAAATATAACTAACTTCTTGGCTAAAGTATATCTTTCCCTTCATATACAAATCTCTCTTATCAGCATCCCAATTTTTTTAAAATGACTTACTATATGCCAATTATTAACTATATTAATACTTTCAAGAAGAAGATTAATTTGTTTAGCTCCAAACTGGTTTAGAATAAAAGGGCCATTACAATCAGTATTAGAAATTTACAGAAATATGTTTAAAAACAATAAATAGGCTCTCTCTTCATTCATTCCCTACCTTTTATTTTTAGATGTCATTTAATATTGTTTTTAAATTTATCTCTGCTTATCCTAATGCTATGAAATTTATTCTAGAGTAAAGTTAATTTTTTCCAATCCTTAATCAAATCCATTGCTGTTTATATTGATCTTAATCATTACACATTCTCTAGAAAAATACTCTTTTGGGAAACTTATAACATGACTCATAGTGCTAGTCAATCTTAATTGTCCCCATCTCTCCTTACTATCACCAATAAACAGATAATTAAAAAATTCAAATTCTGGTATCGAGATCATTTCTTATCACAGAGAATTGCAATATTGATCTTCTTTGTTATCTTTGTCATAAGTTTGAAGTAATGACATGCTCTTCTTACTTATAGAAATATCATTGAGTCAATTACTAAATCACTCATTTCCTCTATTTCTACTCTCATTGATAACATGGAATGGGATCTTTTCCTTTCAATTAGGGTTACTAGTTTCCTTGTTTTTATCTTTTGGGTCCCAAGATGCCATTTTTGCTTCAAATTACAATTGCTGTTTTATAATAAAATTTCAAAAATTAAAAACAGACGTAGAGTACTTGCCCCTTTAGATATTGTTGATGCTATATGGAGCCTGGATTCTCTTCCGATCCTCTTATAAGTAGATATTTCTTTTCTTTTTTCTTTTTACTTTTGTATGCCTTTGCCATATATTTACAAAATATACCTTTTGTAATTTATGCACCATTCTTTTATGATATACTTTATAATATCTAGTTGAATTTCAAATCATCTTTTCCAAGTTTGTTAAAAAAAACTTTGTGCATAATAATCACATTTAACTCCATTAGATAAAAAAAAAACAAATGTATTGTTAAGGAGCTTAACTGATTGATGTTTGAGCATAGTACAACAATTTCACTTATTTGATCAAACAGAATACCCCCCCCCCCAGTTGATAATTGATGCAGGAATTTTTGAGTTCTCAACAGCCAATCTGTAAATAAGAAAGAAATATAAATTGCAATGATGAATATGAATGTATTTCTTTAAATGCTAAGTGATTACTACTTTGATTTTTAAACATATCAATTTGTGTTTAGATCATTTTGCTCTATTTTTATACTTTTCAAAAAGCATCATGTAACTATTAGTTGCTAAGCACTTTAGTAATTTGCCTTATATATTTATATATACAAAATATTTAAAGATAGAAAGTTGCATGCATATACACTGAAAAGAAAAAATAGCAGACAATAATCAATGTGATACAAAATATTAAAGTTGAAGTTTCTAAATTTAAAATGACTATAATTGTTTAAAGTAGTTACTAATGACCTGCATGGTTCAGGGCAGTAGCAGAGTAGTGAAATCTATAGCTCAAAGTCATGAATCACAGCACAATTTTCCATTTCTAATGTTCTAACTTCATATTAGCTCCTTAGCAACTATCAAATTCCATTGGTTAATGACTTATTTTTACAAAGAGTTAATACAAATTAGAGAAATTATGTTAAAAGTATTGTCTGGAAGTGAGGTATGATAATTCAGAAACTTTGACCAAATCAAGAATGCATGTTTATTTTGTACATGTTTTATTTTAATAATTTTGTGGATTAATATAAGATAGAATCATGATGTTACATTTTGTTTCAAGACCCTCTCCCATTATATATTATGGATAATAACTCATGTTTTATTAATGCTTTGATTACAATGTATACTTTGCTTTAAGTGTATGGCACTTTTCACCACACACACATATATATATATTGAGACAAACAATCTTAATTTAATATATTATTGAAATAAATAAATAATTATATATAAATAGAAAACAAAAATCATTAATAAAATTGTATTAATTCATTAATTTTTTTTAATGAAATTAGTTTAGCAAAACCTGCAAGCATGATTATACAATAATAAATTATAAGGGCACAACATTAATCGTCAACAGCAAAATCAAAATGATTGTGGAATAGTTGTACATGTATTTGGTAGTATACATCAGTGCAAGCACACGCAAAACAATAATTTCATACATTTGTTTATAACAGTATTTTTTTATATTTATTTATAGTAATTATAAAATATGTGATTAATATTTGTATACAAAAATAATGATTAATAATAATAATCATAAATATGGTTAAATAAGATAATTATTTTAAAATTTAATATAGTGTAAAAAAAATTGATGTATTGAAGCCTGACCATCAAAGTTTAAGGAATTGCTATCTTAATATAAAACAAGTACTGATTGTGTATATATATATGTGAGAGATTATGGTCTGGCCCAATTGAGAACAGGTTCTGCCAAAATATGTATATTGGGGATCATGTATCTTTTGTGCATGTGTGAGGTCATGTGTATTAGTTGCTTGAGATTGAATGGAGGATGAATAGACTGAAAATTCTGAGTTCAAATTCCTCTATTTGCACATACAGGAAACATACAGTATAAGCAAATTAAATACTGTCTTAGAATTAAATAATATTGTCTAATATTGCAAACAATCGATTTTAAAAAATCGCAGGCAACTTCTAAGAGATTTTAAACATTTTATTTATTTGATAATCACCAACTGTATCGCAGATTAACAACAGCAGAGAGGTAAAGGTGATTCCCTCCTTTTTTTCGTTGGTTGCATTTATAAGGAACCGGAGGATAATTAAAACTTCATTGATCTCTTTCTCATTCAGTTAGATTGCAAATGTCTAATCTTTAGTTAAAGCAAAGAACAATCATCGTATTAAAAAAAATGTATGCAAAATAAAAGAACTTAATATTAAGGGTAAAAATGTTTTGACTATTTTATTATGAATGCTAGTTTGTTTGTTTTTTAAATTCTTTTAATGATTTTCAAATGAATCAAGTAGTTGATTTAAAAATAATAATAATAATAATAGAGAATAATACAAATATAGAATTTCATAAATGTATTATATTTTAATTGTATAAATATATCATTTATTTATGTTAAACAATTAGTGAATATTACTTTTACTTTTAAATAAAATAATATATAACTTTAAAAGTGGGGTAGACATATTTCTATTATCAAAACGTTTAAAAGTTTAGCATTGAATTATATCTGATATCCCTATAAAGATAATATTAATTAATAAACAGATAATATTAATTAATAAACAGTTATTTTATGAAGGTCACTATATTTAAGATAATCATTTATATATTTGATCTTTATAATTTATTTGCATTTATTGTATTAGCATATAGATATCAAGAGAGAATATTTTAATTTGTTATGCAAATGTTTTTGTTTTTTTTTAAATTAAATAATGTATATTTTAAAAAATTTAACAATATTTTTGCCCAACTTTGTAAATAACATTTTTACAAATAACATATCATACAGAAGACACAGCCTAAATGATAAATAATTTAAAAATATGAATCAATATGTATGTTTTTGTCTGAAGAGAATCCATATGTATAAATTTAGGGATAGGATATACTTTTTGCCCACATCAGTTTAGTTAAAATAAACAATTACTTATTAATTTTTGTTAAAAGTAATAGAAAACATGCATTAACTAAATTATAAAATATGTATATAACAAGTATTGAATTATTTATCTATTTAGTTATTATTTAATATCTCTATATTAAATTAATTATCATTAAAAACCAGTCAACTCTTAGAGAATAGCAATCAACAATTTCAGACTGTTGTCAAGACAATATCCTTTTAACAATAAAAGTGGAATCCCTATCAATAACAATCAACAATTTCAAACTGTTGTTAAGGCAACCTCTTTTAACAATGTCAACAGTTTGAAATTTTTGATGTTATTGAGGGATTCCACCTTTATTATTAAAAGGGAGTTGCCTTGACAATAGTTTGAAATTGTTAATTGTTACTTGTAAATTAATTATACATTTATGTAAATGAATTTGTTATTTTTCTTATCATTGATCCTCATTTCAATTTACCTATTCAACTAATTACATTTATTAATTTATAGTTTATAAAACATAAGTAATAATTATTAAAATCAAATATTTTATACTACATTATGAATAATAATTCTGCTAAATTAGTAATAAAGATCCCATCTTAGGATATGTGTTGGCCATCATGGGCTTACATGTAATGGAAGGAAGGGTCTAGCATGGTGTATATTACTTAGATATCCTGGATTACAAAGTACTCAAAAATTAAAAATATTTATAAGTCTGGATAAAGAAAAAATAAATGATTTTTAAATCTTCTTTCTCATGCTCAGTATTTTTGTTTTGGTATAGATTTATGATTCATTATGCTTCATAAAATATATTCGTTTTTGTGCTGTAAGTTAATTACATAAATTAACTTGCCCAAAGTATTTGTTTTTTGATTATCTCATTTATTTGTTTTGGATTCTTCTATTTTCATCCATTATAATATAGAAACACAGACACTTTTTTGTGTATAGTTTATATATAAATAAAGATTCTAATACAAGCAAAATTTTAAAAAAATATTAACGTAATTTATTATTAATAATAAATTGAAAAAGCACATTTACTTATATATTTATTATGTATGATATAATATAAATAAAATTGTTAAAAATATTAATGTGATTATTAATAATAAATTCAGAAAGCACGTTTACCTATGTGTTTACGGTGTATATGTTCACTAATTTACATTTACTCAAAAAAAAAAAAAAAAAATGAAAATAATAAAAAATTTACTGCACTATATATATATATCTTTATTTATTTTTTAAAAATAAAGTGAATAGTAAATTATTAGAATTTCATTTCACTTAAACTTATTTTGGATATCTTTATTCTTTAATATCTTATTTTTCCCCTGCAGAAATATAATAACAGTCTTGTATTAGCAGACTATTGTCTCTATAGTTATTTTGATATTATATTTAAGTTTGTATAAACTTCAGAATCTATACTGTCATCCTCAACTTGCTGTTACCCATTTCCTGCCACTACCAAAGCAATAATTTTTATTTTTTTTGCTTATAAAAAGATATTTTACTACTTTTCTTAGATTTCATAAAACTTCTCAAGTTTATGCTTAGAAAACTTTTTATTATACAAAATCTGTATCATGTCAAAATTTTTTGAGGAAAAAAAAATTGTATAAAATATATACACTTTCAATTTAGCCTGAAAAAATGTTATTAATAAACATGATTGTATACAATGCTCCAAGGTAAAAAAAAAAAAATGTTATTGCCTTAATTGTAAAATTTATTAAATTTATAAATTTCAATGTTTTTATTTTTTTGTTTGTTTGTTTATATATTTTTCGGATAATATACAATTGAAATAGTGTATACAGCATATATCACAGTTTTATTGTAAATGCTTATTAAGTAAAACATTTTCAATGCAGAGTAACTCTTCAAAAGATAAATATTAGAATAATAATTATTTAGACAAAAGTATTACAAGAAATGATTTCTTTTGTGCATGCTTCAAACTATATTTAATTGAATACTACTGAACTTTTGGTTCTTTGTGAAGTCTGCATCATTAATATATCATACTTCTTTTATTTAACATTTTTTATTATCTTGTTCACTTCAAACTTTACTTACAGTAGTCCAAAACATAATCATATGTTCTTTCATAATTCAAAAATTTACATAATATTGCAAGATCCTCGTTGATGAACTGAAAGTCCAATAGTACTCAAGTGAAAATGGTTTTGAGGATTCATAAGCAAATTTAAGTAGTTATTTCCTGTAATGGTTTTAACAGTCTAGCACATTATTCTAACATATTTAAAACAAAAGCAAACTTTCCATACAGTAGGACCCCATAGTGCAAACTTTAGTAATCAATGGATTCAAAAGTATTTGTGCCGAAAATCCCTATCTAGTGCTTATGTAAACATTTTTGCATCCATTGATTAAATGGCACTACTGTATGGAAAGTTTGCCAATTGTTTCTGTTGTATTTGAGAGAAATGGAGAGAGTAATAGAAAAACTAGGAAGAGGGGTAAAGATACCATTAAGGGGGGGTGGGTGTATACATTATCAAGTGTTTTATTTGCTGATGATAACTTCTTGTGAACAGAAAGTAGGGAGGATATGGAAATTATGCTGAAGACTTGTGCAAGGATGGCAAAAGAGATGGGAATGAAATTTAGTGAAGCAAAATCAAAAGTAGTGGTGATGATAAATATTGAAGAAAGAGAATTTTTATTGGGAGATATAAAGTTAAATGTGGTGAATAGATACAGCTATTTGGGAATCATCATAAGTAATCAGAAAAATTGCTTGGATGAATGGGAGAAAAAAATGATGAATGAAGCAAAGAAAGAAATGAACTAATAAAGAAATTAACAGTGTTTTCATATAACAAGAATTAACAGTGTTTTCATATAACAAGAATTGTATGGCAGTGGCAGTAACAGAGTTAACTTATGGTAATGATGCATTATATGATAGTACAAAAGTGTTAGATTACTTACAAAAAGTACAAAGAGAAGTAGGAAAACATGCATTAGATGCCGATGTGTGAGTGGCAAAGGAGACATTTCGAGGAGAAATGAGATAGTCAAGATTTTATATTAGAGATGAATTTGTTAGATTGCAATTTATGGATGGTAAGAGAATAGCAAAAATAGTATTTCATCAGATTATAAATAAAGGACAGACAACAAGATGGGTGAGTAAGGGTAATACAGTTTGCAGAAGATTTGGATAAAGACTTTATGTCAGTATATTTGTACAAAAGGTGGGATAATTGTGTTAGGAGGATTGTTGAGTACTATAGTGGCAAATGATGGCATAAAATAATAGGTGTGTTAATAAAAAATAGGGAGCTGGAAAGATGGAGAATTAGTATGGAGAGTAAAAAGAGTTTAAATGTATGTAGAATTAAACAGAATATTGGGTGTGAGTTAATTTATGATGATAGCAAGAAAAGTAGTTTACTGTTTAAGGCTCAAACACAATCATTAGCAACAAGAAAATATACACATAAATGGAGAAATGTGGATGATTTAGTCTGCAAGTTAAGTAAGGAAGGTATGGAAAATATTATATCTCTGCTAAGTTAATGTAAATGCTTACAAGCAGAAAGGGTACAAATAATGAAATTGTGAGAGAACAAATATAAACAATGTGAGTATACAGAAAATGGGTTCTTGGTTTTTATATTAGGTTTGGAAAGAGATAAGGAGGATTTTGATATAAAGACTGTAGAGTGGACAAAGATGATGTTGTGGAAATGGAATGGAGCAGGATAGAGACGAATGTGGGAAAAACAGGATGGGAAATGGAAAAGGAAGGTAAAGTAACTAAAAAGTTTCTCTGGGCATAGTGGCTGAGACATTCCTGTCTTTGATAAAGGAGAAGCCATAGTGCATCTTTTTGCAGAAGAAACAGACTAATAAAAAAATTAACAGTGTTTTCATACAATAAATATGATCTAACAAGAATTGTATGGAAGGTAGTGGCAGTAGCAGAGTTAACTTATGGTATTGATGTGTTAGTAAATGGATGTTGGATTTCTTAGAAAAAATACAAAGAGAAGTAAGAAAACATGCATTAGATTAAGATGTGTGGAATAGTCAAGTTTCTATATGAGAGATGCAAAAAACAAAATGAAAATGTTCAGTAGATTGCAATTTATGGATAATAAGAGAATAGCCAAAATAGTATTTAATTGGGTTTTGAGTAAAGGACAAGCAACAAGAGGGATGAGAAAGGTAGTATAGTATGCAGAAGATTTGGATAAAGAACTTTTATGCCAGTATACTTGTACAAAAGGTGGGATGATTGTGTTTGGAGGATTATTGAGTGTTATAGTGGCAAATAATGGGATAGAAGAATAGATGCATTAATGAAAAATAGGGAGCTAAAAAGATGGACAACTATTATGGAGAGTAGAAAGAATTGGCATACATATACATAGCAGTAAACAGAATATTAGGTGTGAGTTAATTTATGATAATAGCAAGGAACGTAGTTTGCTGTTTAAGGCTTGAACAGAATCATTAACAACAAGTTAATATACATACAAATGGAGAAATATAGGTGATTTAGTATGAAAGTTATGTAAGGAAGGCATGGAAAAATATCAGACATCTTCTAATTAAATGTAAATGCTTACGAGCAGAAAGAGTACAAATAATAAAGTTGTGGGAAAATAAATATAAACATAGTAATTATATAAAAAGTAGTTTCTTGGTTTTTATGCTTGGTTGGATAAAATATAAGGGGATCCAGATATAAAGGCCATAGAATGTGATGTTGTGGAAATGGGATGGAGGAGGATAGAGAAGAATATGGGAAAAACTTACGGTGGGAAGGAAAAGGGAAGGTGGCTAATAGGTTTCTCTGGGTATAGTGCCTGAGAGATTCCCGATTTCAATAAAGGAGTAGCCATATCACATCACATCACATCACTGTTTTATGAGTAGACCCTAGATAGGGATTTTATGCACAAACCTTTCTGCATTCATTGATTACTAAGATTTGCACTAGATAGCACTATATGGAGTCTGCTATAGTTTTAACAGTTTGTGCAAGCATGGGAAATAGTGATCATGTGATGTTTTAATATTTATATTTAACAAAAAAAGTGTAATTTAAAAATTTAAGTAATAAATATTTTAATTTTTTTCTCCCTGCAAGAAGTAAAATTATAAATGATAAAGTTTAATTTATATTGCATGTAAAATTAACTACATCAACTAATAATTATAAATAGATTTTTATATATTAGATTGAATTATTGAATTTAAGAGAAAATTATTAAATATGAATCCTGTTTTATTTTATATAGAAAATATTTTGAATATTAATTTAATTGGAAAGTAAATTTGAATCGAAGTATTTAGCTAAATAGAAAATGTTAAATCAATTTCATACATCATTTAAAGTATTGATAATAAATTTAGAAATATATAAATCCTACACACAGCACACGTACACTCAGATGCACTCTGAATATTAAAGTTATAGGATGATTTTGAAAAACTTTTAATCATTGTAATAAGCTTTAATATAACTCTTGGTCAGAGTTTTTTTGAAATTATATTATTCGGATTTATTATGAAAAAAATAAAAATAATATTCCTATTTAATTTACACTCATTGTGTTTTTCTGGATTTCTATCTAAATTGTTAAAGATATTGCTTACATTCTTAATATATTGCTAAAGAACATTGTGCTATTGCTTTTAAATCTCAAGTCAAATATCTGAAAGTTAATTGGCATCTTATAAATTTACAGTTCTAATTATTAATAGTTTTAACAAGGCTGTAAACCTTAGCAATGAGCGTCCGAAAAAATCGTCACTAGGGACCTCTGTAGGTCTTTAAAACACATGCTTACGCTATGAAGAAAAGAGAGAATCCTTCTTTACTTCGACCTACTTTTATATATAAATAGGTGAAGCAGAAGTGTTTTGATCTAAGAGTGTGAAGCTATTAAATACTTCACTAATTAAGTCCACAATTCTTATAATACATTAATACTCGCGAAATCTTACGATTTACTACGAGTTAATGAAAAGATCTTATAGTAAGAAATATATTACGATAATTTAAAGTTGTAATTATAAATTTTATTAAACGCTCACTATTATCTCAGTAATAGTTTTAACAAGGCTGTAAACCTTAGCAATGAGCGTCCGAAAAAATCGTCACTAGGGACCTCTAATTATTATTATTATTTTGAATCTTTTAAAAATACTTTGTATCTGATATTTATAAAACAGTAACAATCAATGATATAGTGCATATCTATTAAGAAAAATTTATAAATTAAATTTTTATATACTGGGTTGAAAATAAATAGCTATATTTTTGTAAAATGAGGGTTTTTCAAACTTGTTAAAAAAATTATTTTCCTCTTTTGTAAAAAAAAAAAAAATCCTTCTGCACTTTTTTAAAAAAAAAACAATATTGATATACATTTTGATTGATAGTCTTAGTAAAAATAGCATCTACTTTTCTATACAACAATTTATGTAGTCTTAGCACTTCCAGAGTTTTGTTACTCCATAATCATAGCTTCCTTAGATGATCAATATCATTATATGCAAATGTATGCAAAACTATTTTTTATATTATCCATTTTCCGTAAATGGTAAAGCAAGTGTCTTTTCTATTTATTGAGTTAATGTCGCTGGTAATAAAACAAGCTTTCTTGATTTTTTTTTCTCTTGATGTCATTCCTTTCTATGCATATTATATCAGCCTTGGAGAGTTCAAATCTGTGGTTGAGCTCTTGCTGATGGTCAGAAAAAATGGAACTGCCATCTTTTTTGTTTATTACTCATGTTTATATGTATTTGTGTTGAGTTAATTTATTGTCAATTGTGGCACAAATCTCACCGCAATAAACAGCACCACACCTCATCTGAGGGCACACAATTCTATATACTACCTGGTGGATTTGCTTCAATGTTTCTTGTATCTTTTGTATTATTAATGAGTCTATTGGTGTTTGGAGGGGTTCCAAATCCTAGTTTGAATTCTTTATGTAAAGTTTTACCAAAGTTTTTTGCTATGTTGTCTGTCTTCTTTTATATTTTGCTGAAGTCTTTTATGAAAGCCTTTAATCCTGCTGGATATTGTTCTGTAATTAAAACCCACACTTATTAAATCTCTGATGTAGCTGGTGATGTTGTTTTTCTTATCTGATTCTAATTTGCATAGATGGTGATTATGAAATAAGAAGGCAGATAGCCCTGCAAGTTTGTGTGATTTTGGGGGATTTTGAGAGTGGATGGAGGTAACCTCTAATGCACAAGGGCTTGATCATCATGCAATAATTGAGTGCAGAATTCTCTCTATTAATCTTTAAGTCAAAGTGCTTAACTACCTTTTGCTCATCCTCATATATACAATTAAAAGTTAGGCTAGAAAGAGTGTGGAGTTCATGTAAAATATCTTCAGTAGTGTTTTCCGGTGCTGCTATAAATATATCACCCACATATCTGATTTGTATAGAAAGTTTCTTGGATGATTTTAAGATATATTTGTAATTAAACAATGTAAATAAAATAAAAGAAAGAGTAATAAAATATAGCAGTGGGAGAAAGCTGTAAGTAAAATATATTTCTATATGTTTAATATGTTTGTTATTATGTTAATGTAAGAGAAAGTTTTTATGTAATTGAAGTTTATTTGTTGATATGTATTTAATATTGTTGCAGATCCTTGAAAATGACTGTATGAGATAAAACAGTTGAAACGTTGGAGTTTTGTATATTAACGTATATATATGTTCAGTATTGAGATAAAAAATAAAGTTTTTGAAAAGAAAAAAGGAGAAGGATTTTTTATTTGTTGATATATCTGATATAAATTGTACCTGGTTCTGCTAATTGGAATTTTGGAAGCAGTTCAACGAAATTGCATGTGTGTTAATCCTCTGTTGGAATATTGATTAAACTTGAGAATTTTATTAAAAAAATAATAATTTTGATCATTGCTTGGCATTTCCCAGAGTTGAATACCATTGTTGTAAGTTGTTATTTCTAATATTCATTGTTGTTATTATTGACTTAATTAAATCATAAACATTAAAGTCCCTCTTTGATGCCTGATGTTTTAAATTTTAGAATACTTGATAAAATAATTGAATGTTTTTTTATTATCGATGTCTATTTACAACTGATTATATCCTGAACAGATAAGTTATGAGATGAGACTTAAGGCTAAATAAGAACTGAAAGTTCATGGATAAATTTCCATCTGAGAAAAATTAAAAATAAAGTGAAAAGTATAAATATAAACAGTTTTGTCAAATAAATAGAATTGCTGTGCTTAGAGTATCACTTTGATAGTCAAACATCATTTAGCTTCATATTAACCATCCGTATAATAATTAAAGGATCAGTATCATAAGCTTAGCATAGTGGTAGAATAGTAGTAAACCTGAGTTAATTTTTCATGGATTGATTTCTAATTAAATAAAGAAGTAAAATAAAACTGTATTAGTTGATTGAAAATATTGTGTTCAGTTGGCTATTTTAGGGCTCAAGTATCACATGATCTAACTCCAGAGCAATTCATTTGTGATTATCTTAATTGAATGTTGTAAAAAATGCGATATTGATATTAACAACTTGAATGTGCTACAATATAATGAATAAAATTTTTAAATGTATTTGCTAACAGCGGTGATTTGTTCAAATATCACGTTACTTTTTGGAAGAATGTAATTTAATTGACAAGTTGTTTCATCACAATAATTCTTATATATATATTTGGATTCTCCTTTTTCGAGCATAATTATAAAATAAAATCTTGAAGTATATAATATATTCTTAAATAATTTGCATTAGCATTTTTAATTGTTCAATGCCTCACACACACATATATATATATATACGCACGTGTACATTTATGATTATTTCTGAATCATTGTGTTGCAGGTGTTTTTAATTATATTCAAATTACTGACCGCTTTTAGAAAGTTAGAAGGGGCAAAAAAGTCATAGAATAACATGCAGATTTTCTTTTTTTTTTTTAATTAGTGAACTCCAGTCTTGAAAATGAATCATTAATGTAAATAATTTGTACATTTTAGCAAATAAATGTCTGTTCATCTCTTCTTTTTTCTTTTTGAATTGTCGAGAATTTAATATCTCAACAACAACAACAAAAAAAAATAAACATTTGCTTTAATAAAATTTAGGCAACTTATAAACAAGTAAGAAAAGTCGGTAAAGTCTTTTTTTTTTAAAAAAAAAAAGAGTTCAAAATAATCTATTTATATGTGCTCATATACCCTATATATTACATATATAGACACAGGTATATAATAAGCCTGTGTTTCACTTATTACATTGTAGAGATGTCTGTCCATCCTTGCATATGTATTAAATGGATTATGTCCTGTACATGTGGGATTCAGATTGACCTTAGGTCAACATGGGTGTGACAAGAATCTCGGCCTCAGGGTGGCCTTCGAGCACTCCATCATCAGATTTTCAATTGGATGGATGGTTGAAGAGTTGGAATGTGTAGTGGATTGGAGCTTGTCCATTAAAGTATGAAGATTGTCTATCTTAATATATATCTGAGCACTTATAGTATATATGTGTGGGAGATGATAATCTGGACCAACTGATGATTGCTGGTTTAGCATGAAATACGTATATTGGTGATTATTTATCTTTTCAGCATATATGTGCTTGAGTGTATCAGTGTTATTAGATAGAGTGGAGAGGGATGAGTCGTCTGAAAGTCTGTGCTCATATACCCTATATATTACATATATAGACACAGGTATATAATAAGCCTGTGTTTCACTTATTACAATGAAATAATATATGCCAATTTGCCTCTATTGTATGTATGTTAATTTGTCTTGCAAAGATGGATATTTGCTGTCAAGAGTAGGTTCACTATTAACAAATATATATATAAAATGCCAGTGGTCAAATAATGTAAGAATAAATAAAACAAAAGTGCAGGTATGGCCAATTTTTATTGGGCAGTAGGCCTCATGAGGTATTATTCAATATACTTCAGGTCACAAATTTTTCACATATGTGAAATATACCCCTCCCCCTCTTTTTTTTATTGTTTTGGTTCAAGCTGCTCTCACATACATCCATAAGCTTTGAACATAAGAGAATAAGTATTATTAATTGAACTGAAAATGTATTTTTCAACACTCATATAAATACATGTAATAGATGGTTTTTTATGTGCATAGTATGCCTATGAAAATAAATATTATAGTATAAATAGAATTTAAAATATATATACAGTGGAGCCACAATGTAAGCTATATTTTGTTCCAAGCCTTCTTGCATACATTGTATATAGTAATAGTTCATGTTTTGTTGACAGATTTTGATTAGAATAGAATATATATTGTTTATTGAAGTACATAAACACTATTTTTCAACACACATTTATATATAAAATGCATTTTTTATATGTATAGAAGGCATATATAAATTAAATTATAGTATGAACAAAATTTTTAATTAATATAGTTATTATTAATAAATTGAGGGGACACATTTACATATATTTTCATTCATTCAAAGAATAATAAAATAAAACTTACTATACAATATTTTTATTTTTTAAATACAGTTAATAGTAAAATGTCTGACTTTAATCAGAATTAAATATGCTCTGAGTAATTATTTTTTTCCAAAAAACTTTTTTCTCATATTTATATCTCTAATTATTTAAGTCAGTATTATCTTTAAGTATTTTTTACATTTAGAAAATATTTTATTATGTAAAATGCTATTCATCTAATTCAGAAAGACTGACCCTCTCACCATATGTGTTTTTTTACCTTTTCAATCCTAAAACTGGGATTTTTTAGCATACAAAATTATATATATAACGCTATTAATCTTCGATATTTGTATTCCTTATATAATCTTATAATTAAATATGAATAAATACAATAAAATAAATATATATAAAAAATTTATATCCACTTAGGAGCGCTTTTGATTAGCTTCATAATTCATTGATTTTTACATTTGCTGTCTGTCTATTTAAGTCATGCTTACATTTATATATTAACATAGCTTCCTTTATTTTCCTTTTATTATTGTTTCTTTTAATTTGTAATATTTTCATGTTATAATAGCAAAAATTAAAATCATATATACACAATCTATTATGTTCATAAAAAAACTGATGTTGAAACATTATCATTTCTATTACAATTTTGTTCAGTTTTTTTGAAGTATTTTTCTTGATCTTGATTCCCCTATCTCTCCATTACCACCTTTAAATTTCCATTTATATATGATGCAATTTTGATTTAAGAATGAGGTTTTAGTTTTTGAATTATTTATTGTTTTATTTAATTCAGGAGATTCATAAAATTCTAGCTTGTGCTTCTGTGAAAACTGCTTGTGTAAGCATAAAGAATTGTGATCATGTGATGTATTGTGGTTTAATATAAATATATTAACAAATCTCAAAAACACAAGATTTTTTCAAGTATTAGGCAGTTAAAATATCAATTTTTTTTTATGAACACAAAGTTCATCACTATGGGACATCCTTGTTTGAAAAAAGACAAGGTTAAATTTATGAAAATCTAGTTTGTTTAGTTATGTTTTTGTTAGATTGTTAAACATTTTTTTTGGATAATGTATAATTGAAGTTATGTATTTTGATACAATATAATTTGCAGCTTCACTGTATTTAAAAATAAATTGACAAAGTACATTTGCTTAAATATTTACTGTGGGTTTTTTTCCAATTATTCACATTCACAAAAAGAATAAAAAACTTTATAGCAAAGTGTCAGATGTTTATCACAATTAAACATGTTTATAAAACGACTAAAGTATCACACAATCACCATTTCCTATGCTTATCCAAGCTGTTAAAATAGTAGCAAACTTTCCATACAATAGTGCACACAATGCAAACCTTAATAATCAATGGATGCAATAAGGTTGCATAAAATTCCATGCCTATTTATCCAATATCCCAGATTAGTTTCTTACTTATGGCATTCATCAATGAGGGACCTTAATTCATTTCTCTGATATTCAAGACTTCTCACTGATGAAAGCCACAAACTAGAAACTAGTCTTGGGATTTTGGTTGAGTAGTCAGAGATTTTATGCACAACTACTGTATGGAGGGGTTGCTAGTGTTTTAATTAAACATGTTCTAGATGATATCTTTTTTCTTAAATATTTTCCCCCCAAATTGATAATAATAGCAGTCTCATTATGAACAAACAATAGCCTTTCTATTTGTTTTGAAGCCTTTTAAGTCTATAATGGATTTGGAATTACTCTATATTTATTGTTATGCACTTCAAATTTTTGATTAAACTTTTTAAATTTTTAGCTTTCTAATGCTGCAATAAAAAACTAATTTATCGTTCTGATTAAATTTCATAAAACTTTTAGCTTTATGCTTAGAAAACATTTTATTACCGAGTACCATACTATATCAAAATGAAGAATAAAATATATGCTTTTCTAACTTAACCTGAAGAAACTTTATCAATAAACATTATCATATTGGCAGTCTGAGTTGGTAAAATATTATTATTAAATGCGATCATGTTTGGTGGGTCAAGATGGAAAATTGGCTGCTAGTGTATTGTAAAACGTTTTATATTAAGAATTTTAATGTTTTTATTTTTTGTTGATTTACATTTTTCTCCCTTTTTTTTTTTTTGGGGGGGGGGGATAGTGTATAATTGAAGTAGTGCATATTAATACAGATCATATTACAGTTTCACTGCACTATAATGGTTATAGTTTTTTTTTTAATTTATTTTTCTTTCAATATTTGTACAAATATGCATAATTCACCATAAAAAAGAACACATACAATATTAGATCGAAAATTATATTTTTCTATATATATACTGATATGCAAGCTACAAATAGTTATATTTGTAATAACTTATTATGAATAAATTGATTTTAGATTAATATATATATATTGAAAGTGTTTAAATTATTCTCAACATTAATTATAAATACAGAAAATCACAAAAAACATACTGTCTATGGGCTACAAGTTGCATATCCCTGGTTCAGCATTGTATTAATAATAATAATACATATATGTATGTGTTCATGTGTGTAGCTAGCTGTTCATAGATAAAAACCAGATACCTAAATATATAAAAGATGGAAGTGCTTTCATAATCATTTTAATGTTTGGTATTTCCCAGACTTAATCGCCATGGTTAGTTTTTGTTATTCTAATATTTTACCTTTGATTGTAATTGATATTTTTGTGAGAATAAAAAGATCTTTACACATTTTTTTTAAAAATTTGAATAATTGTTTAGTGAGTTCTCAATAACAACAACAACAAAATATTTTCAAATTTGTTTCCTACCTCTGATGATACCAGTTGCAATTGTTGGGTGGTGCATAAAGTTGTTGCTTAACTATCTAATATTTATTTCTTAATGCTTATGTAGGAATTGATCCAGAAAGCTTTATTTACCTGCATTAAATTTATATTAATCGATCAATCAATAGTATTCTGTCCCATGGACAGATCCATTTCTCCACTCCATAGCTCTTCAATTCCACATAACACTTTCCATCTCTTATATCATCCATAAATGTCAATCTTTTTTGACCTTTCTTCTTACTTCCACTGACCATTTTCTCCAAAACAACGAACTCTCATTCAACTATACTTATATATCCAATCCAGTTTCTCTTTCTAATTTCCTCAATCAATCATTTTTCATTTACTCTTTTCAAATCTTCATTTGTTATTTTATTCACCCAACTGATTTTTTTCCATTCTTCATATTTACATCTCAAAGGTATTCAATCTGTTCCTAATTTTATTACTCATTGTCTATGTTTCACAACTATACAATAGTATAGTCCACACATAGCATTTAATTAATCTTTTTTTTAATTCTCTCTTCAAAGAGTCACAAAATATTTTCTTTCTCTTAATAAATGCCTCCTTTCCAATGCTATTCTTCTTTTAATTTCATTCTTCACTTTTTCCATCCTCACTCAACCAACTATCCAAATATCTAAATCCTTTTACCTATATGGTATCATGGATTTCAATTTGCAGTCTTTTTGTATTCTTCACTATCTATAAACATTTCATTCTATATTCCAAATGTTTGAATGAATGGCAAATAATTAACTCATGAAGATTAAGTATTACTGCTTGAATTATAATAGACTTGCCCATTATTTCGATCTGGCTATATTTTAAGTAAGTTAGCTATTTATTTTTCACAAAATTATCTTTTTTATAGTTCTTTCTATTCATGCATTACAATTTTATATTTTTAAAAATTAATTTGTGCATTTGCATTTTTAACCTATGCCTGTGGATGTTGGAAGAAATATGTTAATGCTTGATGTTTATTTCAATCTCAACCAAATACTTCATTTGAGCCAATCTCTTCCTTATCACTAAAATCACATGCTATTTCTATGTGTTTATTTAAGTCTCTTGTGTAAAAATATGGTTTTAAAATTTATGAAAATTTAAAAATCTCCCAACTTTATATAAATACTTGTTTACAGACATTTAAAAATAATTTAATTCATTGTTATACCTTCATTTCTCTCTCCATTTGTCCCATCTCTTTGGTCAATTTCATCACTTAATTAACATGCACCAGAATTATGGCTATTTTTTTTTCTAGAGTAGCAATGGTTTTTATTATTTATTTAGAGTTGCCTAATAATAAATTGATAATAATGAAATAAACAATAAAATGAAAATGTTTTTATCTTAGTATTAGTATATTTTTTCTAAGCTGAAGAATCATTATGGTTTTCTAATTTGTTTAACCAATTTTCTAACATAATTGTAGACATCAGATAATAAGTTTCTTAAATAGATTGTAGTGAAATATAAAATTTCTGGCTGTTTAGACTTATTGGATTGATTTATATGAGTTAAGGAATGTTTTAATAATAATTGTTTGGTTAATTACTTAGGTAATGGGATGTGTATGGTTGAAGTGACTGGGTGATAAGAGCACAACAATTTGTTCAATTGAACGAATTGACTTTTTTTTTACTTAGCTGATAATCAGTACAGGAGTCTTTATATCTTCTTTACCATCACTATGTCAAACTACATAGTGTAAGAAAGACCCTGTTTTGATATAAGACTTTCAACAAATACTAAAATCAAGAGAATTGTATACATATTTTCTATTACCAATGTTTTATTGGCAAAGCACTCAAAATATATTTCATTTAGCAGAAATTGGATGTGTACTTTTATTAATTCTAAGTCATTTTATGGAAACTGTTCAGGAATCATGTATTAAAACTAATGAATACAAAGATTTAGTAAATAAGGTTCAAACATTAAGCTCTTCATGAAAGGTGCTTAAAATAAATAATCTAATTACCATAATAATAATCATGAAAAAAATTAAAAGATGTGACTCCATTGATAATAGAAATGGAAATTAAAATATGCTGCAAGCAACAATAAAAGTTAATAAAAGCAACCCATAAAAATTGTAAGATACAAGCATCTATCAATTTTAAATATTGTATTACACTGGTTTTTCTTGTGAAGGAAATTTCTAAACTTAGTAATCCACTATAACTCATGAATGCTCATTACAATTCTCAAATATGAGGTGTTCATGCTAAGTTGTGATTGCGATTTTATAAATTTTCAAATCAGTAATAGTTGATATCTTTAGCATTTATGATTTAATGCATTGTATAGTCTTTGCAATTAGCATCTTATTAAATCAGAGTTGAAAAAAAACTAATGACAGAATGCTGTTTTAGTTGTGCAAATTGAAACAAAATAATATTTTTTTCAAAAATGAACTGCAAATAGTATTTTAATAATTAATTTTTACCTGATAAATAGCAATCTAAAAAAAATCAAATATTATTTTTGATTATGAAATACAAATTTTTGATACCATCCACATATTCATTGTCGCAATGTCTAAAGCTAATATTAAGGTCAGAAAGTGAATTTAAGTTTTTTATTAATTATTTTTTCATATGGATGAATGTTATTTTTATATGCTAAAAATTATTGTGTGTAGTTAAAAAATAGAAATTTGATCATGCAGAGAGGTGATTAATGCCATATATTGATGTAAGTAACTGAATATATAATAAATATAAGAGACTAAAGATAGTAAAGAAAAAAAAAGAAAAATAATAAAGATGATTGATAGGACAAAAAATGTATATTAGAAATATTATTTATCTTTTAATGAGTCAATATCTTATCCATCAGATAGCAGTAGAAAAATTTAGACTTTGCTTACTACCTTTGGACCTTAATAATTGTCTGGATTCAGCATTTGATCCACATCCTTAAAATATTAGATATTATAATCTCTCTTTATAATTTTCATCAAAGTTAAACAAATATTTTTAATACAATTAGTTAACACTATAATTAGTACTAATAGATGAAAAATATGTTCTACTGTTGTGATATATCTATTATAATCTATCATTGGTTGGATGAATGAAAATAAAGATACACCTGCCATATAAGCACAATATTTTTGGCATCGTGTAGTACAAAATAGAAATACATTTCATTGTGATATTGTTTTAATAATAGAATTTTAAAGTGATGGTAAGAAAGTTTATGTCAGTTTCAATGAATCCATGGCTAGAATATTAATTTTGTCTGAGTTTAAAAGAGTCAGATGTATAATGATTCATGATTGATATTTTTAAAAATGAACTCTTTTCATTAAAAATAGGAAAATAAAACCTGCTAGAAGACAACTGTTTTTGGAAATCAGAAAGAAGGACTAATAGACTCTACTAAAGCATGTACCAAAAAAATGTTAAAACAAGATAGAAAATGTCCCTGAAGAGATTACTTCCCATCTGAATATTGTCATATCCATCAAAACAATCTTTTATTAACTTTACAAGAAAATACTTATGGCTGATCTGTCATCTGCATAAAAACAAAGTTTACATATGGATGGAAAGATCATCAGGTACACTTTTATTGGAAGAGTTTTACTGTTAGATGGTAAAATAAGCCTTTATATTGTGAAACATGATGGATAAACAGTCATTCATTTCAGTTGTGTCATAACATTTTTTGGCCCATTCGTTGTTCTGTATGAATATATAACAGCTACAGACTTTATGAAGATCTAGGAAAACTAAAATTTATTTTGTGTTTCAAATATATACTATAATTTATATAGTTCCTACTGTCAAATTATTGACATGAATGTTTTAATGGATCTTCTATGAACTCCCAATTATCAGGTTTTAATATTATTGAATATCTTCAGATACTTATTGAACAATAATTGAGGCCAAAATTCTTTACTGATATTTTTTTCTCCATGAAGAATGAATGATGTTTCTCTAGGCACTGATTAAGGTTTTTTTTATAAACGTTTATCTCAAAGAATGCAATGTTTTTGTTAACCTTACACCATTTTAATCATACATGTTTACATAATGTTCAACCCTTTATGTAGATCATTGAATTTGCCTAAACAAAATGCAATTATTTATATAAAAAAAAGTAACTATAATTATATTTTTATTTTTAAAAGTATTATAAAATGATTTGCTCTCTTACCAGCAATAATTTTTTTCTAATTTTAATAAAATTTTCAAAACATAAAAAAAATCATAATAGTGAATTCCTATTTATTCTTGTAACACTTTTAAAATGAAAAACACAAATTTAAATCTTTACTAATATGAATTTGCTTTAACAATGAATATATAATTTTTGAACATCATAGTAATTAAAGTATACCATTAACTCAATTTTTACCTTCTAATCTCTCTGAAATTCTAAATGTGATAGAGATCCAGAATGCTAAGAAGACTTTGTGCCTATGAAATAACATTTTCAGTATTTATAGCAATATATCAATTACACAAAGCACAAAGTATGCAAGCCATCAATAAGCATTCTGAAAGTCAATTAAAGTATATTAAATTATGTAATAAAGATTTAACAAAACAAAAGATTTTTCTGTCTAAAGTATTAGAAAAAAAACCCATTTCTCTTCAATCTCTTTGTATAAGTAAACCTGCATTCATTTAGGAAGAACATATTTATATTACATATAATAGGCATGATCCTAATATAATGTGGCCATTGCTCTACACCATTTTTTAAAGAAATCAGCTTTAAATACTATATCATGGGCACAATAATTGATCAAAGAAAAGTAAATATTAACCCCTTTCCTTTGTTAGTTTTTAAATTAAAATGCTAAATTTTGCATCAGCACATTTGAACCACTTCTCACTGATAAATAAAAACAGTTCTTTATGCAAGAAATAGAAATCCAATTGGATTAAAATGTGCTATTCAAATATATAAATCATTATAATTATCATTTTTATTGCCAATTAGCATAATTATTGTATAAAGAATAATAACAATTTATTCAAAATATTTCAATTTGTGTATTGTTCACTCTTTTCCAATAATATGGAAATCAAGAAAAAAATGAGTCCCAAAGTTATGCTCACTGCCTGAATATTATTACCAGTTGTTAAGCAAATGCTTTCTAAAAGTTATTTTTAAAATGAATTTTAATCCATGATGGATAAACAGGTTTTCAAAACTTAACTAAAATTTTAAATAATAATAAAACAGTGTTCAATAAAGTTTATGTCATATATTGGTAGTAGAAGGGATAATTATAAAAAAAAATTGAATATTTTGAAAAATGATTTATATATTTCAATAATACATTTTAACCAAACAAAGTATGTGTATACATGATACATGTAGGCTAATGTTTTTCTCTACATATATGCCTAAATATCATAAAGGTCTTTATCAGACTAAATTGAAAAGCATGTTAATCAAAGTCATATAAAGTCTTTTTGGATTTTTTTTTTATCATTTTTTTCCAATCAGAATCTTTGCTTTTGCATTATTGCTTTTATCTTTTTGTATAAAATAATTACATCAATATTATTTAAGTTAACTATTTAAATTTTTGTTAATTTATATTAAAAACATATTTTGAAATGGAATTATAATATATTGTAATTTATAAAATTAAGACACTTTTCTTAGATCACTGTAAGTCATAAATATATGCACTGACACACTCTCCTAAGAAAAGCTATAAGTGCATGAAAATTATTGAAGCTTAGGGCTTTTGAGGGCATTAAATGTCTTCATAGTCATAGTCTTGAAATATGGTGCTTAATTGTATGGGTATATATATATATAGGCAATAGTTTATTTAAAGTATATGTAAATCATATTACCCATTTCTTCGAAAGGGGAAAGTAGGATTGTTCCTATTTATGGCATTAGGGTTGTTAGCTATATGCCATGCCTCTTTAACCATCTGTTTAGAATTATTTCACTCAATGCATGTTATGCTAGCTGCTATGGGCTGAAATGTGTGGCTCGTGTTTTGGTGCTCAAGGAAGATTGACTTATGCTCTGAATTATTTGTGGCTCTTCTGTAAAGGTATCAGTGTTGGGAAATCTGAGTAGAGAAGAATGTGCATGATGTATATAATATGTAGTGCTACATTCTGCTTGGGGGATGCAATTTTATATACAGTATGTGAAGTTTGCTGTATATGGAATCTGATTAATAAATAATTCCAAGGACATATTCTACAAGATCAAACTTTGCACACAGTATATAAAGTTGCATGCCTCCAAGCAGGATGCAGTGCTATAATATTATAGTGAATCACATGCATACCTCTCTACTCAGATTTTGTAACACAAATATCTTTACAGATGAGCCACAGATAATGCAGAACATAAATCGATCTTCCTCGAGCACCAAAACACCATAGGCAATACATTTGAAACCATTGACATCAATGTAGCATGCATTGAGCAAAGTGATTCTAAATGGAAGGTTAAAGAAGTGTGGCATATAGCTAACGTATCATAATGTCATAAATCCTGCTTCCCCCTTTTGAAAAAACAGGCAGTATGATTTACATATACTTTGAATAAACTATTGCCTATATATATATATACCCACACAATTACACACCTTTCAAGGCTATGACTATGAGGACATTTAATGCCCTCAAAAGTGCTAAGCTTCAATAATTTTCATGCACTTATAGCTTTTCTTAAAAGAGCATATCAGGGCATATATTTATTATGAATTATAGTATATATGCATTTAGTTTTTATTCTATCTTTTACTTTAGCATGTGAGATAAGCGTTTAGTTTTTTTTTTTTTTTTACAATAGTACATAGTATCTATATAGTTATTGTTTATAATATTTTGATGATTGGCATTTCCATATATATCCATGTATATAAAATTTATTGAATTCAGTTTTCTATTTTTATTTATAGAAAATCTTTTGTTGCTACCTAATTTTTTTTTTCTTTTATAAATATAAAATTTGTTTTTAATAATATATAAAACCAAATCAATGAAATTAATTTAAGAAGAATTAAAGAAAATGCAATACTATATTAAAAATTAGTTACTGCTTGATAATTGTATATATATCAAGTTTTTGAAGGAAAAACTACAGTAATATGATTTTCTTGATTAATTAATTGTAAATAAAATTTACAATTTGATTTATTTTTGTAATAGTTGTATTATAATTTTAAAAATTAAATATTTAATTTATAAACAAAAAAGCAAATGGTCTCCAATATATTTTTAAACTTAAGTTAATAGTAGGATTATATAGGAAAGAATAAACTTGGATTTTAATTTAAAAAATTAACTATAAAGAAAGTTATTTTTATTCACTGGATTTATTTTGTAACTCACTTCTTGAAAAGAAGTTTAAATTTATATTTAAAAGGATTATGTAGCTAATGATTGCATTATATAATTATGTTTGTTTTTGAAAGCTCATCATGTCACAAAAGTTTTGTGGAAAATTTTGAAATGGAAATTGAGTGAAGGCGAGTCAAACATATTTGAAGCCATTTTAACAAATTGTCTATCTCACGAATTGTTTCTAATTCGACAAAAGTTTAAACTTATTTCTAATATTTTGATATGAAAATATTAAACATTCTTCAAAGTTTAGAACAAAATGCAGATAATTTATATCTTCCTACACAACAAGAAGATCATCATAAAAACTTGTAATAAAAAATATTTAAAAATACTGCTTTTTAAAAATAACTATTACAGTCGTATATATAAATTATTATTTGCTATAGAGATTTCCCTGCAGTATATATATATATTGATGATATAAAAAAATTAAATGATGCTGCAGGATAAAAACTTCATATTAAATTTTAAAAAATTAAGGTACACTAGATCAAGATCCAAAACTCATCATTAATGAAGGATTTAAGGTTATGGGTGCATGGACAGGAGCAGCATGGATAGGAATTTAGTAAGCAGTACCATTTAGCATCTTTTGATTACTCAAACATATAATAGTTGGGAGAACTGGAATAGTATAACTATAATTTGTTACTGAAAATTTTTATACCTAGTAAAAATCAGTTGTGAGTTTATTATAAAAAACAAACAACTGTCAAATGCATGCATATATATATATATAATGAATTTGTTGATATTTCAAAATAAATCTGCAAAGCAATGGCTTATAAGATCATTTAAAAATATTGAAAATACAATTTTTTTATAATTTTATATACATATTAATGTTGAAGAACCTGAGTTATTATTCAAATCATCTCAATTGATCATATATTGACAAAGCTCGTAATTTCTTTTATATTCAGAAAAGTGCATATTTAAAAACTTTGAACAAACTTCTTGTTTATAAATTATCTGTATAAAAAACTAAGGATTATCAAAATCATACCCATGGCATCAGCATCTGCAGAAGCATGAAACCTCCCCTATCACTGATGAATTTTGCATCATATTACAATTGATTTTTGTTTTACTACAATGATGCTCTCCTTACTTACCCAGATTAATTTGAGATTTTACTTTAAGCATGATACTCACTTACTAATCAATACTAAATGGATAACTGTGTTATCTGAAAGAAAAATTCCAAACTTGTCTGTGATTTGAAAATTTTTTAATGTTCATCGTGACCCAGTCTTGGTCATATTAGGCAGAGACTTTTAGCCACTTATTATCATGAAAATCTTCAACCTACCTAAGAATTTCAAAAATATCTTGAAGCTATAAGAGAGCTGTCACAGAGAAGTGAAACTGTAAATGTGATAAAAATTTAAATAGTGAACTGGAGACATCCTATTTAAAATTTTCAAGTGAACTATATTTTTAATGTTCATATAGTGGTCAATTAATTACTTTATATGTTATTAAATTTTTAGTAGAAATATTTGCATAGAATAATTAATTTTAAGAACTAGATATAAGAATGTCTTTTAAAATTATTTTTTTTAAAGTACTGTATAATGGATGGTTGTTAGTTTTTTAATGAATTTTCAAGGTACATCATTTTGTAAGAATCTAGATATTGAAAGTTGTTGTGTTTTTTACTCCAGATAGCTATTTTTTAGAAATATAATTTTAATTAATTGCTGCAAATGTAATTTTTATCTCTGTAATCATTCCAAAATGCTAGCAGTTGTCTTTTTTCCATTAATCTCTTTTGGTATTTTTGTAGCTGTTTTAATTGCCAAAGTTGCTTTCCAAAAATTTCGTCTTTCATTGGTGGTCGAGAGGTCAGCGCGACTGCCTTGCACTTGCAGGCAGTTGCCCGGGTTGCGGGTTCGCATCCCGGCCGATGCTATGACACTTAAAAAAAAAAAAAATTGGTCTTTTCTTCATAAAGTTATCTAAATCACTTTTCTGTTATCTTTCACTTCCCTGTGTGATCAATTTCTTTTGTTTGTTTTATTTTTGTATAATCCATTTTGCTTAATGCATTTTATCTTAAAACTTAAAATATTTATTGATGCTAAGGCTACATATATATATTTTCATCTAATTTTGTTAATGTGCATATTGATATATTATTTTAGATCATATTCATATATTTATTTCTGTTATCGTTTTGGCATTTCTGAATTATTATTTTTTTTTTGTAATTCAAATTCCAGGTTAGAATCATGAATAATTATAGCTCTTCAACTTTTTTTATGGCTTGCCTTTTTTAATTATTTCAACATACATATTGTTGGACCTTCTTTGAATATCATGAAAAGAATTATGTATTTTGTTATTTTACTCTAAGCTTTGTCTGCTTTTAATTTGAGCCAAGATTTATTCCATTTTATTCTTATCTAACCGAAACTAAATGAAAACTTAGTAATTTTTATATTCCGTTTTAAATACTTGCCCATATAAGTTTTTCTTATTGTATTATCCAAATTTAATAAATAATAATAAAATTAAATTTTTAAAAGCTAACAAATTAATAATAAATATCTTTTAGAAAAAATATTCAAAGTATTTTTTTTATTCTAATTAAGATAAGGTTAACAATATTTAATAAAAAAAATTATATTACATTTTTAAAAATGTCATTCCCTTTAATAATTAATTTTTTAAAAAAAATACTAGTGCTGTATTTTTAAAATTATATCTCAACTAAAACGAGATCATTAGGTTGATTTTGATATTTGTCTTCATTTAATGTTAAATAAGCTTTTCACTTAAAAATGTTTAATGCAATTACTTCAGGCATGGATGAACTTTAGTTCTTAATAGCTTGTTCACATTAATTCACACCTTACTCGTGATTAATCTTTTGATTTTGAAAAACAAACAAAAAAATCTAACAAAGAAAATAGAATTGGGGAAAAAAAGCTATCAGTTGAAAAATGAGGCCTTAAATAAGCAACCTAAGTTCCTTTCATATTAACAGCTCAATTAAGCTAATGATTGGCACATACTACATAAAGATATGTAGTATAATAAATGGCTGTTATGAAAATTTGGAATTTGCATGATGTAAAAGTTGTATTATATATATATATTTTATAGAACAGACAATACTCTTCCCAATTACAATTTTGTTTTACTTTTAAAAAAATTAACTCACATTTTAAGATCTATTGTTTGAGATGTAGATTGCCAAAATTATTTATACTGAAAGTTACTTTTTTCCAGTCAACTTTTTGGCCATAGTCATCTCTCCTGATGCCATAATAGCTTCTAGGAAAAAGATTTACTTTGGTTCAAGATTTTTTTCTCTCCTCTTCACATGCTTTTTACCATATGTAGATTATTGGTTTATTTTTGGGTTGCATGTTTCTAGAAACTATTCTGAAAAGATGGTTGTAGAGCTTGAAGTAGTGTTTCTGTTGACATGATTGTGATCAATTGTTGTCATTTTATATTAAGACTGCAGAGTATAGGCATTAGTAATAAATAAAAAAAGTATCAATGTAAAAAAAAAAAAATGTAGCTTCTACTTATAAAGAAATGTGTTAGGTACCCAAAGATGATTTTAATAAAAGATGAAAGGTATAAATGAGTAGGTGGAAAAGATTACTTTGGTCTATTGGA
The DNA here is from genome assembly GCA_028023455.1 of Epiperipatus broadwayi. NCBI lineage: Eukaryota > Metazoa > Onychophora > Udeonychophora > Euonychophora > Peripatidae > Epiperipatus > Epiperipatus broadwayi. The sequence goes on from JAQFVV010012548.1 coordinate 1,603,974, forward strand.
ATTTTAGATTTGCTAAACCCATACTTATCAGTTGTGAGCCCATTAGATTGAAAATCATAGTAAATCAAATATATTGTAAGTAGATCAGATTTTAATATTTTTTTGAAATTAAACATTATAATAATCTTTTTAATATATACAAAATATATAAATTATCACTTGGTTTCACTTGTAGTATGCAACTTTTTATAGCATTGTAAAATTATCTCAAAATGACCAAATGAGAGTTTAATGAAATGATAAATGAATCCAGCTAAAGAACAAAGAAAATAACGATAATTAATCTAAAGCTAATTACAGTATCATTTAGTAAAAAGATATAAACATGATAAAATTATTTATTCATGATTCTGTTGGAAAAAGGGAGATGAAAACCTAAGCCGACTTAAAAAGAGTAATTTTAATTATAAGATACTGTGATAATCCACTTCTAAAAGCAGTAGAATTTTAAGCAAGAATATGATTGTTAACAATAAAATATCATATATTGATTTTTTTAATAGATAATCTTAGCGAATGTAATCTAATTAAGCCAAATTAAGACACCAAAATGTATGGGTACTGAACTGAAGCTAATGATTTTGGATTGAAAATATTATTGGGTTTTCAATTTAAGACTCATAGTTTTGTAGTTAAGTAGAAATAAAAGGTGGCTGCTGGAGCATTGCATTAGACCCTAAGATCTAAGTGCAGCGCTCTCAGATCCAAGGCTCCTCACTGACGAAGGCCATAAGCTAGAAACTAGTCTGGGGAGATTGGATAAGTAGGCACTAGATGGGGATTTTATGCACAAGCCTTCTGGCATCCATTGATTACTCTGGTTTGCACTGAGTGGCAATACTGTATGGAGAGTTTTGCCTGTTTTAATTTTTGTGAACATAATCTAATTGATAAGAGGAAGAATAATAATTCTTCACATAAACCAAGTGTTTAAAATAGTTCTGAATTTCTATCTAAATCAGTTTGATTAAAGTTCCAGAAATAACTGCTCCAAGCAGTAGTGTCAACTGGAGCCATACTAAATAGGTAAAAATGATTTTTTAAATAATGTAAAAGTAGTGTTTGGAAGTTAAATGCATTTAGTTTTATATCTTACAGAAAATTGAGAATATAATACTAAAACGTTTTGATATTGATTTTTAGAAAACTTAACAGTTTTTGAAAGTTTTTCTGAGACAATTCATAACTGGTGGCAAGTATCATTTTGTGAATTAGTCATCATATGTGTGTGCCATTGCCTTAGTGTAGCTTTGATACAGACCTTACTGATTGGAAGTAAAAGAATTTTTGAATGACTCAGATTGCTATAATTGATAGAATTATCTGAAACAGTTTTTTTCAATGTCTTTTAATATAATTTCCTGCATGATTATGAAATTTTTTTAAATGTCTCTGATAGTAAATTTTCTTTCTGACGTAAACTATGATTACTATTAATGAAAATGTTCCTAGCACCATAGCATTTTTCGAATTTCAATAAATGAAAATTAGCTTTGATTCAATTATCTATGGTTGTATATATTAAAATATTTTTTGTATGCTATATAAATTTATTTTGTTCATAATATAGCTCTTCTAAATATAGAATAGACTTATATCAGCACAATTTTTTTTTTATAGCAGTAGTTAAAACAATAAACCAAAACTTTACAATTTTGTTGGATAGTAGAAGTTTTTGAATTAGTGATGTTTGGATTATCTTAACTTATTAAAGTATGTCTCATGGACAAAGGGAATGGGTCTACTATTATTTGAACATAGAATAACATTTAAGAATGCGTTTATTATTCCAGTCTTGTTTGGATTAATCTAGTATGTTAATGTTATGAATTTAATTTGATTCTTGGAATGTGGAGACATAATATTTAAAGGCTTTGTAAATTATTTATTATCTGGCTAATTATACTTCTGATTAATGGACTTCTAAGTACCAGAAAAAAAAGAAAAAAAAATCTTTCAAGGGAATGAAACAAAAAACAAAATAAACATATCCTAACCTTATTATACTAACTATTGACCATACTCATAAAGCACCTATTGATCGAGAAAAAGATAAAATAGAAACTAAATCGAACCATCAATTGAGAATTAAATTAAATATATTTTATTTAATTTTTTTTCCAAAAAAATATTGGCTCAAATTGGTGTACAAATATTTGTCTATCATGTAGGATTAGAATCGTGATTACTTGCTTTCTTTTCACTTTCAGGAGAATGTATATATTTATTTATTTTACACAATGTGCTCTCATTTCCAATTGCTTAAGATTTGCCCATACATAAATGTTTGGGTCGAAAAGATAGATAGATTCATTTTATCTTTTCACAATGACTTTATCTTGTGTTTGAAAGTGAGAGTATTCGTTTATAGTTAAAAAATCTACAAAGCGCATGTGCATTAGCTTAATGTTGATTATTAACATTACAATGTGTCTTTGTTAATATATTTGGTGCTATTACATCTTAGTCACTTAAGATCATCTTTATTATTTCTAGGCTGGTATACCATAGGCTTATATGGTGGAAGATCTGATTATCTTCAGCTAAATTTTCTTTTAGTTACCTATGTATTATTTATGCATAGGTCTGTAATGGTGCCAATGCTGCTCCTTAACCTTGAGACTGACTGGATTTTCCCTGACTTCCATTAAACATGTTAGTTGTCATTCATTTCTGAATGGAACAACTTGTTAAAGTCATCAGTCTCTATTTTTATGACAATGGTATACTTCCTTATGGGTTCTAGAAATAAAGCTATGATTTATTTCCAAAAGTTCATTCCTCAAATATATTTTAAAACTGGTTCTATATTGTATATTATCATCCTTAACACTTTCATCCTTCAATCTAATTAATCCTAATCCTAATGACTTCTTACATGAATTTAAATTCACATTTTGTGGATTTTTGCTTATTCTTAATAAGATTTACTTATATCAAAAAAAAATTTGGGATTATTCTGTTGCTAGTAATTTGGTTTCCTTATCCTAAGTCGTAATCTTTTAGGTCCATTTTTATTACAGGTTTATTATTCATTTACATTTATACATTTAATAAAGGTGAATGGGGCTTCATATGTATTACATAGTTTATGGAACATAGTACACTTTTGCTTCTTGTTTGTGTCATTGTAATTTCAAGTACTATCCATTGTTTATTCTTTCCATTCAAATAATCTCTTTCATTATAGAGACTCTTGAAATGCCTTAAATGAGATTTGAGACAGTTGAATATGGTCATAGCATTTAGAGTTTCCCTAGTTTTATTGTAGCTATGATATTTTCCTATCAAATTAGCATGACATGGAAACAATCCATTCGGATAGCTACCAAGAAGTTGAGGGAAAGTATTTTTAAGAACTATTTTATATTTATCCTTAATATAGATGTCACTACAATGGTATGACTTTAGACATTCATAAATTTTGATTGTTATTGGTTCTTCTGTCTTGGGATCTCCATAACACTTTTAATATTTATTTCAATTTTTATGGGCTCATCTTCTGTACTATGATTATCTTTAGATTCCTTTGAATTCTTTCTAACATGAGTTTGTAGTTTTCATGGGTTTGTTTTCTCTTGATGGCATTGGTATTTATTCTGCATTCAATTTGCAAATTGTCGATACTGTTTTCAATTTTTTTTCAAGTTCAGCAAATCTTGTTTGCTATTTATGATCTTTTTCATCACTATCTTTTTTAGTGATCATATTTGATGATAGCTTCATCATTTATTTTTCATTTCTATCTTGAAATTATCATTTTGTTTTTTCATTTCTTCATTTTGTTTTTTTTATCTCTTGCATCAATCATGTCTAATGATTGTTTCATCATTATAATCAACTGGTTGAGAATGGGGTCATTTGAGTCGGTTCTTTCCTTCATTTGTGTTTCTACAATTGGTGTTTCTTGAGGTGGGATTATTTCTGAAATAATCCCTCAGATATTTCAATATTCTGTTCTACTATGTTTTCAAAAGTAGAAGTTTTTAAGTTATCCCTCATGTGATTTTATTTTAAACTATTTTTTTTATTTGTATCAAGTAACTTGATAAACATCTAGAGACTTCCCTGCTCTCATACATTTAACATGAGTTATGATTTAAATTTTATTTGATCATCGCTTCATTTATTTATTTATTTTTAACATGCTACTTTATATCTCATTTTATGCTTTGTTTACTTGGTTGACTACACAACTATTTTATTGGTATCTGTTTATTGTATCTAATTTTCATATATAATGTATTAAAAATATTAGCATATCATGAAATAATCATACAATTTCAAGCCCCTAAAGTTCAGCGCCATATATAATTATAGTATTTTTATTTTTTCAACTCAAAAAGATTTATTTTAATAAAGACCAATTTTTCAAATTCTTTATATGTATATATAAATTTGAAAACTTTTCCTAAATATTATTCTTATTCAAACAAAGGAATAAATACATCAAAAAAAGATAAATACTGTCTTATATTCACTTCTGCTGAAATAGGTTAGTTAGTTGACCACACCACCAAACTTTTTTTATGCACTCATTATAATAAAATATAATGAGTACTGAAGACGAATGACATTTGAGTTTGATAACCTGGGCCACTTGATAAAACTGCATCTTGATAATTATTTGACTTTTTTTGATATATTTATTCATTTGTTTGAAGGGAATAATATTTAGCTCATTATTTTGAAATACACATATTTAATTGGTAGGCATATGAAAAAAAGATATCAAATTAATGTCATGTGATGTTGACCTTTATCCAAGTTTAAAGGCTTTATCTTGGCTAATAGTAATATATAGCCTAATAAATAGATCAAACATGGTAAATAATAATTTATTTATTTATTTAGAAATAGATTTTTTTTAAGCTTAACTATTAACACAATATCATAAAGGACTTTATAGAGATTCCAACCACTAGATAGAATCACCAGGGATTTCCATAGATTAAACAGTCATTAACTATCTGATTCATAGTTTGTGTTTATCCACATTTAAATCAGTGGCTGATAAATTCTATTTATAAAGCAGATGAGCACATTGATTATGGGTTGTCCTAAATCCATTGATGAAACTCCAGCACCTGGGAAAAGAAATTTATTTAGAATATTTCATTTTTTACATCATAATTCTTTGATAATAGATTCTTGGTTTAACATCCAAAAGGGAGATCTTAAATTGTGATTCAGTGATGAAACAATATTTTGAATCAGTGGCAAATCCCATCATCTTAATAATTTTTTATACATTTGCTGAGAAGCAATTTCTCTTCTTATATTTGGTGAAATAATAATAGCAAGTGAACTGTATGGTTTTTAAAACAGATTTTATTTATTTATTTTTTGCTACCACAAATAGAAAAAAAAATGGTGAACTATCAATTTCTTGGAATTTGCATTTTTAAAACTTGGAGCAAAAACCATTAAAATGTTTATATAAAAAGAAAAGGAAAGACGAAAATGTATGTTTTTTTCCTTCTATCAAATAGATAAATAATTTGTCTATGATATTAAAAATAATACTTAGTCATATTTTTATTTATTATATATTTGAAAGGAATAGAGACCGAAGAAAGATAATGTATAATATACAGTTAAAGCTTAATAAAATTTATGGTGCAGCTTTAAATATTTAGATTAAATGATATTAGGAAAGTTTCAAGCAATTACAAACTACTACTGATATTAAGGGATCATTACTTGATTGCAGTATCCTAATAAGTAGTTCCTCAATCAGAAGAGAATTCAATATCACTTTTATAAGTTGAGATTTATTTTTAAGAAAATTGATCTTTGTATGATCAGGTTAAAATATATTTAGAAAAAATCGAATAATTTTAATGACAGCTCTTTCTTACTTGATGCACCCTACTATATAATATATTTTCTTTTTTATTAAAGCTAAACTATTTTGGTCTTTCAATATTATTATAATAACAAAAATTGTAGTTGTAAAATAATTTATAAGTAAGTTCAATGTAGTCAGTTATGTATTAAGAATAGATTATAATGACTATCATTGATATAGTTTACCATTGTTTATTTATCATTTAATTGTACCTTAGAAAATTAAATATAATCAAATCCAAATTTACATTGCACAATTTGATTTTTCATATATATGACTTTCAGTTTGAATAAAAGTTTTGACAAAATTAACCTACTTTTTAGCATAATTGTTATCAAAAATACTTTTATACATAACCAAAATAGAACAAAAACAACATATATATATTAAAAACAACAAATTTATTCAAAGAAATATTATCTTTCTACTTAAGTTAAAATGGCATAAAAGTATTTTATTATTTCCCACAATATGACTTTAAATCTTTTTAAAAACAGGATCTAATTATCTAAATAAAATATATTTTATGTTTGCTATTAATAATATCTTTCAAAATAATGAAAACAACTTTGAAGTGAAAAAAATTAACTTTAGAAATAAAATCTACAATTCTGTTTTAGTAATATAAACAAGCTTCCTCTAATGTGCAAGTTGTGTTTTTTTTTTTTAGTTTTAGAGTCTTACATTTAAATTAATGCTATTGTTTAGAATTATTTAAATTAAACATCAGCATATAAAATAATAAAATGTCATATAAAAAAGCATTAATCTGAATCCAGCAAATAGTATTCTTTTGAAATAAAGAAAAATATTTGGGTGTATTTGAAAATATATATATTCATACTTGATTTTTTTTAGTATATTTTTTAAAGAAAATATAGTTTTTATTATGATTCTATAACTTATATTTTTCAAAATTAAAATATAAAGTAAAAAATATTTTAAAGTAATTTCAAATAAAATAAGTTTTGAATATTTGCTATTTTGTATCTTATGCATAATAATTGTCCATACTTTTAAATTTAAAAAAAAAAGGTACAATAATTATTAATATTATAATTGGAGTAACTAATAAATATTAATTATAAAGTTTAAAAAGTGTATTTTCTTGTTTTGTCAAATTATATATATATATAAATAAAGTATATAAGTCAAGCATTGGTGGTCAAGAGGTCAGCGACAACTGCTTTACAAGCGGTTGTCCCGGGTTAGCGGGTTTGCTTCTCGGCTGATGCTATGACACATGAGAAAAAAAAAGTATATAAAACAATTCACATGCAACTTCTTTATAAATCTTGATTCATTATATAAGTAGATTGTTAATTGAAAAAAGAAAATAATAGATTGATTTAATTAATGTTGAATTTGTAATTAAATAATTACAGAGGATTATTTTTAAAAAAGTATTTAAGAAATGGATGTAATAGAAATTTAAGATTGTCTGCAAGAAGAGATTTACGGTAAAAGTAATTTATATTTGTTATACGCATTGGATTATTATAGAATATTATGTATTTATATTTATTGTTTTATTTATTTATTTTTTAGTTGTTCCTTGAGAATCCTATAAAATGAATATAGTCAAAATGTAAGAGTATTATTGTAATTTACAATAGTTCATATAATAAATCAAGATTTATAAAAAAGTTACATGTAATAGAAGACTGCTTGTTTGTTACTAATTTAATTTATTTATATATAAAGTAGTATCTGCTAAAATCAGAATTCAAAAATTGTACATGTCATATTTTTCATAAGTCAATCCATATTTTTCTGAAAAATGTAAAATGAATGTAAAAAGTACAAACTGTGACTGTTAAAAGAAACAAATATTATCTGCAGATGTATGGGATTCCCAACCAATGTCAATAGAATTTACTCTATTAATAATAATAAACAGCCACTATAAATGAGTATGATTATTCCAAAAGAAAAGAAAAAAAAATTACTCTAGAAATGAGTTTTGCAATGATTATACAAACCAATCTGTGAAACACCACATATACTTCCACATATAGAATATGCTGGCCCATTTTTCTGTTTACTTGATATTTTACATGCTATCTTTTAATTTTTTCAGAAGAAAATTTTTCTTTCTGAAATACTTCAGTACCATATGTAATTGTAGTTTTTCAGAATAGTCATTCTATATCTGCCATATCTTTTCAATGGAAACAATTGACATTGAACTTCTTTAGAATATCTTTGAGATAACCCTTATATAATAGATGGAGTCCAATTCAGTGGATATCACATCCAGAAAATTGAAGAACATATTGATTGCTTTTATGACATTGCCATTGTATTTTTAAAATTTTATGGAAAATGAAACTTTTCTAATAGTGTATCCAAGTTTCATTTTTATACAATAAATTAGGTAAAATAATAGTTTTATACACAGCTAACTTACTTATAGTAATTTGTAAATTACAATAAATTTGTGTTAAGAAATTGTGAGCATTCATTTTATTTAATCTCACACTATTTGTCCAGTTTGGTGATCTTTGCATGTTTGTACCAAAATATTTGAAAATAATTTTAGTATAATAAATAGAAAGAAGGTTTAGATCTATTGTAATTTTTTTAAAAAAAATGACTTATTCAGATAAATAATCTAACATTAATATTCAAAAAAAAAGGAAGAAAAAAGTATAGAATATTCCAAAATTTCAAGATGAATGAAATATGTTTAACAAAATAGTTTTGGAAGTGGGGGTGGGGTGGAAGCTGTTAGAAATTAACTTGTAATATAGTAGGCATGTGATTATAAATAAACAACTATATAATAATATCCATTTGAGCACTTAGTGACAGTTTAAGTATGAATAGGTAATTCAGTTCATCAATTTAAGTTTTTTTTTTTGTTTATTTAAAATCACTAATTTCTAATTTGAATATAAATAATTAAATAACTCTTTAATACTGTGAATAGATTAAAAGACTAAAAAAGTTTTTAAATAGTTTGCTTCAGGGCAAAAACATGTCCAAGAATTCTCTAAAGATAACAGTGATAGAGATAGAATACCTACTTAGCTAATTGACTGTAGTTACAGTGTTAATGTTTTTCTTTTTTGTTTTTTTCCTATTAAAGAGACTACCTGAAATAAAAATCTAAGGTTGCTTCAATTGAATAAATTTTCCAAGATTTAACTATCTAGATTTTAACATCAGATTATGATCATGGTTGTTGAATGTCAAACCCCTCTCTTATGAGCACTTTCATTTAAAATATGTTATTTGTATATTTTTTACAAAAATTACTTTGTTCATTTTAATAGTAATTTTATGTAGTTTATATTTAATATCCACCTTTTGACTGTAACTAAAAATAAATAAATATTTGAATACTTTATCGTTGATGAATTCATAGGAAGTTTGAGCAGCTGAGCCATGAATCATGAATCCTGAGCTCCAGAGTCTATAACTACACTACAATGTGAGATTTCATGTGTGAATGTTATGAAATATTTTATTTGTATTTATTTCAATGGTTATAATGTTAATTTTTATCTTAGCAGTCTATTTAACATTTTGCTTTACTCTCTTACAAATAAGTAGCTATTCATAAAATCTCTCGAACTTTTTTGAGAACTCTTCAGCTGCCCAGAAAAATAAAATGAAAAAAGACCCACCAGATTTTTTCTTAGTACATATTTTATTGAAGCAATACTGAAAGAATATTTTGATTTTTTTTGAAGAAATGTAAGTAATATTTTAGAAATTTGATGTTGTACTATTAACATACTATTAACATCAATAGAAACAGCTTTAATTTTAGAGAATAAATTATTTAAATTGAGAAATTGACTTTTATAAGTTGAATAATTTAAGAATGGATAACAAGTTCATGAAAATAAGTTCAAAATATGAGTTAAAATTAAATTTTCACTTTGTGGATGTTTTTGATCATAGGCGGAAAAGTCGTATGATGAAAAGGTACTACATTTTGTCTGCCATACTTGGAATCTGAATTTGAATTAGGACCAAATATTGTAATGGTCAAGTTTTGTATAACCAGTCAACAAGATCAAAAGACCAAGCAGAGACTCTCAACCAGTAGATTATGCCCATGTCACCTGGTTTAACCCCCTACCTAGCTTTCTAATCTCAACCACCTAATTAACATCCTTGACATCATATAGCCTCCCTTCTTCATATAGCTCAATGTAACTCAGGGTTCAAATGTGGACTCTTACTCTCAGGGTTCTTCATAACATACCACATGACAAGGCACCAGCACTCCTAAGACTTACATCAAGCTATTTATCTTATATTTATTTACATGGTTTCATGGTTCATCTTTCTATGAGACTTTCAAATTAATATTATATTATAAATTACCTAAGCATGATGTACTAATTTAAGTGAATGGATGTGTTTCTAATGGTAATTAATTAATAGTTAGTTCCGAATCACAAGTTAAATTAATAATGCGATAAGTTTATTTACCTAAATCAATATAATTAAGAGTAGTAGCTTACAAGTATATGATGATGATGATGACCTACTGGCTTTTACATTATATTGTGAAAGATAATGGCAGCTTACAGAATGATATGTGTGCTATTGTCTTCAATTGGAATTACAAAGCTTTATCAATCTATTCTGGGTCTAATACATAAAATTAATTATATTTGGTTTATTAAGGGAGGGCTTGTGGACAGGTTTGATTTCAGTTACCTGGGGTTTCTACCAAGTATAGATGGAGGCTGAATAGCAAATATTAATAAAGAAATTGTGGTACTACCTGAGTTAATGGGGACAATAGTGCATGATGAAGAACCTGATCGGCTTTGGCCATCTACTATGATGGTTCATTGCTGTTAAGTGGATGTCCCTGGCTGCAGAGGTACATATACTTCTAACCTAGGGTGGATACCAGTGGAGAGAGGACAAAGCTATGCTGAATCCAGGATTTGGGGTCACAAGTAGTCTTCCAACTCTCACGGAACCCAGACCAACCTAATCTATGCATTAAGAAGAATCCGGGCACATGGCATCTGGTCTGTCCTTATGCATTTGACCATAAGGATGCATGAACCATAGAGAAATATATGAAATTCAATAATAAAATGATGATTGCCACATGTATAGGAAGGTAGAAACACAAATATATATAACGATAAACAATTTGTTTATTAGGCCATCTGCATATATAATTAATATTAACAAACTTATTTTAAATATAGAACTATGAACATCCCCAGTTAATGATAATGGACTATTTGATAACTTAAACTGTGTCACAATAATTTTTTAAAATTTTAATGCACAAATCAGCACATAACAGCAGAGCTTCTTCAAATTAGTGTATAACAGCAGAGCTTCTTCAAATTAAATCACACACCCTAATGCCAATAGAGTTATCAACAATACAAAAGATATAGTAACACGCAACAACCTTTCTCAAGCCATCTATAATATTTCATGCCCAGAAAATAATTGCATGGCAGCATACTATGGAGAAACGAAAGCAACTCTCTCAACAAGATTGTCCCAGTATAGATATTCTTACAACCAGGCCCAAGCAGACCTGACTTGCAACTCAATATTCGCAATTCATCAGAAATTAGCTGGTCATGTATGTGAACCTGACAATCCAAGAATAGTTTGTAGGGAAAAAAATGATGTTAAGAGAAAGGTTAAGGAAGCATGTTTTATTGTCATAAATAGGAAAGATGTGTGTTATAAAATTTCTAAGAAATGGATTAATTAGATGTATGCGTATAGTTCAATTAATTTACATGTATCTGCATATATTTGCATATAGCAACCTGCTTATGCTTACTCTTTGTTGCTCATGATTATGAGAGCTAAGTTCTCTTGAAAGCGCTCGGGCACTAATTATTATGTATTATAATTTATATTAAGTTTATAATAAATTGTGATTTAATTTGAAGAAGGTCTGCTGTTATACACTGATTTGTGCATTAAAATTATATATATATATAGTAGGCAGCTGAGTGTGAAATAATTTCTTTTTACAACAATTATTTATGTAAATGAGATATTTATTTATATAGCACGATGTATATATAAATTATAATAAACTAAAGATCAGCATTTCAAGCTAATGTACATGCGCATGTACATTAGCTTGAAATGCTGATCTTTAGTTTATTATAATAATTATTTATGTAAAATTTTAAATTATAAAGTCTAAAAACTAAAGTTAAGGCATAGGAAGATTATTGATTTTAGATAGACTGATATGTTTATACATGGAATGTGATTTTATTTATATAAAAAATATATTGCATTGGTAAGCAATTCAATAGGCACATACATATGATTTTATTGTTATTACTTTTATAACATTATAGGATTTTGGATTATATATTATTGCAGTTTTAAAGAAATTACATAACATAAAGTCTTTGTTAAAAGAAAACATTAGGTTTGTTGATCGGCATGATCAATCAGCGATCATCACCACACTCAGGTTTAGGGATGTTCCGTCAGTGTTCTTGGAGCCCCCTTTGATTCAGTTGGTGTTCCGGATATGCTGAACCAATGTCATACCTGGATAAATTGTAACCCACCTGTGGTGCAGGGCCAAAGCGGTTTAACATTGTCCACAGAGTGGGTCTGGGTTCAACCCAGGTTTAGGGATGTTCTGCAGTGTTCTTGGAACTCTCTTTAATTTGGTTGATGTTCCGGACAAGCTGAACCAAGGTCACACTCAGGTAAATTGTAATTCGCCTATGGCAGGGGGTTGAAGCGATTTAACCTTGTTCAAGGAGTGGGTCTGGGTGGATAAATTGTAACCCACCTATGGTGGGGAGGCAAAGCTGTTTAACCTTGTCCAAGGAGTGGGTCCGGGTTCTTGCTAAGCGGAGTTCTGACTAACAGGTCATGGATGAGGTCTGGAGAGCTGCTTGAGGACTTGCCAGCCAGGCTGAGAGTCGACTGTTCCGCATAGACTTTGCTTGAATGGATGAAACATCCTCTTGATTGACAGTCCTTTGATCTGTAATAACTCATGTTCTTTTTTTTTTCCTTTTTTTTTTGGTGTTTTTTTCTTGATGTTTGTATTCAGGGTGAATTTTTTTTTTGATACCTGTAATACCTAATCTATTGTATAAGGTGGTTGTATTGCTTTGAACCACCACCCAATTATTAATATCAATGTATTATTGTAGTCTTCATGTTCCACTACTGCAGGTGACAGAATGTGGTCCCTGCACAGGTGGATTATAATTTAGTGACTTAATAAAGTTGCTTTGAAACAAAAGAAAACGATTTAGCAGTGCATGAAGTAATAACTGAATTAAGAATTGACAGATAAATCTCCTTGATACAATTGGGGGGGGGGGTAAGAAAGAAACATTTCTAAGAAAATAATTTATGCATGTTATTTTTATATTTTAACATATAAAAACTTTAATTGCCATCTTCTGGACTTAGCCGACAATAAAGTTGCTTTGAAACAAAAGAAAACGATTTAGCAGTGCATGAAGTAATAACTGAATTAATAATTTTATTTATTCTTAATACCATTAATTTTGATGGCATCTAGGTTATATTACATAAAATCTATAGGGCACATTATAAGTAAACATCATAATTTATAAATCAATTAAGTAAAATACACTTGTCATACTTTCTTAATTCTTACATAATTCTAAGAATTGACAGATAAATCTCCTTGATATGATGGGGGAGGGGTAAGAGAAAAATTTTTAAGAAAATAATTTATGCATGTTATTTTTTATTATAATTGGCATCTTCTGGATTCAGCCAAGAAGTGTAAACAACACCTTTAAGTTTTAATTCCCTTTATCACTATAAGGTTATAGGCATAAATGAAATAAAAATATGTTTTAAATTTAGTCAATAACTAAGCCAGTAGATTTAAACATTTAAAATAAATAAAATATATGGTTTATATGGTTAAGACTAGTTAAAATATTTATATAAATTAAGTTACAGTTAGAATCTTTAAGTGTAATAAAACCATTTTACTGACAAATCAATGGTAGCTTTGGGATTTCTTCATGTAGATGGATAGGTGAGTTTGTCATTTCTGGTAACATTGAGATGGTAGGATGCAGATGGATTTTCTACATTTTAATGGAATTCTTTTGGATGCCAACTCCCCTGCAATGACCTAGGAGAAGTCAATGGCCAAACTTGCAAATTTTATCAGGTATGGTTATCATAGATTGCTGAGTTATTAACAAGCAGGACACTAAATTTAATAAGTGCTGTTAAATTTTCAAAATAAATTTTTATTAGAGTTTGGCTTGTCTCTCAAAGCTGAATATCTATAACAATACCTCTTTCCATTATTTACATATGTCTATTTCTGCCTTGGATCCATTCCTTATTTTTAATGGGTTTGATTTTGGTCTTTTGTCTTAATTTCTGTTCCATTAGCATTTTGTTTCCTCATACCATTCTGCAGCCAACTTAGTTTCCTAATAACTTGAAATATGCACAGGATATGACATTATAGTAGCTTGGAAATATGCATAGGATGTAAAGGTGTTATACTATAACTATAACTACTATGCAAAGATAGGGGAAGGCAGCACTTACTTTTCCTCACTTAATGGCTTTTAACCCCTCTCCCATTGTTTTAAACATTTTAATATTTTCTTGTTAATTGATTATGTTTTTACTTTGCCAAATTTTTTAAACAAAATTATTTTAATCAAATGTTTTTAACAAAGTATTTTTTTATATGGCATGAGTATTTTTTATATGGCATGATCAGAATAATCTGCTTTTAACCCTTTTACTATCAAAATTTACACACTTACACATGCATATTACAAATATATGTGGATATGTCTAACTAAGTTATTTATACAAGGGAAGATAGGTTGAATTAAATGAAACTTGAAGGAAAGTATATCTGCATACAGATATACATAGCTTCATAACTGCCAAATTACATTATAAAAATTTTTTTAAAAAAAAGAACTTACTTTCTCTTTGCAGTGAATGAGCGATCAGGCTATTTGTTTGGCCAGAGTGCAGTGTATGTGAGTTTATTACTTCTAATATTATTAGTATATGCTACTCTCTTTTTTAATTAATTAATTCTATTTACATTTCTATCTAACTTAATGTTTATCCCTGACTCAAAATCCAATTGCGGTCCCAATATCATTTTCTAAATGGTCCTTTTTAAATTCTTTTATCAAGATCTTCCTCGCAGATTATGGGGTCTCTCACGGTATGATTTTAAAGCACACATGTTGAAGTTGCTTTTAATCCCTTTTTCCACATTTCCTCCTTATGGTGAAGGGCCTGTTATATAAAGGGCAAAACTTTTTTATACCGATTTTTGTACAGGTTACTTGGTTCACCCAAGTCCATGCCTGGTTCCCTTCCTTAAACTGATGCCTTCCTGGTACATCTCTCTCCCTTCTTTACTCTGCCATCTAGGCTATTTTCTTCTGGGCTCTTGCTCAGTCTCTTTCAGTATCAATGGGTTCATGTGTTACTGGTAAGCTTGCTTTTAAGGGGCTTGGGTTCTTTTTCTTAAAGTGCATTGGGATGGTGGTAAATCCTGTTGCCTTATTGGTTGACATGTTTATGTATTGTACCACATGTGGTCTCTGCTTAGCCCAATTCCTGTGGTTATATTCTACCTAAGTTTGAAATAACTGGTTGAGCTCTCTCATGATCCTCTCATGGGGGTTTAACTGAGGGTTTTTTAACCAAGATCCGGGAGTACCATATTCCTTGTTGTTAAAGGCTGACCTGTGGTCCGAGAGGATTGCCTTCGGTTTGCCTACATCAATGAATTGCTTCTGCTGAAGTGCACAGATAGCATTCTGGGAGTCTGCTAACCTTACAGGGTATCCCATGACATATTTTGAAAAGACATAATGCATTACTAGGAGGAATCACAAGTGATTATAATGTGATAATGGGTCATAATGATCAATGGTGAAGAGTTCATTGGGTTCTTGTGGCAGAATCGAAAGATTCTCCCTCTTGTATGATCCATTGGGTGGCTTGCATTGAGCACAAACTTCACAGCTCTGCAGTGGATAGGATGGTGGAGTCATCCCAGAAAAATTGCTTCCATATTGCTGCTTCTGTTTTTCATGGGTCAAAATGCTCATGCATGTTATGGCAGTGTTGGATCAACCAGATCCTTATACATCTAAGTACTGCTACTTTACGAACCATCAGCACCCTGTCCCTTATCTGTTATCTTGAGTCCTGGCTGCCTAGGCTTTCTTGTCCTTTTAAGGGCTGTCCCTTATCTATATGTTGCAGTATTGGTCCATATTTGGGGTTAGCCTCTTTCAATGGCCATATCTTTTGTAATTCATCTTTCTATGGTGTCATCCAGTATTGTCATTATAATAGCTACTTGAATGTGTTCCCCTGATCAGTTTTGTGGTGTCAGTATGACAGGGTGATAGTTGAGTATGTCAGCTATGACATTGTCCTTTCCAGGACAATACACCACTTGGTAATTGAAAATCTGCATGAATAAGCTCCATCATACATAGTGTTTATTGGTAAGATATCCTTGGTTAAGAAACTCTAGGCACCAGTGATCTGTGACAATAATCACTTTTGATCCTAACAGAAACTGTTGGAATTTGTGATAAGCCCACATCATAGTCAGTGTTTCCTGTTCAGTTGCTAAGTTTTTTGAATATTAATAACTTTGTCCTTGTTATGCTTGGCTTTTGGTCTCTTTTGTCTATATTCAGCATCCTTGGTAATCATATTATTTTAAAAGTGTTCAAACCTTGGTCCCAACATATAGTTGCACTTCCGTTTGGTCTTGCTCATGTGTGTTCCCTTGTCTCTGGATTTCTTGGGTTTTAACTGCCTGCTGCATTTTAATCCTCTCTTTCCAAATGTTGATTAAGTCGAGAAGATCATTGGCATCCTGCACCTTGGTCAGGACACTGCCACTCATGATTGTTTGCAGATTATGTTCGATTATGGAAATGATCTGAGTGCCTGATTTTGAGTATGCCATCACTGATTGATAACTCTGACCTGTTTCATGAGGAACTGCATTAACAGGCCCTTTTTTTCCTCATATTTTCTTTGTATACTTCCACAAGGATCAAATGTTTCTTTTCTTGACACCAAAATGTTTTCATCAGCCCTGTTGTATATCACCAGAAGGTGTTTTTGTCTAATACTTTCCCACCAATACTATAGTGTACCATCCAAGTGATTTCCTGAAACTATTACCTTTTGTATCTCACTTATGCCAGTAAAAAATGCCTTTAAGATTTCCAACTGCTCAAGGTGCTCTCCCCTGTTTCTCCTCTGAAACTGACTATTTGTTGACCTGGACTGTCATCCTCCTCATGTGACAAGGCACCAGCACTCCTAAGTCTTACAGATATCTGTTTATCTTATATTTATTTACATGGTTTTAGGATTTACCTTTCTATGAGACTTTCAAATTAATATATTATAAATTACCTAAGCATGATGTGATGATTAAGCGAATAGATGTGTTTTTAAAGATAATTAATTGTTAGTTCTGACTCTGTTAGTTCTGATTCACAAGTTAAATTAATAATGCGATAAGTTGATTTACATCAATATAATTAAGAATAGTAGCTTACAAATATATGATGATTATGATCTACTGGCTTTTACATAATGTTATGAAAGGCAATTGCAGCTTACAGAATGATGTGTGCCCTACTGTGTTCAATTGGAATTACAAAGCTTTACCGGCCTATTCTAGGTCTAGTACACATAACTAATTATATTTGGGTTTATTAAGGGAGAGCTTGTGGACAGGTTTGATTTCAGGTTACCTAGGGTTACTAACCAGTGTAGATGGAGGCCGGACAGCAAATATTACTAGAGAAATTGTGGTATTATCTGAGTGGTGACAATAGTGCATAATGATGAAGCTGATTGGCCTTGGTAATCTACTAGGATGGTTCACTGCTGAGAAGTGGATGTCTTCAGCTGCAGAGGTATATCTACTTTAATCTAAGGTGCATACCAATGGAGAGAACACAAAGGTATGCTGAATGCAGGATGTGGGGTCGCAAAGAGTCTCCAGGCCGGTGGAACTCAGACAGGCCTAATCTATGGATTAAGAACCCAGGCACATGGCATCTGGTCTGCCCTCATGCAATTTGACTATAAGGACACATGAACCATAGAGAAATATATGAAATTCAATAATAAAATGGCTATTGCCACACGGAAGGTATGAACACAAATATATATAAAGATAAGCAATTTATTTATTAGACATAATTAATATTAACAATCATTTTAAATATATAGAACTATGCGCATCCCCAATTAATGATAATGGAGTATTTGATAACTTAAACCAAGTCACAATAATTATTTATGTAAAATTTAAATTATAAAATCTAATAACTAATGTTTAGACATAGGGAAATTATCGATCCTAGATAGACTGATAAGTTTATACATGGAAGCAGTTTTATTTATATAAAGAATATATTGTATTGGTAAGCAATGCAATACACATGATTTTATTGTTATTACTTTTATAACATTATATTAACTGCAGTTTTAAAGAAGTTACATTAAATATAGTCATTATTAAAAGAAAACATTAATTTAGTGGTGCATGAAGTAATAACTGAATTAATAATTTATTTATTCTTAATACTGTTAATTTCGACTGCATATAGGTTATATTATATAAAATCTATAGGGCACATTGTAAGTAAACATAATTTATAATCATAGGCTTACCATACCTTCTTAATTCTTACATAATTCTAAGAATTGACAGATAAATCTCCTTGATATGATTTGGTGGGGGGGGGGGGAATTTCTAAGAAAATAATTTATGCGTGTAGTTTTTATATTTTAACATTTAAAAACTTTAGTTGGCATCTTCTGAACTCACTTCATCCCTTGGGACTTTGAGAGCCAAGAAGCATAAACACCATGCTGTAAGTTTTAATTCCATCCTTCACTCAAGGTAATGTATATAAAATAAAGTAAAATATAATTTTTAATTTAGTCAATAACTAAGCCAGCAGATTTAACATTTAAAATAAATAAACTATATGGGTTTATATTGTTAATACTAGTTAAAATATTTAAATAAATTAAGTTACAGTTAGAATCTTTAAATATAATAAAACCATTTTGTCAAATCAATGGTGGCTTTGGGACTTCTTCATGTTGATGAATAAATGAGCTTGTGATTTTTGGCAACATTAGAATGATAGTATGTTGATGGATCTCCCACAGTTTAATGGAACTCTTTTGGATGCCAACTCCCCCACAATGACCTTGGAGAAGCTGATGTCTGTCTACTTGCACATTTAATGACCTTGGAGAAGCTGATGTCTGTCTACTTGCACATTTTGTCAGGTACGGTTATCGTAGATTGTTAGATTGTTGAGTTACTAACAAGCAGGACACTAAATTTAATAAGTGCTGATAAATTTCAAAATAAATTTTTATTAGAGTTTGGCTTGTCTCTCAATCAAATATTAAGCTGAATATCTATAATAATGTCCCCTTCCAAGCTTATATACGTTTATTTCTGCTTTGGGTCCATTCCTGACTTTTAATTGGTTTGATTTTGGTCTTTGTCTTAATTTCTGTTCCATTTCATTTCCTCATACCATTCTGCAGCCATCTTGGTTCCCTGTGTATTGTACTTTATTTTTCATTACAATAATTTGAAATATGCACAGGATGTGAAAGTTTTAATTAAACTGTAAATATTTCTGGTGGTTATATGCACAGATATGGAAAGGCAGCACTTACTTTTCCTTACTTAGTGGCTTCCAATCCCTCTCCATTTGTTTTAACATTTTAACATTTTTTTGTTAATTGATTATGTTTTACTTTGCCAAATTCTTTAAACAAAATTATTTTAATCAAATGTTTTTAACAAAGTATTTTCTTAAATGGTGTGATCAGAGTAATCCACTTTTAACTCTTTTACTATCAAAATTTACACACACATATATATATATATTACAAATATGTGTGGATATTTCTAATTAAATTATTAATATGATGGGAGATGGGTTGAATTAAATGAAACATGAAGCAGGTATATCTGCATATAAATATACACCATTTCAATATATATATATATTTTTAACAAGTTTAGAATATAAACAAGAAAATAATTTATTTTGTAATAAAATCAGAAACTTATCAAAAGAATATAAATGTAAATTCTTATGAAATAAAACTGTTCACAGCATCAAATCATCAAATAAAAGCAAACACAAGATATATATTAAATAATAAAAAAAAAAGATAATCCATGCAAAATATATTATTTTATTGATTTTATTTAATATATACTTGAAGCATAAATTCAAAAGTAAATGTGGGGACATTTTATATTTTATTTATTTTTGGTCATTAATAATAAATAAAAGGTAGCTTCAAACATTGGATAGATCATACATTATATCCTATAGTAGCATTGATTATTTATTGTTTTACAAGTGTCTTATTTTTAATAAAAGTACATTACTTCTAAAACTATTATTCCATTTTTTGAACTTGTTTAGTGTCAATATGTTTATATATAATTAATGACTTTAATATTTGTTTATAGGTTATACATTTCCATTAAAACTGTTAATAAACTGATGTGTTTGAGCATATTTGGTTTTAGATTATTCTTTGCATATCATGTATCCACATGGTATTATTGATTGTTTAATTTAGTTATTTATTTTTATTTTTTTTCACAATAATATTTTTATAAACAACTAATAATTAGTTTATATATAGTGAAGCAGCAAATAACACTGTATCAAATACTCGACTTCAATTATATGGTATCCAAAAAATCAAAATAAGCAAAAAAAAAATGAAAATAAACTAATAATAAAACATTGTACAAACTTATTAAATTTTATGAATCTCAGCATGCTAACAACTTTGCTAAATATCACAATCTCAAATCTCTTCTGTTAATTTATTTAATCACATTTTATCTCAGTATGTAGGCAGCTTTTTTTTTTTTTTGGCAAATGTAACATTCTCAAATCATATAGTAAATTTATTTAATAATGTTGTCTTCACTATTTAAATGCATTTCAGTACTAAAGTTGTAAGCATGTGTTCAGAATTTTTTCTTTACATTTTTTGCCAAAGTTTTATACTGTAAAACATGTAAAATATTTTATAAAACAGTGAGTGATAAATAAAAAAAATATTGTGAAATAATTTCATTAAATGAAATATCTTTGTTTTAGTAAAGAAAGATAAATCATATTCTGAAGTGGATCATATGTTTCAAAAGAATGAATCTTCAGTCAGTGAAATTATAAAAAGATAGGAACAGATTCATGTCATTGTTGTTTGAATCCCTGAAAAAATTAAAGTTGTAAATAAAGTAAGCAACAATTTTTTGATTAAAATGGAAAAAAAAAACATTAAATCTATTGTTAAATGATATGAATTTGTAAGAATATTGCTTTATAGACTTATATTGCATTTGAAAATAAGTTTGTTTTTTTTAATTTATGAATTGTTGAACACACATATAATACGGATAAATATATATGTAAATGTGTTTTTTTGATTTATTATTAATGATTATATTGTTATTTTTTAAAAATTTTGTTTATATTGTAATATTAATTTATAAATGAGAATACTGGACATACATAAGGGGGCTTGGAATAAATTATAGCATAGTTTGTGACTTCACTATATATTTCAATTATCAAAATTGTTTATATGTTGACGTACTATAATTATATAGTATATATTTTTGTCTTTTATGAAGTCATGACATTTATTTGATTTGTGTTATTTTCAATCATTATTATCATTTTACAGAATATTTATTGCACATTTAACTTATTATTTTTTTATTGATGATTAAATCCCCCCCCCCCCATCATTTTTTGGATTGTTGCGGGAGAGCTTATGTCTGTAGTGATTTGTTTTCATTAAGACAGATATAAATTTATAAATATACAGTAGTCTCTCTGCATTTGCAATATTTGATTCCAAGCCTTGGTACAGATATTGATATATGTGAATGCTAATGAACTATATATAATATGCTTTTTAAAACTGGGAGATTTATAATGATGTTGTTGTTGTTTTTTTTGTAATATTTTATGATCGCAGTCCAGTGGTTGCACTATGAAATTTTTTTTTTAAAATTTGTTTTAATTTCTCATTTGTTTTTATTCTTTATTTAATATTGTTTTTTAAATAATGGATAATTAAAATTGCAGAGAGGAAAGTCTTAGATATCGAGAGATTGCAGTATATGTAAATAATAGAGATAGAGAATAAAGAAAAAAAATAAATTTCTTTATAGAGTATGTGAAATTTTATTTTTTCCATGTAGTTACATGTACAAAGAAACAGAAATAAAAAATTTCACATTTAACAATTTAAATAATTAAAATTACAAAACTAGATTGTTAAATTATAATTGTGTTTTATTATTGACTTTTTTTACAATCTCTTGAATGTATTAAAAGATTAATATATATTTTTTTATTTACAAATTAAAATTTGACTATAAAATATTTTATTTTTATATTAATAGTGGAGACACATCAGATAGAAATATTAAAATTACTTTAATTATAAGTGTTACAAATTTTTGTTTCTAACAGAGAATCTAAAATGATTAGTATCTTAGTTATGATTTAAATTTTAGAAATACACTACATTTTTATGTTTAATTGACTGTATATAACAAATAGAAATGGGAATAATTGACTGTATATAACAAATAGCAATGGGAATACACATTTCATATGTGTAGTACAAATGTAATCTGTTATAGAGGAAGGAAAGTAGTTTTTCAAATTAAATGAAAAATTCACAAATGTCACTAAAGCTACCATTCCTCTATTTTGCTGTAATATTTTATACAAATACAATTTGTCCACCTTCTTCAAATAGTTTTTAGCAAAAATTTTTTTATTGTGTATATATATAATATTTTTTTTGTTGCTAAAAAGTGTTTGAAGTAAGGTGGACAAATTGTACCTATATAAATAAAAAAGTCTATCTTATTTATAATTAGATGGACACGTCATTTAATTATATATATATTTTATTGAAATGATTTCTCACATAATTCCATTATTTATAGTTCATGTTTTATAACTTATTTCTCAATAAATTAAAAACTTGTTTAAAAAGCAAATTTTACTCTTAGAACAAATTTTATTATTTTATCATAATTTTATTTTGAACTTGTCCATTTGCAATGTGTGTAGTAAATTAAAAAAAAACACACAGAACATTGCATGTGATATTCATGAAAGTAAAAATTTGTAATAAAAATAAACATAAGAAAACAGATCAGAAATTATATATTTTCTTGTTTCAAAAAAATATAGATTTTTTTCTTTAACCTCAAATATTTCAGTCATGAAAAACAAAATTAAATCAACAATGCTTATAATAATAATTTGTATGCAAAATATTGGAAAATATTAATTTATTTTTTCATCTTTTAAAATTTAAATTACAAAAAAATATTTCAAATTAAAACCATTTTTTTTATTTATAAAAATAATAAAAGTTTTATACATTTATAAAAATTATTTATTTTAAAATATTTTTAAAAATAATATTTTTATGCTTTTTTTTTCTTCAAAATTTAGCCCAATTAATCTACAACTTTTGGGCAGAGAACTTAACATATGTACATTATTTCAAAACCATAATTCATATAGAAATAGAATGAAAATTTTAAGGTACAGATTATATTGGATATTAGTATTAAAAAGTTATCAAAAGAGATAATTGATTATGAAAGATAACTACTGGAAAAGTAGTTCAAAATTGTAGATTGGAGAGTATCAAAGAATATTAAAAATATATCACAGTAAGATATTTAAATTATACATTTTAAAAATGTTACTCTTTAAAAGTTATGCTATAATTAAGATTAGTTATCTTCATTTTACTATAAAGCCATCTGGAATAAGCTTATGAATACAAGATGGTATAATGCTATAAAATCTCTATTTCCAAATCAGTCTCTGGCACTTATCTTAATTCATGAGGACTAGGATTTAATACTGGAACTAATAAACTCATGCATCCTAACAGCCATCTTTTCTGACTATACAATTTTCAAGCTAATATTCTCAAATATATATAAAGTGCATCAGATTTTAAATTCAGATTAACTTTCTTACCAGAGACCACTTTGGAGATGGGAATCTTAAAACCCTATACCATCTATTGTTCACTGATTACTCAAGCTTACAATAGACTGCTCTAGAGTAGAAATGTAACTGCTCCTGGAAATGTATAAGAAGGTCATGTGATATTGTTGTTGGTATTTTCATTGTAACTTCAGTATTAAAATCCTAGAAGATATTATGTAAAAGCAGCAGTAGTCCATAGCAGGCTGTAACCCATAATGACCATTTATAATTTTTTGCCATAGTACTGTTATCTAGTTAATTTCTACTTAACTTTGAATGAATAATTTAGCATACTTAAATAAAAGCGGAATCAGAAGAAAAAATAGCAAAAATAAAAAAAAGAGATTGTGTAAGTAAACAAATAGATAATATTAATATAACAAACTTAATAATTACATGTGTACTTATTTATATATATATTTAATAACAATAAAATAATCAAAGAAATGGAGTAAGAAAAACAATAGGACCATCTTGGCAGATTAGAAAAAATGGAATATAAAATATTTTTTAAAAAATCAGAATATAACAATAATTTAAAATAAATTATTGATTATAATAAAAATAATAATGCAGTGTAATACATAATCATTGACGAAAATAAAAAATTGAATGAGAAAACTTTAAAATTATCATAATAAAATTTCAAGAAAAGACAGCATAAACGAATCTCAGAAAAATACAAGAAAACAATTTTAATACTTTATCTGCTTTCAACAACAACAACAAAAAAAAATAACATAAATAAATAAATGGACAGATGCTGATGGTTGTTTCAATTATGAACGTAATGTAATATCATGTTGCATTAGTGTAATTTAGAGAGCTGATTTACTAATTCATGACCTTTAGATGATAAAGGCCATAAAAAAGTATCTTCTTTAAATCTCATATTGAAAAATTAAATAATTAAATGATTAGCTGATTAAGAAATGTTATGCCATTCAAGCACCAGAAGTGTCAAATTGATTTTCACTCAAGAACTAATGAACTTTTAGCTCTTGAATCCATTTTCTACCACTGTTCTAAATTGTTAAAAATACAGTTGATTTACAATGCATTGGAACAAATTAATTAAGAATAGTGCATTTTTATCTGTGAAAAAAAAAAAAAGCTTATAAAAATGAAATGGTAAGAATGTAGCTTTTAATTTTACTGCCATATTATAATACATTGGTGTGAAATAACATTAATATTGTTATATGCAATATTATACAAATTTTAAACAAATGATATTTTTATTTAATATTTTTTTATATTTATTTTAATAAAGGTTATTTAATATGCCTGAATAAGTATTTTTTTAAAGAAAGTAAAAGTAGTCTTTCTTTTTTTTTAATTTTTAGGGATATTCACCCATCTGCTAAAATCTAAGAATTTCAAGCAGAACCTTGAAAATTTTTTCCATAGCTAATCTAACTGTCTTCCAGTTATTGATTGATAATATGTATAACTATCATTATCTAGAAGATATACATACTAAAACAATCTAAGTTAGTCAGATGACTGTTAATGCATTGACTATAAATAAAAATAATATTGTAATATAATATTGTTATCATCAATATTGAAGAAAGTTTTCATATTACTATGAGAACTATGTTCATCATTTACTATTCCTCTTTACGATATCTTTAAGTTAGATCAAGTGGTATTGTATTAATTTTAGTTTTTTTAAAATGACAGGAATAGAGTGAAAGAATTTGACAAGTCTTAGTCTCCATAGGATAAAAATATTATTAGACCTGCAAAACATAAATAATTTGAGTCTTTTAGTTTTTATTGATTATAATTAAGAGAAATACTGTTTTATAATTATTACTAACAAATCTTTATCAATAAAAGTTTTTTGACAACTACTGCTTTGGATGTTGTTATGTAAATAATTCTTGAATGGATCTTTTTTATACACATTCTGTTTCAATAAAAATGCAACAAATTATGTCAAAAAAGGCTATGGTGTAAGTTTTTGTTCAAATGCTACATTAAATCAATTTATCAATAATAGTAAAAAATAAAATTGATTTTGGAGAACATCTATACATTGTGCATGTAATTAAATGTTAGGAACCAAATTGCTCTTTTGTCGTTTACATGGAATTTAGAGTGAACCTTAATGTAAGATTAAAACAGCATATATATGTATTTATAATAAAGCTAAAGTAGATTTTATATAATATCATTAGTATTCTTAGTACATGAAGCAATATTTAATCCTGTTTTTAGTCCTAAAAAGTTCAGATGGTTTGCACTGAACATAATAACAAGAGATGCAAAATTAAAAATGCCTGGTTCATTAATGTAGTTTCAGTGTTGAACAGAAAATCTAATAGTATTCAGTTGAATGCATTTTGAAACATGCACACTTAATTTCATGTCTTCATTTGTTGTTTTGAATATAATGTTTTTTTAAAAGGTATATAACTGTTATCTTGACAAAGTACTCAGCAATGAAAATGCACTTAGGTTGTAATTTAATATTTCACTGTTTTATCTATGATATTAGTATTGCCTTTGATTTATTTGGTCATAGTTAATGAATTTCAGTATTTTTGATCATTTTCTGGAACCCATTAATCATGAATCCTATACATAAGGTATGGACAGTCTTTCTTAAGCAGTAGCTTTACTGGATATTGCTCCAAAGTAAAAAACATTCACAAATATTCATAGAAAATATATCAAAATAAAATTATTTATAATGAAAATTTATACAAATTTGTATATAACATGATATTATGCTAATATAAATTATCAATTAAATGTGACAGAAACACATAAAGCCCATAGATTACCTATGCTTGCTGTACCTTAAGAAATGCAAGTAATAAACAAAAATACAGAATAAGTTACAAAAAATTACAAAATATTTTCATGGCTATATAGATGCTATATACAAATTCATAATAATAACTGAAGCTTACTCTACTGCACATGCGCTTTATAGATCGAATGCTAATTATAATGAAAACTCTTCTTTCCAAACACAAGATAAAGTCTTCTTAAAAGATAGGATGGATCACTCTATCTTTTTTACTCAAACTATATGTATGGGCAAATCTAAAGTATTTGGAACTGAGAGTGTGAAGATTTAATTAACCACTTTAAATTACTTATAATCTGAGTTTTACACATTCAAAGATCAGCCTTTCAAGCTAATTGTGCATGCGTCTTCTGCGAGTGTTAAATAATAAGTGAATACTTCACTCCACAATACAAGATTTTGTTGATGACACGAAATTTAGTATAAGTCATTATTAAATGAAAATTTTAAACATATGTAAATATTTAATTTATATAGCGCATAAGAATAAAATGTCTGTATTTTATATGATTTTCGTTTGAAGGATTTTTAAATTAGAAAAAAAAAAATAGTGAAGTAACCTTAAGGCAGATATGATTATTATTGCTTTTAATATGTATATTTAAAAAGAATTGACAAAATTAGTAAAATTAGATTATGAATAAAGAATATATTCACTTGTGCTTTTTAAAAAAAAAAAAAAGATGTAAAATTATGGTTAATTAGAATGAGGCACTAAGAAAGAGAATCTTCATTTATTGAATTATCAAAATGTTGTTTATTTGAAAAATAATATGACGTTTAAACATAAAACTGTTGAGTTTCATTTATGATGCCAGACTGACATTTTATTATTATTTTTATCCAGAAATTTTTAACACTCAAACCATTTACACTTATTATTTTATTGTCTAAATTGCTCAAAGTATAAAATCTGTATATTAATCATTATTAAAAGATATAATAAAAAGAATGCAGTCAAAATATTTTGAAATATTCAGAATATATTGAAAATAAAAATAGAAAAGTATCAATCAATCTTAAGACTGAAACAACATAAGGAGAAATATAAAAAGTTTTTTATGATTCAAATTTAAAAGAATTAAGATATTTAGGAAATACGTTAATACAAGAAAAGAAAGTAGATGGGGCAAGGAGGAGGAAATGATATAAATTTGACATAAAAAAGTAAAAATTAATTGCTAAGTATTAAAAACAGTAATATGTGTATATAGATATATAAAGAGAGCAAAAATGGAAAATTTTGCATTAATAAATAAAGTATTTCATTAGAAGCATTGTATTTTATAAGCAAAAAGCATATTGCTTTATTGCTTAGCTATTGAATAATAAGTTTAGTGCCAGAATCAATCCTGGGATCTCCCAAGTCAGATGCTCTACCAACTGTGCCAAACTGTGCAAGGTATTGCATTTTATGATAAATATAAACTGAAGATTCTGCATTTATGTCAAAAGACAGGACATGTTAAATCTGTTGGCCACAATGACTTATAGTATAAACATTTATTTGATTTATTTTCAAAATTATCACAAATTCACAACTCAACCAGACTAGCCAAAAAAAAAACAAAAAAACAACAACATCTGAAGCACAACAAATAGGTTTCACTGCTATAAGCAGACTTCTCATGTATAAAGAATGACAAAATAACAACATATTTAAACTAAAGATTACCCACAATTTTTCAACTTATCTTCCATACACCCTTAATATTAAAAGAAATTTTAAATAAGTTAATTGCTTCAGAATCATATTAAAAATTTATGATTCTGAAGCAGTTACCTTATTTAAAAGTTATTTTATTATTAAGGGTGTATGGGAGGTAAGTGGAATTGTGGGTAGTGTTTAGTTTAAATATGTTGTTATTTTGTAGTTCTTTACACATGAGAAGTCTGTTTGTAGCAGTGAAACCATTGGTTGTGCTTTAAAGTTAGGGGGGAGGCTAGTCTGGTTGAATTGTGGATTTGTAGTAATTTTGATTATTTACTGACTAGTTTAGCTTTATGCTTTTAATGTTTGATTTATTTTGTATGTATTGAAAATATTGTCACAATAATAATGTGGTTATACATAAAATAAACATTTTAATTCAGTTTTCAATAGATGTAGGGATTCCAATTATTATTAATATAAGCAGAGTATTCAAACTGTTTTTTTTTTATTCAACTGTTATTTTCATACATTCATTACCAGTATACTGATTATGATCCTTTTTTTTTTTTTTTTGGTGTCATTGTTTAATATAGAAAATATTTTGACAAAAATGTAAGTAATTAAAGTTTAACTGTTAAACAAATATTTAAAGTTGTATAAATTTCATAGCCAGTATTATTTTTATCCAGAAAATGTTTTCAAAATCAATAAGAAAAAGAAAGATCAAGAAGAGGGGATCATATACAATGAAACAGATAGTGTGGCTAAAAATTATAATATTAAATGGCCTGTAATACAATCATGTTTTTAAAGGCAAATTAAGAGCAGAAGCATTAAAAATTTTGAATAACACTTTTCAAACTCAGCAACAACTGTTTATAAAGGTTATGAAAAGCAATGAATCAATAATGGGAGCTAGTTATAAGATTAGCTACCAACTATCAAAATACTCAAAACCATTTTCAGAAGGCTCATTAACCAAAGAATGTATGATAAAGACTGCAGAATCCGTGCATTATATATCTTTCAATAAATATAATATCAGCTAGAATAAGTGATATGATAGACAACTTGAATGATCTATTGCAAAGAAGTATTTACAACAGTTCTGTATTTTTCAATTGTGATTGATGAAATTATAGAAATATAAAATGTTGCACAAGTTATTATGTTCTTTTGTGGTTTCAATGAAAACATAAAAATAACAAGAATTTTTAGAAATGATTTTCATCCATGGAAAAGCTACTGATGAAAATATTTTTGATTTTTTATGGAACACTTTGAAAAAATTCAAACTTTCTTTGGACATGCTCATTACTGTGACAACAGTTAGTGCAAAAGCTATGCTAGATAAAAATAAAAGTCTTATATCAAAGATGGCAATGGAGTTGAGGATAGCTACCTGAATATAACAAAACTGAAGTAATTGAATTATATTATTTAACAACAAGTTTTGCATGTTAAAGTACTAAAAATAAACAAGATGTCAAGTATTGGTGGCTAGTGGCTAGTGTAGCTGCCTTCTAAGCAGCCAGCCTGGGTTCGCTTCCCGGTCAACGCTTTGACATATAAAAAAAAAAAATAAACAAAATGTTTGTGACTGTGACTAAAACTATAAATTTAATTTGATCTCAGGAATTTAGACTCCATAAATTTCAATGTTTCCTAAGGATTTTCAATGTGAATTCACATAATTTTTTTAATGCAAGGAAATTTGTTGGCTATTTTATCATAAAATTTTGAAGAGCTTTTATTTTCTTATAGAAAAAAAAATACTGTTTTTTTTTTTAAATCAAAAATGTATCAGTTTTAAAGGATCTATCTTAGATGCTAGATTTGATATATAGTATTTAGTTGATATTGCTTAGCACCTGAGCAGTCTCAATATTAAGCTATACAGAAAAAAATAAATTAATAATGGATGTATCCAATACAATAACAAGATTGTATTGAAATTTACTGTTAGAAAATCACCTAACACTATTATATTATTTTTCTATATATGAACACTTTAAAATACAAAATCAAAATTATACTTTTTCACAATATTGTGATATAATTAAAAAGATTAAAGATGAGTTTGATAAGTGTTTTTTAAAGATTTCAAGATAGAATTAAAATATTTCCTCTTTTCATGAGGATTTTTCTTTTGAAACTGAATAAGATCCTGTTTTCATACATATGGAAGTCATTAATTTGCAGAATGACTTAATTTTAAATGAAAAGTTGGGTACCCAAAAATGTATTCTTATTTAGGACAAAAATATTCTCAAATTAAGTTTTCCTCACAAAGTCTACGTCACTTCAGAAGAACATACTGATATGAACAATTGTTTTCATATATGAAACTTAATAAAACAACTTACAAATCCAAACTAATTGATGAAAATCGTTCCATCATAATGGTCATAATTTACAATAGCTGTTTCTGACAAAAGAAAAAAGTATAATTAATTAGTACTCTTTAAAATTTAATAATGAATATTTTAATCTCTGTTATGTATTATCATCACTCTATAAATAAGTTATAAGTATGTTCATTTTTACCTTTGTATTGTACCGGTCGGTTTCGTCTGTTCATATAACAAGATCTAGCATCTAGGCAAAAGTACCTCGAATCCAATCCTGTGCAAGATACATAAGTCAGGAACATTCATGAATTCTGCCCTATTTGCCTATTTTCCAGATCTACTCACTTATGAGCAACAATTCCAATGATACTGATCTAATTCATTCCTACCCCGCCGGCATCACAAAGTCGTGACACAAAAAGACTCTTATTCGAACTTGGTTCATGTCTAGAATATTATAATTAGTGATTTTCGATCATCTAGTAAGGGAAACCTTTTTATATTACATCAAAATTATTTCTAATCAATAAATGAAACAATGACTTAGATATTTAGAAGGATATAAAATTTATTAAATCAACTTGAAATATATATGATTGCAAACGTTATTGGTGTTACAATGTAAATAAAATGGGTGTTTATCTCCCTTGGACAACATTAACCTCCCTTACAATCCTATACAATGAACATATTTAATCATCAATAACAAATAATTCATGGCTTTATTCTATTGCGGCTATTTATATGTCAATAATTTATCGATGGACTGTGATACATAAGATTTTTAATAATAGCGCTAGACTACGGTATCTGAACATTATTTGAATCCACCAGTACTAAAATAACAGCATTCATACCAATACGTAAGTTTATTAAGTTGGATGATAAGGGTAATTTTATTTAATTACTATTTGCATTGGCTATACAAGAACATGTGTGGGAAGCTACTTTGGGAAATAATAATAATGGCAGAAGCATCATATCTGAAAGTGCGAATGAAATATATATTAAACAGTGGCAATCCATTTAGTATAATCATAACAGTACGGTTTAGGAGAATTAATAGGCTTTTAACAAGAACGAAATATGGAGAGCGGTATGTGTATGATGGCCATGGAACAATCTATTCTAAGACCTAAGAAGATGCTTCAATTTACCGTTAAAGAAAGGCGACTCTCTGCAAACGTCGGCAGGGTCGGGTCATAAACAACAACGAAGGCGCTTTATTAAATTGCCATAGGCTGGACTTTTGCCAGAGCGAACCCTATGCAATAATATCACGCGCTGAAGAAATCCAACGAGGTTTGCCAAACCTTGTCCTTGGTATTAGAAGTAAAATGAACGAAGCATAAATATATATAAAACGAAAGGCCGGTATACACGTAACGCTTGCATTAATATAAATATATTGATATTTAACTAAGTAATAAAGAATTATTGCCTATTTTTATTAATAAAAACCCCTCGTACCGGTATGATTTGATTACTACGTGGATATGGAAGAATTACATTTAAGGCCACTATAATATAGCTCAGAGAACTAAAGGATTCCCCCCCCCCCTTTTGTGTATTACTTTTAACTACACATAAACTTTCCACAATGTATAAATAATATAACTCTTTGGTTTTGAATGCTTTAATAATTAAATAATTTTCATATTATTAAATATATATAAAGTCAGTGGTGGCTATTGATTTCAAGAAATTAATATTAATTTAATTCATATAAATCTATTTGTAGATTTTAGAAGTTAGCGCTATTATTTAAGTAACCAAAGAAACGCATTTCTAAGAAAATAGATTTTTACTTAGTTTTTTGAAAATAACACTGTATAATAATTATCAAATTCTTATTTTATTTCCCCAGACTGGCAGGCACCCGCTATACTGAGAATAACAAAGTTGTTTTAAAATAATACTAGATTAATTACCCTCTGAAAAGTAAGGAGGGTTTTCTTTTATTAAAAGATATAGCGTAAGCATTGCGATTCTGGGGGAAATTATCGACATATAATTTAGTATCTGAAAGTATAAAATATAATAATGAAAATAAAGTATTGCCGCTTAGACGTGAAATTAAGAATTAATAATTATTCATGAGAGGTTTAATGTAGGAGAGATTACAGCTAAGTTATATAGAGAGAGAACGAGGTACAATTAACAAAAAGGTAAGAATTTTACAAATTGATTCATAACTAATATTAAATTTTACAAATAAAAGCTTTACAACATGTTTAAAGAAATAGATAGGTGAAAGTTAAAATTATTCACGGTAACCTTAAGAGTCTAGCAGCATTTGAAATGATTACCTCTGTAAAACATGGCGGTTCTTTTGATGATTTCAATTCCCGCGGAGACTAGATCTAGTTTGTCAATCATAGTTATTCAGGCAGGTAGTAATTTTATGATTTAACGAGCAGGCATATAAGTATAGTCTATGAGTATCGGGATCCATGGGCACAGATTGCAGGGGCGGCCATCTCGAATGACGAGAAAGGCGATTTAGATTTACTCAGTACACATTGAAATTAACGAGCGCAAATTTTCTTGGTGACTGCTCTCCTTGACTGTCCTCTTTACTCTCCTAAAAATAATTTGTAATTCTCCCATGCCTTGGTATTTTTGGAATCCCTTTCTGATTGGTCATTGCAATCTAATTTCCTAAAGAATTCGTATACAAGCTTTTACCCATTGTGATGGAAGATGCCATTGTTAGATAAGCATTCAAACTTTAATTAATTTTGATAAAAGAAAATGTTTGTAACAAAAATAAATCAATTAAGTTTAGTTTCTACTTTTGATTCTAGAGAAACTTTTAATTAAAGTTATGTTAGAATATTATACAAGATTACGCTTCTCACCTTTAACTAATTTTGACTAATTACAATCGCACCTTCCATATTGGATTTAAAAGAAAAGTATAGTTTAATGACAAAAAATAATTTAAAAACACAATTTTATAAACTTACATATAACGAACTTTTCCACTAAATATTTACTCAGTACCTTTGTCTCTACAATATCAGTAGATATCTGAGCTGCAATTAACAAACAATTATTATAACTTTTATAAAACAAATTAATACAGAAATTATAATATATTTTGATATTATAAGTCCGTTATAATTAATCCCCCATTCCCTATTGCGTATACGAATTTTCAGATGCTACATTTATTAATTTTATTTTGCATGTTTAAATTCAGATATTTATGCCAATATCTTCGTTAATAAATATGTTAGTTAATAATACTCAAACAAAAAGGATACAAACAAATGTGTTAGTGAGTGGAATATATATGCAAGAATCGGGTTTGAATTTAGGTTGGTAGCGGAAGATTGGAAGTGGGCTGTGAAGCGCAATCTGAATCTCAGATTCCGCTTCATTTTCCCGGACTTACAATTGATAAAAAAAAATGTAAAAAAAAAGATCTTACTTGCTGTTCCAGTGACAAAAGAACAACCTGGTTTGAAAGGAGTACGTGATTCATTTATATATATAAAAAAAATTATCAAACTAATGCTAGCCCCATTTTTTCTTTGCTGCTATATGCTAAAAAAAAAATTTTTTTTTTTTTTGACCTATCTATCACTGAGTGCAAAACTATTACAGTAAACTATATTCATTTTTCTTTAAGAATGTGGTTCGAATTCCTTATCTATCCATCTGTGACATTATCTTGCTTGTTAATATTTTCCACTATCAGGAGGTTCAACAGGTCTTTTTACCTTTTCTATGGGCTCCAGGTCAGGAAGCCTGTAGTCCATTGATATAAGAAAATTTATTATGTCTACTCCATTGGTAATTTGATTCCCTGACATCATACGGTACCTACTAATTTTAATAATACTTTTGGTCGAGCTCTCAAAGATATTGCATTTAAAACACTCATATGGAGGTTGGATAAAGTCTTCAAATTTGATTAAATTACAGAAACTGTTGCTATTAAGCATATACCTAAAGTTATTTTCTAAAGCTTTGACAAGGGCTGTGTTCAAAATTTTCACATTATCAGGAGTACCTCCAGATTCTAATCCCAATTGCTTATAGTTCTCATCAAAGGTCCTTTTAATTGGTTCTGAAGTCAAACTTTCATCTATCTTCAAGATCTGAACATTGAACATCCCTGTGGAAATATTTATTTTAGTCTGAACTTCCTGTACCTCCTTTTTCACTTCTTCCAGAGTCTTTTCTTCTTTGTACTTTTCACACACTTCGATGACTTTACCCGTTTTATCGTCCTGGGCTGTGGTTTCTTGTTTATCTATTCTGTATTTTGTCAGCATTACTTCTCCATCCATCTTGTGGACATCGGTGTTTTCACGTTGATAATTCTCCAAAAACCCTTCAGATTTAGTGTGAACTTTTTCAAAGCCTTTCCTACAGTCTGCTCGCATCTCATCTATTTGTTTTAATATCTTACTATTCATTTCACCACACAGTGATGACATCCATTCCTTCATCTCATTATGCTTAGCTTCGAATTTTTTTTCCATGTTAGTGAACATATTCACCAATAATGTTTCTAGGTTTAGGTTCTGCACAGATTCCATGGTTACAATCTCCATTCTGCTATCTGATTAGAGTATATATATTTATTTATTAAGGACACAAAAATGCTCACTTATGGTTTCCTGTTTGTTTTTATTTATTTATGGCCTGATACACCTCTCCCCCATTCTCAACAGTCTCCCCCTTATTCTGCTCCCCCATACCTGTACCCAATCTATACCTGATTCATTATATTTAGTGTTCTACCATGCCTGCCTTTTGCATTATTAACTTCTAGATCCAACATTTACAATATATATACATATGTTCAAATATCATACGGTTACCTAATCTACTCTTGTTCATTCTTCAGTGTTTTTGCTGGGTCTTTAAGTTTGGTTGTTCCTTTGCACCTGAAACATACTTAAAATTGTATTACTTCATATTAAAATTATCAACACTTGCATTACATAGTTGAGTACATTACATAGTTGAGTACATAGTTGAGTACATATAATGCTCTCTATATAACTTGTTAAATTTTGGAATCATTGTTTCTAATATTTTTTTTTATTCAATCTACCACCTGATGACAAAATTTATAATGGTATTACTACCGGGCACCAGTCAAGAGGAGTAGATTGTTACAACACTTTTACTAGATGATTGTACATTTTTATAAACACATATTTTTATTTATGACAGCTGTACAGCAGTTCAGATGTATAATATCATAAAGTCATTAAAGATGTCATTACTATTTGAATCACATATTTTTTTTCTTTTTCTTTACATACTATGGGTGTGAAAGTATTTAAAAGCTGCCACTACTTTTCTTTCACCACCCAAAGAAAGTGTACAACATTATTTATGGAAGAAGAACAAAATATCACATACTATGGGTGTGAAAGTATTTAAAAGCTGCCACTACTTTTCTTTCATCACCCCAAGAAAATGTACATATATTTAAAACATTATTTATGGAAGAAGAACAAAATATCACATATATACTGAATATTGTTTATGGAAAAAAAACAAATCTACATATATGATTGACATTATTGGGAAAACCATATGCATACTAGTAATGACTTGTACATAGTGTGTATAATATTTAAAAAGGACATCATCTGAACTGGGTGTACAAACCAAGAAAAAAAAATTTACACATATATTTTTATTATTTAGAGAATAAACATTATATATAGTATACTAACATCTATTATTCCGGGTTCTGCAGGGTGTAAAAGTAATTAATAGCCCCACGACTGGGCGTCCATACCCGGGGGAAAAAAAAACCTGTACCGGTCGGTTTCGTCTGTTCATATAACAAGATCTAGCATCTAGGCAAAAGTACCTCGAATCCAATCCTGTGCAAGATACATAAGTCAGGAACATTCATGAATTCTGCCCTATTTGCCTATTTTCCAGATCTACTCACTTATGAGCAACAATTCCAATGATACTGATCTAATTCATTCCTACCCCGCCGGCATCACAAAGTCGTGACACAAAAAGACTCTTATTCGAACTTGGTTCATGTCTAGAATATTATAATTAGCGATTTTCGATCATCTAGTAAGGGAAACCTTTTTATATTACATCAAAATTATTTCTAATCAATAAATGAAACAATGACTTAGATATTTAGAAGGATATAAAATTTATTAAATCAACTTGAAATATATATGATTGCAAACGTTATTGGTGTTACAATGTAAATAAAATGGGTGTTTATCTCCCTTGGACAACATTAACCTCCCTTACAATCCTATACAATGAACATATTTAATCATCAATAACAAATAATTCATGGCTTTATTCTATTGCGGCTATTTATATGTCAATAATTTATCGATGGACTGTGATACATAAGATTTTTAATAATAGCGCTAGACTACGGTATCTGAACATTATTTGAATCCACCAGTACTAAAATAACAGCATTCATACCAATACGTAAGTTTATTAAGTTGGATGATAAGGGTAATTTTATTTAATTACTATTTGCATTGGCTATACAAGAACGTGTGTGGGAAGCTACTTTGGGAAATAATAATAATGGCAGAAGCGTCATATCTGAAAGTGCGAATGAAATATATATTAAACAGTGGCAATCCATTTAGTATAATCATAACAGTACGGTTTAGGAGAATTAATAGGCTTTTAACAAGAACGAAATATGGGAGAGCGGTACGTGTATGATGGCCATGGAACGATCTATTCTAAGACCTAAGAAGATGCTTCAATTTACCGTTAAAGAAAGGCGACTCTCTGCAAACGTCGGCAGGGTCGGGTCATAAACAACAATGAAGGCGCTTTATTAAATTGCCATAGGCTGGACTTTTGCCAGAGCGAACCCTATGCAATAATATCACGCGCTGAAGAAATCCAACGAGGTTTGCCAAACCTTGTCCTTGGTATTAGAAGTAAAATGAACGAAGCATAAATATATGTAAAACGAAAGGCCGGTATACACGTAACGCTTGCATTAATATAAATATATTGATATTTAACTAAGTAATAAAGAATTATTGCCTATTTTTATTAATAAAAACCCCTCGTACCGGTATGATTTGATTACTACGTGGATATGGAAGAATTACATTTAAGGCCACTATAATATAGCTCAGAGAACTAAAGGATTCCCCCCCCCCCTTTTGTGTATTACTTTTAACTACACATAAACTTTCCACAATGTATAAATAATATAACTCTTTGGTTTTGAATGCTTTAATAATTAAATAATTTTCATATTATTAAATATATATAAAGTCAGTGGTGGCTATTGATTTCAAGAAATTAATATTAATTTAATTCATATAAATCTATTTGTAGATTTTAGAAGTTAGCGCTATTATTTAAGTAACCAAAGAAACGCATTTCTAAGAAAATAGATTTTTACTTAGTTTTTTGAAAATAACACTGTATAATAATTATCAAATTCTTATTTTATTTCCCCAGACTGGCAGGCACCCGCTATACTGAGAATAACAAAGTTGTTTTAAAATAATACTAGATTAATTACCCTCTGAAAAGTAAGGAGGGTTTTCTTTTATTAAAAGATATAGCGTAAGCATTGCGATTCTGGGGGAAATTATCGACATATAATTTAGTATCTGAAAGTATAAAATATAATAATGAAAATAAAGTATTGCCGCTTAGACGTGAAATTAAGAATTAATAATTATTCATGAGAGGTTTAATGTAGGAGAGATTACAGCTAAGTTATATAGAGAGAAAACGAGGTACGATTAACAAAAAGGTAAGAATTTTACAAATTGATTCATAACTAATATTAAATTTTACAAATAAAAGCTTTACAACATGTTTAAAGAAATAGATAGATGAAAGTTAAAATTATTCACGGTAACCTTAAGAGTCTAGCAGCATTTGAAATGATTACCTCTGTAAAACATGGTGGTTCTTTTGATGATTTCAATTCCCGCGGAGACTAGATCTAGTTTGTCAATCATAGTTATTCAGGCAGGTAGTAATTTTATGATTTAACGAGCAGGCATATAAGTATAGTCTATGAGTATCGGGATCCATGGGCACAGATTGCAGGGGCGGCCATCTCGAATGACGAGAAAGACGATTTAGATTTACTCAGTACACATTGCAAATTTTCTTGGTGACTGCTCTCCTTGACTGTCCTCTTTACTCTCCTAAAAATAATTTGTAATTCTCCCATGCCTTGGTATTTTTGGAATCCCTTTCTGATTGGTCATTGCAATCTAATTTCCTAAAGAATTCGTATACAAGCTTTTACCCATTGTGATGGAAGATGCCATTGTTAGATAAGCATTCAAACTTTAATTAATTTTGATAAAAGAAAATGTTTGTAACAAAAATAAATCAATTAAGTTTAGTTTCTGCTTTTGATTCTAGAGAAACTTTTAATTAAAGTTATGTTAGAATATTATACAAGATTACGCTTCTCACCTTTAACTAATTTTGACTAATTACAATCGCACCTTCCATATTGGATTTAAAAGAAAAGTATAGTTTAATGACAAAAAATAATTTAAAAACACAATTTTATAAACTTACATATAACGAACTTTTCCACTAAATATTTACTCAGTACCTTTGTCTCTACAATATCAGTAGATATCTGAGCTGCAATTAACAAACAATTATTATAACTTTTATAAAACAAATTAATACAGAAATTATAATATATTTTGATATTATAAGTCCGTTATAATTAATCCCCCATTCCCTATTGCGTATACGAATTTTCAGATGCTACATTTATTAATTTTATTTTGCATGTTTAAATTTAGATATTTATGCCAATATCTTCGTTAATAAATATGTTAGTTAATAATACTCAAACAAAAAGGATACAAACAAATGTGTTAGTGAGTGGAATATATATGCAAGAATCGGGTTTGAATTTAGGTTGGTAGTGGAAGATTGGAAGTGGGCTGTGAAGCGCAATCTGAATCTCAGATTCCGCTTCAGTATATATGTTTTAATTATTTCTTAACTATTTTTTTTAATCGTAATTATAGTTTTTCAATAATAGAACAAAACAATTGAGTTACTAATTTTATTACTAATTTGATATTTTTTGAAATAAATATTTAATTTTTTTTTTATAAAATTTGGAAAACAAAATGACTAATAATGTAAATGTATATCATGCAGTCTGTTTGAATTTTATCTGTTAGAAAAATGACCCATGGCTGAAATGGAGTTTGACACATTTGAAGTAAGACATTTTTTGTTTTAGGAAACTACAACAGATAAATAAATAAATTAATTCTGTACCGCATTTACTTTATTTTCCTGTTTTTAGTTCTTTTTTTTTTTTTTTTTTTAACTAGGACATACATTACTGAAAAGATTGGACTAAATTTTACAGAAGTAACTATTTGACTTAAGAATAGCTGTTAAAGAAAGTGATTGCTTTTGAGCAAGACCATGATGTTTAGTAACAAAAAATATATAAGATTTACAGGAATAAAAATTCATAAGAAATAATTAATATTATATGTTGTATATAAATAAGAATACAACTTCTGATTTGATGATATTGAATAAGGGTTGGAAGCTATAGAGGTTTTTTGACATTTAAGCTTTTATTTCACTGGTTATTTTTTTCAGAAATTGACATTACATAATACCTAACAAATCTTAATTTAATATTTAGCATAATTAGAGAGAACTTCATTACTCTACATTATAAATTTACAAATTTAATAATTATTATATAACTGTAATTTAATTATGTTATATATAATTTGTATAGAAAAATAAATAAAATATAGTTATTAGATGCTGTTTTTAAAATGGTATGTATTTAAATTGCTGCAAATTTAAAATTCTATAATATTACCAATACTTTTTTTTCTTTTTAAAAATTTACTTATTTTTGTCTCTGAATGCTTAATGATGATAATTAATATTTGATACTTTTTTCCTAGACTTTTCATATAAAAAATGGATTATAAATTTATGATTGTTAAAGTTTGAGTGATATATTCATTATTAAAGAACTCTATCTAGTAAAAAGTTGTATAATAAAGTTTTAAAAGTTTTCACTAGGATTTGAACATAATTAATTAAAAATTATTTATAATAAATGCTTAAGAAACTATCCATAAAGGATTTTTTTTTTTTTTAGAATTATTACAATTACTTCCAATTCAAAAGAATGTAAAAGTAATCTTATAAATAAATCAGTTTCAAATAAAAATTTATTGAACAAACTTCAGTGATTCATAAATGTTACTACAAGATTTACTTCTTGATTAGGATTTTTAACTCTGTATAAGTAAATATAATGTTAATTTTTTGAGAGGGCATTTGTTATTTGAGCATCAAAATGGATAGGTTAGGCATAACAGTTTATTTAATTGGCTGAAATATTTTTTTTCCTTTTCTTAGCTGATAATTTCTTATCCAAAAACTTTTACTTTTTGAATCTCCTTCTCTTTCACTTATGCCATATTTTTGAAATGATTATAGAGACTCCAAAAGGTTATATCAACAAAGTATAAAAGATAAGATGACCGATTACATTCCTCCACAAAGTGTTAAAAGCAGATAGAAATTAGTGCCCACCTTATGTAAGAACAGTGTAGTGAAACTTATACTACAGAAATATTCATTATTGGATAATCTCTAGTCTTATGAATGACTAATAAAAATTATTAATAGGCCACCCTTATCTTTTCAAAAGTCTCTACCTTGTGCATTGGTTTGAGAGTATCCTCAGTACTCAACAAGACATCATTGAGCTATTATAACAACATTGTAGCACATGTGCTTAGGGTGAAAATGCTTTTGTTTAAATTACATGCAACTTCTACACTAGTAAATAAAAATTGAAAATTATAAATTCATAACTATTATGGCAAACTACTAATATTACAATTTTAGAAAAACTACAAAACATTTTATATGTACAGGGCCAGACTTTAAGCTAGCAACCATGTACTCATATTCTATCATTTAAATTAAACGCATACAAAATTTTAAC
Organism: Epiperipatus broadwayi; assembly: GCA_028023455.1. Taxonomy (NCBI): domain Eukaryota; kingdom Metazoa; phylum Onychophora; class Udeonychophora; order Euonychophora; family Peripatidae; genus Epiperipatus; species Epiperipatus broadwayi. The sequence continues at coordinate 1,645,757 of JAQFVV010012548.1, forward strand.
AATTTAATGAGTTTATGTATAAGATAGTAATATTGATTACGATGTTCACTAGAAACTGGCTGGTGAACTCAACACAAATAATATTAATTACTGAACAGTTCATAAATATATACATAAACCCTATTTTCACATTTTATTAAAAGTCATTCTTTTAATATCTATGTGCTTTACTAACATATATCATTTTACTTCTGTAACTTTCTGCATTAATTTTCACTAGCAATTTTAATAAGCACTTTACTTCTCAAACATAACTCTGAGTCAGTCTACTTGGATTTGATTGCATCTTTTATCAGCACTTTCTATATTGAACACAATAAACTGCTTTCATTCTGCTCTACTAGTTTCACTAGTATGCTTTCTTTTCTTAATCTTAAAAGTTCTGCAAGTATTTTTAACAACTCTGATAATTTGCATATTGTTAGACAATTTGTTACACAGAGGTTATTTGCAGTTTGCTTAATTCTATTTTTCTGTATATCATTATTTTTAGAGTGACACAACATTGCCTGTACTGACAAGCTTTGCACACACATTATTTATATAACTATATTAATTAAAACATAACACAGTCAGTACATAGCAACACCATAATAGGATTTAAATGTATGTTAGCACTAACAATTTAAAGTGAGTATTGCTTTAACAACAGAAAATATTGCTGGTACAATTAATGAAGCACAAGGAACTTTTTACTAGTTATGCAAGACTCACTGTAGATATATTATAATTAACTAATTATATAATTAATACATGCTATATCTTATAATATTATGAAAATGCTAATAAAAAATGCTTAAATGCACTTATTAATGAAGCCACCCACATTTATATTATTGTTTATTACAGAATGTTTTCAACAATATATTCCACAATAAATCATAAAAAGATTGTTTTGTGAAGAGTAAAATATTATTAGAAAGTATAATAGGTTTTTGGACATTATACCATTATTAAGAGGGCATCATTTTATCCATAATATTCATCATTATTCTCAACTGTTTGATTGCAGGATGATTTCTCTGATTCATAGCATTTCTACTCCACATCAATCTGCAGATTTTTTTTATCTCATGTAATTTTTTTTTCTAAATTTTTTATGATCCTTTAGGATTTATAATTATTTATCAAGCACACAGGAAGTATATTAATACTTTTAAGACAGGCTATAACCTGTATCAAATGCACCTTGAAATTTATAATAGTCAAGCAATACCTTTATTTTGTCGATAGAGGGATCTCTCAAACCATGACGCAAGATAGCGACTTTTATAAGATATGAGTGGCTGCCTTATCTTTAGCCTAACTTTCCACTTATATAGGTCAATCTGAGACTGTAATTTAAGTCTCCAACAGATATTATATTTTCAATACAGTAAGGGGCATAAAACTATTTAAAAGTAATATTTTTAAAGCTCTATACCATGATGGTGAGTGATGATGATGATATTAATGCATATTTAATGGAACTATTTATGCTGTCATCAAAAAATCCATTATGGATGTCTTCAAATAAGGACTCATAAGCTGATTTCGTTCTGCATAAAATTACAGCAACAATATGTTTTAAAAATACAAGTATTGGCACTTTTTATAAGTGAAATTGCATTTTCCAATAGATTTTTGTGACTATTTAGCAAACAATAAATTTTTCAATAAGAATGCTTGACAGATTTTTACTTCAGAAAAAAAAACGTTAAAATAGAAGTAATTTCATGTAGTTACTCAGAGTTTACTTTTTTTTCATTCTTAATGAAACCATATTATATTCTTTTTTTATTTCTCAGAAGTACTTCTTCAAATATTGACAATATTTAAAGAGCATGTTAAACTTCAGTAACAAAAAATATTAAAGATTTACTTATATATATATTACTCACATTTTTCTGTTATTCAAAAGTTAACACGTAGACTTACACAGTTATATAATTAGATTGTTTAAATTATTATGATAATAAATATTTTAAAACTATATATATATATTGGCATAGTCATAAAGTCGTTAAAGTAAATAATTAAATAAAAAATAATTTAAATTAGATAAATACCAAAATAGTGTCATGAATTAGAATTACTTTTGTCCTAAGCGAATTAAAGCAGTAATAAAATGGCAGATTCAAAAGCTAAAGGTGTTTGGATTGTTGTTCAATTCTGTCATTTCTGATGCTCCAATCACCCATGATCTTCTGCAATACAACCATTCAGTTATTAATATGAAAAACCTTTATTTAAAGTAAACAAAATTATGATATTTTATTTTGTTGTGTAACCATTTATCCACTCTAAATGGTTTTTAGAAGAAATTACTAAACTAGTTGTTCCTCCTCCAAACACACACCACAATTTTTTTTTAGCATTTACTAAAATGTAATGAATTATAGTTTTTCAAGTTGCTGTAAATAATATTAAATTCCAGATTATATCCAAGTGCATTTTGGGCTCTGACACACATATAAATTATCTTTATATATTTGATCCAAAATAAAAATTGAATCTTGAATTGTAAAAATATGTTTGATTCCTAATTGGGCATGATGATAGAATTTCTTAATTAACTGGTCATGGTTTTTTTTTATGCAAGATTTGTCAAAGATTCTATACAACATGGTGGCTAACAGCATAACTAAATTTTCTTTGAGCCTTTAAGCATGCAATAATTTCAGACTCATAATAATGCTTCTGTTCTTATATTTAAGACCCATAAATTTTACATTTTTTTAATTATATGGTAACTGTGAATTTGCTAGTTATTAACACTTGATGTATTGAAGCACAGAATCATAGTTGCATTCAAAGAAATTTATATGAACAAATTATAACATTCATAGTAAAAGTTAAAATATTGATTGGGCATTGCTATGACTTAATGTGCTCATGTAGAATGTCAATTTTCTGAAGCCAAGTGGATTAAAATTTTGATATTTGTTTTGAACGAAATTGATCAACTAGTAGAAACAATTCTTTAAATAATTATTTATTTATGATTCAATATTTAAGGAAAAATTTGTATATATACAGTATAGGGGTACTATATGTTTCAAATATTTTATATTCAAAAAAATATTATAATCTAGCAATTAATATATTGTAATCAATCAATCCGGTCATATCCAAGAAGAGCAAGAGGAACTCGGTTAGGAAAAGTGTGTTTATGTGGAAATGCGTTTGTTTTCAAATGTAAACTTTATGGAAATTAAAACTAAAATGAAAATACTTACTTATCTACATGATAAATAATAATAATAACTATTCTATAATCTGGTAATGTGCGTGATTGTATTACTAATAAATATCTCCGGATATTATGATAGACTCATAGTATAATCTTACTGTAATAAAGAATTATTCTAATATATACAAGAATGTATATTCATATAAGACTAGCAATTTAACTCTCTCATACTATATTATGTATTACTAAATCATTAATTCTCTCTGGATTTTTAATTAAATTTAGTCAATATTTATTTAAGAAATTATAATCTTAAAATCAATATTTGTCCTGGATATGACTTGTTATATCTTATGATACCTTAATAATTATGTATTTCAACTATAGATGGAAGTGAGAATGGTACTAATAAATTCAACAAAAAATATTAAATTATTTAAATAATGTGTGTGACTAAATTGTAGTAAAATATATAAATGATCATGATGACTTTAATTAATAATAGACAAACATATTGTAAAATATATTGTAAAATAATAATTTATTATTGATAAACAGTTATATAAATAAAATAAAATTATTAACAAATAACAAAGTATACTTCTAATAATAAAAAATGTCTCCATGATATTTTTAAATCTTATTGGTTTGTTTCTCTATTAAGCACTTTTCAATACTGAGTTATGGTTGTGTGTATAATCAATGAAGTGATACACATAACAAGGTACTCTATTGGAGAGGTTTGTACATGATACATCTACTGCCTCATGTTAATTAAAGGTGGATATGGAAATGTTTTATTATGTCCTTTAATACCTTTTCATTAATAATTAGCATAGTAACAACCTTATTTATCAGTATCTGTATAATTCTTTAATCCTTTTTGGAACAAGTTAATTGTTTACCATTAATTCTCTGCCATCATATGACTCTCTAAAGTCTAACAATTATATGTCTATGTGACATAACTTGCTATGTTTTTAGCTTACCCTAGTTAGGAGTTTACCTCAACTGACTTGTAAGGTTTACAATCATCAATATCAAGAGAATACTTTACTGTATAATATGGCCTTTATTAAATCATATACATTCTCTTCTGGACACATATAAAAAGTTAAAATATTTCATGGTTATTTATTTATCTAGCTGATAGTAAGGATCGATAAAACATGTAACAAATTAAATATTAACAGGTTAATGGAGAATCATACATTAACTTAAGCTCAATATAACATCTCCAATACAAAATATAATAACAAACATTATACTTATTAAAAAGATAAATAGTTACTGGTACCTTCATCATTCTAAATATCATATTTACAACAATAATAATTTTAAAATATATAATTCAAACAAATCAAGAATAAAATCCATTATATGATCTCCTTCATTAATAATCCTCATTTCCATTTACTGTTCATAGAAAATTCTTTGACACATATTTAAGCATTTCAAATTGTATACAAATAATATTATAGTTTCTTAATAATAATAAATATTTATAATATTATGCACTTAAAACTAAATTCACTTGATAGAGTAATTCTTTCTGAGGTTCAATTTTATAGTAAATCTCAAACATATGATCTCCAAATATATTTCATAAGTCACATTTATTATTCCTATTCCGCGGCATGATGTGTTGACACTTAGTCCATTTAGAAACTTTATCTATAACTTATAACATTTTCAATGATAGTTTTCGAAGTTATAATGCTAATAATTAAAATTCATTATTCTTAGGTTGATATTGTAATTCTATTATTCTATCAAATTGATAATTTAATCCTTTTGTAAACAATATCAAAAGAATGTTGTCACAATTGGTATTTATCACACAAAAAATGCAGGAATTGGGTAATCCATCAACTTAAGCAAGTTGAATTTATTTAGCTATAATTCAGGTACTTTTTAATAAATTATATGACCTAGTAAAGAATAAGTAACCCATTGACTAACCAATTGTCATTGCAATATTAAACAGTTTTTTATATATGCAAAATATAGTAGTAGATTAATCCATAAACCAATATGAAATTTTTAATAATTCAAGCAATCCATAGGTAGATGTAACCAACATTATTTTAACAAGGTATTACAGTTTTAAAGAAGAGACAAATGATTACTGAAATACCATTATGTTTAATAGCATCTCATAAACAATTATAAAATTCCATTTGTGATTTAAAATATTTAAATTTCATTTCTTTTTGAATAATATTCAGTGATAATCATTATTGCTGTTGTAATATATTCATTTAGGTCAATGAGAAGAAAAAATTTTGTCAAATAGGCAAAATGCCTAGCAGTTTTCTCTACTCTTCCATGATAAAGATAATTAACAAAATGGCTATTTTAAATTTAAACCTGGTAAGATCTTTTGTACACTGTAATATCAGCAAAGACTACTGAAATTTTGACAAGGGTTATATTTATAGTTTTATATCATGTAGTCTATGATATCATTAAATAACACTCATAATACATGACTTCACATTTGTATGGGAAAAGTTTGTTCTATTGCTGTAGTACCCTATGGAGCAGGAAAGTTTAGATATCTGGAGTCTCAAAAACACCAATTTTTGAAACAGTATTAAATGGAGATTAAAATATTACAAATTTAATATTACACTCTATTGTACATATTCATCCATAATAAAACATACATTTGTTTATTTAAAAAAAAATTATAATCTTAGAATATTAAATAATAATTATTTTATGAAATTTTAAAATTCTCAGAATCTTTAATTATTAAATTTATTTAATAAAATAACCTTTTAAAATCAAATAAATTTATTTGATCATTTTGCACTTAAAACTTTTTAAATTGATTAATTTTTTTTTAACATAAAGTTTTCATGCATGCATATTTACACATTTCAAGGGCTATGTTAAATTTTATCATTCTAACCGAATGTAATATTGGTTGTATAATTCTCATAATATAATTCTCAGATGAAAGTTTTAGTTATTCTATTTTATTGTAAGTCTAATATCTCCTATTATGAACATTTTCCATTAATATCAAATTTATATGTGTGTGATTTCTGTCTTCATAGATAAAACAAAAATCAACCATGCTTTTCAAAAAGAAAAAAAATGAGTCACATGCATTTTGGTACAAATTAATTACTAAAGTCTATCCAGAACATATTTTAGATAATTTTTTTAAACTAATTTACTATACTAGGTAGTATTATAAGAGACACTTTAAATCCATTTTTAGTCATTTTGTCAGCCATAATACCAATAACAGTGATTGATTTACTTCATTTAACACTAAAACCAAGCTAAATATTTTTTTTTTTTACAGTTTATGACTATGTCTGTTAATCTGAATGTAAAATATAAGGTTACAATATGTACATATTATTGTGTAGTATTATGGTTTTAAAATGTTATTAAAGGAAGATAAATGTGTTAATGATAGATCAATTTGTTAATAATTGATGGTTGTTTAATAGTGTTGGTGTTAGTGAATAAGGTTACTTTGTATGGTTTAGTGCAGCAATAAAGTGTCAGTGTCTGGATGGTAAGTTCTCAGATCAATAGTTCTGGCATTTATATGGCTCAAATGTTTTATGAACTTCCGAATAATAAAGCCATTTAATTAATTATATTTTTACTAAGATTACTCAATCACTAAAAAGAAATTCATGTCAACTTGAAGTTAAATTAATATCTGAGTTAAATATATATCACCTACACTGATAACAAGATAAAGTAAGCATTTGTGCTAAAATCATTGGTAAAATAATTGCAATAAATGGTCTTCTTTGTAGTGATAAATTAATTGTTGATCTGTTCCCACAAAATTTAAGTTATAATTGTAAGAACTAAAATTACAATAACTTTTGAGGTAATAATGCTAATGAATATGTTAAATTTTATAAATAGTGTGCTTATATAAAAGCTCATCAATACTAGAGTGTTGAAATGCTACCATATATTAAACAGTATCATACAATAACTAGATATCACTAGTAAACTACTGTATTTTTAAGAATGATTACATCTCATTTGTTTGTGCACAAAATCTATGTTTTGTTTCACAAGCTCAAGGCTCATGGTTGTGGCTCTAGCTTATCTATTTCTAATCTCAAACTATTTACGAATTCTTAAGCACTAAATCATTTTATTATTGTTATTACCTATATTTATATATTTGTTATAAAATATTGCTAATAATTTTACTTTATAGTAACAATTTTTTTCTTTTCTTTCCAAAATTTTATCCACAACATCCATGATACATCTCCACAAATATTTATATATTTACTCTTTTAAACAATTATTAATTTATTTAAATCGAAACTCATTATTTCAAACTGTTGCCCAATATTTCAGCTATTCCATATGGTGATTGTCAAGGATTCCCTGACTAAAAAATATGTAAATTAAATGTATAGTATACATATCTGTTAATTTTCATTGCATACTTTTATTATATATCTTGAAAAATAAAACTATCATGAACAAACATTATTCTCTTTTACTCTTTTCCTTGTTTACTTTTATCCTTGCTTTAAAATAAATGGAAAAAATATTATACGCTATATGAATATTTAAAAATGAAATAAATTGGATAGATTTAAAAGGGGGGAGGAGATAAGAGACCTTGAGCTTAAAGAAAAAAATGCTTAAAATTTAAATAATAAAAAAATGAATAGCAAATTTTAAAGTAAAGAAGGGAAAAGAGTAAAACAGAATATTTATTAGCAAACAAAATATTACATGATCTCTACCTACACATTACTTTTAAATAACAAATCTATTTCATGTACACTAGTTATGTCTTCTTGTGTGTAAATCCAAAGATCTTATGTTCCAGAGTCTATCATTCTCTACCATTGTACTAAATTATGCAGGACATTATTATCTTATATATGAGTAATCAATAGATTCTAAATGGTAGTGCTTAATAAATCTCTACCTGATGCTATTCTATCCATATCCTGAGATTAGTTTCTAGCTTATGCCTTTCATTGGATCTGGATCTAATGTTACCTGGGTTTTTTTTGATATAAACATACAACCATAAAACTATCAATTTAAATAAAATTCAAGAATATTTTAATGTTTTGAATTAAACCCAATTTTCGTGTATAGTTTTATAGATCTGGTACTAGTTCAGTATACTTTTTGATCAGGATTGTTATAAGAACACCTACAAAATATTATATACAATTTTAAGTAATATATAAACTGTGGGGAAAAAGTTAACAAATTAAACTTCTAATGAAAAACCAAGCTCTTTGTAAGTGTAATATAGACAAACTGAAATGATGATTTTTAATTCATCCAATAATCTGATGATGAGAAATGCACACATATGTGAAAATATATGAACTTGAACTAGAGAAAGAACAGTCCTCTTTTATAAAAAATATTGATCTTCAATAAAAATTATTAATGCTATAAAGTACATTTAAAATAGTAAACATATGTTATTAAAAAAAAGAAATATGTTAGAAAAGATATTAAATAATCTGCATGATTATATAAAAATGATTATTAGGTATTAATATCGAGACTTCAGATCACACAATGAAGCATAGAGAGATGTATGTTGGGAATAACAAAAAGGGATTGGAAGGAGAATATTAGAGATTTAAAATACCTAAAAAGAGACCACATGTGAGAAGGATAAATGAAATATGAAACAGAAAGTCTAGGGATCTAAGAAACCAGATTACCTTATCTTGCACTGGGTCACTAATGTTTGAAAGTGATGATGGTGATGATTATAAATTATTTAAAATATAATGAGGAATAATAAGAATTTGAGGAAATTTAACATTTAAACTTGCAAATAGCAAAATATAGATGTTTTATATATCATGAATCCTAATGAGTAAAATTTCATACATATAAGGAATTCTATAAAGTGTCTCTTTTACTCTTTTTCCTTGTTTAGTTTTATTTAAAATAAATGGAAAAAATATAATATGATATATGAATATTTACAAATGAAATAAATTGGATAGATTTAAAAATGGGGAGGTGATAAGTTGACAGCCAAAGGTAGAGGATCCTAAGAATCTCCTGATCGCAGATGCAATTGATGATAATCTTTTATTTAGATATTTACAACTACAGATCACTTTCAAGTGAAGGAAAATTGCAAGAATTGGAAGAAGAATTGTCTAATATTTAAAAAGAAAAAACAATATTAGACTGTGTAAAGTTAGAATAAAAGGTGAAGAGACAATTGATTTAAAAAGTGAACATGTATTGTACTATAAAGGTACAGATATTGGAAGTACAAGTGGAGTAGGATGCATTATAAATAAAAAATGGAAACATAACATTGTATAGATTGATAGTATATTGGACAAAGTAGCAAGATACCAAATACAGATAAATCAGGTTTATGCCTCAACATGTTCTAATTGTGATGAAGATGTAGAGAATTTTTTATATGGATGTTCAAAAGAGTTTTGATCATACCAAACAATATTGTAAAATTGTCATGGGAGACTTTAGTACTAGAATTGGTAAACAATTGAAAGATGAAGGTATTGTAGGTAAATTTGGCTATGTTGTAGACATAAGAGAGGACATAGATTTGTGGAATTTTCACAAAAAAAAAAAGAGAGAAAAACTTTATATTATGAATTCTTTCTTTGAGAAAAATACTAAATAGAAATGGACATGGAAGCATCCAAATGAAGGTATAGCATAATTAGAAAAATATGTATTTCAAGATTGTAATAGCCTTTAATAAATTCAGCACAGGAAGTGATCATCAATTAGTGAGATGTAATATACATGTTAATGTCAAAATTATTAAGGAAAACTATATTCACATTTCTAATCTTCAGAAACATTCCAATGAATTTAAATTAGAACTTGTAAATCATTTTCAAATATTAATAGATTTTGAACATGTTTCAGATTTGAATGAAATCAATAGAAAGATAACTGATACATTTTTAAAAACTGCAACAAAGGTAGCTGATACAAAAAAGCAGCAATTGCCAGTAAAATTTCTATCGGGACAAGACAATTTATGAAGAAAAGAAGGACTATGAAAATATATTAAAAATGATGGATTAAGAATTTTTAAATATCTCAAATTTTGTAAAATGATAGGGAAAACAGTTGATAATGAGAAAATATAATTGTCAACTAGGAAAAAAGTATAGATGAGAATAAAAGTATCAAGAGTGTAAAACACCACTTTGGTATTGGCAGGAAACTTATTTCTGTAATAAGAAAAAAAGATGGAATTATTACTTAAATTAAAAGAGAAGTGACATGAAATGTATAAATTTCTATCAAGAATTATATAGCAATAAAAAACAAGGAAAATTACCTCCTACAATTACTATATCTTCTGAATTACCCAGGATTTTAAATAAAGCAGTGAGACATGCAATTAAATTTATGAAAAAGGGAAAAATTTCAGTTAATGATGGAATTATAACATATTTTAAAAGAATCAGGTGAAGAAATAAAATTTTTTTGGCAGTTTTATATCTCATGTCTAAATTTTAAAGATGCACAGATGATTAGAAGAATGCAATAATAATATTTAAAACAAAGAAGATACTAGAAATTACAGACCTATCTATCAGTACTTTTATCATTTCTCTATAAAAATTTTACCAAGATAATTATAACTAGGCAGCAGCAAACTTTGGATTTTAACCAACAAAAAAAAAAATTGGATTTAAAAGTTGTTTTAGTACAATGGATCATATTCAAGTATTGAAAGAAGTTATAGAAAGAACCAATGGATATGAGTTGCCATTATGCTTTGGATTTGTAGATTCTTCAGAGATTAAAGCCTTGGATCATGAAAGTATAGAACCAGGACATTGTCATATTCTAAAGCATATTTATAAAAATGCAACCAGCTACAATTAGATTAACATTGAGAAGGGTGTACAGCAGGGTAACTTCATATCTTCAAAACTTTTTACAGAAATTTTGCAAGAAGTGTTTTGTGTATTAAAATGGGATAAGGGAGTAAATAATACTTTAGAGCTTCAGGAAATATTGTAAGAGTTATCAGATGAAAATAATAAAGACTAAAGGTAAATGTTAAAAAGACTAAAGTAATGAGCTATGGATTTTCTCAAAAGAAGAAAATAGATTGATAATGATGAGATAGAAATTAATAACTACAAATACCTTGGTCAAACTATTGCTGCAGATGGAAACATAATAGATAAAAAATAATCATATAATTAAATTTGGTTGGAGTGTTTTTGATAGAAATAATTTATTATTAAATGGAAATATGCCTGTGTTTGAAAAGGAAGGTTTTTAATAAATGAATTTTACCAATTCTTAATTATGGATGTGAGTCTTGGATACTGAACAGAAGAGCAATACAGAGACTTCAAATCACTCAATGAAAGCATGGAGAAATGCATGTTGGAGTAATTAAAATAGATTGAAAATGAAATAGATCAGTGAGACAACAAACAAGGGTTGCTACATCACTGAAAAAATTAAGAGACTGAAATAGAGTTTGTTTGGACATATTGTTAGAAGAGATTGTACAAGAGCTAAAGTGGATTCTAAGAAATTGTAAAGAGCTAGAAAGAGACCCTGTGAGATGGATGGATAAAATAAGAAAGTGAGTTGGTGCATTGTGAAAAAGAGAAGCTAGTAATCAAAGAAGTTGGATTGAGCTTGAGAGACCATCCTGCTTGCAGTGGATTTATAATGTTTGAAAATGGTGGTAATTCTCAAAATTAGAAATCATGGATAAGAACTTTTTTTTTTTCAATATACAAGCTGATAAATTTTAAGGAAAAAAAAAATACTAATAGCATTTTTAAAAACTATTTATGGAATGCCTTTAGGAATAATATAGATAATGGATATCCTATTGAATTCATATATTGAATTAAATTTCATGTTTAGTTTTGCTAATATATACACTTATATTTTATAAGTATGATTTAAAATATATTTTTACTTTATATAAAAAAAAATATTTAAATATATATATTTACTATTACATAATTGAGAAATTTTTTTTTTCATTTCATTTTTTGTTTTGTTTTTGTTTGGATAACTTATTAAACACAATTAGATATTTTTATTCAAGCATTGTATATATCACGGTAATTTTGAAAAAAAAAAAAAATCATATTTTGCAAGGTTTAGTCAAAATACTTTTTCACTATATGCAGTTTAAATGTTGCAAGCAGAAGCAGTAAATTAGACATAAATTAATGTTTTATATTGTGAGTTAATACACAGTATCATTATCATAAGAAACCTGAGAATCAGCATTCATAGATATCATGCTTTGTTCACCATTATTTTCCAGATTTAAAAATATTGTTCAAATGCAAATTTGCTTCACACCATTTGTTTTGCCATCTATCTGCATTTTTGCAGTCTTCTTTTTATTTATGCATATGTATTATCAAAAATTATGTTTTTTTTTTATTAATTTCTTGTCATTATTCATAAATGTTTAAACATTTTCTAATTGACTTTTGTATTTTAATAATTCTTCACTGGAAACTCTGTGTCAATAACTATCTGGAGCATATTTTTCAGATATCCAGAATCTTATTGAATGTTTTTTTTCACACAGTTTACTCTAATAAATATATATGTCTATTATATTTAATCTGTTTTGTATATCTGCACATTTAACATTTTAAATATATATATATTTTAATGTTTATAAGAGAAACAGAGAAAAATATAGTTGGCATGGAAAAGATTTTAATTATAGCTATAGTAATATTTTTAAATATAATATGATAAAAATGGTAGTGTTCTGATCTATCGTGTCAGCCGTTTGATGGCACTATTTCTAGCTAAATTGCTAGAATTATGCTGTTTCCACAGCCTCAGCCAAACAGATAGCCTTCTTTCTATGATAAAACACAGCAAGAGTCCATTTAATGTGGCTGCCAGCTACCGCTGTGGTTTTTTTCTATGCTAAAAGCACTGAAAAATGCCTTCATTGACTGCCATAGTTGTTTGTGTTATGCATTTTATTGTAATGCTGGGTTGTCTATTTTCACTACTGTATCGTGTGAGATTGTGTTGACTGCATCATGTCTAAATAATTGAACTTTTCAGGTCCAACTGTTTTTTTATGTGAACTGACCTACTGGTACCTTCTAACAGTTTTAACACTGTCGTCACTGTTCCATCAGGACTGTGTAACCCTCACAAATTGAAATTTAGGGTGCAGCACAGCACTATTTTAAACATCCTGATGAAAGTAACATATCCATGAGAAATCATCTGAGACAAGTAAGATGGCTGCTTCGAACTCTGAAAATTCAATTGCTAGATACCGGAGTCAGCTTTCAGTTTAATAGTTTGTTATAATTATTAACTTTAGTGGGTAAATTGCAATCTAATTTACTTTCTCCCCCCAAAATGCAGTGCTCTGATTAATTACTGTCCAAAAAAAGGTAAAATTTACTTTCATTTTTTATTACAAAAAGTACTGTAACTTTTCCAATCCACACGCACCCAAAGAAGCCTGTCTCTGATTAATTATTGTCAAAATAAGTCTCTGCTATATTTACTATTATTTGTTATTAAAAAAGTAACGTAACTTTTTATGGATATACACACAAAAAGAATAAAATGCCACTCTCTAATTAATTACTGTTCCAAAAAGGTCAAAGTCGGCCTTCATTGTAAAATTTTGTTTGAATTTATTACATTTTGTGAAAGTGGTAATATAATTGACTTTGATTTCAAAACACAGTGTCTGATTAATTAAGGTCCCCAAAAGGCTAAAATTTACTATTATTTTCTATTAAAAAAGGAATTTAACTTTTTATATCCACACACCCACACCCAAAAAAGCCAGTCTCTGACTAATTACGATCCAAAAAAGTCTCCAATGTACTATTATTTGCTATTTGAAAGTAACATAATTTTTTATTGACACACACACCAAAAAAGCCAGTCTCTGATTAATTACTGTCCCAAAAAATTGGCTTACATTTTTATATTTTGTTTTAATTTTTTAATTTTATGGAAATCAAAATATAATTTACTTTTATTTCTTATTCCAAAAATAAAGTCAATAGTTCTATAAAATCGCTAGCCTGGGAATGTTATATCTATCTGATTTTGCTTAGGATCAACACCACCAAGCGGCTGACATGATAAATCAAAACACTATCATAAAAATATATAAAGGATGTATGTATTTATCATGATACAAGTTATTTTTGAGGTCTTAAAAATGGGTCTTATTTAAAGTTAAACATAATTAAAATTAAATGTTTAGACACAACATTGTTACTTATAAGTAGTATGTAGTTATGCTCTGATGAAGACTGATGTACAGTCAAAACTATTAGCTGGATTGGAGAATTTAAGATATTTCATTGTATTAACCATCTAAAATGTGTTAAATTATTATTGCTATTTATATTAGAATTAATGAATCATATGCATATTTTAAATTATTTATTCTCTTTTCATGTTCTGGTGTTCCCTTGGCTTTTGCTTAATTTTATTTATTACTTTTTTCAGAGAGGGATGAATATGTTTGTTGATGCTGAATTTCTTGTCTTGTATTTTTTTTTCAATTTTAAACCAGCTTCATACTTCTTTACATACTCTTGTGTCTGTTTTTGAATTATTATAGAGATTATTCTTTAAAAGGTTAATTAGGTTATTATCTATCTTTTGATCCATTGTCAGATGGCTTCTGAAAGTTAATTAAATACAGATATTTTTATCCTTTTCTTTTGGCTTTATTTTTAATAAGATTAAATGGTGATATCTCTTGCATGGTATATTTGGTTCATCTATCAAATGTTCTTTTAAATGAAGTTTTATGTTTTTATTCATTATATTCATTAGGGTTTAACCTAAAATAAAAAATTAATTCAATAGTTCTATAATTTTTCACATTCTTTTTTTTTTTTTTTTATAGATTAGCAGTAACAAATGATTTTGTCCAAGTTTTAAGTATTGTCGTTTTTTTTATACATTATTACACAATCTATAAATTTCTAGAAGTAAACTATCTCCACTCTCATTTTCATGATTGTTTTAACTTTCCAATAAAAGTATCATTTTCACTATTATGGGATTGGTGCACAATTTTAATATGATGATGATGATGATTATAATAATAATATTATTATATTTTTTCTAGTGAATATTTTTTCTGTTAATCTTTTATTATTCCTTTTTTAGGCGGGTATCATTTTCTGTTAAAGTTTTTTATAATTTTTTATATTTTTTTAGAATTTCTATTCATCCCAATATTTTTTTCTATTTCTATGCTGAACGTCCATTATTTTTGTTTCTTTATTTCATTGCATTTTTTCTTATACAATAGTCTTCTCATATTTGCTGAATTTGATTGCAAGTTTTCTCATAGCTATATGAATTCAAGAATAATAACAAAACTTTATAATATACATAATTAGTATAAATACACAAAAGCAGTCAATACTTAAACAATATTAATAACAATCAATATATATACACATATATTCTTGCAATACAATTTAATTTTAATAATGTACACATTAAGATGATAACAGAAATAATTAATGAAACAAAATAGAATAATACAGTTATGAAAGAGTCAGTAAAATAATAAAATGAGAAGAGAGAACAATCACATGATTGATTGAATGCACACCGTCACAAATAAATATAGATGAAATGAAAGATTATTCATAATTGGTGGTTTTATATATAAAATTTAAGAATTCAAAATTTTTTTAGTTAATATTCCAAACTGTGGATTTGTGAATAGAATATGGGATGTATATAAACTACAGTATTCTTTTCATAATTGAAATAAAATACTAGTTTTCTACTTCACCTTTGAGTAGTAAGTAATTTAGATTGTGCTTTATGCAAAAAAGTGAAGTTTGTCTCAATCTTATTAAAAAGTTATATGGCTAAGCGCTTTCAGAGAACTTGAGTCTCTATAATCATAGCCTACTTTTAACTGAAGTTTAGCTGTGGTTTATGTAAAATTTATGCAAATTTTATAACGACCATTTTCTGGAGATTATTTTTTCATCATTCTTTTTACCTGAGTTTTTGTGATCCAATCATTCCTAATCTTTTCTTTCTCTAGTATAACTTCAGTAATATATCCATCAAAGCCTGGTTAAAGTTTTCAACAGTTGAATCTTTATTTACATTTTTTTTTTGTAATTTGTTATAGTGTTTATGTGATTAAATTTTCTTTTGAATTCATTAATAATGTTACTAACAGAATCTATCATAGATGTTTATTTTGGTCTGTGATATAAAAAATTCAATTTCTAATCGAATTCAAGATAAATTTTATATTGCAATAGCCTTTAATAATGAATATTTTAGCTTACTGTTAGCTTGAAAAATCAATGAAATGATGAACGTTTATAAAAATTTGTGAATAATATTTCATTCTGCTAGTCTTCATTTTAGGTAATTATGCAATTTAGTTGGAATGAGAAGTTGATGATGGGATTATAAACACATATCATATTTAATAAAATTTTGAAAGGAGAAGACTGCTATTTTGTGATCACAGATCAATTATGTGATAGTATAAATTTTTATGGACTTGTGTTTATGCTTTTATAATAATGTTAATATATATATATATATTTTAAATATATCAAATTAAATGTTGTAGCATTGCTATATTTATTTATTTGTACAAGATCTAAATATTTTTATTATATATATATATAATCAATAAAGCAAGTCATATATCGTGTGACTTGTTTTAAGCCTGTATTACAGATATGTAATATAGGGAATGTACCAATAGTTCTAACAATCTCCTATTGATAAGTTCAGCAAGAGAAAGCATTTAAAATCTCTATTTAGAATTATTCCTGTCCTCAGACCAATTGGTTTTCAGCTTTTTGCACACTCAGTGAGGAGCTAGGACATTCAGACACTAGATCTAAAATACCAACTCAAAAGCCAGCACTTATCTAATACATAACTACTAAGTAGAAAATCTGAAGTGTTCAGACAAGTAAATGTCTTTAAATACAGCTATCTAATTAAAATGGCTATATGGGTCTAAAAACACTTCAGTCATACTATATATTAATAGCCTCAGCAAAATAACATTGCCAAATCTCAATTGCAAAATTATAATAATCAGTAAAGCAAGTCATATATCACATGATTTGTTTTAAACTTGTATTACAAATATGTAATATAGGGAGTGTACCAATAGCTCTAACAAGCTCTTATTGATAAGTGCAGCAAGAGAAAGCATTTAAAATCTCTATCTAGAATTATCCATATTCTCAGACTGATCAGTTTCGAGCTTTTGGCTCACTTCAGTGAGGAGCTAAGACATAGATAAGTGCTGGCTTTTGAGTTGGTATTTTTGATCTAGTGTCTGAATGTCATAACTCCTCAATGAGGTGAGCCAAAATCTCAAAAACGATCGGTCTGAGAATAGGCATAATTCTAGACAGAGATTTTAAATGCTTTCTCTTGCTGCACTTATCAATAAGAGCTTGTTAGAGCTATTGGTGTGCTCCCTTTATTACATATCTGTAATACAAGCTTAAAACAAATCATGTGATATATGACTTGCTTTATTGATTATTATACTTTTGCCTTGAGTCTTTGGTAATGTTATATTGCTGTGGCTATTAATATATGGTGAGGCTGAAGTGTTTTTCAAACCCAAGTAACTATTTAAGTTAGACAGCTGGATTCAAAAACATTTACATATCTGAAAATTTCAGATTTTCTACTTAATAGTTACATATTAGATAAATGCTGGCTTTTGAGTTGGTATTCTATATTTAGTGTCTGAATGTTCTAGCTCGTCATTGAGGTGAGCCAAAAGCTTGAAACCGATCAGTCTGAGGAAAGGTATAATTCTAGATAGAGATTTTAAATGCTTTCTCTTGCTGCACTTATCAATAAGAGCTTGTTAGAGCTATTGGTACACACTCTCTATATATATATATCTCTATATATGTGTGTGTGTGTGTGTGTGCGTGTGTGTGTGCATGTGTGTGTAATTTTATAATTAAATATTAGTAAATACAGTAATCAAAAATTTTTGAAAAGGACAAAAAATATAATCATCAGTTAGGAGTGCTTTTGATTATCTTCGTAGTCTTTGTCAACTAATTCTTTGAAAGGTTAACCTTCCCATAATTTTGCGATCTTAATATTTGCTATCTGCCTATTGATTAAGTCTTGCTTGTATTTATATATTAGAATAGCTTCTTTTATTTTCCTTTTATTGTTCATTTCTTTTAGTTTGCAATATTTTTATATTATTATAATTAAAATTAAAACCATATATACATGATTTATTATGGTTGTAAGAAACGGAAGCTGATACATTATTATTACCTTTGCAATTTTGTTTCGTATTTTGAGCCCTTTTTAATAACAGCAAGTGCTCTTTAGTTCTTTTCTCCAGTGTACATCTCAATTCCCCTATATATCCACTACCACACCTACACATCCATTTATAAATGAGATTTTATCTTTAGAGTTATTTATTAATTTATAATGTAGAAGGTGCATAAATAACTCTAAAGATAAAACCTCATCTATAAATAAAAATTGCATCATTTATAAATGAATATGTAGGTGTGGTAGCATATATATAGGGGAATCGAGATGTATATTGGAGAAAAGAACTAAAGAGCACTTGCTGTTATTAAAAGGGGTTCAAAATACAAAACAAAATTACAAAGGTAATAATAACATATCAGCTTCCATTTTTTATGACCATAATAAATCATGTATATATGGTTTTAATTTCAATTATAATAATGTAAAAATATTGCAAACTAAGAGAAATAATAAAAGGGAAATAAAGAAAGCTATGCTAATATATAAATACAAGCAAGACATAATCAATAGGTAGGCAGCAAACATTAAGATCATGGAATTATGGGAAGGTTAGCCTTTCAAAGAATTAGTGGATAAAGACTGAGAATAATCGAAAGTGCTCCTAAGTGACAATTATATTTTTTGTCCTTTTCAAAAATTTTTGATTACTGTATTTACAAATATATTGCTTTGAAGAAATACATACATCTATTATATATATGTAACTAGGTAGTTTATGCTAACGTAAATATTTTGTGGATAAAAAGAATTGATTTTAAACAAAATTTATTTGGGTAAGGTATGTAGTTCCAAAATAATTTGTATTCTCTTCTGTAACCATAGTAAATAGTACTAAGCTGAATATAAGTTTGTACATTGAATCTTTTTTTTTTGCAACCATTAAGAAATTTTCATCTAGAGGGAAAAATCCATATTGGGTTCATTTTATGGTAACATTTTATACAATACATTAAATAAAAAAAATATTTTAAACAAATCTGCATGATGGATGCGTTACTCATATTGACAAAAATTATGTTTTAGTTTCTGGAGCTTTATGAGTTAATATAATAATTAAATTTTTTAATTAATATTCAAGAATTGCTTTTATTTTATCTATACTAAAGTAATGCAGTTTAAAAAAACAGGCAAAAGCTCACTATACTTATTGCCACACTGCAAGCTAGAGTAATCAATGGATTCCAGAAGGCTTGTGTGTAAAATCCCCATCTGGTGCCTACTCATCCAATATCCCCAGACTAGTTTATGGCTTGTGGCCTTTATCAATGATGAGCTTTGGATCTGAGAACACTGCACCTAGATCAAAGCTCCTCACTGACAATGGCCACAAGCCAGAAATAGTCTGGGGATATTGGATGAGTATGCACTAGATGGGGTTTTTATGCACAAGCCTTCTGGCATCCATTGATTACTCTAGCTTGCAGTGTGGCAATATGTATAGTGAGTTTTTGCCTGTTTTAATAACAGTTATAAGCAAACATAAGAAATGGTGATCGTGTGATGTTTATTGGCTTAAAGTAATGCAGTTTCATAATTGCAGTTGTTCATATTAATATTTGTTGTTTGTAATTATAAACTTAGTAGGTAATTTCTCAAATTTGTCAAAGCAATTTTTCTTTTCAAAATCATTTACTCAAACTTTATCTCTTTTTAAAGAATTTTATTTTCTGAGTATCTAATCCTAAGACCACAACTAACTTCAACATTTAAGACTACAAAGTTTTAAACAGTAATATTAATTTCACAGTTGCACTCATAAATGCACCTATCATTTAATACTGACACTTTTTTTTATTTGATAGATGTTTGCAATAATTGAAGGTTTGATACTATAAAAATCTATTATTTTATTTACATTGTTTCAAAGAATTGATTAATCTTTAATTCAGTCTAAAGAAATATTGCTACCTGACATACTTAACATTTTATTCAAATATTGAATTCTAAGAATTCATGTGATTTTTGTTACTTAATAGAAAATGTACTGCACTATTTATGTAAAATGTTTATAGAAATATTGATATGATTTGCATTTAGATATTTCAGTGGCAGAATATTATATTGTATTGATAAACATTTTGATAACATTTGATTTTAATTAGATTAAAACTTTCACGTTGTGTTAAATCTTTTAGATTTAGTGCAACAGTAAATTTCTGAATTATTCTTGTATGATATTATAGGAATAATGCTAAAACAGGTAATATTTAAAATATGTATTTCCGACACCATATAACATTACACAACCAGCTGTCAAAACAATAGCAAATATTTGCATTCATTAATGCCATTTGGTGTATGCTCTAATAAACAATAGATGATAGAAGATTGTGCATAATAATCTCTATCCAATGCCTACCTATCCAACATCTCCTGACTAGTTTCTAAATTATGGTTTAGTGAGAAGCATTTGATCTGGTAGTAATGCATCTGAAATTTTGAATTTAACGTACTCTATCTCCAGCACCACCTTTATCTTTTTGCTTAATTATGAAATATTTATCCATCCAAACAGAACCCAAATTAATGTTTTCAATTCAAACTAATTTTCCTGTATAGTTAAGCAAAAAGGCCTTACTGATGAAAGCCATAAATGAGAAACTAGTCTGCAGATGCTAGATAGATAGACACTGGATAGGGATTATTCTGTATAACTTTCTAGCATCACTTAATTACAAGAACATATACTAGGTGGCTCTATTGTGTGAAAAATTTGCTAACATTTATTATATAATTTTAAATTAATGTTTGCACAATTCTAAGGATAGCTAATTCAGTGATAATTAGTTTTTTGTTTACTTTCAAATGCCTTTATTTGTGCCTCAAGACGATTCAAGAGGCATAAGTTTTACAATGCAATCAACAAGAATCATTACAAAGAAATTTAGGGAGTGTCGGTGCATGTCAAGCACATCCGCACCCATACACTTGATTCAATGCATATGATTTTGAACATTCAAGTATAAATGTATGGATAGGTGAGTGGGATATTAATAGTTCCAGAAGTGCAGTGACACAAAATTCACCTGCCCTTCCAGACTTACACACATAAACCCAACTTCTTATGCTGAAATTATTGTTCACAAAACTGTCCAATTATACATGTCCATTTCTCCATTAGTTATTTGGAGACAAAAATGTTGTTATATTAAAAGCAATGTTACACTTTCAGAACACTTCTATACGTGTCTTATTATTATTTGGGGCCATAGCTTAAAAGAAACAAGGCAACCACTTCAGTTGCAGTGGGAATATTGTCCTTGGATTGTCTAATTTTACAAGTCTATTTCACCATTTGAGCATTCCCAGTACTGTTATAAATGAGGTGTTTGGATTGTCCAATTGTACAAGTCTATTTCACCATTATAGTTTTTTGTTTATCACTGGAAAAATAATCACTAAACATCACATGATCACTATTTCTAATGCTAGCACAATACTGTTATTAAAACAGGCAAAACTCTCCATACAGTAGTACCACTCAATGCCAACCAGAGTAATCAATGGATGCCAGAAGGCTTGTGCATAAAATCCTTATCTAGTGCCTACTCATCCAATATACAATATGTGTGTAATCTTACAAGATTTGTATATATATTAACATTAAAATAATACTACATTCTTAAAAAACAAAACCTTGGTCTGAAACAATCTGAAGTTGTTTTTTCATTTGGGCTCGTGTAGAAGAGAATACCCGCATGCCCATTTTATCACATGTTTTTATAGACTGTTGATTAGGTCATATTGACATATATTTGTTTGAAGTATAATGTACTCATAATTATTAAGCAGTAAATTAAAGTAATAATATAATTAATTAATTTGTAAATTGACTTAAGATTTTGTATTATTTATAGTAATTATTACTCAGTGAACTAATATCCATTACATTTTAGTGATCTAAATTCTGATTATTTTATAATGAATGACATACATTTTAATTGTTGCATTGAAGTTCCAACCATTAGAAATCATAAAGTTAATATAAGTTTAAAAATGAGTTGTAAGAATAAATTATATTTAGTGAATAAATGTTGTCATTTTTGATAACAGATAACTCTTGTTGTCTTAAACAGGAAACTTAACATACAAAATCAAAGCATGTTACTCTTTTCAATTTCCTATTAGTATCCATAGCAACTTATAAATACTATTTGGAACAAATGATTATCAGTAAGTGCCAAGGCTGTAATATGAATTTAATTCATTAAATTTTTAATAATGTAGATTGATTTAATCATTTTTGTTACATAATGATTAATATTTAATATATGAAAGTTGGTCTTAATTATTCACATTTAAATAATGAAATAAGCATATGAAAGCTCTCTCATAAATGCCCTATTGAAAAAATCCGAACTTTTTGAAGAGTTTTGGTTAGTTTAGTCTCAGTTTGTAATGAAAATTATATCTTAATATATACTTTTTTTAATAGAATTATATAAAAATAAATATAACAGGATTGATTAATATAAAGATTAAATGTTAGTTCTTGTAAGCAATTCTACAGTGATCACCTTGTGCAATGTACAAATTATTCTGCATAGTCTTTTTCATACTAAATTAAAATTTGAGCAACAAGTAATAAGTCATAACTATGAACACATTTTATAAATCTTATTAATCAATTTAATTCATCTAATTCAAATTATTGGCTTCACTTTTCAAAGCCTTACTATGTCTAGATATCTCACTGTAATTGTATTATCAGACAATCAGTCTTATTTCTACATTATATGTATTTGAAATTTGAAATTTAAAAATGAACTATATAATTTTATAAATTACAGTATTAGAATGCACTCACACATCTTTCTTTCATATGCCCTCTATAAAGAAATGCATTTTAAATTAATACTATTATCATTCAAATCAAATCTTGAACAATATATTGACTTTTCACATAATTGATCTTCAGTTTAAGTAAAGCTTACAGCAAAATAAAATTATTTTTAGCATAATTATTATTAAATGTAAATATATTAAATTAAATATAATTGAGGCATAGATTAAGATGGGTCCCATCTTTTTCTAATAGTTCTGGCTTGTGTTTTAGAATTTAGAGTCCCATGTGATGCCATTATTCCATCTGATTGGCTGTCACGTAAGCATTTTTAAAGCGTATCTGTTTGAAGGTGTTTAGCTTTCACGTTATCATAATTATTATTAAAAAAAAATTAAGATATAACCAAAATATATTAAAACAACAAAAGTAATTTGAGAAATAAAAAAAAAGAAACCTTTTTGTTTTATTAATGTAAAATAAATAATTTTCCTATAATACTGAATATGAATCACTAAATCTATTATTGAATGCCATCAGATGATGTAGCATGCATATGTGAAGACGTTTAAGAATACTTTCTTCCACTTGTTTGCCCAATATCTTTTTCACATTTTGTATGTTTTTTTTATATTAATTTAGTTCTCTTACCTATTTATTTGTCATTTTAGTAGTGAAAATGTACTTTAAATATATATATATATTCTGCATAGTTACTGTCTAATAGTTTTAGTAATGAATCCATAAATGGAGTTAGAAAACTAATGTGAATACCAAGAAAATAATGATTTCCAAGCTAGAGAGCAGTTAAACTATCATGTTTTCAAATTGTGAATATGGAATGTCTTTTTACAAAATAAGGATGAAACAAAAAATGCACAAATTATGAAAGGAATTTCCATATTACACCATAATATCCTACAACAGATGGAAACTCTTACTAATGTAGGTTAACAGAAAGCAAATGGCAAGGGATGTGGCAATGTAGATTTTTTCCATTTAAAAATGTGATTCAAATTTTCATACATTATTACACTTATATTTTTGATTTTCTTGTTAAATGATTGGTATAATAACTTCACTTTAGGCTATGGATCTAGAATGGGTTACTCTGAAAAACATATATGCATTCAAAAGTAATATTTAATGAACAGGCCATTTTATGAACGTACTTTTGGAACCATTTATTTTCATTATATGGCTCCACTGCAGTAGAATTGATCCATAAAGTTTTTATACACACAATGGTGTGTTATGTATAAATTCTTAAAAGTGACTAAGCAAAAGTATATTCATGATTCAGAGAATCTTTAGACAGTTAAAAAAATACTTCATCATCTTTTATAGCTTGTTATTATCTTCAACTAATCATCAACAGAATTAAACATTGCATAACTTAATATATTTCTATCTGCTTCAGATATTAATTTCAGTTTTGTTACAAATAATTACAGTACCTGCTCTGTTCTTATTAGTATGGTGGTAACATAGCAGACTTAAGAACTAAAGGTTCTTGATCAAAGTTTTATTATCATGTTGATGCATGAATATCATATGATTTTCCAAGGAATAACCATTTCATTATTTTATTTACTAGTTTTGAATACTGGATTATATATATGGCAATGCCAAAATTATCTTTATAACCTTCTAGACTCCAAAAGGCACTCACTATTATCAACCATTTGGCCCTCTGGGAAAAAAGTCCACTTAACTAGAAACTGGAGTTATAAAAATAAATTCTCATTAGATGAAGTTACAAGTTTTTATGCATAAAATTTATGAGAGATTTGTTGTATTGTTCATTACGGAGTGAAGTCAGTGTAATTATGTAGATCAAAGATAGAGTATCTTTATCTCATCATTGATTACTGTAGATGGAGCTAGGACAGAAAAACTTGTTTATATCATCATTATGTTGAAATATGCTGTTTTTGATTAATAAAAAAGTGTAGTATCATATATATATATTGATACCTCTTTACAAAGTTTGTATATAAATAGCACACATACATGTATTTTTATGCGTTCACTATTCGTTCTGATTTTTTTTCTATATCTTTTTTTATAATGGATGGAATGCTCTGTGTTGTAATTTTAAAAAAAAAATTTGAAAAGCATATGTTTAAATTATGTCCAATAACAATACTCAGCTCCCCTTCCCCCTAAAAATGTATTTTTTTAAATATTTATAATTAATATCATTAGTAATAGTGAAGATATCTGACTGTTTATTTTTGTACTACTCTTATGCTTTTAAGATAACAATAAACTTTCCATTTTGTTTTTTGAAATTCTTACTTAACAAGTTCGTAATAAAAACACGGTTTATATAAGGATATTTTTAAATAGGTGAAGTTCACTGTATTTTTTTTCTTTTTTTTTCTTTAGCGAAGAATATTTAGCTTGCTTAATATCGATATCATATGTTATGGAAAATTCAGAATAAAAAAATTTTAATATTAACTATTAAAAAAAAGTTTTTGTTTCATAATTCTTTTCGGCTTATAAATGATTCCATTTTAATTTAAAAGAGGTGTAATTTTTTTTTAAATTCAACTTCACTTTTTATTATCTTTTTTTATTATTATTATAGCATTTTAACGTCTATATATATATGAAGTTTTGTGTTCTGCTCTAAGATAGATTTTCCCAAGTCTATTTTCATCCATTCCTCTGCTCTCTCTGGTTTTGTCAGGCTGCTAAAATGGTGACTTTGAGAGCAAATGGATTCGAGATTAATTCCCAGCTAAAGAAATTAAAGTATATATCTATTTGATCAATTAAATGAAATTATTATGCTCAAATCACGTGGGTACTTGAGCATCCCACAATCTCTTGAGCAATGAATTCATCTTACCGTTATGATAATATCCACTTTCCTTTTTTTTTTTTTAAATATAGCATTGTAGTTTCATTGGTCTAATGATATACATCTGAACTGACTTGGTTATGCATACAATATTTTTTTTTATTGTTGACTTTCTCTTTTTTATTTCACTAATCTCCCTTACTTTAATATTTCTTATTATTTCCATACATTTTTTCAAATTTTTTATATCTCAAAGGCTTTCAAGAATATTATTTTTTAAAAATTGTGTAAACTAAAACCAAATGCCATGAAATATTTTATTAGTTTCCTATCTCACTTTAATGGCCTACAGTATAACCTGTTTTAATTTTCACTTTTCAAGGCACTTGTCACATACTCATTTATAATTTTGATCCTGAAATTTATAAATGTAAGCCTTTATATATATATACTCTTTAATAATATCTAGAAATAGTGATTTATATAAAAGAAATCTAAAATATGGATAAAAGAGAAATTAGCCACATGATCTTTGAATAAAGAGGCATAGAAAGAGAATATGAAAAAAATGCAATGAAATTGAATATATTTTACTAGTCTTTCAATTGTAATTACATTTGCCCTCTATATCATCTATAGTTTTACTTATTGGAGTTTGAAAAAAATTCTTAAATAAAGCATAAATGTGCAAATTTGAATTTTATAAATTTTGTGCATACATCTGTCTTTATGAATAGTGTCATGAATTATCATCATTTCCTTGTCTTGTACCCACCTATTCATTCAGCCACTTTGCCTATCTCAATTTATTACTTTATCTGGCTTTTTCATACATACATTATTCAAATTTTTTGATAATTATTTGTTATTATCTTAATGTTTATAATTATTAAATTAAATTGTATAATAGTTGTGTGAACATTTGTTAAAAACATGTCAGATTTAGTATTAATTATAGTTTCAGGCATTTTTATAGAGTTTTGGTGCTGAGTGGCTGCAAATACAGTGAAACAATTCTATTATATTTATTTTCTTTTACAGTCAAACAACTATATTATATTTACTATCTTTATAAAGAATAAAATTAAGAGTTTTGTTTTGATTTTTAGATAGAAGTGAACTGTTATACTAATATTGGCAGTTTTTTTATACATATCAAGTGTTTTATTGGTTTTAATTTTAATGTGTGTAAGTATAGATAAACTACTATTCTCATTGGAGAAATATCAGTAGATGAAACAGTTTTAATTGTTATTGAGGATATGCATGGGATTTAAAATGAGCTATTGACATTTAAATGCCATCCCCCTCCCCCAAATAATAGTGTTGGAGAGATTTAGGTATAACTTAGTAATATTAATTTTATCGTAGAAAAATAAAAAAAACTTAGTAATATTAATTTTCAAAATAATCAATGCATAAAGAGAAACAAAACATTATAATGTATTGTTACTAATCATATACATATATCTATGATGGCTAAAGATTTCCATATATTATATAACTTTATAATTTCTTTTCGTTTTTAATTAAACAATTGTATCATGGATGCTTTATACTCTATTTTTTATTTATTATACTTAAGAAGACATTTAGTTTCATCAATATGACTAATATTCATAATGTAATTAGCAAGAGATGTGAAGAAGAAATGGCGTTCTCTTTTATAATAATATGTATTTTTCTGTTCATCCATTCTACTCCCAAGTGACTAATGAAAGAAATTGGGCTAATCTGTCAGGAAATTTTACAAAATTCTTTATTTTTTTTTTTTGTCTTGCGTTGTTAGCCGAGAGGTATCGCAGTCGCCATGCAAGCAAGTAGTTGGTTGCAGACGGGTGTGGGTTCGCGTCCCGGCAGATGCTATGACATATGAAAAAAAAAAAAAAATTCTTTATTTTTCAAGTGTTACATTATCTTTTGGTCTGGGGAAAAGGAATTTAAAACTAAATTGGAATTACTATTAGAATATAAACTATATAGATGACTGGAGTAAATTAATAAACTTTTTTTTACCTTGTGACTAAATGATATAAGTACCATGTATATATTTGTGTGTGTGTGTGTGAAGTATACAGAAGATTCCAGGGTTTTATTTTTAAAATCCTCCATCAACAAAGAGAGGTAATGCAGGGTTAAGATGAATCCATCACTAATCTGATGTTTATTTATAATGATTATCACTATATATATATATATATATATTAGATACACAGTTTTTTTTAATGAAATTAGGAAATTTGAGAATGCTTTTCTATTGGCTAAACTGACAATCGCCATATATTAATTAGTATATTTATAAAAAATAACATTAGAAAACAATATCAACCAAATTCACATCTTTATTTAAGATCTTCAATAATAAATCTTTAACATAATTTTTTTTTTTGCTGATTTGAAATTGAAAAAGAATGATGATATATTTATCCAATACTTTTTGAGATCTTCAGCATTGGGGTTGCCTTAATGAGTGTTTAGTTTTTTTCCTGTAGATATGTGATAGATGTCTGAATTTATTTATTGTAATTATTACTTTTTAAAAGTTTATTGGTTTTGATATTATAATCCTGAAAATGCATTATTTCTGGCAATATTGCAGGACAAGTAACAACTAGCTTGCCATTTTTTAATTATTTATTAGCTGAGACTTTGGTTTAAAAAGTGTTTTATTTTTTAATAACATTTGTTTTTAGTAGAAAATAGGCTAATTTTTGTTATAAATGAACAAAGCTATTATAACCTATTGAAGACAATTCTATTCCATATATATTAACTGTGAGAACATTTAGATGATGTAATAACATAATTAAAATTCTTAGATCTAATTAAGTTAGAAGCTTATTTAATAAATTATAAATGGTTGCATATTATTTTATAACTTTTTTCAAAACAATTTATTTCTGAATCTTTTTTTTTTTTGTACAATTGTTTGGAATTTAGGTATCTCTCAACAATTTCCTGCAATCACTTTGTCAACCATTTATCACCACTCATGTCTCATATATCTAAGATGCACTAGTGAAGATCCCTATATCATGTATATTATATAACAATCTTTTTTTTCAAGTCCCTATTCAGGTTTTTAATTGTTCTTGCTATTAATTTTATTTCCAAAAGATAAACAATTTTTTTTTTTTTGTGGTTGTCTAGTTCAATTCCATCAATTTCGATTTTTTTAATCATCATTTTTTGAAAAAAATGACCATATTTGTGCACAATTAATATTTTTTTTGCTTTCTTGTTCAGCAAAGGTAAAAGAGCTAAAATGATAATCTTAGAATTTAGCTATGAAGTTAACTTATATATTTCTTTAGTATCCCTAAAATTAATTTCAGCATTTCTTTAATGATAATTATATCATTTGTATATAAATTATTGATTCTTATTTCATGAATTGATATTATCTTGCTCTTTTCACATGTGTGGGGGATCTGCTTGGAATCAGCTTTTAATTTTACTATATTATCTTGTAGTTGCTTTAAATTATCATATTCACTTTTTAAAAAATTAATTAGTGTACTGTATAGTTCACATGAGATAAAGTTATTTCACCTTAGTGTCTTCTAGTTTTCTCAGCAATAGATCAGGTTGATAAATATTTTATAATACAATTTTTTTTAAGTAGTTTGTTCATTTAATAAGTGATTTCCTATTTCAACTTTTCAATCTTTATATAAAATGTTTATTAGGAATTTTTTTAAATTTCTTATTAATCCAATGGTTCTGAAATTTTTGAACAATTGTTATACTTACTTTTTGTTTATTGACACAAACAATGTTTTTGTCTACACTTTGATTACTATTAATTGTTTATAAATGCTTTTTGTTGTTATTGTAAGTTGAATTTCTTATGAATCATAATTTATTTTGCTTATTAAGTTATTATATTCTACAGGAGGAATTCCTAAACAATAACTTATGGACTAGATATGTCCTTCAAAAATATTTGATAGTAAGGCCCACTATATTTGTTTCTATGTAACTATTTATAGGAAGAAAAAAAAATAAAATTGAAATCTTGAAAACATTGATTGCTTTAATTACTCCCCACAAAATATTTTGAAATAGCTTATGATTTAGAAAACTTTTTCTATGCTAATTATTAATATTAAATTGTCTTCTATTAATTATTGGATAATGGAAATATTTTATAATGTGAAATAATTTACTTATGTTTATTTATGTTACATCTGAAATAATTTGCTTAAGTTTATTTATGTTATATGTTTGTTAGTTGATGAGTTTACAGTAAAATAAAAAGTGCATAATAATTGTTAAAAAACAATAGTACATGACCATAGCTTACACATACTGCTATTCATTAGCAAATTCTTTTATTCTCCCAACACTTTTGACATCTTGTGTAAGCTTTACTAATCAATAGATGCTAGATGTTAATGTTTATTAAGTTCTATCCAGTGTTGTACTATCCAAATATTCACAATCTAGTTTATAGCTTTTGTCTGTGAGGAGTTTTTAATTTTTTTTTAACCATACAATTGAATATTTTGGATCTAATGAATTTTCCCCTCCAGCAGCCATTTTTTATGTGTTGTTATATTATCAAGCTACCAGCCTAAATTGGAAAAACTTTAATTTTTTCAATTCAAACTTATTTGCTTGCATAGTTATATAGATCTAAAACTGGCTTATTCTTTGGTCAAAGATTTAAAAAAAAAAGTAGCTTTTAGATAGAAAAGTGCATTAGTTCCAAAAACTTCTCACTGATGAATGCCATTAATTAGAAACAATTCTGGGAAATTTTGAATAGGACAGCACTGGATAAGAATTTAATAAACACTACTAGCTAGTATCTTTTATTTACTAAAGTGTACACAAGATGGCAAAGAGTAGAGAGAATAAAAGTATTTGCATAATGATTGTTGTTACGATCCTTTTTTTTTTTTAAAAAAATTTTTTTACTAAAGAAGTAATATCAGTTTCTAACTGTACATATCTTTTTCTGAATAAATACACTAAATACTAAAGTTAATTATTAATATAATTGATTATATTAATATAATCTCCAGTTCATAAATATTACCAAAATCACACTTTTCTTTATTTTGCTGGATAAATTGTATAATCTCCAGTTGTTGTTTTTTTTTTGCAATACAATAAATATTTTAAAAAGAGATTTTTAATATTAAAAAAGTTGTATTTTCATAATAAATATCAGATTTTTTTCAGCTTTGAGATAAAATGCATTATAATATTATCAAGTATAAAATGGCAACTAATATTTAACTCAAATATGATTTTTTTTTTTAAACTATATTTTTTATTCCACTATTTATTCACAAAAACGGATTTGTGACCCTTGTTCTATAATGCAAATTTTTTAAATTGAACTTTAATCAAAGAATCAAATAAAAGAAAGGGATTTTATATATATAGATCTGTTTTACTAAGCCATTGTCAAATTAATATTTTGCCACCACCATATTTGTTTCCAAAAAGACATATTCTCTTATGAATATATTTAGTCTTTTGTATGATATTTTTTTCTGAATGGGTAATGGAGGATGTGGACATCACAATTTGAGATTGAGTGCTTGTATTGACAACTGATATACTGTATTGACTTTTTACTAATTTGAAAACTTTTTATTACTTGAATAATAATACCTAAAAAATTGTAGTACTTCTTCTAGAAGTAAATCCTTTTTTTTTCTTTTAAAAACAAAATTCCAAATTATATCAAATTATATAATACAAATGATTTGAATCATTTTATAATAAATCTGGATTAAACTTTTAATGACCTTATGAACATAGTAATTAGGATATTTGCCTGATGGGCTATGATCGGGATTTCAAATCTGGACAGTTGAACTATGAAAAGTTTTCAGGTCCCATAGAAGTTTAGAATTTTTACCTGGTATAGTTAGGGTATTATTTCTATGGAATTAAGCTTATGATTTATCTTTAGACTTTTATCTTTTTAATTAAACTTTCACTGTAGAATTGAGAATTTGAATGCTTCATTTTACAAATTACTTATTTAATTAAAAACTTGGGGAATCTTATTGTTTGCGTATGCATTAATTAAAATCAGCGATGTTTTATATGATTAAGCAGCTTAATATCATAAAGAAAACTATAGAGATTCCAACCAGGAGATAGTTTCATTAGTGGCTTTATTAAGTCCATCAACCATAAATTTGACAGACATTAATATATGTGATTCATGATTTGCATTTGTCCACATGTACTTAGGACATATATGAAGTAGATGAATGTGATAACCAATGGTTGTCCTGTATTTTTTGATGAGACTTCTGTAATGTCTAGGAAGATCAAATCCAGTTGGGATTTTTGGAACCTCATAAGTTCATTTTGTATACCATAATTCTTTCAGTTGTAGATGCTTGGGTGAACATACAGAATGAGGATGCTGATCTGAGATGAATCATAGATGATGAAACTATATTTTGAATTATTAATAAGTCCAATGTCTTAACATTTTTTACACATTTTCTGAAGCAACTTCTCTTTTAATATCTGATGGAAATATATCTGAAAGAATAGGAAGCTATTGTAAGGAATAGAAATGAATATGGCAGTAATATTTGATATCTAATTGAGCATCCAAAATTTTTACTTTAGTCACTTTTTTTTAAACAAAGGACAAATTAGCCATTGTGGAATGTGCTAATACTAATGAAGGTGTCCACAAAGTATTTGCATCAAGTCCAAATAATACCAATCAATTTATCAAGGAAGTTGTATCTAGAAATCATCTTAAATATAATCTTAGGTCAATGAAGAAACTAGGTTATAATCTAAGATTGCTTCTTTATTATATGGGGTAGAATTGTGTTTTAGTCTATTGCTGCAAAGGATTATAATTAGATAGCAAGATATGATAAAAAGTTGAGCATATCATCTTTGTTGAACTAGGAATGTCAGTTTTGGAAAAGGCTTTCCAAAATTTCCATATTCTTATTGATAGACTTTTTTTTATTTCTGGAAAAAATCTTTTGGGAGTCTAAATAATGTTATTATCATAGATGCACTTTCTGCATTCTGCTTCTGGAAGATCATTGATTGTTATTATTATATTAATTAAAGTAGATGAAAGATTTGGGTCTATGGTATACTGCTCCTATGATTATCATTTAGCATTGAATTTTTTCTCTTTTGTTAAATAGGTTAAAGATTTTCCTGCATTTAAGGATTTTAGAACTCTTAGAAGACCATATTTAGCAACCAAGATTATAAATTGACATTAAATTAATAATGGTAGTGCCAATTTTTAAATTTTGTTAATAATAAAACTTATTCACAGTAGTTTGTTTATAGTCTAAACTCAGCTGAGTTCTACAGATAAGTGGCTCTCACCTTTGATAAAGTTCTTGTTTGCTTTTATGCTTAAATTTTTGGAGTAGTTTCTGTATGAATAATGGTAATGAATAATTTTATTAATCACAGTTTGATTTTAGGTCTCAAATGTTCTAAAAACTTCTGTATCTGGAACTTTTTCTGTTGAAAGTACTCAATGGAAAATTCAAGTTTATCAGTGTCTATTGGAATTATTAGATAAATATTAGTTAAATATTGTGAAAGAGGAACTCATAGTTCTAATGATGCATTTTTTTAATTCTATCAATCTTGGATTTAGAAGTTTGATATATAAGATTGTTAATTTCATTATCAATGATAGTAAACATTTTTACAGATGGTTTTACAACCAGTCAAGTTTTAAAAAATGTGACCAGAGTTTTCAATTAGATTTTGTAAAGTTTTGTTTTTCCATAGTCTCTCTCTGATTTTTCTTTAAATAATCAAATGGTTTATTAATTGGAATTTGTAAGATGTTCAATCACCTGAACTAACAGAATTGAGCTGCAATTAATGGTCCTTGAGCTTCAGAGATTGCTATTCTATCACTGCAACAAACCATACAGCTTTTTTAAGCATCATTCAATGATTTTATGAGTTTGTCAGGATTTTCTCAATCTTTGAAAAACAAATATTGGCTATAAAGAGCATTGCTGATTTTTTTCTAATCTAGAATGGTTTGTTTTCAAAATCCTTAAAGAATTTTCTTGTTTATTAATCCTATCATAGCAAGAATGAATTGGAGAGATTCTATTAATATTCATTTCAAGATAACTAGTGTATTGACTTTATTTAATTTTATTTGAATTTAATCTTGGAACTGGATATTTTTAAACTATAGAAGTGTGAATTCTAAGAGTGATTGGATTGGTTTATGTGATATGTAAGAGAAATGATCCAATATCAGTAAATCATCAGATAATAGTGGACCTATTTTTTTTTATCAAATAAGATATAAATTAGGATTTTTTTTTCCCTGAATGGAAGGTTTTTTGCTAGGCATTATAAAGTAAGTGCTTATTGTTTAAATCTATTCATTTAAAAGTTTACTGATATCTTTCTTGATCTTCATTTACACATCTTTATAGACTATTATAAGAATTGAAAATCTTATAAATGCAGAAGCTGTAGGAAGATCTAAAAGAGAACAACAATGCCAGTTTGTATTGGAAAGTTTATAAATGTTGCATGCATAAGTTGGTAGAGCATTTGCCTTAAATTTGATATTCAAGAATCTAAAGGTGCGAGTTCAACTTCTAAGCGAATATTGTCACTGTACATATAGGCCTGCAATATCTGAAGAAGATTGGAGAATAATACTACTCGAAACATTGTATAATTACTAGCCTGTATTGTTTATTTGTGTGTTATTACTAACAAGTTGTTTGTATTTGGAAAGTTTAAATAAAGTTTAAAATTTTCTATACATTCAACATTCACTCATAAATGATGGAAATAGTTCAACATATCACATCTTATAATATATCATCATTACAAACCTTCAGACAAATAATGATAAGATCATTTGAATTGGCATTAATTAAAGTTGATTTGAAATTAAATTATCTATTATCATATTTAGAATGCATTCTATCAAAAATCATTATAAATTCAGGAATTTTAAGAAAATTTGCATTATTAGAAGCTCTAAGTGTAATCATTGTGCTGAGCAATTAATTTTTAGAGGATCTCCATTTTTGATTTTTATATATCTTAAATGTTAATTGAAGTAATTTTATTGCATTTCCTAAGTGAAAAAAAAGATGACTTGATAGAGGGTACACCTAGTACTTGAAGTGTTTAGTGTAGGCATTTTTCAGTATGAAGGCTTAGAACTCACTTTTATAGTGTTGGCCTGGGTATCCCCAATACTATTACCAGAGTTTGCATTAATAATTTTTTATTTTCATCAAGATGATGTCTGTTTTTCATGTGGAAGCAATTAGTTACATATATTAATTGCATGCTATTTGCAAAGTAAGCCCAGAGAAGATTGTCACCATTTTATATTATTACAGCATCAAAATCTTGTTTTTTATAAATTAAAGTTGTTTCTTGTAGAGATCTTCGTTTTATATAAGGCATTCTTGTAATAAATCTTAAATCAACTACTCATTTATCATAAAGATTGTGTAAAATTTAATGAAGTTTTGTTATTTTTATTTATATGAGTGGCTAGACTATCCGCATCACATGA
The DNA here is from genome assembly GCA_028023455.1 of Epiperipatus broadwayi. NCBI lineage: Eukaryota > Metazoa > Onychophora > Udeonychophora > Euonychophora > Peripatidae > Epiperipatus > Epiperipatus broadwayi. The sequence goes on from JAQFVV010012548.1 coordinate 1,681,386, forward strand.
TTAGGTTTTTTCAATCTTGGAACTTTTTTTTTTAGGATAAAAAAAAAGCCATCTTGATTTCTTTCTTTAAGTAAGCACTCGTCAAAGTAATACTATAAATGCGTTTACTTATTAAATTCCTTCAGTAACTTTGCTTAGTTCAACTCTGCCACCCCCCATCCTTTTTCAAAAAACAGTTGACTATTTTAAATATTATACGTGAATAATAAAAAAATCATGTAACCTTTTAAAATATATAGAAAATAATTAAGATGCTTTTGTTTTAGACAGTAAATTTCATTTCTCTTCCTCCTAAGTAAAAGGATAATTTACCATTTGTAAAGGAGTTTTTATTTCATCAGTTTTGTGCTTTAAAATAAAAACTGATGTATGGTTCATAGGTTAGATTAGTAGCTGCCAAAAATTAACTTATGCTGATATCGGTTTATCTTTCTTGTGGATTATTAATACCACTAATAAATTAATGGATCAATTTAATTGTACTAAAACTAGCATTAAATTGTTAAATTTGTCGCGTTAAGGCTTTTAATTTCTCATTATTTATTAGTCAAATTAAATAACTATATACGAATATTTTTTTCGTATAGAAAAATTAAATTTTGTGTGTGTGCTGAATGTATTAAAAATATACAGTAGTGCTCCCCCTCCCCCTTTTTTTTTTTAAGTTTCATTTGGAGCACATTATTTAAACTCTTATAAAGAAGAACAACAAAAAGTTTAAAGCTAACCACAAATAAAGTTGAACTTGAAAAAATATTTGTATTATCGTCATACACTTTCTAACCTGATTCATGTCTTGCTTATTTTAAAAACTCATTCATGTTATTTTTTTTTTTTGACATCGAAAACTAAAGAAACCTGTTAAACCAGCAATGTTGTATTTTTTCATTTTACCATGACCTTTACCTATATTACAAACCCAAAACATAAACTGTTTTTCAAGTGATATATTAGCTAAAATTTATCCTTTTTCCAGAAAAATAATTATTTATTATTCTTTTGTTATAGGTGGGGATGATGTACAACAGTTATGTGAGGCAGGGGAAGAAGAATTTCTTGAAATCATGGCCCTGGTAGGAATGGCAAGCAAACCTCTCCATGTTCGACGTCTCCAGAAAGCATTGCAAGAATATGTCCAGAATCCATGTGAGTAAACTATATTTTTTATGAATAAAATCTTGTCTCCTTTTTTCTATGAATAGGCGGACAAAAGTATAATTATACACACACATACATTTCTGTGTTAACATGTTCTTAGAAAACAGAAAAAAAAGTAGAAAATTAATAGTATACATCTATGTTTGTACCCATATGTATTCGTTTATTTATATATGTATAGCTAGAAATTGAGCATTGCTCTCATATTAATATAACACATCATTTAGATGAACATTTCAATTAATAAAGATTTTGATTTCTAAATCAACAATTTCTCAAAAGATAAATTTTATATAAAATTGCTAATCATATTTTTATCTGTTATTTATACTTGAAAAATGTGTAGATATCATGGTGTAGGGAAGCGATATTGTTAGTATGTTATGACAAGATCTGAAATAGAACCGAGGAGTTTTCAGTGTATTGAGGATATTTCAAGCAAACTTGGATTTTTTAAATAATTAGCCCATACATTGTTAAATTAGAAATACATTTATTCTTAGGTGCAGAATAAATTAAGGAAATAGAAGCATAGAAACTTTCACTAATTAATGTTGACTAGTAAGGTAATATGTTTAGTGGTTTAAGATAATATATTCTCAATGTAAGAATACAGCGATTAGAGATCTTTATTTTGGAATAAATCTAATTCAAAGTTTTTACTTTTTTATTGAACATCTGTAAATAGAATTGCTAATAAGCAAGAATTATTAATTGACTTCATTAATTTGATGATAGTGAACATGGGTCTGATAACAAAATTGGCAATAAAGGGCTTTGAACATACCATCACCAGATTTTCAATGATATGGATGGCTGAAGAGTTGGAGAGTAGAGAAGATTGAAGCCTATCCATTAAAGTTTGAAAATTTGCTATCTTAATATATACAGAGCATGATTATATATGTGTGTGGGAGATGATGATCTGGATCAGCTGATAGGTGCTGGTTCAATATGAAATACATATATTGGAGATCATTTATATTTTTCACATGTATGTGGTCATGTGTATCAATTGTATAAGAGGAATGGATGACTAAAAGGAGTTTGAAAGTCTGAGTTCAAATCTCCTAATTAAATTATCTTTACAATTTGTTAACTCTTAATCTGTTAAGTCACTCTAATGCACTTAGTCTCTGTTGATAAGATCTTTATCACTCATTGCTTTTAGAAATTCACTAAATGCTACTGTTTCATAGTATGCAAAAAATGTTTTAAAATATGAAAGTCACATGACAGCACCAATAGGAGATTTAAAAAAATTAGTGTATTATCATTTTAAACTATTATTGATACATTGTAGGATGAAGATCTCTCCGAGTTTATTTCAATTTCTCCAATCCCTAACTTCTCTTTTTCACAACACATCAGCAAACGTCCTGATTTCATTTATCCATCTGGCATATAGTTTCTTTCTAGATTTTTTACAATCTCTTGGAATCTAGTTTAAGACTTACACTTATCATTTATTAACATCTTTTCTAACAATATGTTCACCCGAGCTTCATTTCTATTTCTTAATTCTTTCAATGATATCAGTGATATCTGTTTGTTTTCTCACCCATGTATTTCATTTTTGATTTCTTTTTGGTACATACTTCTTTCCATATTTTGTTGAGTGGTCTAAAGTCTTCGAATTGCTATTCTTCTAGATATTCAAATCTCAAATCCATAACAAGAACTAGAAAAATACATCTATTGAAAACTTTCTCTTTCAAAAACGTATGCATATTTATTTTTAATATTAAATTATTTCTATCAAAAGCACTCTATCCAAACTTAATTCTATGATTAATTGTATTTATTATGTTTCTATCTGTATTAATAATCTAACCAAAGTATTTGTAATTATTAACTTTTTCTAATTCAGAATTATGAATCTTTATTTTCTTCTGAGAAAATTCATTGAATGTTCCTTTAGTCTTTATTTCTACTTTCTTACTTTCATCTGACAATTCTTGCAATCTTTCCTGAAGCTCCGTAACATTATTTTCAAAAACAACCACATCAACTGCAAAATCTAAATGACTTAAATAATCTCTTGTTTTTTTATAATCCTCAAAGTACTTATAAAACTGCAATAAAAAGTTTTGGAGATTATAGAATCACCCTTCTCACTGTTAATCTTCTTAGTATTATTATGTAATCTAATCATTGCTGTTGCATTATGATAAACATTCTTTAGAATAGGATAATATCCTGGATTTATATCTTTAGATATAATGCTTTATTTTCTATAGAATCAAATTCCTTTTTATAATTTACAATCCAAAGCATAACGACAACTAACATTCAATGAACTTTTCTATCTTTTTACATTTGAATGTGATTCACTGTTTTAAAAACACTTTTAAATCTAGCTTGCTCTAGTTGGTTGAAACCCAATTTCACCGTAGATAAGTTATAATTATTTTGATAAAAATTTTGTATAAAAGACTGATAGATCTGTAATATCTAATATCTTCTTTATCTTTTTTAATATCAGTATTATTATTGCATTTTTTTAGTCATCTGATACATTTTTATTATTTAGATATTTGCTATATAATTTTGCCAACACTTTTTCTATTTTTTAATCTGCTTCTTTTAAGATATTGATTATAATTCCATTATTTACTGAAAATTTATTTTTCTTTATATACATTTAATTGCAGGTCTCACTTTTTTATTTAAAATATTAGGCAATTCAAAAATTGTTGTAATTATAGAAGATACTTTGTTTATTTGTTCTTTATTACTATATAATTTTTTATAGAATTCTTCTATATATTTCATGATATCATCACTGTTTTTAGTAATAGTTTCATTTTTTCTTCTTATTGCAGAAATAATTATACTTCCAATCCCAACTTGTTTTACATTTTTGAAAGTTTTATTCTCTGCTATAGCTTTCTTTGCCAATTCACAGTTATATTTTCTTATATCATTAATTCTTTTTAATACCATTTTACAAAATTCTAGATATTCAATTCTTCTTAATGCAGCATATTTATATATTTTCAATTTTTTTTCTTTTTTTCATACCCTGTCTTAACTCATAAGAAAATTTATTGATAAATTGTATTTTTTGCACCAGCGATTTTTTGTGCAGTTCTTAAAAGTGTTTCAATTACTTTCTTACTGATTTCACTCAAATCTGAATCATCTTGAGATTTTGTTAATATGTTAAAATGATTTATAAATTCTAATTTAAATTCATTGGGGGTGTCTCTGAAGGTTAGGAATTTCAATTATGAATACTGTTATTCTTAATAATTTTTGTTTTATTTTTGCATTAATATCTATCTTATATATCTCACTAATCAGTCATCATTTTTAAGTTGAATCTATTAAGAAATTTACAATCTTGAGGTATATATTTTCTGTTAGTCAAAATATAACCCAATTCTATTGTACCTTTATTTTGATGCCTCCAGGTTCATTTCCATTTGTAGCATTTTTCACAAATAAAGAATTCTTAATCTAGTTTTTTTTTTTCATGGCTCCCTCTCATTTCTATCACCAAAATCAAGTTTACCCCACAGTACTTTCATCTTTCAATCATTCACCAATTTTACTCTTAAAATCTCACAATAACAGTTTTAAAGTGCTGTTTAATCTGAATATACATCCATATGCAAATCCTCTTCTTTTTCATCACAATGAAAACTTGTTGGAACATAAGCATGAATAATCTGCATTGATGTCTTCCATTAAATTAAATAACTAATATTACCATATCATCAACACCCACAATGTTATTCTTTCATTTTTTTAAAAATAATGAAATCCCTTCCACTTGTGTATCCAATTTGTAGTAAAATATGTGTCCACTGTTTAAAACAATTATCTTTTTATCTTTTCTTTTAACTTCACAAAGTCCAACAATGTCTATTTAATATTGCACAATTCTTCCAATTCATGCAATCTTCCTTCACTTGAAAATAATCTTTACTTGTATATATCTAAATAAAAGGTCAACATTGAATGGCAGTCTGGTTCCATATCAACATTTTTTTAGCACATCTGCTTTCAGCCATCAATCTCTGCCTTGTCTGGTGACTTCAGAGCCTTCTGGGAATAAATGAAATAATTTAATTTTTTCTTTTATGATTATAAATACTTATTTTAAAAAAATTCTCATATGCATTCATCTTTTCTTCAAAAAAACTCAACTGATATTTCAGTTAAGAACTTCTAGGCAATTGAAAAGAATGATTCTGGTATTACTTGATCAATAAAAAGTCAGTAAACTCATCATACTGGATGATGCTTGTTGATAAGCAGCAAGAATGTATGAAGTGGATATTCAAAATTTGCAATATTTGGTACTTTAAAACCTCAAAGAAAAAGAGTCAAAATAACAAATTATTTTTTATACTCTTCAATAAAATATTGTCTTTATATTAAATTTTGATTGTTTGCTTTCATAAATCTTAATTATTATTTTTAGATGCAGTTACCTTTGTATATTATGAAATATTTAATAACCTTATTTTAAGGATAAAACAATTACACTGATAACAAACTTTTTTTTAATTGATTTCATAATGTTTTTGTATGGAAAATTGTAACTTATATTGTTGTTAATAACAATTTTTAAAGTAAGTCTTATATCTTTTTCGATTATTTCTATTTTTACATCTACATTGTAAGAATTAGATATTGAAAACATAGCTAAAAATAAAATACAATATTTTAAGAATATTTTAAAATAAATATAAAATGTAAATCCCTGAATGTTTTCTAAATTTTAGCTTCACTCTTGTGCAGACAGAAAATGATAATTGTTAAATCACAGCATACTGTCAATTGAATTTTTTTTTTTTTTATAGATTTCTATAGAAATTTATTTTCTATCTTCTTTCTTTATGCATTTTCATATTATATTATAGCTGTATTTTTTTTTTGTAACTTCTCATGAAACTCTAGTTCCCCAATTATTTGTCTTTAAGTCTTGAGGGATTGTTTATGAAAATTCTAGCTAATAGGAAGTTTCTGTATTTATAAATAGAATAATGATCAGGAAAAGATGATGTTCTCATTTTTGAATGAGTATTAATGAAGACTCTGTTTATAAGAAATTTTCATCACAAAAACTAAAAAAAATAAATATTGTCATTTGAGAGAACGTGTAAGAAAGTATACATCTCTTTTTAAAAAATTATTTATAAAGATACTTCAGCATCATCTACTTGTCACAAACTATTTTTATTTTATTTATTAAAGTATGTCTTCCAGCATCTTTTAAAAATGATTTCCATTTCATTTATAAGTAATTCATGGCATAATCATTGTGAGTTTTAATTGTGATTAAATTCCATTGGGTTTGAAATTATATTTGATTTTTGATACATATCAACCAGAGTTTACTGTTTAAAATCCAGAATTTATTATTTATGAAAGTGGCCTTATCATTAAAGTTACATAAAAGTTGTATATATAATTAAGTGTCTGATTGAATATTTGGGCATAATGGCATGGCAGTTATGAAAAAAACCAATTTAATTGGCTTTTGCTGCTGAGCATTTTTGTCAAAGCCAATAAATGCAAATTAATAATAGAACAGAAATAATATACTCAATAAACAGTGGGTGTTAAATGGCAAACTGTAATTCAATCAGACAATTATTATATTGCAATTTATATTTACAGTTATTATTTTAAATTGCACTTTATGCAAAAAAGTGAAGCTTATTATTATTAGAAAAAAATTATATGGCTGAGTGCTTTCAGAGAACTTAAGTCTACATATTCATAGCCTACTTTAAGCAAAGTTTAGTGGTAGTTTATGCAAAATTTATGCAAAGTTTTCTTTCATAAAGACCATTTTCTGGAGTTGCAAAGCATGATTTTTTCCGGTTTATTGCATAGTTGTCATTTGCAATAAAGCATGCCTCCTTAATATTTCGTTTCATATCATTATGTTCAGTGCACAGTGCCCTTGCCATAGTGGGTTCGAACACATGGTCTGTTGTTTTTTGGTGCTCAAAGAATATGGATTTGTTTTCAGTATTATTTAGAGCTCTTCTGTATAAATAATGATGTTGAGATGTTCTAGTGACGATGTTGGCACAGGTCTCTCCATAATATGCTGCTCTACATCCATTGATTGGGCATGAAATTTTATAAACTGCTTGGGCTATTTGATCAGAAGGTATTTTGTCTTGGGTATTGTTTATCATTCTGTTTGTTGAAGGTGGGGTGTGGAATCCTAGTTCGAAGGACTCAGCAAATATTTCATAATATTTCTCTGAAAGTGCTCAGCCATATAATTATTTTCTAATAATAATAAGCTTCATTTTTTTTGCGTAAAGCACAATTTAAAACTTAACACCCAAATGTGAAGCAAAAAAACAAGGATTTTATTTCAGTTATTATTTTAATTCCTTATGAAAATTGTTGGTGAATAAATCTTTATACATAAGAAAAAATGCTAATATCAATTCACACACTTTTCTTGCATCAGTTTTTTATGAATTAAAATCAGGAAAAAAAAGTGAATTAAATTTAAGAAATTATAAGATAAGTTTAATAATAAAGTCAAGTAAAGTAAAAGTTATAAGGAATATATTTATTTTGATAATAGTGGCAAATTTGGACTTGGATAATTATATAAAAGACTTTACCATTCTGGAGAGAAAATAAATAGAAGAAAAAAATATTTTATAATGTTTTATTTGACTTAGAACTATATTTAAACATGAAAAAAAAAATGTATGTAAAATAAATTTAAGGCATTTCATTTATTTATTTTACTTATTCAAATTTGTAATTATGAGTCGTAGCATTCAGATTTAAAAGTGAACATTACCTCTAGCAAACATTGAAGTTAGTGACTGACTATTAAATAATCACAACATTCTTAATAAACAGTTAAATTTACTGTATTTATAAAAAAAAGTATTGAAATGCTTATTAAAATAAAAGCAGGAATTGCAAAAAAAAAAAGTATTAACAATAATAATGAGAGAAATGTATTTGAACTCAAACTGCCATCAAATCAAGTTATTGCAATATTTTTTTTCTTTTTGGTTGGTTTAAATTAAAAACTCCACTGTCAATGTTATATATATATTGGCTTTTAGATTTACAGAATGCTGATCACCATGCTGGTCTTGGCAACACGAAGGATAATCTGCAGGGCATTTTTAATATTTTAAATGCAATTCTTAAAGTCTTTCATTTAGTAAATAAGATTTTAAAAATTCAAATATTTTCTCGATGTTTAATAGAGAAAAAATCTTTAGCATAGCTTATTAATTTGGGAATATGGATCAATTTAAATGTTGAGTAGCAACAAAGACTTTAATGTGCTATTTTTTAGCAAGCCAAAAGATCTTTTTTTTATTATTATTATTATTATTATTATTATTATTATTATTATTATTATTATTATTATTATTATTATTATTATTATTATTATTATTATTATTATTATGATGATGATTATTATTATTATTATTATTATTATTATTATTATTATTATTATTATTATTATTATTATTATTATTATTATTATTATTATTATTATTATTATTATTATTATTATTATTATTATTATTATTATTATTATTATGATGATGATGATGATGATGATGATGATGATGATGATGATGATGATGATGATGATGATGATGATGATGATGATGATGATGATGATGATGATGATGATGGTTCTGGATATCAGTTGTCTTTCAGGCCAACTGACCATATTTATGATAAATAAATCTTTTGAAAATAGTACTTTATTGAAATCATGTTAATTGAGTATAAAGAAAGAATCCAGTTAAATTTTCACTGATTTTTATTTTAATTACTTTTACTGTTAAGGGTGATAAAATATTAAAAAAAAAAAGAAGAAAATTTATTTCTGCTTCCACTACAAGAAAATTATTTATATTAAAAATATGTTGTTGTTTTTTTGCCAGATAATAAAGTTAATACATTTTTTTAAAACATTTATTAAATGGCAGTAGTATCTTTTGAAAACAACAATAAACTATTGCTTGTATTCTAATTATTATGATGTACATTATAATGAAATAATATTTTTTTATATAGCGCTAAGTTTTATAACCAGTAATAATAATCAGCTATTAAGCTAATGCACATGTGCTTTGAAGATTTAAATTATAAATGAATACTCTCAATTCCAAACACAAGATAAAGTCTTTTTGAAAAGATAGAATGAATTCATCTATCTTTTCTTACCCAAACATTTATTAAATTATGTAAATTATTGTAATTTATTCAGTTGGTTTTCAAAATCTTCATTATTTTTTTTAATTATTGTATTTACTACTTATATAATCCTGTATGGTTTGGGGTAATGGTAAATTGCAAGGCCCAGGGTAACTAATATTTTAGAGGTCCTTCAAAATTTAAAATAAGAACATGGGGAGGGAGAAAGAAGAAATGAGAGTTTTTACTTACAAGGCCAAAAACAAAATTCCGGAAGCAGTTAGTTATGAGTTGCAGAAACGAGCAAGCAGATTAAGTCCAATAGCACTTGGATAACATAGATTCACTCTAGCACTGTTAGTATCATAAAATACTGTTAGCACAGAACTGACTAAAGGGAGCTGAGACTATTAGTTCTGGTGGTCGCTGTGTGCTGCATTCACTTTCATCACAGAGTCATCAAATTGGCACCTCATTCCTAAACTGGCTTATGTTTTTGATTCATCATATATCTGCATGGGAAAGTTTTTCTCCCATACTTTTTTGGGAATTTAACTATAAAATTAAGGCCATTCTAGAGTCATGACATCATTTTTATATTTTTGTTTAACATATTGAATTGCCAAGTTGAGGCCCCTAATATTGCAAGGCCCAGGGCATCTGCCCCTCCTGTCCTCCCCCTCTGATTGGCCCTGAGTGTCAGGTTCTGGAGTATACTGCCCTCAGATCAATTCCAGTTCTGGAACTTTTTTTATTAACTCCTGAGCAATAAATCCATTTCATTATTTATTTATTGCTAATACTGTATATGTATTCAAAAAAAAAAAGTGTTTCAATAATTTATTTTTACAGTCTTAATAAAACTTCCTGATCTTAGAAGTACTTATTTTCATGGTGGACATGCTTTTTTAAAAATTAAAAAAGAAAGCAAATTAGCAGCTTATTTGAACAATAATTTTAAAATTGTCATTCACAAATTGTTTATTAAATCTTGTACATTTTACTTATATATATATATATCAAAACGAGAAAATTTAGAATAAGCAAATAAATAACTGATTATGAATGGCTTGTGTTTTTAAGTATATATAATATTAAATGATATGGTATATGTGAAGACACTCGTATATATATTGTTTAATTCATAGTATTTTTTATTTTATTTTTTTTTAAAAAAAGGCTTATCTTATGCAAAAAAAAAAAAAATTTAAAATACAAACGATTATTTCAATAAAAACAAAATTGATCGTGGATATTGCATTAAGAAGTATTATATAAGTTGTCTTTATATATATAAAATCCTTAGTTCGGCAACCCACTTCCATTTGTATTTTTTTTTTTTAATTCTGCGTTAGTTTTAAGATGCCAGTTTTTTTTTTAAAAAAAAGAGAAAGAGAGAGAGAGAATAAATATATATGCTGAAACTTTTTTCTTCAAGGGAGATTTGTTTTTCAACAATTGGAGGATTATTACACTGGGGATACAATCATTGAATCAGTCTTATTTAGTTAAAATAGAATTACATCTAGTTAATCCTTAATATTACAACTGATATTTGATATATATTTTTTTGATGTTTTACTATAAATTGCTGTAATATACATGAATTGAAAGAACATTAATAAAAGAAATTTTGTCTATGTATTAATACTACTACCTTTAATTATTGAATCTTTTTTTTTACTAAAATAATTTTAGTCAATTATATTTATTTTTATTAAATAAATAGCTTCTTCAGTATGTAAAACTTCTTACTTTATTAGACCTAATAAAATTTGTTTTTAAAGTAAAACTTCTTACTTGTATCTCTGCCCAAAAGCAGATGGCTAACTACAGCAATACGCGGACTATGATAAAGTGGTAAAACTTAATCATTACTGCTTGTAATTTGTCGTTGCTTTAATCTCCTTAATTATTTTTTCTAAAATCACAAATTTGGAGCTATTTTATAACCGAATTAAAAACTTTTAAGTAATATAGATTATTATTGAGAAAAAATATTCTTAATAGAGGAGGGCGTGTTAGTGGTATTTTATTCAATTTCCAAACAAATTGATTTTATTTCTTGCAGAGAGAGTTAAAATATAGAGTTTACGTGACAGCAAAAAAAATGTTTTAAAAAAGCAATCTTTTATTATATAAATAAGTATATAGTACACACTCTCTATATATAGTTACATAATTGGCTAGAGTCATACTATTTCACGTAAATGATTAAAATCATATAATGAAGTTAATTTCCATTAAATTGAAAAATTACAGTATCTGTGTGATTATAAATAAACAGTGATATATTGTAATATTTAAAAAAAAGTTTACAATAATTAATTAAATCTATAATGTATATATTTTATAGATTTATTAAATTGTAAGCCTTATTATTATTATTATTGTTTATTTATAGTTCAAAATTCTTATTTAACTACAAATAATCAAATATTTCAAGGCATATATATATGTATTACCAGTTTTAAATGATAATGTATAATACGAATTTGACAGTTGGAAGTATATAATATTTTCCTAACTACTTATAAAATTATTATATTTTTATTGTTGTTATTGTGGTTAACATAATTATACAATTTTGACAAATGTATATAGGAACTTTTTTCACACTATTCTCTTGCTTAGAATACCTTTTGAAAAAATTCTGAGATGGCTGAGAAAATCTTTATCTAAAAAAAAAAAACAGTTTCTTTCTGGATTTGAAAACTTTTACTAAAAGTTTAAGTACTGTACTATTCTTATATTTTATGTCTGTACATATTTTATTAAAGTATTATTGGAAATATCCACTCTTTAATTCTTTTCCCGAAAGAAGTCTAACAATGTTGAAAACATTTTTATGAAAGATGTATTATTTGAAATATTGTGTTCCTGTTATTCTTTAAAGTAATGGTTTATTGAAATTAACAATTATACTTTATTTTTTCTGCTAGTAAAAAATGTATTTTGTTTTTATACATATAAATTTTTCAATTTGGTCGTGCCTGGCGAATGGAACTCATCATCACTCCCAATCAATTTAAAATGAAATATCAAATTAATTATTAAAATAATATTCAATAATTCAAAATATATATTAAGAGAGCATGAGATCAATAAATCTCTGTGGGATCATTGGTTAGATCAGATAACTCCTCAGAGCAACTATAATTAATATTCATCAACCAGCATTATCAAAAAATAAAAATAAGTATAATTAATACTCAAAATAAACATTTATCATCATGAATGATCAATCAAAATATATCAATACAATAAATCAGTCCATTTTGTGACTGGATTTGAAATGAGTCTTTTGTAGAACAGGCTAATTATTGAGCCTTTGCCAGCTTGGCAATTATTTAAAGATAAATTGTATGCACCAATTAAGTGCTCATTCATTAGAGTGCATAACCAGAAAAATCTAACAATAATTCTGGAACATTAAACATGCTGATCATCATCAACTCTGGCCAATTAGTGCCATTAATGCACTGGCCAACTATAAACTTCATTTCTACAACTAAACTAAAATAAAATGTAGTGCATGGGCTTTAAAGATTATAATCTTAGCACCATTTCAGGATATATCAATCATCTGGATGCCCACAAGTATAAAAAAGATTAAATTTTACATATATGTCCTATTTGACACTCAATGATATATATATATATGCACACATACTGTTTGTGTGTGTAATTTCTGAACATTATTTCAATTGTACATGATTAAACTTCTTAGTTATATTTTTAATAATACAATTACCTATGCTAGGTTTAGTAAGACCGCATATATATATATCCGCATATCAGTGGGATATATTAATTTATTTACATAACATATTTGAATTTATCAAATTAATAGAATTACATTAATTTTTGCTTAAATGTGTCTATTTAATACGTATTAGATATATATACGCACACAGAGTGCAATACATTTAATGATTAGGTACTAGTACATATAATACACTCCACCACTTGATGGCGCTGGTTTCTGCCAAATGCACATCAATATACATGTTCACGGGCCAGCAATACCATAAATTTTAGACATTTATATACAATCTTTTTAAATCTTTTAAAAATTTCTATACATTATTTTTTTTTAGATAAAGTATTTTGCTGTTTTTTTTAAACACTTTTCAAAAATAGTATGGGTTTTTTTTAACTAAAGACTTAAACATTTCATTTTTAATAAACAAACACTTTGTTTTTAGATGGTGGAGGGGGGTTGGTTTGCTTTTTAATTATCATTTTTTTACCTTTTTTTTATCTACTTTTTTTTTTTTTAACATTTATGCTATGGAAAAGTTCATCTTTATTTTTAGATGGTGGAAAGGGGCTTGGTTTGCTTTTTAATAAACAAACACTTTGTTTTTAGATGGTGGAGAGAGGGTTGGTGTTCTTTTTAATTATCATCTTTTTTAATTTTTTTTTATATATACTTTTTTTAAAAACATTTTGCTTTTAGATGGTGGAGGGTGAACAGGTTGCTTTTTAATTATCGTCTTTTTAACTTTTTTTTTATATACTTTTTTTTAATATACTTTTTTTTAAAACATGCTACCAAAAAGTTCTTCTATATTTTTAAATGGTTGTTTTTTAATTATCAACTTCTTTGATTTTTTTTTTAACATTTATGCTGCGAGAAGTTGTTGCTTAATTTTGATGCTTTTTAAGAAATCCTTAAACATTTTGTTTTTAATAAACCTACAGTTTCAATTATGTAAATAACAACAACAATTTTTCGTGAAATAATTTGGACATTTATTGAATAAAAAATAAACTAAACTTTTTATAAGTTATAAAGATTTTGGCATAGAAACAACAAAAACTGTGGCCACTGAGCTTCAATGAATTTTTTTACACTTGCTGTTGCCATTTTATTATTCTCGCATGGAATCACACGAAAACATGCATTTTTGCATGAACTCAACCAAACTCTGCTTTTCAACCTAACCTTTCGCAGTTGTGTTCAGGTACAAGTTGTAAGGAAGCATGCGGCATGGGCTGACAATTCTTAGTAGGTTCTAGTACTTCGATTAAGCTTTCTCACAATGATTTGGAAATGAATATTTTAAGAGTTTCGTGTACTTAAAATATGGCTACCATCAAATCATACCATAGTGATAGGTCAATTGCGTTCACTTGAGGAATACTTTCACAACCCAATGGGCATGGTATTTCATTATGTAATCATAGAATACATTGTGATCAAGTGGCCTGTTATGGCTATAGCAACACTGTATTAGTGTTAGCCATAAGTTAGGCCACTAAAATGGCATATTGATGTGCATTGGGTGAAAACCAGTGCCATCATGGAGTGTATTATATGTACTAGTACTGATGATTATATTTCAATCTATCATAAAGTAATAAATATATGATTAAGCTTTTCAGTTGTATAAAAATACTATAAATGTTAAAAATTTTACATATATGTGTGTGCATGTATTCACACAGACATTTACACCATATTTTAATTTAACACAATAAAATTATTAAAGATATTTTTTGCAAATAATTATCTTTACTGGATATAGTCTTTTTTCTTTAAAATAAGTACTATCAAATTTTTGACAGTTGATTGATTTAAAATGTTTTTTTTTTTTTTTGGAAATCTTTTTTTTTAATATAAATTTAACCCCCCCCCTCTTTTAGTAAATGATTTTAAACTAATATCATTATATATATATATATCAGTTATTAAAATGTCATTTTAAACCAAATAATATTAAAATGAAATAATTCACTGTAAATATATGTGACACATTTATCTGTAGTTCCTGCATATATAGATAAACAGCAGCATACATATACCAATTCTTCAAGCTTTCTCTTGGTAAGCTTGGTGGTCTGGGTAAAATTTGTTTACAGTCACCTTGGTAAAAGAATAATTAAGGTATGGTTGTAGTCTTCTTCCTATTTAGGGCTTGATGAGCTTCAGGCCAGCAAACTGTCTTGTCCAGATTTGTAACTATGAATTTCAACACAAAGTGGGTCATTTTTCTCCATGTGAATTCAAACTCCACCAATGAATCAATAGACTGCTGCTGGATCTCCTGCCTTGACTTCACCTACATTTCATGGGATTTATGTCCAACTCTGCTAGCTAATTCTGCAGTTAGCTATTCTGCTTTTCAAAAATATTATTAGCCAAGTCTTCTGCCAGCTCTTACAAAATATATTTAGACAAGACTTAATACCAGACTTTTCTGGCCAGCTCTTACAAAAACTACAAGCCAGACTATATTGGCCAACTCTCTTTCAAAAACTACTATCCAGACTAAACAATCTTTTTTTTTATCCAACCCTTTTATAGAATTGGATTGAGAATGATAAAAACACATTTCAGGCTATTTTCAAACTAATTCTTTTTACTCTTGAATGATAAAAACACAGTAACTGTTTTTAATCTGTCTTGATTAAAAACAATTTTAATCCCTCCAAAAGCCCTTTTAATTAAAGGTACATTTTGGAAATTTTATCAGTTTACCTAATTAAAAAGATTTCAAAATAGATAATAGAAATTTTTACATAGATAATGTATACAAATATTAAAGGATTTTCAAAGATAGATATTTTTATTATTACCAGAAATATGCTTGTTTTTAAATTTCAAAATCAGAATAATAATAATAATTTATTTAGATCTTTTTAAATGTTTTAATTTATAATAAACTTCTGTTTTAAATTCAGAATTATTTAACCCTTTATTTACTATTTTTATTCCAGGAAATGTAGAAAATATCTACAAAAATGTATGTTTGTATTTATTTCTACTTTTCTTTTACTTTATATATTATAACGGTCAGGGACAAAGAGACTCTTACATATACTTCTGCCACCAGGGCACCACCAGGCTAATTGAACCTGAAAATTTATATAGGCCGGCAGGTACTTACAGTAAGATCCAGAATTTAAATAAATGTGAATGTAATGCCCCATTCCCTAGCTCGTGGAGCAGCAGAAATAATGTATATTTTATTTTAAAGAAAGAAAGAAAATAAAAAATAAGAATAAGCCACTGCGAGATTAACAATACACAAAACATTTATTTTACACATATACAAAATTGAGAATTATTTATTTTAGTACAATGTTTACTTTAGAATTTGATTTAATTTACATCTTAACTTTTTATTTTAGAAGTTCGCACAGATGGATTAATTAATATTTTATTAGAGTGTTGAGTATGGATAGACTACATAGATTGCACTTGAAAAAGAAAATATTCTATATCCCTTATTTAACTCTAGGCCAAAAGTTCACAGTCAAACTAATGCCAATCTATCTAATATATCGATGTATTTAATGCAACATGAATACGACAGCACAATTCCGTACTGTCAGGTATGTACATCTGAACAGCATGGTTATCTAGAAGAAACATCCCTCTTCCAGTATAGGAATGCTACGTCTGTCTGGTGAGAACAATAAGAAAAAAAAACTCCATAGGAAGAGATTGCGGTCCTTTTTGCCGACTTACCATCTCATTCCATAGGCTAAAGTGGGATCCAAGGAGCAGGGAATACCATCTGCCTCTGATGGTCAATAAGAAATGGGATTATTTTGCCCAAGTGTGGTGTATAATGTGACCCTGCACGTAGTGGATCTTCATATTACATTTACTAATTACACTAATACATCCAACCCATTAACCCAATTTAACTGTGAAACAAATAACCTGTGATTAATCTTCCCTTAAACTAATGTAACTTTATGAATCTATGCAGCCATTCACATCCAACTTAAATTTAACATAATTTAAAAGTTTTAGCTTAATAAAAAAAAAAATCATAATAAACACTCAAAAAGACAAAAAAAAAAAAAACAAATTAATAGAAATGATTTAAAAATACATATTGTAACGGGCACATATGCCATTACATTATTTTTTAAAAAAATTAAACATGAAAAATAAAAGTTTGCAAATAAAAACTTTTTTTAAGAAATAAAAAATTGAACGTTAAAATCATTTAAACTTTATATATATATATAAAATCGCACAGATGAAAAATTATTAGAAGAAAACTTTATTAAAAAAAAAAAGAAAAAGTTTTAAAACTAAATATTAAGAAAAAGACTTGAAAGATTTAAAGATAAAAATAATGTACAATAAATTAATTAATGCTATTGTAAAATGGAAATGATTATTTTAATTAGTTAAAAGCAAGCTAGCCCTTGGACATTTCAAAATGTATAAGCAATGGTCAGATAGGAGAAAAAACAATAGAAATTAATAGCCAATAAAAGAAATCCCTCAGGAAATGGACCTCAATGAAAAGATCATCATCGTCATGATGTAATGTCCACTGGATCCAAAAGTTTACAATAAAAGGAAAAGTTTGGAAATAAAAAAATTAATTAGAGAAGATAGAGATGTGAAAGCAGAGGTGTGCTAGAGTTGCAGGAGAAGGTATTGGAAAAATGCACTCTTCAATCCCTTCAGTTTTGCTATAAAAAAAAGAGAAATGACCAATCATTTTCCTATATTGTGGACCACAGGACATCAGGGCCCAGAAAAATACCATCTACCATAAAGGACCAAGGGCTAACTGGATACCAATCTTTTCAGAACAGCATGGGAATTCACGTTCAAAATTATAAGCAACTATAAAATATGGACCTTTTAAAACCATAAGAACTTTAGATAATTCATGAACATTAAGTATAAAACTTTCCCAGTATTTAAATTATAGCAATAGTATTTCCTATCTGACCAAACTAAATTATTTATTAATTATTTTTATTGAATGTATTATTTGTTTGTTAAATCATTTCCATTAATTTATTTTCCGTTCTTTTAAGTTTTTGTTATGATTTTTTTTTGTTAAACAACTTTAAAAAAAAAAAAAGTTAAATTTAAATCGGGCGTGAATGGCTGCGTAAGTTTGTAAAGTTATGTTAGTTTAAGGGAGGGTAAATCTTAGGTTATTTGTTTCGTGGTTAAATTGGGTTAATGGATTGGATATATTGGTGTAATTAGTAAATGTAGTATGAGGTCCACTACGTGCAGGATCACTTTATATGCCGCACTCGGGTGAAATAAGCCGTTCTTATTGACCAACAGAGACAGACGGTATTCCATGCTCCTTGGATCATCCCTTTTTAGCCTATGGAATGGGATAGTAAGACGGAAAATGCAGTCCCTTCCTATGGAGTTTTTTTTATTGCTCTTCTCGTCAGACAGATGTAATATTCCTGTTCTCGACAAGAGTCAATATCTTCTATAACCATGCTGTTCAGATGTACATTCCTGATAGTATGGCATTTGTGCTGTCATATTCATCCTGCATTGAATACATCAATGTATCAGATGGATTGACGTTGGTTTGACTGCGAACTTTTGGCCTAAGGTTAAATAAGGGATAGAATATTTTCTTTTCTAATGCGATCTATGTAGTCTATTCATACTCGATACTCTAATAAATATTAAAATCATCTGTGCGAACTTTCAAAATAAAATAAAAACAGTTAAATTGTGAATTAAAATCTAAGGTAAAGTTTTAATTTTTTATATAAAAAAATTAAAGTAAACATACTAAAATAATTTTAAATTTATATATGATAATAAATGTTTGTGTGTGTTATTAATGGCAGTGGCTTCTTTTATTTTTTTTTTAATTGAAATATTATTAGATAAGAATTTATATTTTATGAATCTCTGCGTCTCACTGAGCTAGTGGCATTGGGCTGACGGTCGGAATAAAGTATATATATATAAAAAAAATTTCTTAACTTACATATTTGCCCACTATATAAAATTTCCAGTTTCAAATGCCTGGTGGCACCCTGTATGGCAGATATGGTAAGACTGCTAACTTCCACTTATTCTATCCGACCGTTATAATATAATAAAAATAATTATTAATAAATGATTTAGTTTGGTCAGATAGGAATTCATATTTCTATTTAAATACTGGGAAAAGTTTTATATTTAAAGTTCATGAGTTATATAGAGTTCTTATGGTTTTAAAAAAAAGGTCCATACTTTATAGTTGCTTGTGATTTGGATCCCATGTTGTTTCTAATTCTCATGATGTCCTGGGGACACCGGTGTGCTGTTAGTCATTCTGTTATTATTCATCCAGAGGTCCTTTGCTCTATCTGGTATAGCTCTTTGCAGGATTTTGTTGCAGGACCCTGGTGTCCTGGGGTCCATAATATAGGAAAACGATACTTCATTTCTTCTTTTGGAAAAACTTAAGGGATTGAAAGTGCGTCTTTTCAATGCCTTCTCCTTCAACTCTCCCTGAAACTGAACTTTATTTCCAATCTTTTTTTTTTATATCAAAACTCCGGATAACTGAACATGACATCATAATGATGATGATTATTTCACCATGGTCCATTTCCTGAGGGATTTTATTGGTTATTCTGTTCTTATTGTTTTTATCTCCTATCTGACCTTTAATTATAAATTTTGAGATGCCCAAGGGCTAGTTTACTTAGACTAATTAAAAATAATCATTTCCATTTTTAGCCTTTTACATGATAGAAATAATTAAATTTTGTACATTCTTAAAAGAAATCTTATCTTTCAATCTTCAAATGTTTTTTTCTTTTTTTTTACTTTGAAGTACTTTTCTTAAATATTTATTTTTCCTTATTTTATTTTTTTTAGATAGTTCTAATAGTTTTCCATCTGTGTGATTTTATATATAAATGAGTTTAGATGACGTTTAATTTTTAATTCTTAAAAACAAATTTTTATTTGCGAACTTTTTTATTATTTCTAATTTTATTTATTAGAATAATGTAATAGCATGTATGCCCGTAACTGGTTACAATATACACAATAATTTTTCATAGGGTTTTGTAAAACTTGAAGTTTAACTATGTTGAAAATATTTTTATGAAAGATATATTATTTGAAATATTGTGTTCCTGTTATTCTTTAAAATAATGGCTTCTTGAAATTAATAATTATACTTTATTTTTTCTGCTAGTGAAAAATATATTTTGTTTTTATACATTTAAATTTTTCAACTTTTATCAGTATGTAAAAAAATAAAGTTTGTTTGCTGCTAATAGATGAAAGATATTTTTATCTCTTTTAACAATCTATTAAATTGAATTATTGATTCCTATAATTTCTGTAAATTTTGTATATATCAGATATTTTTTATATAAATAATGGATTTACAGATATCAGTTTATGAATAACAAGAATTGTCTCTCTGTATATTAATTAATAGTGCAAGTATTGGAAAGTTCTAGTTTATTTAATGAAATTTCAAATTAAAATTTTATTTATTTAACTGAAAAGTAAATATGATATTTTAAAAATTATCAATATTAAATATTCAAAATTTGTGTTTATGCTGTAAGCAGTTTATATATATATATATGCAGAAAGAAATTATATAATAGCATAGTCAAAATAAAAGTCATAGATCACATGACCCTATCTCTTAAGCTTGTAAGTTATAAACAGTGAGGATTGCCAATTCCTCTACAAGCTTTATGATAAATGCTTAGCCAGAGCCAGCACTTAAAATATCTCTGTCAGGAACCCCTCCCCAAACCCCTGACCATGGTTTCGTGCTTTGGCACTCCTCAGAGAGGTGTCAGGGTAGGTTCAGACACTAGATCTAAAAATACCAACCCAAAGCTAAGCACTTAGCTAAAAGTTATCTATTGAGTGGAAAATCTGAAATTTTCAGACATCTACATGTCTTCAAACCCAGCTATCCAACTCAAATAGCTGTATGGGGCTAATAGATCTTCAGCCATACCATATATTAGTAGTCTTAGCAATATAACATTGCATAAGACTTAAGGCAGAGACTATAAATAGTCAAAATAAGAGTCCAGATCACATGACCATATCTCTTAAGCTTGTAAGTTATAAACAGTGAGGATTGCCATTTCCTCAACAAGCTTTGTGATAAATGCTTAGCCAGAGCCAGCACTTAAAATATCTCTCTGAGGAGTGCCAAAGCACGAAACCATGGTCAGGGGTTTGGGGAGGGGTTCCTGACAGAGATATTTTAAGTGCTGGCTCTGGCTAAGCATTTATCATAAAGCTTGTAGAGGAATTGGCAATCCTCACTGTTTATATAATAGCATGTTTTAAATTTTTGTAAAACTAAATGTACTAGTCTGATCTGATAATTTAAATATACATAATTTCTAATATTTTTGAAAACCCAATATTTAGTATTAGATTAATGAAAAACAAAAGTTTGATTATTGTAAATTTATAAAAATTTTAACTTGACAATTTATAGTATTCTTAGCTACATGTTGGTTGAGTCTGCTCTATGAGTGATTTATTAATCATTCAAATGGCTCATCACAGAGAAATTATCAAAGCAATTTTTTTTGTGACAATGTAAAATTATTAGACAAATTTAAGAAATATTAAAATACAATGAAATGGGAGACCATGATATTTCTTGAGGTCAATTTGTATTATGAGTCACTATAAAGTTTAATGGCATCTATTTTCAAATCATTTCTAAAATGAAACATCAATTGTAAGAGGAAGTTGATTCTAATTTTTCTCTTAAAGTTTTATAAACTTTAATAAAAGAATTTATCAAATTTTTAAGAATAAATAAAAGGGAACTGTGCATGTGGAAAGAATCAGAATAATTTTGTTAACAGATGGGGGAAGGGTTATTTAAATCCTATCACTATCATTTGTCTCTTCATACATTATATTTATATAAAGATATTTATTACAATTACTTTTTACCCTCTTAATAGGTTCTACATATTTGAATAATTATATTAATAATCTATATGCTAAAATGAAAATCAACACAAGTTATCTTAGCTGTAATACTAATTATATATATATTTTTTTCTTTTGTTCATTCATAAAAACCACCATATCAAAAAAAATGTTTAAAATAACACCAACTTTTTTTAGTACTTAGTCCTATGATCAAAACATATTAAAATACTTAGTTGTTTATTTTAAAAAATTTTAAAGATGGCAATACTATCATTCTATTTCTTAAATGATTTTCTGTTACATCACTTGATTCCAGTGATTACAATGATGATACTTAATTTTAAAAAAAAATTAATTTATTATTTTAATCAACTGACCACAAATAGATTGCTTCATTATTCTCTCAGTGTTAAGGTTTTCAGAAATTAAATAAGTTCATGATTATATTTAAAAACTCTGCATTTGTTCTAGCAATGACAAAAAAAATTGAACTGAATTTTTATACAGGAAACATGGTATTTTTGTATCAAAAAAAAATATTTTTTTTAAGCATATTCTTATGATTCTTAACTTTAGACTAAAATTTATGATTATATATATATTTCTAAATATTATATAAAAGATATTTGAAAAGAAAAGAATTGTATTGTATTTAATAACCTTTTGTTAGCTGAACATAGTTAATGAAGGCCGATATGAAAGTTAATTCAACCAATTGTTAAAGCTTAAGATCATAGTCTATTTTCATATATTCCTTATATTTCTCCAATCCCAATTGATTGTGAAAAATCAGTGATACATAAAATTGGGGCACTGTCATAACAAATAATTATATTGTTAGTTCCACCAAAAGTCATATGACATTCAAGCATCAACTGGGCACAATAAATCTATTCAGGTGACCAAAGTAAGATTTTGATTTTTTTTTACTCAGCTAAGTATTGATGTTGAATCTTTAAAGTTATAAATCCACGTCTCTACCACTATGGCTCATATATACATAATCTTTCTCTCTTTTGTCTTATGTTTTGTGCTTTACTGTTGAATATGAATTTGTTTTGGTTGTGCTATGAAATAGCTAAAGATATTCCAGTTCTATTTTTCTGGTTGATTATTTGCTGTTAATTTTTTAGTTTACTTTGAAATATTAGGTTGTTTTTTTTTTTAAGTAAAATAATATATTTCAAAGAATCATTTGTGATTATTTATATATTTTAAGTACAGTATTGTGTTATATATATTTAAAAAGTTATGCTTATAAGTGATTTTGCAATCAATTGTTCATAGCTATTTTCTTCTCTCTCATATATATATTTTATATCTCCTGATCAATATTACAAGAACTGTGACAAGTTGTTGCTTAGTAACAGATGAACCAACAAACAGAATTCCTTATCTGTAGCGGAATATGAAATATTGGGAGACAAATGAGCGAGTTGTTTTTCTTTGAAATGAAAAAAAAAAAAATTCCATATATTTATGATGGAGCACATACCACTGTTTTGTCTAATCCCTGAGCGTTTTTGTTTTGCTTTTCGTTTAGTAAAACAAAATTAATTTTATATATCAAAAATGGATATTTTGCAATAAAATATTTGCTATTGAAATTTTAGTAAATATTGTCTTGTTTAGGCAAGCTTATATAATTTATTCAAATTAAATTGAATTTTTTGTTACTACCTTCATTTCTGATTTTTTTATTTTATTTTATAGTGATATACATAAATATTTAGGCTTGCAATAACATGTATTTCAATAAAATAAATTAATAATTAAAAAAAAAAATAGTTAATACTATTTTATTTTAACAGCTAATAAATATTTTTATTTTATTTTATCAGTTCTTTTTCGTTTAGGACTCTGTGAAGTAAACAAAAAAAGGTTTTTTTAAAAAAATTTTTTTATAACGGTCTAATATATAGATATTCGTAGATTTTGAAATCTTTCATTAAAATAAATTTAAATGTAACAAAAACAGCTTTTAATATATATAATTGGTCCATTTATTATGCATATACTTGCTCAAATATATATATTGTATGTTTATGCTAATAAGTCTTCAATGATTAAATATTTATATAATACATTATCGAAATGAGTACATTTATATAAGCATCCACATTTACGTAAACATTTGTTTTATATTTTCATATGGTTATCTGATTTATTTAATTACCTGATATCCGTCTTAATTTTCTATATGGATTAATGTTCTACAAATAGCAATTTTTTTCCAAATAAGCAGAAGTGCAGGTCATATTCATGCCTTATGTGGTTTAGAACAGTAGTAGTTGATGGATTTAAGAGCTAAAAGTTTTCGAGTCAAAGCTCACTGCTATTTCCGGTGTGACTGCCTGTGCACTTAATCATTCAATTATTTTACTTACTGTTATTAATACTATTATTATATTAATAATAAATTTATTAAGAACATATAATGAATTCACTTTTAATACAAATTCATAATAATATTTAAAAAGTAAATAACTGAGTAATTTATTGCCAGGAAATTCAAGTACTGGAAATGACGACGCTGGAGCTGCGATTCATAGACTTTGTGCTTTAGAGTCTGCATACTATCAGTGCATTAAACCAACAGGACATAATAATATCAATGAATTTGTTGGATTTTTATCAAATTTGAAGTCTTTGAATCTTATGAAGTATAATTAATTTATATATATTTGGAAGAAACGCTTATCTTAAAATAAACTTTTTTTTAGAAAAAAACAAGAAAACATTTTATCTATTTATGATACTTTATTATCTGTTTCATTTAATAAGTTGTTTAGAAAAGAATATTTTTGTATTTTAGAAATTGTAAAACCAATAGGAACTATATCAAAGTTATATAAAAATAAAAAAAAATGTATGAATTGGAAAAAACAGGAATAAGAGGTGAGGATGACATTATATATATTAAATAAATATTTTAGCAATTTTCTGGAATCTTATTTATTTATTTTATATTAGTCATTATAAGGATTGTATATTTTGATAGAATTTGATCATATGTGAATGTATGACCATCAATATTTTTTTTGTACCAGATATATGAAACAAAAGTTTAATGAAAACTAAATCTACAAAGAATGGAATTTTCTGTACTTTAAAACATGTTGCATATTCTAAAATGAAATTTGAGTTGAAAAAAAATAAATACATATAAATTGGTATTAAAGATTATAATGTGGTTCTAATATTGAGATGCCAAAATCAATTGCATTAAGGGGAGGTTGGTAAGCAATTGCAAATAATTATCAACTGAAGATGATTTTGTATATTGTTTAATTACTCCATTTAACAATTATGTAAATTTTTTAATAACACTATTAATACTGTTTTTTTTAAAATCCAAAATGACAATTGCAAACTCCCATTTTATTAACAAATCTGAATCACCTAACCTTCCTTTCCACAATGATTTCACAATATCCATTTAACAACTCTTTAAAATAAATGTTAAATAATTCAAATATTACATAAAGTAAATGTTAAATAATTCAAATATTAGATACCAGAGCTCCCTTATATCCTTTCCATTTTTTCTTTTTCTTTTGACTAAAATTTTAATATATATTTAATAAATAGATTTTTATGACAATTTACCAGAGCTCCCTTATATCCTTTCTATTTTTTTCTTTCTCTTTTGACTAAAATTTTAATATTTTATATTTAATAAAAAGATTTTTATGACAATTTTTATGTTCAATCACAAGTCTTTTTTTTAATTGAAAAAAAATGTTATATGATCAATTTCCTTATTATTAAATATTTTTCGTGTATGTATTACTCAGCATAGTTTACTGCAGTGAATAGATTTGAGAGAGAAATTCTGAAGCTCAAACATTATATGACCTCCTAAGCAACAAATTATTTATTAATTTATTAAAAATAGGTATTATTTTTAAAAAGTCCTCTAATTCCTATACATTATGCATACTGCTTTTCAGCAAAATTATATCTAATTTATTTGTATTTTTTTTAAAAAAAAAAAAACTCAGTAAATTGTATTTGTTTGAATCGCAAATTACATTAAAGTTATAATATAGTGCAGTTGAGATTTTTTACTGGCCTATTGGAATCTCATGAAGGCTTTGAATGTTTCAGGATTTTACTTCATTTTTCTATCTATTAAATCTATAACTCAGTTCATTTTATATTAGTTTTTTTTTTAAAAAAAAAAAAAAGATATATATATACACACCACATGTGCAAATTACTAAGTATTCAATTATTAGACTGGGAAATAATGGCTTCCTTCATATATAAAATTAGAATAATTTTAGCTATACTTTTTACATCCGAAGTTGTGACATAAACAAATTTAAAACAATTATGTAAATAATTACTATTAAATAGTAAAATTTTAAAAATGAATTTTTCATCATATAAATTTTAAAATTTTATGTATTTTTTGTTTGTTTTTTTTCCTACCACTTTTTAGATTAATGAGTTTATTTTTTTATTTAAACTAATATTAATGGTATTTTTTACTTTTGGTAATATATAATTTGAATAGTATTAGGTATGCATAAAAATATTCTATCCAGGAGTAGATTTTCTCTCTAAGCAACTGCCCATTATAATCAAGGACTAATGTTTGTGATAGATTACTATTGTTTGTGAATCTCTTAAACAATTTGTCACAACTTCTTATATTTAGAATTGCTTTGTAAACCTTAATAAACTATATCATAAAATCTTACATAATTAAGAATCATATAATTTAAGCACTGTTATAAAATTTGTTTTATTAATCAGATAATCTTTTTTTAGTTAATAGAGACTTAATTACTAAAATTGTTTAGTTTTTAATATTTTTATTAATATGGATCATCATATTTAATTCATTATATCTACAACAATAACCTAGTATAATAATTGATTATTATTGCATTGTTAATCTCTTTTTATCTAGTTTTTTTTTTACATCTGCATTTTCATTGATGTATTGCATATGAATTTGAATTTCTGAAAATTTTAACTATTTGTGTATTCCATATATTTGCAAATATATTAAATTATTTTAAGCAGTAATAATTAACTATTATTGTTTAGTTATAGTAATTTTCATGCAAATTAATTTGCTTCAACAAACCTGCTGTTGTCAAAGTATATATATATGTTTTATTTTTTACATCTGCAAATTCTACTTTTGTTTATGTTTTTATTTTCAGTTTTTATTGCTATCTTTCTTCCTTTGCAAATCAAGTTTAAAACATTCCTTTATATAGTAAATCAGAAACTGATTAAAAATTTATATTTCTTAATTAAGAAAATGGTAGTAATCAATGACAATTTTTTTGACAGTAAAGGTTTCTTATTTCGTTAGATCCAATCTTGACTGCAGGTGTTGTGATATGAATATACAATGACTTTGGTCACGTGCTTATTGTATGTATGTGTACATTGCAAAGAAGATAGTTTTTTCTAAGCACTGCTAGGAAAAAATATCTAAAAAGTGCATAATAAAAAAAAGTTTAAATATATTTAAATAAAGTTACAAAAATCTAATGTTTAATATTCAAGGTCAAAAACAAAATATGGTTAGCATTTGAATTTATAATGCAACAATAATTGCACTGGGTGACAGTTTGATATGAAAGTCTGAATGAAAATAGAATTGGTTGTGAGTGCTGGGAAATAAAAAAAGTGTTTTAAGATCTTATGGTTAGGAGAATAGGTTTTTTTTTTTAATAGGTAGAGAGGCTGCCATTTTATTAATGTAGAACTAAATATAATGTGATCATGAGGTGAAGTTTTTTTTTATGTTGTTGTTGTTATGCTTCATGAATTTAAAATTTTAAATCAGGGTCCAAGCTTTGAATATATAAATCCATCCATAATATATAAGGAGAGAATAGGGGAGCCTGTCTTTTATTTAGCTAGAGGGGAATTGTAATTATAAGAGTTCAGTTGTATTGTTCACCACATTAAGGGGAAAAAAGCTACCATCTAAAATACATTTTAGTCATGCACTTATTGAAGGTGATATTAAATCTTATTTAAAATTTTTATGAATATCTTATATATATATATAAACAATATAATAATTAAATGTATTTTAAAGTAGAGACTTTTTTTTTCTTTGATTCATAAAACAATTATTTTGGAGCAATTTTTGTTTTTAATACATGAAATTTAAGAATGTATAAAGAACAATTTGAATATGTTTCTACACTGAAATACTTCATAAAAGTTTATTAATATACTGAATATTTATTATAATGTCCTGCAAAAAAAATGTCACTAATAAAAAAGACAGAACACTGAATTTAAAATATGATTTTCCTGCCTCACAATACAACCAAGTGATAACTCTTAATTGTAGTTGTTTGTCAGTGTTTGTTTCTGTGATTACATAATTTATTTGAGCTATTATTATGTTTGCAGTTTTGCTTTAGATTGATAGAAAATTAAGTGATTATGGATTCTTATCATTCAGAATTGCTATTTAATATATAAATACGGATAAATAGACTGATAAAACATAATATAACTGTCAAATCTGCTTAGTTTTTTATTTAAAGTAGGTAATGTAAATACTGAAATAAATAAAATTTGTTTTCATATATATTTCAAACGCCACATTAATTTATATGAATATTATTATTTACAGATTATATGCAGGATTTAATTTACTTTTATACATATAATATTCAGACTAACAGTAATCTGATAATAAGTAATTGAGTTTTAAGGAAAACAAAATTCTTTAAAAGGAGAAAGTAAATATAAGAAATAGTTTTTTTAAAATAATCTTTTTACTTTTCTAATCTTTTTAATTTTAGAAATTAAAGATCCAGATTACTATTATTATTAGTAGTAATAGTAGCAGTAGTTGTAGTCTTCTAGTTGTTCTTAATTTCTGGTGATTGTATAAACAACACTTTTCCTATTGTAAATATTTAATATAGTTTAGACCAATAGTTTACGATTGCAGTCTCACACAACTTGTAGTAATGTTGTTGGCTTGATTGTGATTAACTGTCAACAATAGCTATTCTATATTATTTCAAGCCAATGTAAGACATTTAAGATAAATAAAAAAAATTATCAAAAATAAAAGAAAAACAATAAGGATTTAAAAGTAGATACAAGCTTAGTTTTCAAGGATTTATTATTGGAAGATGAAACTTAGTATAGATTGTAGTAAAAGATAGAAGTTATAATCAGCAGATGAAAGGATTGGACTTTGACAATTACATATCTATTAGTTGTGAGTACATGAGAAGATCCATTAACATGTAGAATAAAACATATTGTTAGCTCAAGTTTTGCTATCCCTAAATTTCTTCCAAGGTGAGTATGACTGTTGGCAGGAAAATAAAGTAGTATACAACACAATCATTGGAATTAATTGATCAAAATAAATAAAATACCAACACTCTAACGGAAACAATCATGATCTATTTGATAAAATAGAAAAATTTTCCAAAGTAAATATATTAAAGAAATTTTATCAGCAATATATAAATAAAAATAGCTTTATTTTATTATGAAGTAAAAGAGAAATAAAAACAAAGATTGGTGTTCAAATAATCTATACCAGTGTTTTTAACTTATGGTCAATGCACCCTGGCAAACTTGATATTGTTTTTGCTGAAGGTCTCCAAAAGAATGAATAAATGAAAGTTAGAAAAGGAATTGAAAAATGAAATTTTAATTTATTTCACATTTGAGTCTTGAATTAATTTTAGCATTTGACTATAGCCCCAGTGATCTATAGAGCTAAGATGACCATGCACATATGCCCAATTTATTTTTAAAAGTGCCTACTTTTATATTAACAGTACTTAATGAGGATTGCATGAAGCAATATGAGGAAAAGGGCCACATTGTTAAAAAAAGATTGAAAAACACTCAACCAAATAGAAAATTACTGCAAGCTATTTTTTTAAATATATCTGATGTACTTAGTATGAAATATAAGTTCTTGTTTTGTAATTTATTGTATGCTTTGATATATCAAAAGCATATCTTTTACATTTTGTTATATTTAATAAGTAAAATGTTGAGAGTTATTATTATTTTCCCTCCTAAGTTTTTTCTGAATCATAAAATATAAATATAATAGAAAAGAAAGACTTTGTTCTATATATATATAATAAAAATAATAAACATAATGGTAGTTAACTATTATATACAGTCTTTCAATCTGCAGAAATACTTTTGGTTAATTACTTAACCTATTCAACTACCACTAAATTCAAAAATATATAATGGAAGCAAACATTTTCAACTTAAATCTCAGGAATCCCAAATTTTAACATTAGCAGTTTGTCTATTAATTATATTTATTTTATTTATATTTATGAAAATTGCCTCCTTAATTTTCCTTTAATTATGGTTGCTCTCTTCATGAAGAATCTTAACACTTTCAAGATCAAACAAATTTATATTTACATGTCCTTTTGTAATCCAAGAAAACTGAAGCAGTCATTAAATCATTATTATTTTTACTTTTTACATGCTTGTATAACACTTCATGTTCCTTTAATCTTTTCTCTATACTGCATCTCAATTCACCTATATATGATTACCTATATTCACAAAAAATGTGTTACACATTTCTTTTTTGCTTGACAGATATGACACTTTTAGAATTATTCATTAACTTATTAATGTTATTTGTAATACAAAATGCTCAAGTGAAATTTTTTAAGAATATATATAATGTGTTTGATATTTCATTTTGTGTTACAAATAATGTTAATAAGTTAGTGAATAATTCTAAAAGTGTCATACCTGTCAAGCAAAAAAGTAATGTTGCATATCAAATTTTTTGTGGATGTATGTTAACATAGATAGATGAATCAAAATGCAATATAGAGAAAAAATTAAAGAATTATGAATTTTTATACAAGGATATAAATAGGAAAAATAATAATGATTTAATGACTGCTTCAGTATCATGAAAGAACATATAAATGTAAATTTAAGTTTGATCTTAAAAGTGGTAAGATTCTTCATGAAGAAGAAGCCATAATAAAAGGAAATTAAGGAGACAATTTTCATAAATAGGGAAGTAAAATAAATACAATTAATAGACAAGCTGCTAATGTTAAAATTCAGGATTCCTGGGATTTGAGTTGATGTTTGTTTCCATTATATTTTTTGAATTTAACAGCAGTTGAAAAGGGTAAAGTAATTAACTGAAAGTACTTCTGCAGATTGAAAGTATATAATAGTTAATTACTGTTATTTATTATTTTTATTGTTATTACAATATTTTTTAATTAAGGATATTTTATTTGTATTATATATATAGATGACAAAAAGCCATAATGCCAATAACTCATATTACAATCAAGTGTATAAAGAAGTGAGACAGTACTATGCATTGTCACCATTCTTATTCATTTTTAGTAGAGCTGGTAGTGAGAAGGATTTAGATGATTTTCATGGGGAATTCTGTTTTGAAAAAAATGGGTATATAATTTGAAATATAGACATGGTATATAGCGATAGATTGATTGATTAGAGCAGAGTATGGACTAAGTCTCAATATGAGCAAGTCAAGTTTTATAAGTTTAGTCAGAGAAATACTAGAATTAACAGTTGAGGATATCCATCTGGAGCAGATTTAAAAATTTGTTTATCTGAACTTTATGTTAAATCAAGATGAAGAATTCTGTATAAAGATAAATGCATAATTACCATTGATATCAAAGGTATTTTCAAAATTATGGCTCTGTATGGAAAAATAGACAACTATTGAAAGTATGGATGAGAGGCATGGACAATTAGGAAACAAGGAAGAATTGAATAATGCATAGAGTGCCTTGGATAGCTAAAAGAATTAATGAATGGGTTTTGGTGAATGGAAATGCACAAATGCAATCAGTGGGAATGGTAAAGTGAAGACAACTATACTATTTTTACATGTGGTGAGAATGTACTGGAAAAAAGATGTCATGATTGGAATTTTAAATAAATTAAGAGAAAGAAAATGACCAAGGTTATTATGGATAATTAACTTTACATAATGGAAGAGGCTACTAGTAAAGAAAGCATGCAGACAAATGAAGAGAGGAATTTCCTGGGAGTAATTTTTCCAGACTGCTGCCCATCATCAAAATAATATGTCAAATAAGTGATGATTTGTAAATGAGCTGAATAATTGCATAATTTACAACAAAATTGATGTGTAACTATTTTTTTTTTGTTGGATATTTTTTTTTTAATAAAGAGTCACACTTCCCCGGGGGGCCAACAAAAACCGGGGGGGGGGGGGGGGGGGGGCTCCGAAGATTTATTTGTGGTGGGCTTGATTTTTTTTAATTTATTGGGGGAGGGGAATTTAATCTTTTTTTATATCTACTTTCTATATCATTCCTTTTTTAAAAAAAAAATATTGCAAGTATTATTAGTATTTTATAGAGAAATTACTTTATTCTTAGTATTTGTCTGAAGGTTTGTAATGATAACATTTTAATAGTAATTATATGTTGGTTCATCATCTAATATTGAATATTGAATGCCTTTAAAAAAAATCAAGTTTTATTTATACTTTTCAAATACATTCAACTATTAGTAATAGCACATTGGTTGGTATATAACATGTTTTGAATTATAGTATTCTGCTTTCTTCTTCAGGCATTGATGACCTGACCATGACTATATTAGCATGGGAATCAAACCTGTACTTGAAGATTTGCAAATATTGAATTTAAGATGAGACAAGTGCTACCTTCAATTCAATACTCATTAATCTAAAGGTCCAGGTTTGATTCCCATGCTAGTACTGTCACTAGTCAAGTCAATAACACCTGAAGAAAAGAGGAGAATAAAACCACTCACAATCTTGTTATATACTTACCTACTGTTATTATTAACAGTTGAAGATATGTGAAAAGTTTAAATGAAATTTGAATTTTTCTAAAGACATTCAATATTTATATTAGATGATGGAAAAAGTCCAATATATAATTATTACTTTATTCTTGGGTTTTTTTTCTCTTTCAAGATAATTTTATTTGACCTATAGGCAGATACAAAGAAAACAACAAGAATTATCTAGGTGAGGTTACAGGGTGATATATACAAAGAAGGAATGATCCAAAAGTCAGTAGAATACAAAATGAGTGTTAGTGAAGAACTTAATCATACCATTGTTAGTAAGCCCTGTTTTGGTGAGCTATGGTTGGAGGGTTTTACTAAATCTTAATAGTTATTTTCATATAGATTATTTAAAGATTGGTTGGTCAGGTGCTGTTTAGGCCACTTGTGAATTCCCAGGTTAATATGGCCAGGTATGGATCTGCCTCTCATCTGTTTCTTGGATATTTTTAATAATGTTGAGGAAGCAGTTATTAAGTTCATCAGGCAGTAATTTTTGAAAAATCACCTTGCATCTGGTCAACCAGATGGCAAAGTTTATGTATGTGGCAAGCTTGATGTCAGCAAAAATGCTTCTATTTAAAACCCCTTGAAGTGATGTTAGATCTGAACCATTATTTTTAATGTGTTTCTGGAAGTTTTGTCTTAGTCCTTGCCAGGCTGGGCAAAGGCAAAGGATATGGTCAATATCTTCCAGGCTGGAAAGACCAAGGCAGCAGATAGGATCTATGTAGAAGCCTCTTGTATTAAGAATTGTAGCAGTGGATAGGCTACCAAGTTTAATTTTGAGAAGGAAGTCTGTGTGTTTAGGTGCCAATTTCAATCTACGGGCTAATTTACGCAGTTTGTTTATGTCGATGGTGAGGTAATTGTGTGCCTTCTGGGTATTTGAGTTGGATAGGTTGAAGGCTTCCCAATAGGTTATTTTTGAACTGAACATAGCAGAAGGTACAATGTGAGCAAAAATGTATGAGATCTGTGTTTGAAGCCAGATAAGAGTGCACTTCAGAGGGGGTGGTCTATCAGTGCGAAGACCTTGTTCTTTGGGGAATGGACATTGGAAGGTCCTGCAGTCAGAATAAAGTTTAAAGATTATATTGTAAGTTCTCTGTATTGCAAATGCTTTTATTGAATGCAGTCCATTCATGTTTCTTGGCTTTTGAAGGTTGCGCAGACTGATAAATGATCTGTGCCCACCTCTACAGAGTCGCAGACAGTGGGATTCTACTTTTTTAATGAAAGCTTCTGTTGGTTTAAAGCTCGCAAGATAATATATGATCTTGGGAAGTGTGAGGGAGTTGAGGAGTGATACCTTTCCAAATGTGGTTATGTATATTCTTGAAAGGCAGGTTATATTGATGTCTATTTTGTTTAATAATCTTCATTGTATTTCCATCCTCATTGCTGTGGGGGATAGGGACATATTGAATCCCAGGAAAGGCTGAGGTATAGCTTGTAATGAACCTGTTATCCTGTTAGCTATTTTAATATTTCAAATTGCCGATTTGCTCCTGTTAATCGTAAGCCTGTGTATCTGGCCATAGTGCTGTAATAGGCTTTCAAGGATGTTTATTTCTTCATGTTATTTGAGAAACACCACCACATCATCCATGTAGGAGATGTGGGAGATGTTTTCATTAAGTAAAAGAATGGAAATCCCAGGAAGTGCATCCTCAATGCTCATAAGCAAGGGATTTATATAGATCATGAAAAGGAGAGCACTTAATGGGGAGCCCTGGGGGATGGAGATGCAGGGTTGAAGCCAGGGGCAGTTTTCCCATTCAGAGAGAGAAAAATCTCATGATTTGCTAGGAGATTTCCATGATCTGAATGTAGGCCAGAGGAACCTGAAGGACCTCCAATTTGCCAATTAGCACATCTATTCAGACAGAGTCAAAAGCCCCAGCGAAGTCTAGTTGGACTGCGACTGGCTGGGATTGTTTTGTTCTATGGATATGATCAATGAGGAGTCGAAATCGGCTGATAGCATCACTGGTCGATGAACCCCTCTTGGCATATTGATGTCTGGAAAGCTTTGGTGTGATTTTCTCTTGAATTTTATCTTTTATAATGCTTTCAATAATTTTGATTAGAAGAGGAACCATGGATATTGGCCTAATGTTATTTAGGTTAACAGGTAGATCTTTCTTTTTTTATAAAAGGGACCACTGATATAGGATAGATCCCTCGAAAATGTAGGCTATCAGTGGCTAAGAGA
Organism: Epiperipatus broadwayi; assembly: GCA_028023455.1. Taxonomy (NCBI): domain Eukaryota; kingdom Metazoa; phylum Onychophora; class Udeonychophora; order Euonychophora; family Peripatidae; genus Epiperipatus; species Epiperipatus broadwayi. Next base: position 1,716,449 of record JAQFVV010012548.1, read on the forward strand.
TCAATGATTCCCCTTGTGAATAATTTTCAAATGTTATTCATTGAGTCCAATTTGTTCTTTTTATTTTTCTCCTCGCATTTAATTATATATAATACAGTATTTGAATTTATTTATATTTTGGTTAAATTAAAATATTAAGTTAATAAATAAACTTTTTATTTAGAAAATTCTGTTATTTAAGTTCATTTGCAACAATTTATTTAAATGTGTTTGAAAGTTTGTGCATGAAATCAATATGTTATTACTACTAACTAAGTTTGAATGTCCCTAAAGTATTTAACAATTAAACTAAATGCAAAAAACAGACCAATTTATAACTTTACAAATGTTATGCTTTCATTTCTTGCTATTATAGAAATTGTTAAAATTAAGTACTTAGTAAAGATCATCATTTTCAATTATTATCATTCCACTGCTCGATGGAGATCTTTACAAATTTATTTTTAAAGTAATATCAGTAATATGAATAATTCTTTTATTTCTTTTTCTTTTACTTGTTATTATTTCTGTTTCTGTCAACATTTATTGTATCACACTTGCATTCTTTAGTTCATTTTTAAATGCTCAATTTGCATTTCAGGTTTTTATTTCTAATGATAATGGATTGTTTTATTTAAATATAATATTAAACTTACAAAATACACTGTAATCTATTTTAATCCTCCTATTTATTGTATCAATTCCTGATAATTTTATTTGTTTGCATTCATGCTAACTCATTAAAATAAATATTATTATCCACTAATTCATTTTCTGTTCATTGACTATAGTATCCTTAAGTAATACAATCCATTAAATATGAATTCTATACATATTAAGCTTTTTTCAAACTAGCTAAATTGTAGTTTTAAATTTTTTATCTTACATCATTTTTGTTATAAAAATAGCAGTCCCATCATCAATTAAACTTTAAAAAAAAAATTGTAGATTTGCAAAATAATTATAAAAGAATCAAGTCACTTGATTTATAGAAGTTTATATCTTCTGTCTATCAAAGAAATAGAATTTTTACATATTTTTATAATTTTAGTATAATTTTCTAACTTTTTATAATTTATGAACTCAAAATACACTGGAAGTTTGTATTGACAGCATCTTTGAATTACTTCATTTATTACATATATGTAAATAAGGCATCATAATCTTTAAATAGCTCATTTCAGAATAAAGTTTTCCAAAAGATCCTCATAAGAGAAAGTATTATTTAACAAGCTTGCCATTTGCTGAAAGCTGATGTTTTGAATAGTTTTATATCTTTGTTTTATCCATTAGTTAAAAATAGGTGATATATATTTACCAATTAATAATGAATGATTATCTGTATTGTTTTTTGGATGATTACCTGAAAGAAAAAATCTTAAACTTTATTAGAACCTAAAAAAATATTAAGTTTTATCCAGTTTGTATTTAAACTCAGGTTTCCGGCATAGCAGGTAGAACTTATACTGTTGACCCATAAACCTCATTATTTGCATAGGTATAATTACATGATAATTTATACTATTCTTGATCTTTGTTAGTGGTGTTGCATTTTGAGCTAATTTTCTATATATAAAATAAAATCAATTTCATTTTAGATAAGCAGTGGGATCCCTTACATTGCATAGTTGATGCAACATTCAAATCACAGAGTAAACATCTTTTCTCATTGAATTAACAATGGCTGACAGTATATGTCTAAAGAGGATGTTTATGAGCCTTTCCACTTTGATTAGAACATCTGATCTATTTGCCACATTTTGTAAAGCTTAGTTACCAATTTAATTTAACTAATTTAAATTATTGGCTTTATTTCTTAAAGTTTTCTAATCTCCACATATCAACATCAAGACAAATATCAAAACAATTGATTTTTATATTCTATTGTATTAAATTGTATTATCTCAAAAACATATTTTACACTTTAATTAAATTTAAAGATGAAATGTACAGCAGAGCATTATCAATTTAATTTAATTCATTCAAATTACTGAGTTGGCTTCATTTACTATCCTATCAGTTATTTAAATGTATTAATTTTTAAAATATAGAAAAAAAATATGGAGATCCTTCAAATTTTTACAATAGACTTATTAAATAAATCATTTATTTTATATAGCACGATGTTTATAAACTGTGATATTTAAACAGCATTAAGCTGTTGCACATGCACTTTGCAGATTTTAACTATAAATGAATGAATACTAACACTTCAAACACATGATAAATTCTTAGGAAAAGATAGAATGGCCATCTATCTTTTCGAACCCAAACGCTTTTTGTATGGGCGAATCTTTCACTTTCAAACACTTAAGATTCGCCCATACAAAAAGTGTTTGGGTTCGAAAAGATAGATGGCCATTAGTATTCATTGATTTATAGTTAAAATCTGCAAAGCACATGTGCAACAGCTTAATGCTGTTTAAATATTACAATAGATTTATTTTAAAATGAATTACAATTTTCTTAACTATCTTTTTAAAATTTAATCTTGAAATAAATACTCATAAAATATAATAAACACATTATAGTTAATAAAATAGTGTACACAGATTTTAAAATTAATTAATAAAAAAGTATATTAAAACAATTGAATGGATATAAGGAGTTTGAGCACCAGAAATATCAGAGCTGGGCCATATTTCATAAATCTTAATCTACAGAGTCTGTATCAAAACTACTTTACCAAACCACCCGGGACAAAAAAGCACATTAAATAATCAGAATATTAGTAAAGCTAATTGATAATAGTGCTTTTTTTTTTTTTTTAAGGAATTCGCCCTATATGATTTTCATTTTGAAAATATCAACTGAAATCCTTAATGATTTAATTAGAAGTAAAAGCAGGAAGGACAACTAATCTCTAAATATACTATATATATATAATTAATCAGGATCAATAATAAAATTATGATAAAGTAATTAAAATACTTACAAATATAATAAAAGTAAATTATATTGATTATACAATATGTATGAAATATACATTATATGAATACTACATATTATGTAAAATTATATTCATTTTTAATTGAACATTTATTAATTAAGTTTATCAATGTTTTATATATATTCATACAATTATTTTTATTGTAGTTGTTAATTAGTTTCATATATTTTTCTTCTATTGAGTTCTTTAATGCAGTTTAAAGATTTATACAGTCTATTTTATGTCCATATGTTAAACAAGACTATATAAGGCAGATTAATTATTTACTTATAGAATGTTGAAAAAGCAACATAATGGATTAAATTTATTTCCTTTTTTGATGATATTCAAATTAGTACTTATTTAATATTTATATTTAGTATTTGTTTCCAGCATTGTAAGCACTTTAAAACTATAGGAAATTTATAATGGATGGTGGATTCATTGATAAATTATTGCCACATATCTTTTTAATCCAAATAGTCATTCATCTATTAAAATTATAGAATTAAAAGAGTCAGATAAATTGTATTACATCTATAATTTTTTAATGTTTTCTTTATTATAAATTTAATTTTTAATTCACATTTCAAGTAGTATGAAAATAAAATATTATTTTTTTAAAAGATGAGATTTATATTATGTAGTTGTTTTTTGGAGTAATAAAAATATTATTTTAAATATTAAAATTGATTTTTTTAATTATCCCTATAATAGCATATATGTATATGCTATTACATATAATCGTGTATATGTATATATCTGTTGTGAACTTTTCATTGGAGCAAGTGAAAATTTATAGCTATGGTAATCATGTTGTTATTGTTTTGTCTTAAATTTGACAAATACACATTAAATTTTATTTTATTTTGTGCATTTGTCTTTCTACTATAAACAAGAATAATTACATAAATATTCAAAAATTACTTTGAAAACTTGATTACTATTTGTGATTTGAACTTATGATAGATTTCAAATGATTTTTATAAATTAAAAAATAAAAATCAGTAATTTTTATTGAATAAATTTAATAGTTGTCTGGAAAAATGGGTCAAAATTTCAATTATTAATTGAAGAAAAAACTAGATTTTATTGTTTTTATGATTTACCACCTCTTTCAAATATATATATATTGAAGCTGTATATATGCTTTCATATATATATTTCATGTCTATAAATCAAAAATCATGAAGACATTTTAAATTTAACAGTTTTTAAATAATTTTAATAAATAAAAATTGTATAAAAATTTTATGTCTACAGATAAATGTATACAATATAGTAATTAAAGTTATTTTGTTAAATCAAGTTAAATAAAATATTTTCTAAAAAGTTGTAAAAGTTAATTAATTCTAAATTTAGTTTAAAAGTAGGTTAACAACAAAAGGTGTGTTTTTTTAATAATAATTAAAAGTGGAAATGACATTCTAGGCAAAAGTAATAAAATGCTTGTAAACAGATCGATAAATTAAAACAAGGAGATAAATAATTGATATGATTTAATTAAAAAGGCTGTTATTTCCATCAAAGATAAGAACTTGCAAATATGATATTGGGAAAATAAACTTGGACTACAGCAGATTCTCTGGAGTTATCTATACTCAATAGATCAAAGGATACAAGAGATAAGCAATGGATTCAAATTTCATTGATAAGCTAACTCTAATGAATATAAATATTGCTTATAATTTATTCAGAGGATATTCTTATCTTCTTTCAGGATTCTATTCTGCTTTAATTATTTTTCATATGCTGTTATTCTGTGAGTCAGTTAATCTGCTATTTCCAGCCAGATCTACTATGCAAGAGTAGAGAAACTTATCTGCCTTGTTCAGTCAAACTATCAGAGAACAAACTGAAAAACTCACCAATGAATCCAAAAGAGAAGCCATCCACAAATGGAGAACATCCAAATGTATGTCTGCTTTGTATTAATGTATATGAATAAATCAGATGTCCAATGCTATAGGAAGAATCAGTTGCCATACCAAGACAATTGATATCTAAGCATCCTAAATGAATTTCAAATAGTGGCTTATCTCCATAGCTATGGTTTAATAAAAAATGCTGTAAAGTAAACCAATACCTCAAGAACTGAACATTAAATTATTATACTATAATAAGAGATATGAATGTTAAACCAATTTCTCATTAATCATTATTTATCTCCGAGTTAGTAAAAATATGTTAATGAATAATTATTAGTTTAAATCTGTTTATGAGCATGTATGGCAAAAGCTTACTATGCTGATATTCTTTAGTAACCCTTAATTTAAGCAGTGATGATTTTAAAATAATTTTATAATACTCAGTTAAAATGAAATTTCATAATCTCTGGTCATGCTATTAAAAATTGTAAGTTAATCAGGTATTTCCAATTTTTTTTAAAGTATCAATAATATGTCAAAGTGGTAAATATATAAGTTATGAATGGAGTTCAATCACACTGCATAGACAAGATAGATTAAGATTGTATCTAATAGGTTTCAGAGCTGCTCTTTTGTTTTGAGGTGATATTATTGATAAAAATTGATGGCTCTCAATTTGTCAATTCATGTTATGCTTGTTAATATGGAACTCGTTCTTATGTAATGGACTAGTGAAATGATTATTAAAACTATTTTGTGACTGCTGGTCACTTACTTTCATTATTTGTTTAAACAATGTTGTGTGGTAGATGATCAATTTCTATCGTATATTATCTATTTTAATTCATACATGTGTAATGATACATTTGTAACTGCCAGTCACTCATATGTGGTACCAAATACTCTAAGAAATAGTATGCAATATAAGTTTAATTCCTACCATATGCATATAATTTACATATGTATTTGCTCTTATGTAGTAGTACAGATATAATTTTCTGTATTTTATAATTATTTTGTTTTTATTGCTTGCTAATATCATAACCTGAAATAGCACACAGTCGATTAGTTAAATCATTCTCCTCCTTATTCGGCAGGGTTGGTTAATCTTAGAATAGTGATAATGAGAGATGTGAGCGGTTTGATGTCCATGCAGTAGATTGGGATTCATTCTTTAAATTAGTAATTATCAAATCTTAATTGTTTAAAACATTTAAGCTGTCATATACTATATCTGTGCATAAATTAAAATAATACTAATAAGATTTAGAAAAGTTGAGTTACCTTTAATGAAATTATAAAGCAATTAACTAAAGTACTGTCAATGTGTATTATTTTGTATATACATAAATAAATTGTTTGTCTCATTATTTTTGGAAGTTTGTCATCATTATTTGCAATCAATAATTTAAGTAAAATAGTTCAGAGATTTTTGTTTCTCCCAAATCTTATCGGGCTGTAAATGAAAAAATTATTAATCTTTGGTGTCAAAATATAGACTGTACATGTGGATTGCCTTCAGGTGATTTTCATATGGGTTGCACACTTCTGTCAGTTACTATATATATATATATATATGAGCAAAGGCACTTGATTATACAAACTTGAACTCACATAATAATCATTCATTAGACTAGAGATTATCCACTTAATGAATAATATTTTTATAGTGTAATTTTTACTACATCCTCTCAAGCAAAGTAGGGACTGATTTCTATGTAAAAAAGATGTATGATTCCCAAGATGTGCATTTTGTGCTTAACCAGCACTCATCAGTTGGCCCAGATCACAATCAGTTATACATATTTTTTTATCATTGTTTAGTATATGTACATAGCCAATTATTACAGTTTAATTGTCATTGTCAAACTTATTGGCCTCACAACTTTGACACCCACCCCTAATTGAAGTATATTAATAATTTTTATTGGTCATTTATTAGATTAGAGATTATCCATTTAATATTTCTGTAGTGTAATTTTCACTACATACACTGTATGTTTGAGTAATTTAAACATTTATTTACATTTATTATTTTTTAAGTTTTATTTTCAGCTGATAATCTGTTGCTTTTTACTTGTTGTAATTAGCATTATTACATCAGTGTCATTAAAAGCTCAACATTTTTTTTTTTTTAAATTTTAATACATAAGTGTTAATGGAAGTAATAAATTATGGCCTAAAGTGATTAGAAATAATAAAATTGGTGTAGTAAAAATTAAAAATTCAAATAATCTTCTTGATATTAAATATTCTATGGATTGATTGTCACATCTTGTTTAAACCAAAAAAGTGTTATAAAAAAAGAAAATTAATATTACACTCAAAATGAACTTGTTATATATTATATTATAGTGAGAATCCAAAATTTAAAAGAAAGCTTCACATTAACATTTATTTATAGATCAAAATTGTCTGAAAAAGCATGTATGCTGTTAGAAAAATTGATATTTATTACTCAGAAATACCTGCGTTCTGTTCATGCTAAATTTTAACAGTTGCTAAACAAAAATTGCTAAATTAAAATTATGTTAAGAAATGTGCTATAGATATGAGTAAGTCAGCAGGAAGCAAATGCTTCAGCTTGCTTTCTTTAAAATTTTCTGAATTTTGTCTTGGAACATTAACATTTGTAAAATTGGCATAAGTACCAGAGCCAAAAATAGTCTTTAATATTATTTTATGGATATATCTGGGAATTACAAGAATAGAATATATCAAATTAGACTTCATAGTAAATCCAATCACCTTACCGCCTTCTTTCATTTGGCAATCTGTCTTTCAGAAGAAAAAAAAGGTCACTAACCTATTCTAATTGAAGTTTTTCTCTGCAAAATTAGTTTCATTAAGAATGGCTATATCAATCTTAAATCCTTATATTTCTTAAACTATAAATGTTATCCTAGTTAAATTCTTCCAAAAGCAAAGTTCACATATTTCATTATACTTGGGGGGGGGGGGGTACTGAACTGCAACAATTTTTATTGCTTAAGTGGTCAATCTGACAAGTATCTTAACTTACCAAGTTTTTTGAAGCAGACTATTTTTAGATCATCCTCTCTAGGCTTTTTTGTACTTGAAACTAGCAGGGAGACTCATTCATTTGTCAAGTGAAACTTCTATTTCAAATCTAGTTTCTCGTGAAAATTAATAACCAAGGGCGGCTTTCAATTTACAAATCTGGCCCCCATCATTTCTTTCTCTACAAAGTGAAACTTCTTATTCAATTGTAGTTCTTCATAAAAATTGACACCTAAGAACTCCATTTCTCATTGCATAAATGTATAATCCTGTTGTCATAGATAATGTAGAGAGATAATCTAGGCAGTATTTATACTATTCTAAGTGACCAATAATGGTTAAGTAAAAAATTATGAAATAAAAGGATAGAGGAAAGGCTCAGAGAAGAGACAAAAAAGTTGCATTAGAAACAATATCTAGTTTTTGGTGAGCAGACAGCAGCATATTTTTATTAATTTTACATGTAATCTCAAATCTGGGAATAATTGCATTAAATTTTATCTATAGAATCTCATCAGTAAATAGTTTGAGTTAATCACCTGACATATATCAATTCGATAAAATAACAAGAATGTCTGTTATATTAACACTATCTTGGATTGTATAAATGAAAATACTTAAGCAGTGTAACAATTTTTTTAAGAATATTGCTGTCAGTTTCATAAGCATGTGAGAAAATATGATAGAATCATTTTCTTCATGATTGATGATCAATTTAGCTGGAATGTTGATATCTAAAAGTATATGATATTAATGTATAATGATTAATAGCCTCATGATTAATGACTTTATGCCTTATATATATTTGAAATAATGTTTACCAGGGATTAATAAGATTATACTCACAAAAGACAGATCTGATTATTCCATTGTATATCAAAACAATAAGTTTCACTAGGAGAGCATTTATGAATGGCCTGCCATTGCAAAACAATCGTTTCTGAGACAAGTTAAATGAATCATTTTCACTTATTAGATTACTTTCATGTTTTATATCTGACATCAAAAGAGTCCTATCCACACAAATTTATCTTATCTGTGAAAATTGGTAATGAATCTGTCATGACTTGATCAATCATGTAGGATATTTTGTATATTTTGGGGAACAAGTTTCACCCCATGATATAACATCTTTTTAAACATTTATCTTCTAAGATGATAAAAAAACAGAGCTAAATAATATTTCAATAGGTTATGTAATACTTTCACCAAATCAAAATATGATTGATAGATATATATATAAATTAGAATATTATCATCTTAGAAGATGAATGTTTAAAAAGATGTTATATCATGGAGTGAAACTTGTTCCCCAAAATATACAAAATATCCTATACGATTGATTGATAGATACATATAAATTAGAATATTAAGAATTTTATATTTTTCATTTACATCTTTTGGAAAAAATTAAAAGTTTTTTTCACGAAGAATGCTTTAATATTCTTCTAATCTGAATATCTGCAATTCAAGATATCATGTTTTATTTTATTTTATCTAATCCTTGTATACATATTCTCACACAAACTTTCAATTAATGTAATAATTTATTTAAAGCAAAGCATTTTCTTTAATAAATTACTGATTATCATATTTTTTTAGATATCATGGTTACATAAAAACAAAATAAAATATTCATTTTTTTAATGTTTTATTTTGTTCCACTTAACATATTAGTTTCAAGATATTTATTCATATATTATTTAAAACCTTTTTTTAAAATGCCATTTTAAAATCATATTTTGTCTTTTAGATTTATATTCTGATTTCTTTTATATATGGTTTAGATTTATTTATTTTTTTAACTGAAAAATTTTAATAAGGATAATATTTAATTCCTTATTAAAAATTTAATTCCTTTTGTGTGTATTTATAATTTAAATTATGGTCGCTTTTTTGATTTTAAGTGAAAAGTGAAATTTGCAGACAACTTATTGATAAATAACATAATTTTAAAATGCCAGATTTATATATATTGTATATGATATAAGAATGATTTATGCTTTCATTTAATGAAATAAACCAGCATGTTTATAACTTATGACAGTCTGGTCTACTAACAAAAAGCAGGTGGCAAAAATTTACAAAGATTCATTTGTTTAATTTTTGTTTTGTTACTCTAATTTGAAAAGTTGCTGTTTAATGATTATGTGAAAATCTTTGGAAATTATGAAAACATTGTAAATTTGATGTCTTAAGTATTCAGTCTAAATAAACATTGGATGCTTTGTAAATATTTAATTTAAGTAGAAATCATATCTATAGATAAAAGTTCAATAGAAACCAAATCAAGCATCATATTAATTTGTTATACATAATGTTTTTAACTAAACATTACTTAATTAAATCTATGAGTGAAGAAAATATAATACTTAAGAAATACTAACTCAATAATAACCAAATTAAGATTCACATAAAATTATATTCTTTAGATAATGTAGTAGAAATATTATTATTATGTAAGAGGGAGAGAGAGTTCACTATGTAACAATGCAATTCCCACAACAGAGTTTTGGATAACTGGTTAAGGCTGAAGAATCTGAATAAAAATCATTTAGCTAAAAATAATCATAAAGAGTTGTGAAATATTTGTTGTATGACTATCTGCAGTTTTTATTTAAAGTCGTGGCAGAACATAGCTATCACTATTAGTAGAAAATTTTTGATATTTTACTTGTAATCATATATTGGACTATTTCCTTCATGTAGTTAAATTTCACAAAGATGCTCAGAAAAATTCAAACTTTATACATTCAGCTATTAATCATAATTCACAGATTAGTATGGAAAATAGTATTTTTTTCTCATTTGTTATAGCATCAGCTGGGAAGTGAACCCACTAACCCGGGACAACTGCTAACTGCTTGTAAAACAGCTGACGCTGACCTCTCGACCACCAATTCTTTTTTTTTTCATGTTATTGGGTCTGACCAGTGCAGTTAGCACAAGAATTAAACTGATAACCTTTATATTCATGAATACTGATTTTATAATGCAAATCTAACTAATTAGGATACTGTACCAAAAACAACAAGCAATAGAAATTTTATATACTTATCTTTGAGGATCTTTCTGATTTCTTCACTGATTGTTATTTTTAGCAGAATAGTTTAGTTGTTAAGGTGTCATTTAAAGTCAGTATTCATGAATCTAAAGGTCTCTGGTTTAATTATCAAGCTAGATATGTCTACTTAGGTCCTAAAATCCAAAGAAGAGAAAATAATAACACTCAAAATATTGCTTTCTATATGAACATGTGTGTTATCACTTAGAAAAATATAAATGAAATTTGATTTCTTCTAAAAAGTTTTATCAATGGAAATATTAGAATTTAAAATGTTTATTAGATATGATTTCAAATATATCTGTTTATATTTTCTTTCACTGCTATTATTTGCTGTTCACTTATATCAAATTTAAACAGCCTTTGAAGTGCAGGTGCTACATCTATTTTTTCCCAGGCATTACAGACTGTCAATATTTTACAATGCAATAATAATAATAAATTCTACTAATCTTGAATATTTAAATATATATATTTACTAGCCATAAATCTTGCACAGAATTCTAAGTAGTCATTTTTAAGATGGTAATGATATTTTGATATAATTATGTTTATTGTCAAAAACACAGATTCATATAGGTAAGTAGTGCCATCAAAAAAACAAACAATGTCAAATGCAACATTTTTTGAATTAGGAAACTTTTTCCCATCCACTAGATTTCAAAGTGATTGTTAAGAACTGAACTTTGCACTTTTGTTATTTATTTCTTAGTTCCACATCATCACTGCTAAATTTTAATATATAAAAGAACATCTCTCAAATTTGGAACAAAAGTCATTATTTTTGATATTTTCTTCATTGAATGCACATCTACTTTTTAACAATTCATTTGGAATATTTTTGAAACTTTTAGTTAATTTCTTTATCTAATATTATCTTTAATCTGGTTGAAAATATCATATACAATTATTTCAGCTGATTTTTTCTTCTTTATAATTGAAAGTTCAGTTTATTAAAATAGTTATATCTATAATAAAAGCTAAATCCATCAATCAAATGTCATCACTAAGTTTAACATAAACTTCATCTCTTGACTGTTGCAGTAAATCTCTATATCTTTGAAAATATATACCCAGGTTTAATCAAGAAGCATCTGCAGATTGTTTTTCTTCTAGTTGAGATCTAAAAATTCTTTTCCAAATAATTTTTTCTCAAAGTAGTGTTTACCATTTTCATGCTGATTCACTTTACATTATGATGCATCTTTAGAATTTTACAACAGAGGTCTACTGATAAATAATGCAGTGATATGAAAGGAAATCTAAAACGTCATCATCTCTGTTACAAATAGTTAATAAAGCCCCATCAGTTGTCATCAATATAAATTTATAAATTGGATTTTTTTCTTTTATGTATTTTTTGCAAGCAAAGTAATCATCTTCTTCTTATGGTTTAATTCTTGATAATTCTTCTTTCAAACTATGTTCATAAAAATCATATTTATAAAAATAATAAAGTTGAGAAATATCAGTTTTGTTAGAAAAACAAATACTGTTATTGATACTTTCAATCAGCTTTCTACTAAATTACCATTCATAATTTCTATATGATACTTGACAGTTAATGGCACATCTTTAATTGTGGAAATAATTTTATTTTTATTTTTAAAAGAGTCACTCCCTTGAGAAATGTTTTTTTCATCATTTGTATCTGGGAATTATTTTTTAGATTGTGCTAACACATGCTTCACATAATATAATATGATTGTTAGATGTTGAATTTCTTTAACTTTTGGTTGTGTGATTAACAGATATATTGTACCAAAATTTCCATACTTGCTTTTAAAATATCTTTATTCTTAGAAATACCACACTTACATGGCATATACATTACACATTTTATTTTCACCATTGTGAAGAAAATGCATTTCATTCTGTTCTAAAATTGTATAATTTTGCTTTGCTTTTATTTCAGACTTTATATACTTTTTAAAATACCTTAAAATATTGGTTTTTATTTTTATATGATAAATGCTTAAATCAGAAGTAATAACTATGCATTTGTCATGCATGGGGTGACCATATTGTCAATTCAGTTCATTGAGAAATAACTTAAATGAATAAACAACCAACAATCTAGAGTTACACGTGTTTATATTTTGAACCAAATCACATTTAAATATAGACAAAGCATGTACTCATGGAAATTAATCAGTTATTTTCTACCAGGGAAGCTTCAATTAACAATTTTGATAAATATATTTTGATACATTTTTTTTAAAAAAAATTACAATACTTTCTTTTAATTCAGGGAATCACTAAAAAATTTCTCAATAATTTACCATTCAACCAGGATTACTTTTGTGATCAGTCCTAATTTATATCAATATGTTCTAGAATATTGATTAATAATATATAGGGTATATGAGCACAGACTTTCACATGATCTACCACTCTCCACACTATCTCATAATACTGATACACCTGAACGCATATATGCCGAAAAGATGAATAATCACCAATATACATATTTCATGCTAAACCAGCAATCATCAGTTGATCCAGATTACCATCTCTACACATATATGCTATAAGTGCTCAGATATATATTAAGATAGCCAATCCTCATACTTTAATGGACAGGCTTCAATCTACTCCACACTCCTTCAACTGTCCATCCAATTGAAAATCTGATAATGGACTGCTCAAAGGCCACCCTGAGACCGAGATTCTTGTCACACCCATGTTGACCTAAGGCCAATTGACCCCTCATGTACAGGTCAACATGGGTGTGACAAGAATCTCAGCCTCAGGGTGACCTTTGAGCATTCCATTATCAGGTTTTCAATTGGATGGACAGTTGAAGAGTTGGAGTGTGGAGTAGATTGAAGCCTGTCCATTAAAGTATGAGGATTGGCTATCTTAATATATATCTGAGCACTTATAGCATATATGTGTAGAGATGGTAATCTGGACCAACTGATGATTGCTGGTTTAGCATGAAATATGTATATTGGTGATTATTTATCTTTTTGGCATATATGTGTTCAGGTATATCAGTGTTATGAGATAGTGTGGAGAGTGGTGGGTCATGTGAAAGTCTGTGCTCATATACCCTATATATTACACATATAGACACAGGTATATAATAAGCCTGTGTGTTTCAGTTAATATTGATTAATGTTATCCTTCACTTTTATTTTTGTTTTCATTATTTACAATCTGTTAAAGAAATAGTTGATATTGTTAACCCTTATTATAGATTATATGTTTTATATTGACTAAGGAATTGTAAAATGAAAAATATACATTTAGTTATTGAAGATACAAAATAAAATTAATTATTTAATGAGAAATTGTAGAGTAAAAACTACAAATAAGAGTATACATTTTATTATTGAAGGATTGTATATAAAATTGAAACAATTGTTTAATGAGTAATTATAAAGTGAAAAATATAAATATTATTGAAAGACAACAAATAAAATAATAATAATTAAATATGCAGTTGTTTGAGAGATTGTATGACATTTGAACATTGAAAATGTCCGAGTTTCAATCCATGAATTTTTATTTCTCAATTTATTATTTTACTACATGACCACATTCATGTGAAAAAGATAAAGCTTGTCCATTAAAGTTTGAAGATTTGCTATCTTACTATAAACTGAGTACATATGTGTGGAAGATGATAAGCTGAAACAACTGATGAGTGTTGGTTCAGCACGAAGTACATATATTTGATATCATTTATCTTTTTCATATGTATGTAGTCATGTGTATTGGTTTTATAAGATGGGATGGATAAATAAAGGAGCTTGAAAATCTGAGTTCAAATCCTTCTACTTACAAAGTTGAGCATAAACAATATATTTATATTTAAATATTAATGAAGAATTGGAAAATTAAAAATACAGTCATAATTTTTTAAGTCAATAAATAAAACATATATATATATACACCTGGGTCTCGTCTTACGCGATAGATAGGTTCCTCAGAAAACATGTGCAAAAGAAATCGCACAAAAATAGGCATTACTTACCTTAAAAAGGGGGGATATGGACTGTGATTTTTCAAAAATCGCATAAAAGCAAAGCACCAACGTAAAATTACTTTAAAATTCACGCGCAAAAAAAATAAGAAAATAAAATATGACTAATAAAAAATTTCAAATTTGAAAAAAATTGATACAAGACAAACTTTTTTTAACTATAATATTTAATTTTATTCAAAACAATATATTTTTATGCATAATTTACAGTAATTTACATTTTTTATACACGTTTTAATTATTATCGCTATTTGCTGATAAACAGGTTCGTTTGCAAACTGGTAAAAAATCAGATTCTTCACAAGAGGAAATACAACTAGCGCCAACTTCACTCTCATGTTAATGGTTTTCTCGTGACAACATAATTAGTAATTAATCTAACAACTAAAAATTAAATTCTTATTTTTGTCTTTAATTTTTTAATTTTCAATTCCGTTTAAAAATCAAATTTCGTTTCACATCACATTAATTTCAGGTCACCTTAAGAAATTTTTAAATTGTTAATTACAATTAAAAATCAGATTTTAATTTTTAATTGTCAAATTTAATTGTGCCCACTGCTATTACCCACCTTTTAAAAATAAACTTGCGGACACTAAATGATTAATAATTGATTACGTTCTTTTTTAAAAAGCAAAAACAGAATGTGATTTAAAATGCAAAATTAACACACACAATGTTTGATAAAATTTACATTAAAATCTTGTAAAATTTAATGTGGGTATACATAAAATGTGGAAATCATGATTTTAATTTCATTATTGCATAAAATCTTATTATTATAAAGCACTGAAAATATTGAAATTACTAATAGCGCATTATCAGAGTTCGACTTCCGAAGAAACATGAATCGCGTAACTTCAAAATCGCGTTAAATAAATCCGCGTAAAATGAAACCCAGGTGTATATCTTTTATTAATTGATTAACATGTGTATATACATTTAATAACAGTTTTCTGATTACAATCAAGATATCAAAAAGATACATGTAATATGAAAATGTTTAAATATCAATTAAGATTGCTTTTTTTTTTTTTTAGATATTTTGAAAATACTTATAAAAACATATTCTCACATGAATTAAAAAAAACATTATTCTAAAAGTAATTTAAATAAATGCCTAGTATATACCAAATTTCATGCTTATTTTTGTTTCTGGTTTCTGCTTTTAAAAAGGAGATTGTCACATAATTTTGAGCAATAGAATTTATAATGATTATATTTTTTAATAATCTATTAAATTACTTATAAAAAGAAAAAAATTTTAATTAAAAAGAAAACTTTTTAGTTTCATGGCAATATTGCCACAATAATAACAGCAACAACAACAAAAAAAAACTGGCATAGACTAGTTTTAAATATCAGCTAGTACTTGAATAAATTTATAATGAATGATTTTTTTCTGATATATGTGTAAGTGAATTTTATCAAATTATTAGGTTTATATGTAAAAATAGTGATTCTAGCATAAGTTACTGTTTAATTGCTGATTGGTGTGGGAGGAGAGGAGGGGTAAGCTTTCTGACATACTTTTGATAATTGGGAGAAGTGCTATTGTTAGTGAGTTATTCTAAAGAAAGAAATCCCTAGAAAGTTAAAAGTAAATTAGGAACAGAAAATTGATCTCAAGTTCTATTGAAAACCAAAAAAGATCATATTATATTTTAATCATATTTATTTGTAATTGCCAATAAAATATCACATGGCTTCATCACATGATTTTATTTAGCTTACATATTGCTGTTATAACAGCATAATTTTTTACCATCTCTATGCCACTTACTATAAACTTTAGTAAGTAATAATAGAAACCAGATGATAATATTCATTGAATCCCTGTTCTATCAAATCCTAGCTAATATCCCAGACTAGTTTCAAGTTTATGACTTTTATCAGTGAGGGACTTTGGATTTTAACTAGTGCACCTAGACCTTACTAAAGCTTATAGTAAGTAACATAAAGATGGTGAAAAATTATGCTGCTACTTGTACCTTTTTTAATTTGATCATGATGAATTCTTCATACTTGATGGCATTTATATTCTCCTCCATAAATATAATTGAATTACAAAAAGTCATTTTCTATTTGATGGTGATGATATAAATATGCTGAAAAATATTATTTTTTTTTAGATAGTAATTTCATACTTTTGTGTATAAAAAAAAACAATTTATATACAAATGTCATATGAATACTGAAATTTATAAATAATCAAGTTTAATTGTTTTCAGAAAAATAATGAGGTGAATTTATGATAAACAGAGACTGAATTCTCATATGGACATTAATTAATAACATGTACTTGAGATCTTAAGCAAAATAAAATTATAATAGCTACTTTTATTTATTTTAACATATATTCTTAAGCATTGTACAAATATATTGAATTATATTGTACACATATTCTTTTTTAAGAGCACAACAAAAAGAAATGAATTAAATAGACAAACACGGCAATTAACAGTACCACATAAAATTTAAATTAACACAAAAGTTATAGATTCCAAAATAAAATCACTTACTATACAAAAATTAATATTTAGTTAATAAGGACTATAGAGCATTCATAAAGAATTTTTTTTGTAAAAAAGAACAAAGAAACCAACAATTGTATATCCTTAAAATTTACCATCATACTTATCAAGATGATAATTCCATTCCAAATCCACAGCTTAATATTGTTATCCAATATAACTATTTGAACAGGAAAAGTATTAAATAAAATCAAAAATATAAGTATTTAAGTACATTTTTGTGATAACTGAAATCGAACTTTTAAAAGTATAAAAAATGTTGCATTGAAACTATTACCCTGCTATTTTTTTTTGTTGTTGTTGTTGTTGTTATTTCATATTAATAAAAGAGTTTCCATTTATTACTTGATATTATTTAAATTATTTAATTTGGAAATTTTCCTTTTGACATGTGCACATTTATTAATTTTATCTTTATTTTTTGAAAAAATCATTCTATATTCAGTAATTGGATCTGTGGTAGTTTTACCACTGTCTCTCTGATGTGCACAATAGTTTTTAGTTTTTTAGTTATGCTTTTCTGATTATATCTAAAATTATATAATAAGTATGTAGCAGAATAGTTTTTAAAAACGGCTCACATAACTGACAAGAGAACTAATTAGTTAATAAAATTTTTACAGAACATGAGAAAGATGCTGATTGAACATGTGGGAATGATTTGAATGACTTACATGCGCAAATGCTATGTCAGTCAATGATATTCATCATAACATTTGCATTTGTTGATTTAGACATTTCATATTCAGTATTTTATTGGAAATTGTTTTTATTGTTAGTAAAACAGAAATATAGATTTGAAGATGGGACAAATACAGGTGAAGCTAGAGATACAGCCAAAGAGATAAAGAAACAATCAGCACAGGCAGAACTGACCAACTCCGTATCAATACAATCTGAAGAATCTGAAGGCACATTAGAAGAAATAGGTCAATTAAAAGAAGCTAACATGTTCAGTGATACAGAACTAAGTGAGAATGGTTAAACTCAAATGGGTAAAATGACACAAGGTGCAAGTTTCAAGAGGAAAAATAAGAATGGCTCTGGCTCGCAAACTGATGAGCATAGTGTTGTGGGCTCAAACATCGAGCTGTGTGGTGAGCAAGAAAAGAAAACTGAGGGCCTCTCAAGGAGGAAGAGAAAAAGGAAAAGAAGACAGAAGAAGTTTGCTCAACAGGAGTCAGGGGATGAGATGGAAACTGAATCAGAAGGTCAGATAGTCAATGACTCAGATGTAATGGAATGTCATATTTTAGCTCATCCCATGATCTTCAAATGTATTGTTAAATCTAAAGGGGCATGTCTTTTTTGGAAGGGGCATGTATGTAGCAACAGTGAAGTAGGGCAGATAATTTCAGAAGAGGCAGAGAATCCAGAGGAAAAAATCAATAACATAGAAGAGCAATGGAATGATGAGGCTTGTAGTGACAGGTCTGGAAGCAGGCATGGTGAAGTAGTGCAGGGTATCGTAGAAAAGTCTGATAATCCAGTCAAAGAACTTGATAATGTAGAAGAGCAATGGAGCGATGAGGCTCATAGTGACAGTTCTGGAAGCGAGGAAGTAGATGGCTATCCAAAGGAAATGCAGCAACAAATTAGTACTAGTCCTGTGTGTACTGATGAAACAGAAGAAATCACAGATGATGAAGAAATAAGCTCACAAGAGGAAAATTTTGAAGAAAACTCCGAACAGGAAAGCAATAGAAATTCAGAAATGGATTAAAGTATGAATTCCATAAATGCAGTTTATACAAAGACATGGCAACATAGATGAAGTTTTAAGGATCTGTGAATTAAAGAACTTGGCAATTCAAAGACTCTTATGAATCAATGGAGAAGACTAGAGTTATTGACTGTAGTATGATCTAAAGATTCCTTTTAAACAAATGTATTTACATCATGTAGTGGGTGATCAGTCACCTGCATTTTTTTTTCCTTAATAAAAAATAAAAAAACTAAAAAAAAAAACAGAAATGTAATCTTTTTTCATTTTCCTCAAAATAATTTAAAAAAAAAAATTTTTTTTCATTGTTTCTAAAAATATTTTTTGTAATATTTAAACTAAAAAATAATTTTATTTTGCCACCAATCTTTATTCAAGCTGAAAGTCAAATATCTAAAAAAATTAATTATTAATTATTGTTAAAAGGACTTTGCCTTGACCACAGTTTGAAATTGTTGATTGTTATTTATATTGTGATTGTCTAACTGTTGACTGGTTTTTAATGAAAAAATTAATTGTATTTTTATTTTCATTTAATCATAAATCTGTTTAATGTTATTAATTTCAAATACATTTGTTTGTAAATGGTACATGAAAGAATATATGTTAAGTTTAATTCATTCTAATAATATGATTTATTAAGTTTAAATTTAATTAAAGGGTATAATAATGAGAATAGAGTCTGATGTTTGATAATGATATTTAGAGATGTAAAAGTTTTGAGAAGTGAAGCAGATAATTTGAATAAGGCAAATTAAATTAGTAATTAAGATTTACAAAAACATGTTCATTGTATAGAACAGGGGTGGGCAAATAGCGGCCCTCTAAGAGTTTTTATGCAGCCCGCCAAGACAATCAGAAAAATCTGCCTTGAACTGAGATTTTCTCCCCGTGAAAGACTCATCTCATATTTTCTACTAGGATGGCCACATCAATACACGTGCAGTGTAGATATGATGTGCAGTGCTTTTCCAGTTGATCTGGTTAATTTCAATTTTGTCTTTGCATTAGCAAATATATACATTTCCAACTTTAGCGAAACCATGAACCCTTTGAAAAAATGTAAAATTGGTGATGAATGTCATGTGTTTAATGAAGAATGGACAACAAATATTTCTTTGGTAATACAGGGAATAAAGCAGTGTGTTTATTGTGTCATGAAAAAAGGTGTGGTCCTCCGCTAACCTTTGCTTCTACAAAGTGGCCCCGATGCGGCCCTCCACCAACATCTGTGGCCCCGATGCGGCCCTCCACCAACCTCTGTGGCCCCCAAGCCAAAACAATTGCCCACCCCTGGTATAGAACAATCTAAAATCTTGTAGTGAAAAATAGCCAATATATTGTGTTTTTCTAAAGGTTTGTGATGGTGTTCTAGTTGTATTTTTATATTGGACTATTTCCATCATCTAATATGAGTATTGAATGTCTTTAGAAAAATTTAACTTTATTTAAATATTCCAAATACCTTCAACTGTTAGTAATAGTACATCAAGCAGGTTAGTATATGCACAATGTTTTGAGAGGTATTATTCTCCCCTCTTCTTCGAATGTTGCTGGCCTGACCAGTGACAGTACTAGCATGGGAAAATGCAATACTCAAGAATCTAAGTGTCCAGATTTGAATCACATGCTAGTACTGTCACTGGTCAGGCCAGAAACACCTGAAGAAGAGGGGAGAATAATACATCTCAAAACATTATGCATATACTAACCTGTTTGATGTGCTATTTTTAACAATTGAATGTATTTGGAATATTTAAATAAAGTTAACTTTTTCCAAAGACATTCAATGCTCATATTAGATGATGGAAATAGTCCAATATAAAAATACAACTAGAACACCATCATCACAAACCTTCAGGATGTTCACTGTATGATTTGGTATTTAAACATTAATTTAGTGATAAATTATCTACATTGTACAATGTGTACATTGCACAAGATGATTATTATATGGGACACCAATGTATATATTTAAAATTCTCTATAAATTATTTATTTTATGAAAATATGTTTAAGTATTTTTTTAAAAGATGCTCAACTTATGTAAATGTAAAGTATTTTGTGACAAAAAGTATTTTAAAATCACTTTTAATATACACATAAATCACCACATGAAAGTATTCCAACAGTGCTTCTTGTAAGAAATAATCACAAAGTCTAAATTAATGGCATACATAAAAGGATTGACGTCTTATTTGTAAGCTGCAAAGTCGTCTAGAGACTTATGTACACAAGAAGCATGAAAGTAAATCAGTACTGATCTTAATAGCTAATAAAATAATTTTACATATAAAAGTAAGATTAATACAATTATCACTTTAAACTTTAAAAATTTTCTTAACACGACTATATATGAAATTTAAATAGATTTCAATATGCATTTTGTGACTTATAGATAAAGAGATAGATCCTTTTATGTATGCCATTAATTTAGACTTGTTACTTACAAGAAGTTCTTCTGGAATGTTTTAATGTTGTAGGAGATTTGTGTATTTATATTTGGATTTCAGATAGCATTGGCAACTATTTCTTTATATATATGGGTGATTTTTTTACAATTGGTAATATAATAAAAAAATCCATGTATATAGTAATTAAAAGGGAAATGATCATGAAATTAAAGTAGAGTATTTTAGCATTTTATTTATAATGGTAGATAAGATTTTGGGAGGGGTATACCCTATTAACATTAGAAAGATTATTTCAATGAATTTTAAAGAGATGCATTGCCATTTGCTTTCTTTGAAAGAATATTGATGATTATAGAAAACATTAACAAGTGAGATCTACAATAGATTAATACATCTTGGAAAATTGGTAGTGAAGAGATTATAAACTAAATTACAAAATGTCAAATAACTATAGAATTAACTTGTGATGCATGTAAATATAATTATGTTTAATTAAAGAGAAAGAGTTTCACTTTTTTAACATATATGCCTTACTGGTTTTATAATAACTCTATGGTGTTATGTTGAATACAGAGGAAATTCTCAAACCCAAACACAAGAAAGAGACTTTATAAAGATAAGATGGCTGCTCTCATCTTTATAAAGTCTCTATTTTGTGTTTGGATTTGTAAGGCACCTATGTTAAAAAAGTGAAATCCTTTCTTTTTAATTTCATACAATCTATGCACTTAATAAATAAATCTGAACATTATATAATTATGTTTAATATAAAGCTTTGTGTAATAATCTTTGAAAACTTATCTCCAATATTTTGTTCTTTTTTTTTTTTTGTTGTTAGAATGATAGGCTGCTAATGATGACGCTAAGATATATAAATATGAAAATAGTGTACTTATTTAATACTATGATTATAGGAGAAAATTAAAAAGTAAATTAACTACAGTATTAGTTATTTGAAACAATAGTAGTTATAGTCATGCTTCTAATCAGTTGTATGTAAACATTATATTGGCTGAATATGAAATGGTGTTTTAAGTGTTTATCAAAGATTTTTATGAAATCTTTTAGCTTGAGCTAATTGATTTAAACAAAATTTACTATTTATCATAAATGTTACTTCCAGTGCCCAAACATTTAAATGATTCAGTTATTTACATGACTTTTATATATGATAACCAAAACTAAACGTAAATACAGGACTATAACATTTATTTTTTCCTCTCACTAAATGTCACATTTCAAACTTGCAATTCTATATTGTAGTTAAAAACATATGTACTGATTTTTTTCCCAAGCATTTTTTCCTTCATAAAGTTTTATTCCAATACCATATTTTTTTTTCCAGAAATTTACCCAACTTTTGAAAGGGGCATTGTTTTTGTAGTAGTTTTTGTTTATAATCAGTTGATTTAACAAATTATTTTCTTTGCATAAAATGCTTCATAAAAAAATTACAGTTTATTAATTGTGGAACAAATAATTATTTTTTTCTTTGAAAAATACACCTTCTAACAAAGAAATGTTTAACTTGAATATCATGTGATAACATTATGGACAAACATACATCCACATGGATTTTATATAGAGAGATTTCACTTCACATTGCTTTGTTCTCATTCCTTTTTCCTATTGTATGTATTTTAGACCATTTATATTATGGATGTATTTTTGAGAAATCATAATGGATTCTAACAATTAAATATATATATATATCTTTGAGGGGGGGGGTAAATTATTAAAAAGTTTTACTGCATTTTTTAAGAAATACATATTTTGATTTAATAAAAATCAATGCATTAGCTTCTTAGAAATTCATGATAATTAAATGTCAGATGTTACAGATTAAATTTTAATTCAGATACTTTTAACTTTAGAGACCATAATTATATCTCACTGCACTAAACTTTGCACAGAGCACATTTTATCAATTTATAAATAATCATAAATAAATTCATAAAATTTTGATAATTATTATTTGTACATTGTTTATATATTATTTAATAATTTATAAAAATACTAGTTATAAAAATTATATTTATATTATGTATAAAAAGAATACAAGACTTATTAATTTTAATCTGATCACAGTTGATAAACAGGTATGTAGATGTAATAATTATCAGTACACACTCTGATTGCATTGCTCTTTACATAGTTTTTAATACCATTCTGCAACTACTTTTTATCAGATTATTTTTATATCCTGGTGTACTATATGTAGGTTCTGATTGTATTAATGAATTAACTAACCATAATGATGTCTTTTTAAAATGCAGTTGTTATTAGAATTAGCACCAGATCTCTTATATACATCTTTGGTTTATGAATATACAATAATATAGATTATTTTATTGAGTTACACTTTTAACATGAAGCAAGGCTGGTATCTGTTTATCTACATGTTTTTTAAGCTTTTATAACATCATTTAGCTTTAAAGATTTGCATATTTTGCCTACTGTCTCTCATCTCATTTTTTTAATTTATCTTTGCATCATCTTTCTTTTTTTTGAATTGGACATTTTATTTTGATTAGCATTACTTCCTTATATGTTCTTTTTTTGTATAAGTTTCTACCAGAACAACTATCATAAAATTATACCCACTACTTCAATATTTTATTAAAGCAGTTAATATGAAAATAATGGCAATTACTATTTTCATCTTGGAAATTTGAAAATTATTACTTCTTAGTCATTAACTTTCAGAAACATATTAACTACAAAATTATTTTATTAAAAAAAAAAATTGAATTGGTATTTACTGATCAAATAATGTTCAAATCTACAAATTGTACATTAACATAGAGTTGATCAATTAAAACTCTCAGCTAAATTTGATAATTTAATAACAGCATTACATTATTGTGTGTATAAAAGAGCTGCATATTCATTCTATTTATATTAGTATCGCAATTATTCTAAGTATAAAAAAATAATAAAAAGAATAAGTTATAAACTTTATGTAC
The DNA here is from genome assembly GCA_028023455.1 of Epiperipatus broadwayi. NCBI lineage: Eukaryota > Metazoa > Onychophora > Udeonychophora > Euonychophora > Peripatidae > Epiperipatus > Epiperipatus broadwayi. The sequence continues at coordinate 1,740,938 of JAQFVV010012548.1, forward strand.
TTCAAGTAAATTATATATTTTGTTTTAAAACTAATAACCAATATTATATATTTATACCATATATTTTTACAAATCAATTTAAATTCAGTAATTTTGCATGAACTTGTGTTAGTTTGACAAAAAAATTGATATTTATAGTAATTTTAAAAAAATTAATAAGAATTTTTATTTATTTACATATCTTACTTATTTATGCACATGTGGTGAGAAATTTATTCTGTAAATATTATTTAACCTTTAGTATATATTATCTGTCTTTTTAAAAGTAAATGTTGCCTTCATGATTGAAGAAACATTAAAATAACATATAAATATTTTAAAAATTAATATAATTTGGGGCTTAATTTAAAAATATAAATTAATTTGAAATAATTTTTATTATTAAATTTATCAAAAAAAAAAACAAATATCAATTTTCAATTAAAATGGTCAAAAATTATTTTTACTAATGAAGAGACCTCTTTTTTTTTTAATGTTATTTATTGCATTTCTGAAGTCAGTCTTATAAAAAAAATTTGAGTAACTCATTTTATTAAAAAATATATTTAAATTTTTAAGTCCAATTAATTCATAAATATTTTTTATGTAAAATATTTCTAAAATACATTGAGAATATATATAAGATTTGCATAATGTAGATAGACTTACTTTACAAATGAATTTTTATTTTTTTTTATATATGAAAATATAAATTTTTTTAAAAATATTCATTTAAAAATGATTTTAAGTAATGTAACTGTTATTGTTTTGTTTTTAAAACATCAGTTTTTGGCTTCAATTTCAAAAACCATTTTGCAAATGTAATTAAATAGAAGCATCTAAAATAAAGACAAGCAGAAAAAAAACTTTTTATTTAAATAATAATGATTTGAAGTTGAGTCATTAGTGATTTATTATTTTAATACATATTTTATTATTCTAATTAACAATTTTATGCTAAATAAAAATAATGTTATATTTAAAAAGTAAACTTAAAAAAAAAATTGACCTAAGTTGAATGGGCTTTTGAACAATCAGTAACTAATTAAAATATCTTCCTGGTGAAAAAATGTATGGTCATTTTGATATATACTTCCACGTATAAATCAAATTACATTTTAAAAAGAATATAAAGCTATAGATATATATTAGTGAAAAATCTTCAATACATCTTAAAATTATAGTAAATGTATACTTTCAGAAAAAAATTATCTAATGTTTTATACTTATCTAATTTAATTATAATAACATTTTTTTAAAAATTAAAATGTAAATAGTATGAAAGTTATTAGTCTTCTCTATACATCTCTTTTAAGATTTAAGTTCTTAATACTTTCTGGAAAATAGAAAGTTTTATAAATCATATTTGCATATTTCCTTGATAGATCATAATATTACATTCCAGCAATTGCTTGTTAAACAAATATTAAATATGAAAAAAGAAAATAAAAATGGAAATATAAAAATTGCCCTTTGTACAAATAGATTTTAAAATCATTATTAGATATATTTAAAAGTACTTACAATAATGTTTTTAATCTCTGGATTTATTACCACTTAAACTGTTTCATTTAATTTTATTATTCAACTTTTATGTTTTTCAATTGCAAAAAATTTCTTAAACAGATTTATAGATTACAATTTTTTTAAAATAAAAAAATTACAATAACATTTATCTGATTTCTGGATTTTTTTGTTTGTTTGTTTAAACATTTAATTCTCAAACTTTATAAAATAAACTAATTTTCTTCTATTACTAATTGTAAAATATTAAAACCAACACTTCTGTTGTTATCAGAGACAATTTATAAACAGTACTTTATAAATTCAAATACTATCCTTTTGACACTTTTTTTTTTATCAAAGCAACTATACTAGAGAACCTATTCAATAAATATCTAAGAAAACTAGTATGAAGACCAGAATCAACTAATTGGAAAACAGATCAATTAAATACTATTTCTTAATTTTATGTTTCTTATTGTGCATCTCATAAATTAAAATATTAAATATTGGGAACTATAAATATTACCAGTTACACTTTGATGAAAATAAAATGCTGAGTAAACCATTTGATCCTCCATTGCTTTCTTATAAACATAATTATGCTGTTGTAAATATTTCATATTAGTCTTAGTTCCTCCAATATAAACAGCACTATACAATGGACCATAGCAACTAATAGAATATATAACACAACACTTATTATCATCATCTGTTTTACCTTTAGTATAATTCAATGTCCTATATATCTAGTATACAAAATACATTAATAAAAATTATGAGTCATTTAGTCTAGAATAGTGTGTCAAAATCCATTAAGTCTTAATAGAACATTGAATAATATTAATGGCAAGATAGACGATGCTAATAAGTGCTGGGTATATATTCTATTAGTTGCAGGGTCCAGATTGTTATGCTATGTATATTGGACAAATAAAAAATAATATGAAATATTGTTTGCAACAACATAATTATCTGTATAAGAAATCAATTGAGGATCAAATGGTTTACTTAGCATTTTATTTACATTTAAGTGTAACTGGTCATATTTGTATTCCCAAAAGATTTAATATTTTAATATATGATAATGTAAAAGTAAGGAATTGTATTTAATTAAAAGAACACAATATGCAATTAATACTAAACAGACTAGTTTTCCAATTAGTTGTTTCTGGTCTTTATACTGGTTGTTTTAAGATATTTATTGAATATGTTCTTTAGCATAGTTGCCTCGATAAGGACATGTAAATGTTGAAAACACTTGGATAGTATTTGAATTTATGTAGAACTATTTTTTAATTGTCTCTGTTAAACAACAATATGTTGATTTTAATATCAAACTTTTTAAAGAAAACTGGAGTGATTCAAATGAGGAAATAGAATCTCTAATGGTTTTATCAAGTTCTTCAATTCCACCATTGTGTGTGTAGAACAGACAATCCTTAAATCATCATTGTTATTACAATTGTAATAGACCAATGATGAACAAAGTAGGACAAAAAAAATTCATTTTTATTTAAAATATATAAATAAATACATATAATATACATTTATTATACTGTTTTACACTAATAATACTTTGATTTCCTGCCTTGTTTGGTGCAGTGGTTGAGTAGTGAACTCCGGAGCTCAAGATCCATGGATTGCAGCCAGTGCTGTCACTGCCAGTGCTCATATTTCTTATGAACTCCTAATCTATATTTTAATCACTTTTTATAAGTAATAATTTGATAATTTGTTGTTTTCTAATAAAAAATTTATTTAATTTTACATCTAGCATACAGTTTAAGTTGAAAGTTTCAAATTATATATATTTTTTCTCATTTTGAATGTTACATATTCATTATTAAGCTCATCATTATCTATTATTTTTAAAATTATCTAATGGTTTTCTAGTAAAAAATGGTTATGATTGATACTTATTAATAAATATTAAATAATAATTGAAGAACAAATGATAATAATAAAAAAATAATATATATGTAGTGTCAGATATTTAGAATTCATATTTTCTTTTTCTTTTATTATATCAAGATGCCACAAATTGACATTAACCTTTCATCTGCTTGTTTTTTATAGCTAGTCATTCTTCTTTTCTTTCACTACAATCTGACAAGCATTATATCCTTTCCTAATGAATTAGATAATCTCATAATATAACCATACTTTCATCCTACTCATGTATGCTTCAAGGAAAGTTCAAGTCTAATGTGACCTGTTTTCTTTCTACTCATAATAAAGTATTTATTAGTTCCATAGTGTCCAATACATTCATGTTATATTTTTAATTGAAATTTAAATTTCTAATTAATTTTTTAAATTTTATAACTATAGTTTATAAATTTGAATTTCCTATTCATTACTATAAGAAAATATAATTGTGAACTAGCAAGGAAAATTATAGAAGAGAATAAAAATCTCAAATGTACAAAACAACATCTTGGTATTGTCAGGAAATTTTGTTCTGCAATAAATTAAAAAGTTGGAACTATTACTAAAAAGAGAGATGATATCATGAAATCTGTAGAAGACTTCTATCAAGAAATATATAGTAATAAAGAATAAGGAAAAGTATCTACTACAGCTATTATAGCTTCTGAATTGCACAGGATTGTAAATGAAGAAGTGAGACATGCAATTAAATTTATGAAGAAGGGAAAAGCTCCAAGTAATGATGGAATTATTATTGATATCTTAAAAGAAGCAGGTGAAGAATTAGAATTTTTTTTTGCCAGGTTATATATCAAATATCTAAATGATATAAATATCCCAGATAATTGGAAGATTATCATATTAATATTTGAAAATGGTAATAAAGAAGATATTAGAAATTACAGACCTATCAGTCTTTTATCAGTTCTATACAAAAATTTTACCAAGATAATTATAGATTATCTACAGAGAACTTTGGATTTTAACTAACCAAAAGAATAAGATGGATTTAAAAGTGATTAGGATTGAGAGACATTATAGAAATGATCAATGAATATGAATTGTCATTACACCTTGGATTTATAGATTATGAAAAGGCCTTTGATTTTATAAATATGTCTTCATTGATTAAAGCTTTGGATCAAGATATAGACCCAGGATATTATATTTTGAAGAATATTTATAAAAATGTAACAGCAACAATTAGATTACATAATGATACTAGAAAGATTAATATTGAGAAGGGTGTATGACAAGGTGGCTTCATATCTCCAAAACTTTTTACAGCAGTTTTTCAAGAAATATTTTGTAGATTAAAATAGGAAGCTAAGGGAGTAAAAATAAGTGAAGATTATTTAAGTCATCTAGATTTTGAGGTGATGTAGTTGTTTTTGCAAATAATGCTTTAGAGCTTCAGTAAATGTTGCAAGAGTTTTCAGATGAAAGTAAGAAATTAAGGAATAAATGTAAACATTAAAATGACTAATAATATTCAAAGGATTTTCTCAAAAGATGAAAATAAAAATTGATAATGATGAATTAGAAAAAGTTAGCAAGTTCAATATCTTGGTCAGATTATTATTATATATGGAAACATAATGGGTGAAATTAAACATAGAATTAAACTTGGTTGGAGTGCTTTTGGTAGAAATAATTTAATATTAAAAGGACATATGCCATTGTGTTTGAAAAGAAATTTTTTTAATGAATGCATTTACCAGTTCTTACTTATGGATCTGAAACATGGACTAGAGATACTTTAGACTAGTCAAAGTATGGGGAGATGCATGATAGATATAATAAGAAGAGATTGAAAATGAGATACATAAATGAAAGACCAAACATGTGTTACTGACATCATTGAAATAATTAAGAGATTGAAGTGGAGTTGGGCAGAACATATTACTAAAAAAGATGATAATAGATGGATAGTTGAAATCTTAAACTGCATCCAAGAGATTAAATAAAAGACCTAGAAATAGACCACATAAGAGATGGATGAAATAAGAAAATGTGCATGGGTATTATGGAGTAGAACCACTAGAAATCAAAGAAGATGGATTGATCTTGAAGAGACTTTCATCTTGGAGCAGATTGATAATGGTTGAAAATGATGATGGACTATAATGAATAATAAAATGGTTTTTATTCCAGTTGTTACTGTTCTTTTTTTTTTTTTAAAAAAATTTCCTATGACTCATTCAACAAAGAATTATTTTTATTCATAAGTTCATATCTAACTTCAATATCTACTCTTTCTTTTTCAGGATGTACAAATATTTAATTTTTTTTTCATTTAACCATCAAATAAAATTTCTATCTGACCAATTTTAACTTTTGTATCATTTTTTGATTTACTTTATAGATTTATTATACATTATAATGTTAAGTGACTATCGCAGAAGCCATAGGTCAGTACTTGGATAGATTTTTAAAGGGAAAAAAACATGGATCTACCAATTTTGTATATAATCATTATCTTTTTTTATATATAAGCTTTTCATTCTTAAGATTTATAACTGATAAATATTTTAAGATAAACAAATAGTTATTATTATTGTTATTTAGAAAAAATATGATCAAGAAGCTAGTGATTTCTACCCTAAATTTATCATCAAAACAATTGATGAACTTACAGTTTCTCAGTAACATTTGTCTATGTAGTGTTTTAACAGAGCTGCAGGTTCTTCTCATCAGGAATTTTGACAAGAAAAGTCTATATCATTTTTTTTTCAATCCAATGATAGATCCTTAGATTTAAACAGCAGTAGTCAACCTTTTTATACCCACCACCCATTTTTGTATCTCTGGTAGTAGTAACATTTTCTAACCACACACTGGTTCCACAGTAATGGTGTTTTATAAAGTAGGGAAGTAACTTTATAAAATTTATAAAGAAGAGTTACAGCAAGCTAAAGCATATAATAATAATTACTTACCAAATAATTTATGTTGACTTTCACTAAGTTTGGCAGAATAAATCTTTGTAAAACAACTTACTGTAGTTAAATCTATCTTTTTATTTATTCTTTGTATACATAGAAGCATGAAGTCTGATGAAATTACATTTAATTAATTAAATTATTAATGAGATCTCTGAGGCTGATGCTCTGAAACTAAATACTGGATATCTGGCTCAATTTTTGTATGGAACAAAGGAAGGTCTCCTCTTTCAGAAATATTCAGGCGGTTTCTTTCTTTGGTCATAATATGATTAACAACACTAAAGCCTGATTCCACAAGATATGAGATAGGGAAAGGTATCAATAAACTGAATATCAATTTCCACATATTTGGATATAAGACGCATTTTTAATAAAAATGTTTTTAAATAATGCTATGAAATTTTTTTAAAAAGTCAATTAAATTTAAAAAAATAAAGTGTTTCAGTATCAGACAAAACTCCTACTGCCCACCATGAAGGGCGGAATGCCCACTAGTCGGTGGTAGGGACCAGGTTGGCTACCACACTGGATTTAAGAATTTAATTTCTCCAAATATAGACTTCCTGATAGTTTTTTCATATTATGTTGATGTCACTCATCTTTTTTGTAGTGTGGTTGATTTCTTTTTTTGGAAACAAATTGTTTGTGAAATACCAGATATAAAATATAACAATTCTGCTGATAAACAATTGCTAAGAATTATACTAATATATCTAGTTTTAAAATTGGAGATATCCAGATAAGCTAAGTTTAACAAAATTATTGATAAGTGTAATAATCTCATACTGAAGATTTTGTTGAAAATGATTTCTTAGTACAGTTTATCAAATGTGTACTATTTATTTTACCTATGTTAGTAGTGGGAATCTTGTGTAGTTGGAAGATTTGATTCAAAAATGGTTCAAATCCATTTTTTATTTTTTACCTGACTATACTAATGTTTATTTATTTGTCTTTGAAAAACAGCAATGAATGAAGTATTTTAAATTGGCAAATATAATTAAAAATATGAGGATAAAAGTCTATTCCAAAGAATAGGCCATGGTTTGACTACATTTTAGTATTTATTAAAGGGAAGTTTGGAAAATCTTAAACTTTATATAAAGTATGGTTTAGTTGTTATGTGTATGTGAAGGAGGGAGGGGGTTAATAAAAGGACTTAGAAAAAAGGATAAGAATAGCCCTAAAGAATCATGATTTAAGATATCAATCTTTTTTTAAGGAGATAATAGATAATTGAAATCCACATCCATGTTAAAAGTTGAATTTTTTATAAAAGGTATGTAGATATACAAAAATCTGTAATTGTCCTATTACATGTCATAGAAGTGAATTAATGGTCAGTTCAACAAATGTTAAAGAGAGAGTTACTCTGCTTCATATTCTTTAATCTTATTATAATCACACTTTGAGAGGACAAACAATAACAAGTTATATTTGTACTTTCTTGTCCATTTATACATTTTAGGCTTTAGTATTAATAGGGGAAAGATTTAGTGGGCCTCAATTTTGCAATTTAATATCAGATTAGTCACTAAGAAAGACAATTTTACAAATAGTAGATATAGTTATTCCATGGAACTCTAATCCTGAATATTTGGAACCAAGAAACAACATATCAGGTACTTGGTTATCACTTTCAAAGTTTTTGAAGTAAAAGAACCATGATTGGTCTAAGGAATAATTCAATGCCCTTTCTATAAGAGTTTTGGGATTTAGTCTTACTAGAAAATTCAATAAAATCTACTTATAAAAAAAGGGGAAACCAAATTTTAGTTTTTTTAAAAAATTTATACTGCAAATTCTTTTGCACTACAAGAAAGAATGTAATTTAAAATCACTTAGAAATTATATCTTCTGCTTTTGATATTATAATGCCTTTTGTGGTTTGATGAAGTAGTATAATGACAGCTTTTGGAGGTTAAGATTCATACATCATGCCTCAGCTTTATCATTTCCAATGTTTGAACTTCTTATAAATTCTTGGGCAATAAACTATTTGATTATTATTTTTGAAAGGAATCAGGAAAGAGCTTTTATTATTAGCTTATTACTAAAAGAATGTGGGTTTTTTAAATATTAGAAGTTTGGAAATTTTGTAGCATTAAAAGCCAGCAAAATTTGGCAATTTTTTTTTATTACCTTATTAGCAGTTTATTTTGTCTGTCATTTTTAGAAAAATTTTCAAAACATTAAAAATAATTTGCGCTTTTTTTTTTGTTTGTATTTTATTATGCTTTTTAGATTTTGATGTTTATTTGTAGAAAAGGTTATTATCATTCTATTGTTATATTAATATTAAATTTTTGTGCGTATTAGTAATTGAAATTGAGATCAGAGTCTAAAATATTTTGTGCTCTCTTGATGCACATACAGTTAGAATCTATTATAATAATGTTATTATTTTATCTGTCCATCGTACAATTTTTTTTTGACAGAAGTCTCTGTCTGCAGTCATATGTAATGATGTATAAAATTAAGTAAAATATTTATTTTAAAAGTTATTAAACTATAACTCATGGTATTCTTTTAAATTAAGAAAAAAAAAAGATAAAATATTTTGTGGATCATAAATATAAAATAGCTTCATTTTGATAGTAGTGTTTTTAAACGTTTTAAAAAATTTCGGTTTCAGTAAAATATTTTTATAATAGTTTATTGTTTATTACTATAACTTTTTATACAAAATAATTTGTTTTTAAATAGGTGGAAAATTTGATTTAATTTATAACATAGTTGCAATTTTTTTTTTACAATAATAAATTATAACTTTATTCACACATTTATGTTGTTGTTTTTTACTTTATTTAATTTTATAGTTAGTTATATTTTCATTTTCCTAATTAATATTTCATGAAATTAAATGAAGTGTGTTTTTTAATGTACTATATATGTGTATATAATTTATTATAACTTTAAAATCTTTTTTTTTTTTTTGCATTTTTTTGTTAAAATACATATATTTTTAAAATAAATTCTTAATTAGAGAATATGTAGTTGTGAAAATTTTAATTACTGTACAATTGTCTTGCTTTATTCAATGTATTTATTTCCAAACATTTATTGAAATGCTTGAAACTCAAGATAATAGGAAATTCTATATTAAAATGTGTTTTAAACATATATATATATATATGCATACCTTATACTTCTAAAAATTATTTTAATTGCTATACTTATTTCAAATACATGGCTGTTAACTATTTAGGATTGTTTATATATTTGTTAAATAACTGTTTTTTAAAATAAAATAAGTGCTGGTTATTTTTTGTAAAAAAAAAAATGCAGCATTTATATATTAAGTTTATCTAAAGTGGATATCTGAATTACAAATCAGTTTAAAAATAATCTTGAAACAAAATTATCTTGAGAAATAATCTTTTTTTGTTTTGCAAAATAATATGAACAAATTCAGCTCCTTAGTACAATTTGATTTTTACAAATTGGTCTTTGTATTACAGAACTTTCTTATCTGTTGATACCTCCTAACATCTAAGAATAAAAATGAAAACTAAAATGTAGATTTATTAGTTTTATTGAATTGGCTTACAAATCACTCAAATATTTCAAGAGGGACTTCATGCTTACAAAATTTGACTGTTTGCTTGAGAAAGCTTGAAAATTTTTTATTAAGAGTTAAAATACCTATAAAAAAATTATCATAAAAATAGAAAAAATAATTATAAAACAGATAATATAATAATAGAGGGAGCACATTCATTTATATGCATATTCAATTCTAGATGATTTGTTCTCTCATTATCTTTCTCTCTCTCTCTCAAAAAAAATATATATATACTTTTATTTTATTAAAATGAAGCATTTCATAGCTCATTGATTTAGAGTTGTTTGTGAGTTTAATTAATATTCATTGTTTAAAATAAAATATGCTGATTTTAAAAATGACATTTGGAAGTGAAGTTTTATCTAATATACATACATTAGCATTATTTAAACCATTTTTTTTATTTAATAATTCACAGCAATGGTATATGAATGTGAAATAATGCTTTCAATGCCATCATAATCCCATTATTGATTGAGTACATACTGACCCAAGGATCCAAGTAGAGGAAATAGTTGTCTGAAAGATTGATTCACGATGCTGAATGTACAGTGGTGAATCAAAATTTTTGAATTCAAATTTATAAATTCTTTATTTTTAAAAATTATAGGTTACTGAAACTATAAATTTTAGACTGCATAAATGGCAGAACAAATAATTAGAGCTTTTGGTTAATAGAATACTTTATTTAATTTGAATTTATTTTGATATCTTGGAAGTTAATGTTAATTTGACTGCATATGTTTTGATAGTCTCTAATAATAATTCAATTCAGTTTATCATATACAGCATTAAGCCAATTATAGAATTGTGTCATAATTAATATACAATAATATAAATAAACAAGTATATATATTAAATTGTATATATATTTATATACTACATTTTCTTATAATTACAACACCAATAATAATAAACTTTTCCAATTTAAAAAATGACCATGTTGTAGGAATTTGACATATAAATGTTTTAGGAAATACTGATTATTAGACTAGTTTTGAGAAAATACACAAATTTATTCAGGTTTGCAGCTTTAAAAAAGGTTATTTTCTTATGATGATGTTGTATACTTAATTTAGTGCAATTTAATAAACTTCAATCTTTACATTTAATAAATATTTATATAATTAGTATGTAAACTGCCTGTAATTTGATTAATGTTTGAAAAAATGCAAATATTTTAATTTACAGTTAAAACTGCTTCAAGACATTTTATTATGCTTGCATATTAATTTTTGATATAAATAAGCAATTATCAAAATAAAAATAAAGTATCACATGATCATCTTTTCAAAGGTTGCACAAGCTGCCACTCAGAGCTAGCCTTAATAATCAGTGGATGCAAAAATATTTGTGCAAATCTAGTCTAGGGATGTTAACGAATAGGCACTAGATCGGTATTTTATGCATAAACTTTCTTGCTTCCATTGATTACTAAGGCTTGCACTGGATAGCACAAATGCATGGAAAGTTTGCTAATGTAATAATAAAAATAAAGGTATAGTTTGGCTCTACCTACAATATTATGACATTTCATTTTTCAATGTATTTTTTGATTTATAATAAACACCTGATAGTCATCTATCAATATAAATCAATTTACCATTCAGATGAACTAGTTATAGGCCAATTACCTGAAAGAAAAATGCAAAGTACTTGGGATCTGAAGTAATTAACAAGATTCACCTAATTCAAATTCAAATTCTAGATCACTATAAGATGGTGCTTTAACCCTCTACACAGGGCCCTTCATTATCAAAATGTTATTATATTAAATCAAAGTCTCTACAATTTTTCTTAATGCTGATTAAGAATAGTTTTTAAAATTATGGGTGAGTGCCTGTATGTATGTAATGCTTTCTCTATCAACTGTCCAGTTTCATCTATCTCTTGCAATAAAACACTGAATACAAATTACTTTACACCAATCTTTAACATTATCTGTCCACATTCCATGGAAAATTTTCATTTGTTTAGGCCTTTTGTAATACCAAAAGTTAGGATTTTACTTTCTGTTCATTATTCGTTGTATATACATGCTAGATTATTTTCTTAAGTTTCTGACTTTTTTAAAATACAGTTCTTCATTAGAAATGTTTTTTGCATCTAATCAATTCTCAATAACTCTATAGCATATTTTTTAAATATCAAATTCTTCTCATTGAATGTTATATCTTGCCTCCTGTTTTATATTTGTATATAAATTGTTTGTTCTGATCACAAAAGTTTATTAACTCAGTAAGATGTAAACAAATTAAAAATATTAAAAAGTAAATAAAAATCAGTTGTGAAATGTTAATTGAAAAGTTTAAAAATTATAATATATAATATATAGGGTATATGAGCACAGACTTTCACATGACCCACCACTCTCCACACTATCTCATAACACTGATACACTTGAACACATATATGTTGAAAAGATAAATAATCACCAATATACGTATTTCATGCTAAACCAGAAATCATCAGTTGGTCCAGATTACCATCTCCACACATATATGCTATAAGTGCCCAGATATATATTAAGATAGCCAAACTTCATACTTTAATGGACAGGCTTCAATCTACTCAACACTCCAACTCTTCAACCATCCATCCAATTGAAAATCTGATGATGGAATGCTCAAAGGCCACCCTGAGGCCGAGATTCTTGTCACACCCATGTTGACCTAAGGCCAATCTGACCCCTCATGTTGTAAATTATAATAATGAATTTCAAAAAATTATATTAATTTAGGTTTTCCAAATATGAATATAGTATTTCAAATTACTATAATGAAACATTTAAACTAATAAATAGTATATTATTTATATAACACAGTTCAATATTATAAAGAAGGAACAAACCTACAGTCATGCGCTTTTACAAATTTACATGCACTCTCTTGTGATTATCAGTTTGAAAAGCATAATTGTACACTTATGTTTAGAGATTATCTATATATAAGTCAACTTTTGTTTACCATGCTGAAGGTACGGCTTCAATCTATTATGTACCTGAGTTATAAATTATTAATTGAATTGTACAAACCTATTCTTTCTGTAGCAGGAAAAAGATAGAATCTCATTTTTAACCACCTGTGATTAGAAATACATAATACATTTTGAATTTACAGTAATAAATATTCTATTATTTATATAGTGCAGAATGCATACATAATGTCATAAAGTAGGAACATATCTCCAGTCACGCACTTTTACAAATTTACATGCACTTGCCCATGAGCAACAGTTTTGAAAAGCATAAGTGTATGCTTATGCTTAAAGCTTATCTATATATAAGCCAACCTTTGCTCACCATACTGAAATCAGGGCTTCAATCTATTGTATTTATAATCACAGGTACTTAAAAATGAAATTTTATCTTTTTCCTACTACAGAACAAACAGATTTGTACAATTCAATTACTAATTTATAATTCAGGCATACAGTAGATTGAAGCCAGTGAACAAAACTTGGCTTATATATAGATAAGCTCTATGCATAAACAATACACTTATGCTTTTGAACTGATGTTCATGGCCAAGTGCATGTAAATTCATAAAAGCACATGGCTGGAAGTTTGTTCCTTCTTTATAATATTTAAACTAATGTATAAAATATCCCAGATGAAAAACAGACATATTCATATAAAATTATCATGAAATATTTACTTTAAAAATTCTATTTCAAACATTTTTATTAAAAAAATATTCATTTGTCTGTATACATATTTATGCATATTTTATAATTAAAGTGTTTATTAAAAATAAGAATAATTCAAAATATATTTAAAATGTATTAGTTAAAATATACAAGTTTCACATTGGCAAAGGATTTGGACAGGTTTATATATTGTCATCGTAACTATTCACCTTGTATTACTGAATATGTAATAAGAGAAACCATACTGGACAAAGATGTAAATTCATAGTTGGTGAAACATCAAAAATCTGTAACATATTGATATGACCACATGTATAGTAGAAAATGGCCAAATATTTATTTAAAAAGTTACAAAAACAATTAAATTATGGCATTATAACTAAATATGAAGAACTCAAAAAATTATGATAAATATGAAAGCAGATGACTTTAAGATTAATGAAGTCATGGGAAGTGTCTCATTGGATCATTTATTGATAATGAAAATACAGAAATTAAGAAATTGATTGTAGAGTTACACTAAAAAATTTGAATAATTAGATATAGAGGCATATAAGAATTTTTAGGCTATGGTATATTCTACAACTTTCTATTGGCTATGGAAGAACAATAGGTAAATTATTTATGGTGAAATTTTTTTGAGGTTACCCTAGGTAATAAGAAAAATAATGAAGTAGCTGTTCAATATGAGATTAAATCTCAGTTTTAAATGACTTTTTGGAAATTGTCTTATTTGTCCATATTGTAAGATAATCTTAGATAAGTCTATAATGATCTGCAAGACCAATTAATGAAAAAATAGATCAACATTGAGAAGGATGTATTATATTGTTACAATAACAAATGATTTATTGAAGATCTAGAAATGCCAGACAGATAAGTTATTCTTGAGAAATGTTATTTGTATGATCATTAATCAACTTGAAATTAGCTTTTAGCAAGTGTATTATTTTGTTTGTTTGTTTTAATATATAATAGTCTTGTAGCTCTTGCATGGACAGTTTTATACTATAAATTAAATTTTAATTTGTGCATAAAAATATGTTATAATATATGTTTTAATCCTGATTGCCTTTCAATGTATATTTTAACTCTAAGAGAGTGCCAAATGATAAAGCAAAGAAGTTAAATAGCCTAAAATCTTTTCTAAAAAGTGAGCTATACATCTATTAGTTCCTGAATTATAAAATAAGAAGATACTTTAGTAATGAAAATATTTTTCTCTACCTCTATGTGTATCCAAAAGCAACATATTTCCAAACTGCTTTCAAATACTTAATAGATTATTGTTTTTTATTGCAAGTTGGTTAGTATTTAATTAGTCACTATCTCTATTTAAAGTTTGCTATTGGATCTAACTTATTGATCAAAAGAAGATTTTTTGAATTATTTGAAAAGGAAGGCAAGAGCTTTTCACAGTTTCTTTTCCTGACATTGATGTAATAATCCTGGTTAAATTTAACCAAAACTGCATTAAAATATTACTCTTATAATTCAAATTTTCTATGTATTGTTTTCTTCAAATGTATATATTTTCTGAATAGTGTCCTATTGGTTAGTTTATAAAGTTTAGTAGCCTAAATTATTAGGTTCTGAGTTTTGAATATATATATACATATAGACATTTTATGTTATTTTATTTATGGAAGAGAAATGTATAGAGATTGTAATTAAAAATCAGTGATTTGAAAATATGACAATTAATAAAAAAAAAACTTCTAATCTCTCAAATGTTATTATTATAATTGTGTAAATGGATAATCTTAGTTCTAATTTTTTATTTGAATGCACAAAACTCTTATTAAATTGTATTAATTTCAATACCTATTTCTAAGTTAGTTTGATGTATATATATTATTTACATAGTTTTTTTTTTTTTTTTAATAAATAAGATTCATTTGTAAGTTAAGGTTTTTTTAAAAAAATAAATATATCCGTTTTATTTGGCAGATGTTTTTTGTGTTTCAATGGATTATAGCAATATTTTAGCTTAGAACTACTTTACTGTCAAAATGAGAAAAATAATTAGCCTAAAAACTTATCTGAGAAATGTAGTATATGTAAATATATATAGAAATTGATCTATTAATTCTTGAGCTGCAAGGAAACAGGCAGATTGATAGGTTATATGCTATATACACTAATATATATAAATCCACATTATCAAGCTGGTTGAATTTTTGCAGAGATAAGTATAATTTTAATTTTTTTTAATTAATTAAAAACATTTTTTATATTATTACTTTTATTTTAACAACTGTAGAATGAAATTTGTTAAAATTATGCATATGTATTTTAAAATTAGTTGTTTTTTTTTAAACCATATAATCGAATGTATTTTCAGCTAATGCTAATCTGATATTCTACTGTTTGTATATAGAAGTTTCGCAAAAAAAAAAAGAATGGGGAAGATACTGAAGATCATGTAACATTTATTTTATCAATCTTATTATTTAGAATAAAGTGAAATTTTAATGTTCTGTTTTGTAGTTAAACTTGTCTAAAATATTACATTAATAACTTTTTTGCATAATTTCCCACTGTTATATGCATCTATTATTATGTATTAAGGTTTCATCATCAAATTAAAGTACTTGATCATCATTAGTGATAGTTGGTCATTGCTTGTCACTCTCTTAACATAATTGCTTTCAGCATCTTCATATTAGAACTACATCATAAACTTTTGATTAATATTTTAAATCATTAAAGTGCATACATAATGTCATTTATTGTTGAAGCAATTTTTATAAAATTATAACACTGATCAATCGATAAATCACTCTTTGCACTCTGTGTAGTAAATTTATTACAATGGTTGCACAGAACTAAGTTATCCAGGACCAATTCTCAATTGAGTAACAAAAAAAAATCTTGCGTTTACTCTTAAGCTGGTTAAACATTATTATTTGCGCTTTTGAGAAATTAACCTTACAATTATATTTAATTGCTGACAAAGTTAATATGGAGACAACTTTCAAGATTTTATATGATTTTAAATTGTATATATATATAGAGAGAGATGTTAGAGAGTTTGTATATTTTAAATATCTTGCTGAATAAAGTTTTAGTTTGAGTTTAAAAATATGTTGAATGATTACAATAATTATTTGAGTCTAAGTTTATTCATTTGTATACTATAGTTTGCCTGGTGCAATAATCATTCAGGTTTTAATACTGTAGCAACAAATACTGGAATTTTTTTATTATTATTAAAATGAGGAAGAATATTTTTTTTATTTATAGAAAACATTTTGATTACTATTATTATTGTTAAAAAATTTTCCTCTTTGAAAGAAACTTGAAGTGGCATGATTTTTGGTGCATAATTGTAAAAATAATAAAATGTTACCATGTAAAATTATTCATCATTGATTTTTTTTTCTTTCAATTTTAAATTAAATCTTCAAATGAGGTTGTTGTTGTTGGTGGTGGTTTTTTTTTTTTAAAAAAAAAAAAAGAAATCCCTCTTCTCTTTTTTCATTTTTAATATTTTGTGCTTTGCTTTTAGTAAATTTTAAATGCCTTAGTTGAAATTAAGGTTGTTACTTAGTAATTATAGTGTATTCATATATATATATTTGGTTACTGTGTAGTACTTAGCTACATAATTAAATGTAACAATTAAATGAAATTAAATTCGTACTTTATTTATAAAACATAATTCTACTAGACCTTGGTGCCAATGTTCCATTTATTGCTATGCTCAGTATAAATTCTGATTTGAAAATTATAATAAAACTGTACTTATATATATATATTATCAACATCCCATAGCATTATGAATTGTACAACTTGAACAATTAAAAATAATTCAAATTACAATATATTTTGTTATGATATTGTTATTTTAGTTATAATTATATGTTGCACTACTTCATCGTCTAATATTAATTGTAAAACATTTTTAGAAAAATTACTTGGTTAGTACATTACACAGTATTCTCCCTTCTTTTTCATGTGTTGCTGGCTTGACCAGTGACAGTATTAGCATGAGAATCTTTAGATTCATGAATATTGAATTTAAAGTGATGTGCTAATCAATTATTCTACTCTGTCAAAAGCAATAATGACTAGAAATTTCTTATATTTATCTATGAGGATCTTTCTGATTTATTCACTTTTTTTTTAAGTACAAGGTTAATGTTAGGTTTTGTTTTGTATGTTTATGTGAGCAGCTTCTTTAAATGTTCTTTATTATACTTTTTTCTCTCTGTCCAATATATTTGTTTTTTCCTAATTAAACTTATGTTCATTGCTACATACACAGTTTGTTATTTTAGTTGTTTATTGTTTTTTTTCCACTCATTATCAATTTGTGTCTTTTCAATCACTTTTAGTTTACCAATATACTTTTTTTCTCATTCACATGGTAATTTGTTAATACAGGTTTGGCTTTTCAGAATTTCAAGTTTCTGTTTTGTAGAGGTTAGTATTCCTCATAGTGAGTTATGACTTTGGAAAATTATTTTAATGTTATATCTATTGCAGTTTTTTTCAAATTTTGTCTATTATACCTGGTATGGTTATACTTCAGTACCTATAATTTTTTTTTTCATTTTTTGTTGTGTTGTTGTTGTTGATGTTGTCTATTTAACAGTTTTTTTAATGATAGCAAATGAATAACCATTCTTTATAAGAATTTTTTTAATGTCTTTTCTCCAAATCACATGTGTCAGAACAAACTTTATTTTCTCATTCCATAATGATAGTATAATTAAATATTTATTATTGTCATGACTGAATATATTTTTCCTATATGTGACTTTTTTTTTTGTAAACTATAATTTTGATTTTCTGGACATCTTGTCATAAGAACATATAAGAATATCAATTTTTGTCCTTCTGATTCTATTGTGAATTTAATTGAAGGGAATATGTTATAGATGTATGTCCATCAAAGTTAGACTTTAGATAGATATGAAGAGGCTTTTTGTGTGAGATTGGAGATATAAATAAAATAAATTTGTTTCTGATTATGATAGTGGTTATAATAGCTTATATAAGGAAAGAAAAAAAAGAAATTATAAAACATGTTTGTCCTAAATGTTTATAATATAATAGTGTTTCACCATGTAACCATACAACAAATGTATCATCTACATAGTGAAGCCAGACTTTAGATGAATATGAAAAGCTTAATAATATTTTTGTTGGGGGGGGGGCATAAATAAAACAAATTTGGCTCTGGTTATGGAAGTGGTATTAACTGTATAAGGAAAGGAAAAAAGAAATTGAAAAACTTGAAAGCTATAAAAGTTAAAAATATTGTAAAATATTAGAGAGGGGAATTAGAAAAAGTTGTAAATATTCCAAAAAGAATATATATAGATTTAGGTGAGTTATTTGCTACAGAATTGAATACTTTAATTGAAAAGGAAAATGTGACTTCTGAGATCTAATTTGAACTTCAATATTTGACTATTTAGCAAGTTGATTTTGTAGTTATTGAATAAAATATGCAATACCATTGTTGCTCCAATTACAAAATTATAGTTTCACATTTAAATGATAATTAATATTTTGTCTTCATAATGTTTGATTATAACAGTCTATTATGTTTTGTATAAAACCTTTTCTATAAACAAATAAAAAAAGGAATAAAGTATAAATTATCACAGATTATAAAGACTAGAGCTGAAATTTTTATTTTATTTAAAAAACAGGAAACTTAGGATCAAAATTAAGTGTATACAGTATTTTTAATGTAGATTTTAGTAATATTTATATATTTCATTAGAATCAGCTTTAATATTAATATTATTAAACATCCAATCTGGTATCAGATATAATTAAAATATTATTGTAATTTAAAATTTAATGTTACTGAATTTTTTATTATACATTTTTTTATAATAATCAATGTTTTGAGATTACAAAAATGGAACCAAAACAAATAGGCAAAAATTATAATCATTATTTAATTCTAAGAATAACGCTAATACAAGAAAAGATTGTATTCTGTCAGATAATTAAATAAATAATTTGCTCAGCATTGCTTTCGTATTAACATTATTCATAGAATTACATATTTAAAGAAAATAAGGAAAATTATGGGGTTATATTGCTTGGGAGTTCATAATAAGTTTGAACATCAAAGGTGATATAGCAAATCATTGTCCATGGACCTAGCTTCAGAATTCACCATTCTATTCCTGCACTAAGGGCATTGTTTCATTAAATAAGTTGATGATTGCAATTTAAAACAATGATAGAATATAAAAGTCAAGACTCAAAAGTTTTGATTATAAACTGGCTTAATTAAGAATAAAAAAGTTTGTTCAGTGTAGTGGAACTATTGTGCTTAATTTGCCATATAGATGTTTAGACATCAGGTGATCTCATAAACAATTAAATATACAGTACTTGCTTGTTTTTATGTAAATTATTGGTAAAAATTTAAATCAATTTGTGCTAATTTGAAAAATCATTTAAAGAAAGATTTTAAATTGTTCTTTTAAAAAACAGAAATATAAATTAAAAAGGAGAAATCTTAATGTGAAATTTATCTATGAGACTAAAAATGAATATTAAAGTAATATTAGGAATTAGAATTGCTGTTTTATTTTTTAATTCATATACCACAAACTCAAACTAAGGCCAAAAGCAACTCAATATTTGTAAATCACGAAAGGGTCGCTGCCCACACTTTCCAACCGGCATCAACTGAGATAGTGTACACAAAGTGCAATGATATGAAACACAAAGTGAAGGAGTCTTGTTTTATCGCAGATGATCTCAAAGTAATCAACCAAAGAGACGCCTGCTTTATTATCTCTAAAAAGTGGGTCATTTAAACATTATTGAATAAATTTGCATACATTATTGCAGCATTCACTAACTACTAGTGTAAAGAGCTATGAATTTGGAAACATAGAATTCCCAAAAGTGCTTAGCTTATCAATTGTTATGTATAGCTTCATTAATTGTGTATAAAACATCAAGCTTAGTATTTAAAATTATCAAGTTATTGTTTTTAAAAACAGATTAAAAACAGTATTTGAGAATTTCATTACGGATATCAAATAAGATTTGTTGACATATAGCTGCAAGTAAACAATATTGAAAGATTTGAAATGAAGATAATTTATATACTATTAAACTCTTTTTTTTTTTAAAAAATAAAAATAAAGCTTGAGCTCAATGCCTGTAGAAACTTGATACTTCTTTAACTAGTGAGAAGATTTCATTATATAAATTTTTGTTTTATGGACAACACATTAATACTAATCTAGTTTTCTTATAATCTTTCTGATCATTGTCTGAGATGTTAACAAAGCAGACAATCTTTTCTTAAAAAGGGACTTGTGTTTTAGCCTTAATAATGATTTGTAATGAATAGTAAATGTGTAGAGAATGCAATATCTAAATAAATTAATATTTGAATAATTTATTGCTCAGAAGGTAGGAGGAGTTTACGAGAGGTGACAGAGTTGAATTGCATTTCATGGAGTTTGTGCTCTAGAATCTACCACTCTATCACTGCATTAAACCACAAATATGAAAAAAGTAGTAAAATGCATAGACATTAGGAATCTTAACTTTATTTAAACTCTGTAAACAGATTTTAAATAAAGGAAATAAAATTAAGATTCCTAATGTCTATGCACTTTAATCAGTTAATCATGAGATCAATTTGTAATCAATGTAGCAAGATTTCAATATTCCTATAAGAGTGAAATCTAGATTATGACAATAATCAGAGTTTGATTAACAATTAAAACCTTAATGGCAATCAGGAATTATTAGCCATTGTGTTAATAAATAATATCATAAAGAGTTCTTACAAGAGATATATTTTATTAAGAGCTTTTTTTATCAGAGACATACAGTATTCCCTGAACATTTTCTTAATTCTTGAATCCATAACCTTGTTCACATGGATTTTAGATATTTGTTTTGTTTTTGATAAAAGGCCAGCTAAAGGATGGTTAATACAGCACTCCTGATTTGAACTTACTACACAATTTATGGGATAGTTTAGAATGTTGCTATCTTTTTTATACTATATTTTAATATGATAAATTTTCTTTTTAAAATAATTAGCATTATGACTTTAGAACTGATTATTTACTTTTGAGAGGTAATTACATATTGTATTATTGAATGTTACTTTGCAAACTGCAGTGGTCCAAGAGAGTAAATGGTTTTATTTAAATATATCTTGTGATTATTTAATTACTTGAATATAGATATATATTCAAAATTGCTTGGACTCTTTACTTTTGAGCCAATATATAAATATATACTCTATTTTTTAAACTTCTTTCTATGAATTATCTTTTTTTGCATTAAATTTAATTCTTACCTCTTGTATATATTCTTTGTAAATGATATGAATTCAATCAGTAATATGATAATCTATTTCATCCTCAACCTTTCTTTTTTATTATTATTAGCCTCTCTGAGTAATTGTATCACATTATGACCATGAAATTTCACTATTCTTTATTTTTAAAAATATTTTCTGAAAATAATTGCCATAAGTAATATGAATTCAACCAGTAACTATCATTATATATTCCATTCTCACTCTTTCACTCTTTTTTTCATTCTCTTTATCAATAGTTTTTTTGGGGGGAGGGGGGATTTTGGCTTCTCAAATTTCATTATTTTCCATTTTCAAAAGTGCCCACCCTCTGAAAATAATTTCATAATGAATATGAATTTAATCAGTGGCATTCATGATCTATTTCATTCTCAGTCATTCTCTTTGTTTCTTCTTACAGTTGTATGTTTTTAATTCATCTGAACTTCAGCATCAGTACAGGCTCTAGAAATTTCATTATTCTCCATTTTTAAAATGTGTTTTGAAAATAACTACAATTTTCATTACTTATAGTTAGTTTGTATTGTTATTATTGCTGTTTTAATTATTGCAACAAAAAAATAGTTAAACTTCATTTAACTATAAGTAAAATTTTTGCCTTCCTACTTTTCTTTCTACTTTATTATATTTCTTTTTTAAAAAGAAAAAAAAGAAGGAATTCAGGATTATGAAATAAAATTGTAATGAATTTTTTTTCTCATTTTTTAATGAAACATATTAACAGTGATGAAATTTAAGCTTAATTGATTTTTATAAAAATATGATTAGTTTTATCTTTTTTGATTTACTCTTATCCAAAACTTAAAATTTGTCTTATAAAATCAATCTTAGAAAGCTTATTAAAAAAAATTTTTAAAAATCAAAATACAGAAAAATTATATATAAATACTCATAAATTATTTTTTAAAAAAGTTTATTTAAAAATATAGATTATTATATAATAGTTTTCTACTAAGATTGAATTGCTAATTATTTTTAAAATGTGGCCTATATCAAGTGATTGAATATATCAACATGATAAAGATAAGATTTGGTTAAATTTAATTTTATTATGAATGAAGAAAACCCAGTTATATAAAGATATTTTTTTAAAAAAATTAACTAAATAGTTTAAAGTAATAAATTTTAATAATAATAAAAACAAATAGGGAATTTGATCAAAAACTTAGCTTTACAATTAAGCATTTGCTTTTTTCTTGCTATATATTTCATGTATTTAAAATATTTAATAGTTTTTATTCTGTTACACATATAAATATGATTTATTTATGATAATTTTAATGTTTTCAATATATATATATTCATATAAAAACATGAGGTTTAATTAATATAAAAATTATTGAAAATTATTTTTGTTAAGTTTTGTGGTGAAGTTATGTTAACAACCAAAGTATTAGGCTAATGATCTACTTGATCTTTGTAGATGATAGCTGGTTGTTTTTAACTTAATTTGTATTTAGTAATTTATATTACATCTGCATAAATTATAATGAATTAAATTTTTAATACTTTATCACAAAATAATGAAATCTCTTGCAAGCATTAAGAATATGTGGGTTGTTTAATTTATTGCTTTACAGTGGAATTCTATTTTTTAATGATAGTCATGGGAAAGTATTGCCTTGGAATTTCACTGTTATTAATAAGAAAATATGATTGAAATATTATACAGAAAATGAAAAAGAAAATTTTTAAGGCAGAGAAGTCTAAATATAATTCATTTGTATTTTTATTTAATTAATTTCATTAATAATTTGTCTTACATCTTCATGTCTTTTGCATAATAGTTGAGGAATTTATAAATGAAAAGTAAATAATTTATAGAAAAAAAAATAGTTTAGATTTAAAAACAATATAGGAGTAATGAATCAGCACTTGAAGTAAGAAATTGTACATTATTAGTAATTAAGGTGGATGTAAAGATGAATATATAAATATTTTGTATTTTAGAAATAGAACTTCATCTAAATTAATTGAAAAAGATAATTAATTAAGAGCAAAATAACTGTGATTAAAGCTGACAAAGAGGAACAAAAATTGTTGAAAGTCCAGTTGATTTATGAAAGCTATAGAGAAAAGTATTATAAATGAGTTGATGGTATAGTGTGAAGAAAATTAGCCACTGAATTTTTTCTATAAGTAATTATTCTATTAGATAAATCATAGTATTAGAATCTACTTAAAATAATATGTTTAATGCAGGCAAGATATTAAAAGTTCGGTGAAGTTCTGTTTTAATAAATTTTAATCTAAAGATTAATTTTATTTAGAAAAAGAATTTAGACAAGTAATGAAGGAGAACTTTCTGAGAGATTTATAAAAAATATTAGTATTTATTTTATTGAATTTTAAATGACATTTAAATTAGATTATTATGATTCAGTAGGAAATGTATAAATGGAATAAAAAGAATTTGTAAAATTAAATAATGTTCTCTCTTAAATGAGATAAATATATAAAAACATGTCTCTTTTAATTGTTTAATATTTTAAATGAGTCATTAAATGAATTTATTTTTTAAAAATGGAATTATTGATAGTACTGTTGTAGCATATGATCTATCTTAAGCTTAATTATCTATACACTAGATGGCACTTTGAAGAAAAAAGCAATGAAGAATTTATCCACAAAAAATAAAATGTATGCAGATTTGTTTGCACAAAAAAATTTGCAAATTAATAATAATAAAAAAAGAAACCATAGGAACTTGAACGATGACAATAAATGTGGAAATGTAATTTATTATACAGTATTAATAAAGTTAACAAATATTTCCTTATTAGTAACTTGAAAATGATTGATTTTTTGTAAGGAGCAATGATTTTTTTCAGTTTATCATTGGTTTGCAACTAAGAGAATCAATATCTTCATTGAAGTTATTTTTAGAAAAAAAATAGGTAAATTAATAAATAAGTGTAAATTTCACATTTTATTACTTGATCTTTCAAATTACATTTCAAACTCATCATCATTTTGTTTTTGTTGGATAAATACATTTGTGCATTTAATCTGTTATTGATAACTTTTTTTATTGTTTTATTTGACACAATTATTGCTTTCGTTTAATTTATTATGAATTACTTTTTCTGTATTTTTATTTGAAAGATTATGTAATAAATTCAATAATTAATATGTGCATTTACAAAAAGTAATTAATAAAAAATTAATTAACAGTAGTAGGTGTATTAAATATATATAGTAATAAAAAGTGATCCTTAAGAGTTTTAATTGCACATATTAATTTGTCCAAAAGTGATGGTAATAAATGTTTGAAATGTAATTTCAAAGATCCCATACTAAGACATGAAACTTATTGCAGTTTGCCTTTTTAAAAATGTACATTTTCCGTTATTAATTTAGATTTTTTTTTCTTTCAAAAAACAACTTAATGCTTTACTGACATTTGAAAATTGAGATGTCCATTAGTGATTACTGATAGTAAATTTTAAAAAATCAATTGCTTCTTTAAAAAAAATTTTTTTTTTACATTTTGAAATTATTAATTAAAAATATTTGTTATTTTGTTGTCATGCTAAAGTAAAGTACATTTGGCTTATATATTGTCATCATTCAAGTTGATGTGGGTTTTTTGTAAAATTTCTTTGGACAAATAAATGTGTACAGTATATTTAAATTCTCATGAATAATTTTTTTATTTTTTCTCTAAAGCATTATCTGGCAGATAGATCGTGAAACATACTATAACAAATTCTTTTTAGATTGAGGGGTCCATTACATTAGAATTATTAACTTTTTGATAATGTTAAAGGATAATGAGAAAGAGCTTAAGTAGTTTATTAGAATTGATGGAATTAGTACAATGCATGAAATGAAAATAAATACAATTAAAGAAATAAAGTTAACTGCGAAAATTGGATTATTTAGGCACAATGGTACAAAAATGCAATATATATGTGATTAAATGTGTGAAAAATTAAATTAGGTTCATTGGGTACAAATAAAATAAAAATCAATATGTATGTGATATATGGGTAGACATATGTGTATAGAAATATTATATGACCGTAATTTGAAAATATAAAAATATAACTTTTATTTCATTGGCACATATTACTTGTATATATTACTTTTAGAAAAATAATTAAAGTAAAAAAAAGAGATGAAATTTATTTACATACTTACATTTACTCTATGGTGACAAAATTGTTGCAATAAGTGGGAAGATCAAATTTATTTAGCTATCTACCAAGCCATGTTATAAACTATTCTATGCTATATCTTGGATTAATGTAATTATAATTATAGCCGAAAGAAGTTTATATTATACATAGAAATTTTAATAAGTATAAATAAAACATATAGTTGATTTTTAATATATGCATGTATAACATAAATAAAAAAGAAAGAGTAGAATTAATTACTTAATGAATTACTATCCAAGGACCAATCAAGCTGATGATATCACAATCCAAGCCCATGAATCCACCCAATCATGCAAGTGTCTAACCAGAGGAAATACTTAGATATAGTTTTAATGCACTTAACCAAATAGTATGCATGCAATTTCTAGAAACAAATACCAACAGAACCAGAAAGAACTGCAAGACAATGCCCATCACCCAGGCAAACAATAATGACACAATAACTCAAGGTATGGACTCTGACAACTTTACCAACAGAGACATTTATATCAGCAGATATGAAAATAATACCAAGATAGCAATAAACTTTATCAATACCCATTTATAATAAATATTGTAATGTTTAAATCTTTAAATCTTAAGTATAAAATCAATATAATCTTATAATACAATTGAAATTGAACCTCTGTCAAGATAAATAATAGTTGGACCAATGAGTATACTAA
Organism: Epiperipatus broadwayi; assembly: GCA_028023455.1. NCBI lineage: Eukaryota > Metazoa > Onychophora > Udeonychophora > Euonychophora > Peripatidae > Epiperipatus > Epiperipatus broadwayi. The sequence continues at coordinate 1,767,667 of JAQFVV010012548.1, forward strand.
TACAAATCTATTCAAACATGTTTTTAGAAATAATCCATTCCAGATTCTCAGTTTAGAGGGAAATTACCATCTAAAATAAACATTTAAACAGGTAATATATAATAATAGTGTAACAGTCAGATTTGTACACTCATGCAACAAAATTCAGAGCCCAAGCAAAATATACCAAAGCTGACCGTAGTGAGGTGGTTGAGACCTCTAATCCGACCAAACTCCAACTCATCTGCCAGTACTCCAAATTTAACACCTTGGGGCTACACTCAGTTCTCATTTAACCGCGTGCCGACATAGAACAGGGAGAAACACGAGACTTAAGGTCATTACTAACCTAACTAAATATGTGATATATATAACACTTGACACTCTATTAATCTTAAATACTAGACATACACATATAGCATATAAATTCATTAAGAAATTGGAGTAATGAACTGTGACATTTAATAATATACTGTGGATTGGATAAAATACTATGGATTGGATAAGATACTGTGGTTTGGTTTGATCTAGAGTCTGACCAAGAAAGATATACAACAGTTTATATTTAAAAAAGATTTATTAAAACAATAACAAATGATCTAACACAAAATATCATAAGGGCAGGGATTGTATAATCTTCACAAGGTATTCAATACAGGCAAGCATGTTACAATAGTTGGAACTGTTATCAAGTACATCTGTTCCCTTTTAAACATATTAAAATACATGTGTGTGTGAGTTATAGAGGTCATGCCTAATTCTTTAATGTGCTCATTTTTATGAACTGGACTTGCTTAAGTTAGAAGTTGATACTTTAGTAGAGATGATGATGAGTACAGCCAGTTTTAAAGACTGTTATATATACTAATTAACTGAGCAACTAAATAAACTCAGAATCATGCAGATTCAAACTGATAACCAGATTCAAACTCCAGCCTAAAGCTGAATGATTAATTAATATGGGAAAAAGAACTGGTTACCATTAGGTCCACATATATGCGCTATGGCGCTATATAAAATATTAAAGAAATAAACTTGCATTGCGAGTGTGTGATTCTTCAAGAGTTTCAGCATCAAATGCTCGGTTTGCTCTGAGACCGACGGTTTGCTGCTATTGATATATGAACATAAAGTTCAGGAAGTTGGATTGGCTTTATGGAAAAATCTGGGTCCTCATGCCCCCAGTTCTAATGAAGATAGCCATAACCCGAACTAAATAAAGGGGCGGTTTGTTACCGTGAACCCTTGTCAGAGGCAGCAAAACGTAACACATATAAGTGTACTATATAAAAACACACCCGTAATGCACGCAATATATATAAAAAACAATAAGTATGCATATAATTAATTGCGCCTAAAACAGATAGCTTTTATCTGTCAAGCTAATTCAAAACAGTTCTTAAAATTAGCATTATAAGTATGCTAATAAAATGGGCTTAAACTACATAAAAATAATCTAGTTAAGATCCTGAATCTGCATATAAATATTCTTAATTAAGGAGGGAAAGTATATTCGATGGGACTTAATACAAACATTAGCAAATATACTTTACCATCTCTAAACAATATATATATCCCCTTCCAACTAATAAATATCAAAGGTTATAATATAAGATCGGTTAAGCAAATCTTAAAAAAATACGATTTTACAATATATATATAACTATGATAACAACGAGTGGTTAGCGCATTCGTTTATTACCAATTTTATAATTTCGAAACAATGATTTAATAAAATAAACAAGGCTTTTAAGATGTCTAAGCGAAGATTACAATTATCTCCTTTATAAATTACTTACTTGGTTTCATTGTTTCGAAATCTGAGCATATCATCACATTAACATAACAAAATGCATTTAAACAAAATATTAAAATTACTGAAATTAGGCAAGACCGTTAGCTTGTAAGAATTGAAGAGAATAAATTTCGGACATTTAATGAGTATAAAAAAAAATATGAAATCTTTTAATTCATAAAAGATTTCAGCAGTTTATAAAATTAAGTAAGTGAGCTTTTTTTCTTTTACATTATAGATAAAGTTACACAGACTGATAGTTTCGTTTTATAAGAGGGAAAATTGAAAGAGTTTTTATAATTTAGATAGATCGTTCTTTTTAAAGTGTTTTAAGAATTTATAGATTAAAGTTCATACCGCAGCTTCTTTTTTAAAAATGATTACCATCTCTCTCTGCCTCCTTGAGTGGACTTGAAGCGTATATCAATGATAGTGGTTGGAATAGGGCGTCTGACAGCGTCATAATCTTCAGTGGCCTTTCAGATAGGTTAAATTTCTTCATATTCTCCATGCAGGTTGCTGGAAAGTCTATTCAAAGGAATGTTTAGAGGAATTGAGAGTAGTCATCTGGCTTCAGAGCCAGTAAATATATTATTTTACTCGATCATTTTTGGATTCTGGTCTCCACAACAATTTTCCGAAAAAAAAGCTAAAAAAAAACTTTCAAAAAAAATCTGCAATATTTATATTCCCTAGATCAAAAGCCAGCGACCATCTATTTTAAAACACAATTCAGACTTCTAAGTTTTAGCCTTAGGTCTCTTTTGATTCTTATCTTTTTTTTATCTTGTTGCCCAAACTTTTACTGGTTTGATCTGGGAAAAGAAATTCATTACAATCGTAATGAATGAGCTCTAGAACAATGTCAATAACCTAGGGACTATCTGATCCCACCTGCAATTTATTCTAAATAAAAATCTGCGATATCTATATTCCCTAGATCAAAAGCCAGTGACTATCTATTTTAAAGCACAATTCAAATTTCTAAGTTTTACAGCAATCTGTCTTTTTTTTGATTCTAATCTCTCCTTTTTTTTATCTTGTTGCCAACTTTTTACTGGTTTGATCTGGGAAAAGAAATTCATTACAATCGTAATGAATGAGCTCTAAAACAATGTCAATAACCTAGGGACTATCTGATCCCACCTGCGAATTATTCTAAATAAAAATCTTATTACCAATCTGTGAATTTCGCATGTGATTTATAATTTACTTAAACCAAACTTGTTACAGAATATTTAGCCACATTTTCTAAACAAAATAACCCTTATACAATATTATTTATATAAATGCTGCAATATATCTATACAAAATTTAATATCATTATCATTTACAGGTGCTTGTATGTGTGACAATAAACATATAATTGTTTGAATGCATATAAAACTGTGACCACATATATAACTGTATAAATGAATATATCCTTGTGTGGATATATACAACTGTGTAAACATATATATACAGCTGTGTAAAGGCATATAACACTGTGTGGATACATATACACTTGTACTAAAGAGTGTTTAAAACCGGCATAGATGTGTCTATGGAGACATAAAGGTGAAACAGATAGAAGGACAGTAATATCTGTTTCAATAGATTCAAAATATAAATGTAAAAATAGTATAAAATTAATAGTTGCGCATGTTTAAATTTTAAGCATTGTACTGGAAAACTTGATTTTAATGCAAACTAAAATCTAATTTTTTAAAGCATAAAATAAAATGCATTAACAAAAATATGCCAATAATAATTATAAAAATCACTGATATATTGATCTAGTCATTTCATATTCATGACTTCTGTTTTTTTAGTTTGGAAATTATTTCTTTTTTTTTCTTTTTTTTTCTATCATAGTGAAAACTAAAATTGAAAAGCATGAACAAACTTATATTAATAAATATCATAAAAATTCATAGGTCATTGATTAGCATTCCATATTCAGAACTTCTGGTTGTTTTTCCCATTTAAATAAAGATCTTAGTCTTGTATAAGTTAGTGCATTGGTAGAGTGTCAGAATCTGAAGTGCAAAGTATCTTGGATGAAACTGACAACACTCAAACTTCTTATGAACTCTTGAGCAATAAAGTCATTTAATTACACTCTGCATAGTTTAATAAAGAGGTAGGCGGTTAGGTTCTGGAATGTATGGTCCTCAAATTGATTCCAGAGATCTCAAAACTTCTTACAAACTCTCAAATAATAAAGTTATTTGATTAGTTTTTCTTTTTAGTAAGGGACTTACAAAATATGACAAAAATATCTTGTATATTAAATTTATTTTTACTAATAATATGAAACAATTTAAGATGTTTATATAAATACAGAATCTTTATATTTTAATAATTAGAAGAAAAAAACATTATTTAGGTTTTTCCTCTCTTTTTTATTGCAAGCAAATAGTAACACAATGACTTTGAGCTCTGTGTTAAGGGCTGCAATGGTACTCTTCTGCTTCAACTTTAAATCACTCTCATGCAATGATCTTTAGTGCTATTTTGCTGGTTTTACATTCATTTGATGATAAAAACCAAAGTTAAACTCAATATTGATTTATTAGTTTTAAAAAATCTGAAGAATCCATAAACTATAAATGAGTCAATAAAAGCCTAGAATATCACTGGATTCTTTGATCTTCAGAATATAATGAAACTTGTAAATTCCTCTTCAATTATGCTAGCAGTGAACAAAAAAATTGTATATGTTTATAGTTTATTTAAATATTTCTGATTATATTTAAACTGGATTCCAAGAGATTGTAAAAGACCCAGAAAGAGACCACATGTGAGATGGATGGATGAAATAAGAAAATGTGCAGGGGTGTTGTGGAGAAGAGAAGCTAAAGATCGGAGAAGATGGATTAAACTTGGAGAGACCTTCATCCTGCAGTGGATTGATAATGGTTGATGATGATGATGATTTACAGAATATTTATATAAGAATTATTAAAAAAATAAATGTATTATTGATTACAAATTAGATTTTTTTGAAAATATTTTTATTTCTAAAAATATAAATTAAAACATTTGAAGTAATGATAAAAAGGAAACAGCAATTGTTACACTCTATCAAACACTGAATCATATGATCATAAAACTTTTGTGATAATCACATTCTACATTCTTTATGAATATGATATAGTAAAAATATATTGAAAGCCTGCTAGCCGGTAATAAAGCTAAATATTTAAAAAACTACTTTTCTGTGCGTACTTTCATTTTACCAGATATTGTAGTAATTATAAATGCAATTTTACATTTTAGAATTTTTTAGTTTTATGATGACTTAAAAATAATTTTATCACATTTAAAAAATGAAATTCACTGAACAATGAATTGATTTTTTTTTTTTTTTTTGGTAGGCTTTGCTATGATTATTCAATAATAAAAAAACTTATTGTTGGCATAATGTATTTCACTGTATCTCATTTTATTATTTCCCTCCCCATATATTTGTAAAGTTCACATATGATTTTTTATAATGGTTTTTTTTAATAAACTTATATTTCTATTAAATCATATAATTTATTGATTCATAATATTGAATAAAAATTTTAATACTAAAATAAATGTTGAACTATTAACTCAAATTGCCACCAGGGGAAGCATGAAAAACATTGAAAGCAGAAGGATTAAATGATAATAGTACTGTAACATTTTGTTTTAATATCTTTTTAAAAGCTTTTATTTTATAACAATCAAAAATAAATGTTAAACAAAAAATTTTCTCATTTCTTTCCTATTTAAAATACAGATCAACTTATTTAAAGATTTGTTAAATTTTATAGATGTAATCTTTTTTAAAGATGAACTACTGAATTTTTATTTTTAAAAAATAATATTAAAGTTATTTATTAGTTATTTTCTAAACAAAACAAAAATCAGAATCTTGAATTAATTAATTGGAATTATTTGACCAATTTATTTGTTTTTAATTTATGTGTATTCAAATTAAATAGAAAATGTTACTTTTTAATTCATGTTAAGTGAATAAAGTCTGGTATTTGTGAGAGTGTAAAAGGTCTCTGTTAAGTTTATCAAGATAGTAGAAATTGCTAAACCATAAGATCAGGATTAACGATATATTTTGTCTTAATTATATTTAGATTTAGTAATAAATACTGACTAGCTAGCTATATTGGTTATTACATCTAATTAAAATAATTGTATTAAATATTTTCACCCAAGTTAAATGCAATGAATAGCTATCAATAATTTTAATTATGTTTTTTAATTATACAAAAGGTGTAAGATTTATCAAATAATCATTAATAAGTGAATGTTTATTGTGAAAAATTATTAAAAAATATTTATCAAAATGCATTATCTTTGAAATTTTAATTGCAACATAATTTAAATTAATTTTAATAATGCTTAAAAATAGCTTATATATATATTATTATTATTAAAAGGTGAGAGGTTGCCTTGACAACAGTGAGAAATATTGATTACTATCTATATTGGCATGTTTAGGTGGTGACTGATTTCTATTGGTTTTATATATATATATTAGTAAAAATTAGATTTCAAAATTAATTAATGTTTTTTTTAGTGTTTTTTTAAAAATACTTCAGGTAATAATTTTTAATTAGAAAAATAGGTACTCATCTTTTAGCTAAAGATGCCGCTCTATGGCGTGGTTTTCGCGCCAAAACACATAAAAATGCTGTTTCTGCGGCCGACACGTTCGAACCCGAGTTTTCTATAATACAACTTTTTTGTTGTGCTACAGAATGCAGGCCGCTATGTTGCATCACAGTATAGCATGTATGTCGCATAGCAGCAAATACATTTTCCGAATTCGCACAATTTATAAAAGAATTATGGCTTGATGAGAGAGTTTGTATTTGAATTGTATTGAAATGTTGTTTTCATTGGATTTTTTTTTATTTTAAACTATTGAAATGTTCAGATTTTTTAAAGCAATAATTATAAGACTTTTTACAACATACTGTATTGAACTTTTATTTGGGAAAATGTTAAATATCTATGTTTTTTTTGAGTTGCAATTAGGTAATGTGTCAAGTAACATACTGTTAGTAACATTCCACAAGACAAAGAAGATTCTACCATCTGTATATTTTTGAAGTAAAAAAGAGTGGTACGAAAAAAATATCCAGTAAGAAAAGTCCAAATATACAGGTTTTTTTGTAAATTTAATAAAAAGCAAATATTATAAACATGTTTAATAAGTAAAGAAGACATTTGTATGTGTTTGTTGTTGTTTAAAAAAGCTTGAATTTTTTCTTTTGTCCGAGTACGATTACGATTTTGAATTTTTTTATTTTAGCATTACAAACAAACAGAACACTAACCCTAAAACTAACCCTAACCCTAAATCTAACCGTAACAACTTTTACTTTTATTGCGATTATTATTTTTTAGTTAAACAACAACAAAAAAAGTCGTAACACAAGTAAAAAAATATCCGATAGAAAAGCGATAGCACAATTTAAAAAGTATACGATATAAAAAACACGAATCAAATTGTAATTTGTTGATTTTATTTTACATTTATTATTATCATTTAAATTGTATTTAATAAAAAATAATATTTAAAAAAGACAATTTTGTTTTGTTTTAATTTTTGCATCACAAAAAAGCACAAAAAAATTATTAAAATCAACGGCCCGTGAATGTTCATATTTTATAGTTTTAGCGTGAAAACGGCGCCATCCAACGGCATCTTTAGCTATAAGACAAGCACCGAAAAATATATAAATAGATTATTATATTTATAATAAATGTATGAATTGAGAGAGTAAATATATAGCATTAACTGGAAATGTTGGGCAATTTATATTCACTCCCCACATAAACCCCCAAATAACTTATCATTCTTATTTTTAATATAGGGTATATGAGCACAGACTTTCACACCACCCACCACTCTCCACTCTATATAATAACACTGACACACCTAGACACATATATGCTGAAAAGATAAATAATCACCAATATACGTATTTCATGCTAAACCAGCAATCATCAGTTGGTCCAGACTATCATCTTTACACACATATATAGTATAAGTGCTCAGATATATATTAAGATAGACAATCCTCATAGTTTAATGGACAGGCTTCAATCTACTCCACACTCCAACTCTTCAACCGTCCATCCAATTGAAAATCTGATGATGGAATGCTCAAAGGCCACCCTTAGGCCGAGATTCTTGTCACACCCATGTTGACCTAAGGTCAATCTGAACCCCACATGTACAGGACGTAATCCATTTAATACATATGCAAGGATGGGCAGACATCTCTATAATGTAATAACTGAAGCACAGGCTTGTTATATACCTGTGTCTATATATATATATAATATAGGGTATATGAGCACAGACTTTCACACCACCCACCACTCTCCACTCTATATAATAACACTGACACACCTAGACACATATATGCTGAAAAGATAAATAATCACCAATATACGTATTTCATGCTAAACCAGCAATCATCAGTTGGTCCAGACTATCATCTTTACACACATATATAGTATAAGTGCTCAGATATATATTAAGATAGACAATCCTCATAGTTTAATGGACAGGCTTCAATCTACTCCACACTCCAACTCTTCAACCGTCCATCCAATTGAAAATCTGATGATGGAATGCTCAAAGGCCACCCTTAGGCCGAGATTCTTGTCACACCCATGTTGACCTAAGGTCAATCTGAACCCCACATGTACAGGATGTAATCCATTTAATACATATGCAAGGATGGGCAGACATCTCTATAATGTAATAACTGAAGCACAGGCTTGTTATATACCTGTGTCTATATATATATAATATAGGGTATATGAGCACAGACTTTCACACCACCCACCACTCTCCACTCTATATAATAACACTGACACACCTAGACACATATATGCTGAAAAGATAAATAATCACCAATATACGTATTTCATGCTAAACCAGCAATCATCAGTTGGTCCAGACTATCATCTTTACACACATATATAGTATAAGTGCTCAGATATATATTAAGATAGACAATCCTCATAGTTTAATGGACAGGCTTCAATCTACTCCACACTCCAACTCTTCAACCGTCCATCCAATTGAAAATCTGATGATGGAATGCTCAAAGGCCACCCTTAGGCCGAGATTCTTGTCACACCCATGTTGACCTAAGGTCAATCTGAACCCCACATGTACAGAACATAATCCATTTAATACATATGCAAGGATGGACAGACATCTCTATAATGTAATAACTGAAGCACAGGCTTGTTATATACCTGTGTCTATATATATATATAATATAGGGTATATGAGCACAGACTTTCACACCACCCACCACTCTCCACTCTATATAATAACACTGACACACCTAGACACATATATGCTGAAAAGATAAATAATCACCAATATACGTATTTCATGCTAAACCAGCAATCATCAGTTGGTCCAGACTATCATCTTTACACACATATATAGTATAAGTGCTCAGATATATATTAAGATAGACAATCCTCATAGTTTAATGGACAGGCTTCAATCTACTCCACACTCCAACTCTTCAACCGACCATCCAATTGAAAATCTGATGATGGAATGCTCAAAGGCCACCCTTAGGCCGAGATTCTTGTCACACCCATGTTGACCTAAGGTCAATCTGAACCCCACATGTACAGGACATAATCCATTTAATTCATATGCAAGGATGGGCAGACATCTCTATAATGTAATAACTGAAGCACAGGCTTGTTATATACCTGTGTCTATATATATAATATAGGGTATATGAGCACAGACTTTCACACCACCCACCACTCTCCACTCTATATAATAACACTGACACACCTAGACACATATATGCTGAAAAGATAAATAATCACCAATATACGTATTTCATGCTAAACCAGCAATCATCAGTTGGTTCAGACTATCATCTTTACACACATATATAGTATAAGTGCTCAGATATATATTAAGATAGACAATCCTCATAGTTTAATGGACAGGCTTCAATCTACTCCACACTCCAACTCTTCAACCGTCCATCCAATTGAAAATCTGATGATGGAATGCTCAAAGGCCACCCTTAGGCCGAGATTCTTGTCACACCCATGTTGACCTAAGGTCAATCTGAACCCCACATGTACAGGACATAATCCATTTAATACATATGCAAGGATGGGCAGACATCTCTATAATGTAATAAATGATACTAATATGATAATTTTACCTTCCAGAAAATATATTTTAAATAATTGAGTCTGTAAATGTTTTTTTTATTATGTAAAGATTAGTTTTAAAAACATGGATAATATTTACTGTAATAGTAATTATCAATTTTTTAGGAATAATGGTAATTATCAATTTTCTAGGAATGATTATTCAGTTTCGCCATTATTTATTTTTCTAGTAATAAAATATATGTATCTTAAAATTCTTAATATATATAAAAGTTGCAACATCTTGATTCTTACCAATGAAATGAAAAAAAAAATCTACAAGATAATGTATTAAATTCTTGTGTACTTATTTTTTTTTAATTCCTATTTGTATTAAAGATAAAAAAATTCCAAATATTTGAAATAAGTAGTTTAGATATATATGTCTTGTAGAATCAGTCATATCAGGGCTCATCGTTCTTGTATTTTTTAACTTATGTTTATGAGCACTTAAAAATTGTAAATGATCCCTAACATATATTATGGCTGCACTAATTTTATTAGTTAGCTCAGGTACCACAACTTCTTAAATGTTTTTACCATAGTTTTACAAATGTAGCATGCATCCACAGACAATTACAAACTTTTATCAAATGTATTTTACTCAGGTGCAAAATCTTAAATGTATATTGTATAATTATAAGTAATTATAGTTGTGAATATATATGTAATGTTGGACATTTTTGTTTACATCTAACTGTTGTTATAGTGATTGATATATTTTCCTATTGTTTAAGTTAAGAGAGTATATCAATTACTGTAACAACAATCTCAAATATATAAATTTCAATCATGGTTGAAATTTTTACTACAGTGTACAATTCCAACCAAAGTATTTCTTAATGGTTGATTTAAGCTAAATCTTGAAAGTATGTGTGTTTTTTGCAATAAATATCCTGAAGAAAATTAATGTTTTCTATATATACACTCCAAGAAATCCTGCCTTATATCTGCATATCATTAATACTATAAATATGATCACAGCTAACAATAGTTTTCCATCAATACTCATTGGAGACTTCAATATCACCTATGAAGTCTTCATTGATAAATACATTTACCTACTTAACAAATGTTTTATAAGTAGCAAAGGATATTTTTCATCAAGAGCTTTCTCATATTATACAAAAAGACATCAATCTCTGATAGACCTTATGCTTTATACATTTGAGCTTCACCACGGCCTGGTTGCCACTCTACAACTATAACCTGTGGCCTTCTCTGACCATCATGGCATAGTAACTCATCTTGAGATAGATAACTGCAATCTGATTAAACTCAATAGCACTATCAGGATGATTACCAAAGCCACAATAAGTGAGGCCATTCTCTCATAGGCATATATCTTGTTTCACAAAATCAACATCTTATCCAGGCCTCTGGAAGAAGTTTGGTTCGTATTTATATAAATCCTGCAATCTCTGATAAACTACCACACCTGGAAATTAAAAGGCCTGATTACACTTATTAATGACTTGGGATTCTATTAACAATAAAATTAAGGAGTTCTCCACTGAAAACTCCCCCATTGAAAACCTGCTTATCTTAAAATCCCAGTATAAATCAAAACAAGCTGCACTTATCGAATACATCACCATTAAGAGGACTAAGATATATCTCACTGCCTAACACTGCTGGACCAGAGGATATCTTAGATGGGCACTGGGAGCTAGGAGAAAACAAGAGAGCCCATCAGTACTTGACATCAGTGCTTCCATGATCTCCCGGCAATACATGATCCAGCATATTGCAACTCATTATGAAGGTTTGCTGTAAAGAAACTATCCAGTAGATTATTGTGACTGGGAAAAGCCGGATGGCATTGAGAGTCATGGCATTACTCAGCTGGCATTAAAGATAGGCTTGCACATCTGCCAGACAATGTTTACCCAGGCATGCATGCCATTCCTAAGTTCTTGATATCTCATCTTAGCAACTTCACTGTCCCTATCATAATGAATATGATCAATTACTTATCAAAACAAAAAAAAGATATTCAAAACCTTTACCCTATAGCATTGGTGCCATTTATCAAAAAGAACTGTGATACTACTGATATTAAGAACATCAGACCAATCTCTAGGTCACCAATACTAATCAAAATAATAAAAGGTGTTATTAAGGAGAAAATCTGAAGAAAAAATCTAGATAAAATAGTACAAACCCAGTATGCAAAAAAGGCTTGTCAGCTTTGACATACTGTTTAACTATATTCATATGAACAGACTCTCTAAGCCAGTTGCTGTCCAACTAGACATATCTGAAGCCTTTGATTTCAATATCACTACAGAAATTATCCAGATTTTGGACAACCTTCTATACAATAGGGAGATTTATATATCTCTAAACGGGTCTTACACAAGAAGTTTTAACCCTAACCTATCTATTCCACAAGATTCCCCTGTCAGTGCCCTACTATTGATTAGCTACATAAACCCTCTTTTAAAAGATATTAACAATAAGATCCCAGGGGAGTTTATCCCTTGTCTGAAGAGATCAATCAGTTCAATATCCTACATGGTTGATGTTCTGGTAGTCCTAATTTCCAAAAAATATTTAAAAAGCCCCTATCAAATAGTTAATAACTTCACAAATACATCCCAATTTAAAATTAATCTGGAAAAGTTATCAACCTGGAGTATTTGCTCTGGTAAGAAAATTACATCTGAATACCTAGCTGATCTGCAAAAATTCCTGGGTTTCTTGATACATAAATCACAATCTGCTATGTCCAAAGAAATACAACAGACAATAATCCAATCAACTGGCCAGATCACCAAGACCCTATCCAAGGTATATCTTTCCCTACAAGGAAAGATTGTCCTACTTAATATGAAAATCATGTCGAAAATTGCTTACTACTTACCTATAATCACAATTACTAAATCATTTATCAGGAAAATCAATGAGATGTGTGCAAAGCTGTTCTAGAAGGACTGTTTGGCTTCCATTAGTATTTCCAAGATGCAACAAACATAGGAAGTCAAACGGTATGTCTTTCCACTCAATTCCAGCAATCTATTTCAAAAAACCACACTCATTTGTTTATAACCTTATTCAGAACTATGGTTATACTCAGATTGCTGAAACAGTACAACCAACAGATAAGCCTCCACCTGCTAAAAGTTTTGCTGGCTTGACCTTTTGCTTCATGATCTACACAATTATAACATCACACAGGACACATTCAAGAGCAAAGTCACATTCTGGGAAGAAAATCAGATAATTAATCCACAGGTCAGCATTATAAGGCAAAAACTAGATCTTTCCAATTAAAAACTAGTTGTACTATTCAAATTCTGGGCCTTAGAATCAAAATTCTTGGATTATCTGATTAAAATAAATTTAGAGGCCATGTCTACAAATTGGTTCCTGAACTGTAAAAGGCAAATCAATAATATTGATCCATTGTGCCCTGTCTCAGACAAGATGAAACATTTGATGATATCATTTACTCCTGTACTGGTCTTGGAAAAATTAAAATGATTATATATCAGAACTCGAAAGGGGATTATTATCGAATTATCTCCATTAAGGACTGCTTGCTTTCTAAAGACATTCCAACAATCAGACTGTCAATATTCTTGATATATTCTGTTTGGTTGGCCAGATGCAAAAGACAATTTACTCATCCACAGCCAGACGTGGATATTTTTTTCCTTCAAACAATTAAGAAACTAAAGGACAGAGATAGAACTCTTGCTACAAAATTCTTGTACGAGGAGACTTGGAAACTGTTTTAGTTTCCAAGTTAAGATCCACTTACCTAAGATATGATGTATATACATGTCTAATTATTACCATATGTGTCACTATATTTTTTTGAGTTAACTGTAGATTGTTTGCTAAAGTTTAAAATGTAACCCCCTTTTTTACCTAATATATCTGTAAACATATATTAGACCTAATAAAGTTATTTTGAAGAAAAAAAAATATCCTGAAGAAATGCATCTTCAAGCAATTACTAAAATATTTATAATAACTTTCAGGCCCTTTAATGCATCTATAATTATTTGTACCCTAAGGACTATGTGTTTTGTGTGCTGCTTCTTAATATTTGACAATAAAAAATATAATGTACTAAAAAAAAAAAGAATGATTTAACTTATACATTTACTCTCACAAAATTTTATCCAGAAACATCATGATCAAAACTTGGCAGTCAACAGTCTATCTTAATTGTACTCTTTCATAGTTTAAACATTTATTTCAATTAATATTCTCCATCAGATTTCATCTTTGAAAATAAATTTCTAGATTCTTTTACAGTCTAGTTATCACAATTGTGTAATTTTACATGTTACTTACTATTCAATTTTGGATCACACTTCATTAGATATAAACAATTTTATTGTGTTACCCATACTATTATGTTTGCTGTTTTATTATACTTTTGCCTATGTAATATAAATTTATTCCACTGTAAATGTTAATATTGGTACACAATATAAAGCTTTTTTTAACCAAAAAAAAAAAAATTTGAAAAAAAAATTATATACATTTTAAAATATAACTCATTTTACATTTTATTATATATAGTTATAGAAATGTTGATTAGGAAAAATATGTTATAATTTCTAATTGATAAAGGATGACTGTTAATTATTTATGTATTTAGTAAACAATTATAATTGATACAATGTACATTGAGTAAGTAATAATAATAACAAAAAGCATTCACAAAGGATTTGAAATGTGGATTGACCTAATCAGTTATATTTTTCCATTATCTATATCCTTGTATTTAAAAATGTACATATAGGTACACTATCATTAATCAAAATAGCATGAATTTGAATCTTTCCTTTTTTTTTTCCTTATGTCATAGCATCGGCCAGGAGGCGAACCTGCAACAACAGTCTGCAACCAACTGCAAGGCAGCTGCGCTGACTTCTCGGCTAACAACGCTTGATATCTTTTTTTTTTTTCTAATACTTTTATATCAGTTAACATAGTATCACAAATTATATGCAGACTATAATTCTTATAGTACTTACATTAATGAAAAAGGCGAAAGTTTAAAAATCAGGCAAAAATTTCATTGTTATGGGAATGCATGTAAGAATTATGTTTTCAATCCTGTGTTAAAAGGTTTTTTTCATTAATTTAATTAAAAAATGAAAAATAAAAAGTACAGCACTTTCTAATGTCATGTTATTTTTTAATAGATATAAAAAAATATAAAAAAAACCATATGATATCATATTTTTTTATCTATCTGCATAATCCAGAAATTATAAGTTTATGCTGAAAGTTTATTTTTCATAACAAATGAAAGATAAAGTGTAGTGCAACTTTACCTGATATCAAAAAAGGTTTATTATTGGTCATTTAGCCTAGATAATCCAGAAATGAAGAAATTACTGTTTTAAAATTGAACTTTATTTTCAGTAACAAATAAAACAAATTTTATACTGCTGCAGCTTTTTATGTCAGATTAATAAAATTATTACATCATCCAAGATTCAGATTAACACTTTTAACATATTTTTATAAAGAAATTAATATTATCCATAAGCTATATGAAAATCTTAGTTTTCTACATAGTAATTTTTAAAAACAAAACAAAAAGTGATTTCTATATTAAAAATTAATTTTAAAAAAAATCTATGAAATGTGTTTGCAGTTTTAATGTTGCACAATATTATATCAGCCACAATGAAACATGATATAGTTAGTATTATCTACCACATTTTTATAATGAATTTTAATTTATCCATAATTGTAGAAAATTTATATTTATTTGCAATTGTAACAGCTGAAATGAAACCATTTGCAAATGTATATTTAAAGTTTATCCTAAAACTGAACTGGTGACAGGTTTCAACTTCATCCAAAATTATATAACTAATTCAATTTAGAAATACATTCTCAACATTATTTTCTCTTTTAATATAAAAGATTGAATTGTTTAAAAGTTGACAGTTTATTTCTTATTCTCACTTCTGCATGAAATATAAAACTAAAATGTTTAAAATTCTATGCCAAACATTTATTTTTCAAAATTTAAACAGAAAAATAATTTTCATAATGGTCAATTTTATGATACACCAGTTTTTGAAAAAAAAAAAATTGTACAAAGAAGCTTAAACTCCTATTGTGAATTTTTTTAGCACTTTGCTGAAGTTTAATAAATGTAAGTAAATAATGGATTTAAATATATATTTTTATTTAAAGTAATAGAGTTATTTATTAAATTAACTTTTCTGTCATTTAGAAATGTAAAACTTTTGTAATCAAATGAATGTTAAGTAATGGAAATATAAGATTAACTTTGAAAAGGGTGTAAGATAGGGTGACTCCATATCTCCAAAACTTTTTACAGCAGTGCTGCAAGAAGTATTTTGTGGATTAAAATGGATAGGTAAAGGAGTAAAAGTAAATGATTATTTAAATCATTTAGGTCTTGCAGATGATGTAGTTGTTATTGCAAGAATTATTAGATGAAAGTAAGTAAGTAGGACTAAAAGTAAATATTAAAAAGACTAAAGTAATGTTCACTGGATTTTCTCAGAGCTGAAAATAAAGATTGATTATGATGAGTTAGAAGAAGTTAACAACTACAAATCTTTGGTCAGATTATTACTGCAAATGGAAACATAGTGGATGAAATTAATCATAGAATTATACTTGGTTAAAGTGTTTTTGGTAGAAATAACTTAATATTAAAATTAAATATGCCTATGTGTTTAAAAAGGGTTTTTTTTTTAATAAATGTATTTTACCAATTCTTACTTATGGATCTGATACCTGGACACTTAATAGAAGAGCAGTACAGAAATTTCAAATCACTCAAAAGAAATATGGATAGATGCATGTTAGGAATAACAAGAAGAGATCAAAAATGCAATACATGGATAAGAGAACAAATAAGTGCTGCTGACATTATAGAAAGAATTAAAAAGCTGAAGTGGAGTTGGACTGGACAGATTGCTAAAAGAAATAATAATAGATGGACGATTGAAATCCTAAATGGGATTCCAGGAGATTGTAAAAGACCCAGAAAGAGACCTGTGTGTCAGATGGATGGATAAAATAAGAAAGTTTGCAGAGGTGATGTGAAGAAGAGAGTCTAGAGACCGGAGAAGATATATTGAAGTTGGAGAGACCTTCATCCTGCTGTGGATTAATAGTAGTTGATAATGATGAGTAATGAAAGTATATTAATAATTTTTATTAGTCATCCATTAGACTAGAAATTATCCAATAAAGAATAACATTTTTGTAGTATAATTTTCACTACACCACTCTCCCATAAGATAGGGAGTGTTTTCATCTGCTTTTAACATATTGAACAATGATATATATAAGAGATTGTGAGCTGTGCAAACTTATGACTGCTGATTCAACCAGAAATATATATCTTGAAGATCATAGATCTTTTTATATGTCTTTGGTCATATGTTTATGATTACATCCATCCACAAGGTATTAAAAGTGGATAGAAATCATCCCCTACCTTGTGTGAGAGTGGTGTATTGAAAATTAGACTACATAAATATTATTCATTAAATGTCAGTAATAAATTTCAGTTTTCATTAAAGTAATTTTTAAAGGAATATTTGCTAGTAAGCTACTTTAATTTACACTAAGTGCAGTGCATTTTATTTTTAAACATTTTCTATTTTACTGATATAATTACAGGTTTGTATTTGAGTGACTTTTGTATCTTTCTGAAAATCTTCTGAATACAAACTCAAGTTTAAGTCAAGGTTTTTAAACTAATGGGAATTTCTTGTATATAAATATATTACCAACATTATCATTAAACATTAATTTTATTGGTTTTACTGTAAGAAATGAAATAAAAGTAAAAATGATGAGAGAACTTTTAAAAACTGCCTGTATATTAATTGGCATCATTTACCTAGATGTGTGTTCTGCTTATAGGAAATGTCAATACACTGATAAATAATAAGTAAACATTTCCTGAATTGGGTCATCAGGAGAATTGAGATTTAGCTTTTTCTAATTATTCTTATGTTTTATTTATCTTCTTACAAAAACCATGTTAATATATATATGCATTTTGAAATTTGACAAAAAGTACATAAATAAAAATGTCAATTTTGTCAAATTTTCTTAACATTTTTTACAAACTTTCATTACCAAAATTTTTAATTGCAGATATAATGTATATTTTTCTTCATTCTAATGATATATTAAAAGTACACAAGAGAGCTTACACACAGAGAGACGTAGAACGGATTGAGTGTAGTAAAATTAACTTTCATTTCCTTTTCCATTCTTTATTGCATTCCAATGTTATACATTTATTCAAGTGACATCTTGTGGGAAGGATTTATAGTAAAATATATATATAATGGAGTCTTAAGCAAGACTGATGCATAAATACTTCAATTTGTCACGAGATCTGTTTTAGGAATAAGGGCAATATTATAAAAAAAAGGGTTGCTTAATAAGCATTCTTTTTTAAAAAAAAAAAAAAAGTAGTGTAGAAGCTGGATCTTTAGTCGATGTTTTTTTTTAAAAAAAATATTGTATTAAGTGTCAGTTCAAGATTACTTGATTATTTAAAATGGATGTTTACTGTACTAATAGAGTGTGGAGAAGAAAGTTGTGAATTCAATTTGTTGATTTATTTTTATTGCTAGAGAGGTTAACCTTGCTTCCAGATGTAATCCGTCTTTTGGATTGTAGAAAAATTTTGTGTCCAATGTTTTAGATCAAGTGGGAGGAGATAGAAGCTAAATAGCTTTATGAGCAGAATTTTTTTTTTTTTATTAAAACAATAAATGCTCACTTAAGAAGTTATTAATAAAAACGAAAAATAAAAGAAAACCACTAATGATTTTCCACTAAGTTATAAATATTGTCAATTCAATAAATAAATAAAGGAAGAGACTTAAATTAATTTTTAAATTTTTTTTTTTTGTAAAATTTAAAATAATATATAGTGCTTCTTTGAATATATATTATTTCAGGCTTTTTTCTTCTTTTTTTTAAAAATGAAGATATCTGCTTCTCTTACTTAAGATCATAGTTTTTTTGAAAATATTATTTTTTATTTCTTTTTTCCTATCTCAGTTACTCTTACTTTAAAATCTCTTTATGTCTGACCTAAAGATGTTGTAGGTTTGGCATCTGTGTGAGAGACTACCTCTTCCATTAGGAAAACTGAATTACAATTGAGTTTATGATTAATGGAGTGATACTCATCTGACCAATCTAAATTATTTTAGGATCTTCATCTTCTAAGAATAGCTGCACATCCATAATGGATAGTTTTCTGGCAGATATGGACTGATTACCTGAAACCCTGCCCTCTTCCAAGATTTAGGAAAATATTTCAGGTATTGAAAAGAAAAAATATTTAAATGTGAATCTCAGATCATGAGCAAGAAACCATAATTTAGCAATAATATATCACGAGACTATGCCAGATCGATTTATTTTTTATTTTTTTATTGTACTTGTTTTTTAGTGAAATACTTCAGGTTATCACAACGTATTGTTTTCTTCCACATCCACAATTATCAAAATAAACATTAATTAACAGTTTAAATATAGACAAAATATTTAAAAGGCATTAATAAATTGCACATAGGTCAATGCTGTTAAAGGATGAAAATCTTTGGAACTTTTTACATGTATTAGGGTAATGTCTTTTTTGTCATTAGAAAAAAAATCAAAGCCTCTGCTTTTGCTTCAAAACACAACTTAGTAAAGGAACAATTACTGTCAAGGTGACTATTCACAATAAAGTGTTTTACTCAATTATGATGTATTGATAATAATTCTTCTAAATATCACAACCATTGTTGCTTTGCTTGATTGTAGTGCAAAGATAGAGTGCAGAGCTAAAGATCTGCACATTGAAGCTCAACCTATCATTTTCAGTGTTCGAAATGTCTTGTAATCTATCTAATGACAAACATTTGATTATTTAGAGCATTTAAATTCATAAATCTTAAGTTGTGGAAGCTTAAATTGCTTTGAAAGAAATACCTAAATTTATGTATGCAACGTATGTATTGTAACGGTTTATTCCGGTGTAAACATGTATATATGTGGTCTATGTTTATTACGTATATCAAACCTAAGTTTTTGCTCTTTTATTTAACAAAAATTATAATGTGAACACATATATGTGCAGTTGGTTTTGCAATGTATTCTAATTACTCGCCCAGCATATAAGAATTATGCTGGGAGAGGATGAGTATCTATTTCTGGTGATTAGAGCTTGTACCTCTGGCTAGCTCACTCAGGGGTAGTAGTCATTGACCTTGGGAAAG
Organism: Epiperipatus broadwayi; assembly: GCA_028023455.1. Taxonomy (NCBI): domain Eukaryota; kingdom Metazoa; phylum Onychophora; class Udeonychophora; order Euonychophora; family Peripatidae; genus Epiperipatus; species Epiperipatus broadwayi. The sequence goes on from JAQFVV010012548.1 coordinate 1,787,890, forward strand.
AGGTGGAGAGAACATATAAAAATGCGCCTGTGGCGCGCCTATGGTGCATGAACAATTTGTTTGCTTTCCTACTTTTTGCTTTTTAATACTATTCTAAGAAATTAACACTGACACACACAATTAAATTTATAACACTACTTAATATTTATTAATACAAAACAAATAATAAAACCCTATAGAACCCTGTAATTGGATATTGGTTTGTGCCCGAATAATTAAATAACCCGCATGTAAATACACTCGCATAAGTTCATAAATGCAATACACAAAAATACAGATCATAGCTTGAAAACACTTTCAATCAGGCATTGTCTATTAAGGCGTATCTTTATACAGGGTATTATTTCAACTTTCTCTTCATTTACTTTTAACCCTTTTACACATTATTTAATAGGATGTGCTTTCATTCAAAATAGTTACTATCATTTACGAAAATGTTTGGTTTACCTCGTTTATTTTACCCGGGTGTAGATTATTAGCAATTTTCCACTGGCTTTGTGCTGCGCTGTACGATTAAAGGATTTCTTTCTTTGGTAGGATTCCATAAGGCAATCACTGGAATCCAGTGAATGCTGTTCTTTTCATAGCTTTAGGAAGGGCTTCGCTCTTACATTGACAGTGACAGTAGTATCTCCGCAGGATGGATGGTATAGCCTGGCCTGTTCTGTTCTTCTACCCCATCCTGTTCATGATTTTTCGATTATAAACTTTTTCCTTTTTACTAATTTTTCCTACGATCCTGCTCGTGGCAGTCACAGCTCTAGAAGTTCTCTAAGTTCAGCTTTCTCGACTCTAATTAATTATACTATTGTTCTTTCTTCTTTCATTAGACCACATGGTTTGCGAAACGAAAATTTTTTCAATAACTTTTCTTTTCTTTGTTTCTTTTATCTATGCTTAAGAATTTCCAATTTACCTTGCGATCTACACTCGACCGTTCATTGTCTCTTATTTTTAACATTTTATTTTATTAATTAAAATGTCTTTGTCTCAAGATAGCGTTCTGCAACTTTTTGGGTCCTTTCTTTGCAATTAATTTATTTTTTTATAATTTGTAACATTCTTCCTTTAGTCGATCATCTTGGAATATTTCTTTTTAAATTAAAATAACTTTATTCCTTTTTACGACATTATTACATTTACTCACTGCGTATAAATAAATATCAGAGCACAAACCAATATAATCCCCCATCCCTCTTATATTTCAATCTGTTTTTTATTTACTTACTTAAATATATATATGCGCCCGCATACAAGACCACAATGAAAAAGAAAAATAACAATTTACTTAATATTACACTTGATTTAATTAGATATGTATGCTCGGTAGTATTACCCTCTGACTTAGAACAGGGTTTGAACTCAGCCCTGTTATAGTATATATATTATAACCTTTAGCTTTATCCATATTACTAATTATTTAGTTATGTAGTGGCTTAGTATTAAAAAAAATCCATAGTTTAATTTTTGTAGTAATCCAATTTTATTATTGCTTAACATTTACATGTTGATATATTCTTTGAACCAATTTATAACTATTATAATTTTTAATAGCTTTAAAAGTTATTTTAATAGTTTGTGTCTAATGTTTTAAACTCATAAGTAATTGTATATGATTTTAAAATGCTTAATGTTAGTAAGTTAATTGTAAAAACATTAAGAGTAAAACTACTTTAATTTAATTATTAGTGTGTTAAAAGTCAATATTAGAGTTAAAATCTAAAGACAAATTTAAACTTTAATGTTAAGTTATTAATATTTAAATTATCTTATAAATAGAACTAATGAAAACACTAGCTCACACTCCCATACTTGTTTTTTCAGTTACTTCCTTGTTCATTTACTTGTTAGATTTTATTTAGTTGACTGTTCATAATCAGATTTTTAATGAAATGGAAAGCTGAAAAGTTGTGGGTTGGAGTAGTTTGAAGCCTGTCCATTAAAGTATGAAAATTGGCTATCTTAATATAAGCTGAGCACTGATTGTATATATGTGTAGAGATGGTAATGTGGACCAACTGATGAGTGCTGGTTTAGCATGAAATAGTATATTATTGGTGATTATTTATCTTTTCAATATGTGTGTGATCAGGTGGGTCAGCAATATGAGATGGCATGGAGAGTTGGGGGTTGTGTGAAAGTCTGAGTTCAAATCCCTTATATATTACATATATATATACAGTGTATTAATTTAAATTGCTTTTAATAAATTTTTGTTTGTTTTAAAAGTTAAAATATGAATTGCTAAATAATTCTGTCCAAACTCAGAAGATTTAAACTGAAACTACCAATATTTGAAGTTTACATTGCAAAAATATACAATGGAAAAGTTAGCAAATTATTTAATAATAACTAAATTATTTTTTATATGACATATACTTCAATGGATTTCTGTATAATAATCATTGGTGCTACTTTTATTGATTGTAATTGTTAGAAATAAATGACAAGTTAAATTTACTATATAAGGAAATATTAAGGCTGCTAAAAACTTTAGACTATTTAAGTATTTTTAAGCAGTTTTTATTTAAAAAATACTTTTGCTTAAAAGATTCATACTTTGAAAAGAGCTTTTCTTTGGATTTTATAATAGCGAAAATTTATAAATGTCTTTAATGAATTTAATTATTCTCTGACAAGGAAATATTTAATTTAGTCTAAACTGATATTTCTTTTAATCATTAAAATGTATTCTAAATATATATTAAGGATGAATGACTTTATAAAATTATTAAAATGTACATTTTTATACTCATAACGTTGATTTTAAAAAAATAATATTCATTTATTTAACAAGATAAATTATTTTAAATGATATTACATTTAAAATGATGTTTTTACTATTGGTGTTGAATACCAAAAAAGCAAGGAAAATATTTTCTGAATTAATAGTTAAATTTATTGACTTTTGTTATTCATTTATAATATACAATTGAAACATATTCCTGGATATTAATGCATAATGTATTCAGATTTATTATTATTTTTAAATTATTTGCTTTTCTCTGCAGTGACTAGATTAGTTGTATCTCAGATAATTTGAACAGGAATGCTCCTGAAATAATTTCATTTAAGTATTATAATCTTAAACTGTTTTATTATAAAATATCTACTCTTCTCTCTTGTCATTATTATTAGTCAAAAATCTCCTGTTCTCAATCTTAATTTCATCATCAATATGTGCTTTCCAAAAAGATAAGAAATTAATATAATATTGTATGATAAATTAAAGATACATTGTTATTTGTGTTTATTTTGAAATATATTTTGCAAAAGTTAAGTGGCCATAAATATGTTCTTATGCTGCTACTGTTTATATGGAAACCTATTGTTTAATGTTTATGATAAAGTACTTTATGTGTAATTTTATATTGCTGTATTTAAATAAGTTAGAGAAATCTTTAATGTTTTCAGAATGGCATTTACAGTAACTGGCTGGAAAACAATTTTAAGTCTCAATATTTATGATAATGTATTATGATATATATATTCTTTTATTTTATATGTTGCTATTTGTTATAATTTTTTAAATTGTTATAAACTGCATTTATCCAAAAGTTCTCAGAATATTTCTGTTTTACATATTGTATTTTAAAAGCATTATATTTAATCCCTTTTTATAAAGTTATTTATTTGAATGTATATGCTAATGATAAAGATAATTAAGATGTATATATTTATTGCTTATTTTTATGCCATAATTTATTTTATTAAGCTATATTTGGCAACAATTATTTATGTTATTGGCTTTATACATCAGATTGTTGTTGTTTTAAGAGATGTTAATGTTAGTCTCTCTCTCTTGTTTTTGGTATATATTCCTATTTTACCAGTGTTTTCAAAGAGATTGTTGCTTATCTCTCTCTTATGTTATATTTTCTGTGAATTATATTATTCTTTGTTTCATACTGAAGCATAAAATGTTTTATTTAAGACAAATATTATTGTTATTGTTCTTTTGACAGTTTATTCCCATATTGTCCTCACATGCAGATGCTTCTTTCTTTGAGTTTATGCCATCACTTGTTTTTGCTTTGACTATTATCCCAAATCCTGGATTGATTTATGATGTATTATTGTATAAAGATGTGTAGTGTACCACCATGACTTTATTCTGGCAATTGATATATTTTGTTTGTGCTGATGAATGTCATCTTACTTTCAGTTGCACTTTTGGTTAATCAGAGTATAGATTGTTATTGATTTGATGTGCAGATTCTGTTTGCTGGGCCTTGCCGGTATTTCAGGATGTAAACCTGATAAGCATTTAATTTAGAATTACAGTTATATATTTGGCATCAATAAATGATATACATCTCCATAAATAGTTATTTCACTGCTGGATTGGTAAATGATATTTAAAAGATATTAAATACATTCATAAGAGTTAATATAATGGAACGTTTGTGCTGTAAAATTGAGAATTTATTATAATATTAATATTGCAGAAAATTTCATTAACCAATGAATAATGATTGTTATTTAGTATTTATTTTCATTCATTTGTAAATTGTACCTTTATAATTTTTCTTATAGTGGATTGTACAATTGAGTATTTAAATGATTTATTCTGATAATATTGTAAGATATCAATGCTTTTTTATGTTAAGGGTCCTCATTGTTAAAAATAAATTATTTTATAGTTAATTTTTTTTCTATATAATATTAATATCATTTATGTTTTTTATTACTTTTGCAATGCTTTTTACAACCCACTAAAAATAAATAAAAGTAATAAAGAGCATAAATGATATTAATATTATATGGATTTGGCAATAAGAAAGATAAATTTTCTTCTAGAGTATTTATCATCATTCACACATACATTATTCAGAAATCTAAATATTACAAAGTTTATTATAAATTTATCCTTAATTGGATGTATTGAGAGTATATGAACATATCTTATTTGACATAAGAGTCACTTTATTATAGTTACATTGCAGATGTAAATAAAGAAAGCATCTAAGAAATAGATTGTTTTATTTGCTCATTATTAAATGATTAATATAACCAATTTTGTTAAAAGATCACTGATTTTGTATAGAAATCATTTTAATTCATTCAGAAAATTGTTTTGATTCTTCATCACAAGTTTAAATGATGGAATTGTTTAATTTAAGTTCAAAAGTAATTGTGCAGGATGTATTAGTATGTATCCTAAGTGGACATAAAATCCTATATCCACTCATTATATCTGAATGCTTTGCTAGTAAGTTATTTTATTCTAAATTAAGAATGCATCATTTTTATTTTTAATTGATAAAATTATTATTATTATTATTATTATAAGTTAGAGAGACATTATCATAAGGATAATAGTATATCTCATTATATTATTACTAGAATCTCTTCTTTCTTTAATAATCCTAAATGAAAAGAGAAGACTAAGCTCACATTAATCAAACTATTAGTTAAAAGAACCCTGAGATAATAATTACAGAAAAGTATTTAAAAAAATATTTTACTTCAAAACAAAATTTGTTTTAAGAAATATCAGTATGGTAAAACATAATAAGACTTTTTTATTTTTATGAAAATAATTTAATTGTAGATCTGATCATGCTTGTCATGGTTGTTAGATGTGTTGGGAATGGAAGAAGTGCTGTAAGTGGAGAATTTTTAATATAATCTAACCCTTTAATGAAGTGTGCTTCCAATAATAAGAGTTGTTATGATTTATAAGAATGAGTACGAGAAGTCTTCTTTTTTTTTAAATTTACTAAATGTTGTATTTGCTTTGATAATGCTTATTCACTGTTGCTGTTATTTGCCCTTATTGTTCTTATTGTTGAGGGATATACATTTTGAAACTCTCTGAACTTAGCCAATATTGTCACTTAATATACCAAATACTTATTTTGATGACAGTTATTTATGGATCGTCTTCTTTCTTAAGTTATAGTTTGTTTTGCTCAATGTATTAGCTGTTCAGTCAGTGAAGGGCTCTGGTCAAGGGTTCCAGTTATGTTCTGCAGCTTGTTATTAAAATTAAATAAATAAAAAATAATTCTATACTTGTATAGGGTTGAATGTAATAGTTTCATTCAATTTATTAAACTCTGTTTTTTTCTTTTCTCAAGAATTATTCCAAGAACTTTTTATTTTTGAATTATGTTTTTATGGTGGTTTTAATTTTAATGAAAGTTCATTTAATCATTGATATATGTGTATATAAATTCAAATCTAATGTTTATCAGTTTAGATGGAATATATAGAACATGAAGAATGTCCTGCAAAACTTACAGTATTTTCAGTGTCTATAATAATTAGAAGTAGATATCAGTTATTTTCAGATATGAATATTTCCAAGTAATCATATAAATAAAAACTAGACCATCACAGTCATATGTGCAACATAATAAAAACCCTATTGTTCTTGGTTGATTGTTAGAAGTCCTCACAACAAGAGAAGATAAAATTAAAATGATTGACTTTATTTTAAAAATTGTGGGTTGAGTTGAGATTATTGAATTGAATTACTTAAAGTAACATGAACTTAATCAACTCTTGTCTTCAGTCAGTCAGGCTGTTGGAAGAAGGATGTCTTGAAAAGTCAATCACAAAAATTTGAGATAGAAGGAAGGAATTAGATGTTTTTATTCATCTTCATGATACAAGAGGCTTCAATGTTCATAAAAATTGATATTGCAATTCTAAAAAAAAAAAAAAGATATTAAAAAAAGATTGTGTTAAAAGCTGTCAAATAACAGCAATATTCCACCAGTGAGAATCAAATGTTATCATGTTTGTATATATAATTTTATCTTGGCAGAAACAAAAAACGTTTTAAAAAAATTGATCTTTCTATGTTAACAATTTAAATAGATATTTTACTTGCACTTTTTGAAAACATAAGTACATCTTTCTTTAAAGATATTTAAATTCGTTAAATTAAAAATGTATTTTGTTTTGTCTGAATTATAAATGACTTTTGAATTTGAAACAATAGTAATTATAACTAGGTTTTGATAAGAATAATAATTAGCAATTTTTTTGCTGTCACTTATTTGTTTCTTTATTTGTTTAATTATCTTATTATTTTAATTAAATGATTTAATGAAAAATATCAAATAATAAGTCATGCTAAAGTTCATTTAAAATTATTCATTAAAATAACTTGCAACATTTATCCTCCAAATAAGTTTTCTCCACCCCCTTGTTTCCTTTGTAAGATGATGAATTATTCATAAGGGGAAAAAATTAAGTATTGTTAATAACATACATCTTATTGTCAGAATTTTAACAAAATATAAACTGAAATGTTTTATATTGGCTATGATGTGTTAATTTTATAATAATTTATTGTAAAACTGTTCTATTTCCACAGGATATATCAATTCCAGATTTCTTCAAATTATTTGTAAATATATTACCCACAAATGTAAATATATTATCTTGCAGATAAATATTTTTTGAATTTGGTTTGTATATAAAGAATCCAGTTTTTTTTTTTTCTACAATTATGTAGTGTATTTGGGGTTTACTTCTACAAACTACATTAGTGAATTATAAATTACAGATCAGTAATTCACAAATATATACACAAATTTTAAATTAAAGAGAAATTTTAATGATTAATTAATTTTTTTTATGACTGCAATCATTTTTTTCTAATTTTTAAAAATATTATTTTAATTTTTTTTTATATATTCGTTTATTCTAAATAAGACTCACAATATTAAATTTGTACTTTTGAAATGATATATATTTTTTTAAAAATTAGATTATAGACTACTATCATATTTCTTTGCTTGCTTGCTTTTATGGAAGAATTCATCATAGCATACATCACAACTTATATCAGATACTTTGAAAACAGACAACTATTTATTATAACATCTTTTTGAAAATGACCATTTTTAAAAAATGATATTTTATAATTACAACTGAATGCTTATATCATTTAAAATAATATGCTTTTGTTGTTTGATATAGTATGGCAATTCATTCCAATAATAACAAAATATTAAAAATTCTATTTATTATGCAATTTCAATTTGTTTAAATTATATAATGAACTGCGAAGTAAATTAAGGTATTTTGGGATGAGTACTGCCATGATGTAATCAGACAGCTAAAAAAATTTTAATTTTGCTGCCCATGTTTGCAATGGGAGAATGCCATACCTTTCTCCAGTTGGGATGGATATGTGTGTGTTTGTAATGGTAGAATGCCATAGTTGTGATTATTATGAAAACCTAAAAGTACTAGAATAATTTGCAAAGTTAGAATAATTATGATCAGATAATTACATCATGACAGAGCTAATTTCAAATTACCTAAATTCATAAATGTACATTATATTAGCTAAAATATAACTTACTTATTTTTATTTAATGTTTTCATAATTTCAATAAAATTGCAAAATTATATACTATGTTTGACAAAATGTGATATCTTAAGCCAGAAAATTGCATAGTAAGTGTATTATATTATAATTATTCAAAGCAATATAAAAAATATTGAACTCAGTTGAATAGCACAGAATACATTGCATTCATTTTTTGTAAAACATACAGAGATCATATTTTTGCAATGGTCATTTATCTATTCTTATAATATGATTTACACACTATGTATACGCAAGTGTTTTTGGTTAATAATATGCTTTGTTAAATGTTTATTTATTAAAGTTTATATTTTAAATCTCTGATAATGTGAATTAAAACAATTTACTTATAAATAAACTTCCAAAATATAATGCTAACTTTTGTTCAGTAAACTAGAATAAAAGTAAAATCATTCAATCATTAAAGCATTGAATCTCACTTAATAGCTTTATTCCATTAATCCAGGTCACTTATTTTTTTTAAATCACATTACTCATCTGAAAATTGATTCTGGAACTTTCAATTCTGAATCTGTCATTCTCTACCACTGTACTAAACTTTATAGTATTAGGGCTCTGGAAATGAATCATAAAGATAAGTTTGATCGCCTGTGGTAACTTAAATATATATATGTAGATGTCATGAATAAGGCTTATTCCAAAGCCATTTTCAGGACATCATTAAAATAGTACAAGATTAAATTAATTAAATAATGGCAACAAAATGAATTAGCATTTTTCAAAATTGCAAGCAAAATAAGCATTAATAACAATAAGAATAAAGAATGAATAATGAGAAAAGAAATTCAATTATTAGCATGGCAGTTAAAAGGAATATGAAAAATAATGAGATTTTAATCTGATAGTAATATCACCTCATCATGCTGTGAATATGCTGGAAATTTCCCATGTTCATTCAATAAGAATAATATGAATGAACATTTTAGCATGTTTAGGTTTATTCCAGCATTCAGATTGTTTTTGATGAAAACAAACCTGATGGTTGTTGTGTCTTTTTATACTCAAATTTGCATGCTATCATATTTTCAGATTTCTGTATCTTTAAGTGAATCATCTAGTGCTTAGCATCATTGATAAACAGAATTCTTACTGATATGTGAGTCTTTCTTTTTTTTAAAGTATTTTTATTGCTCATTCATATAATTTTATTCATTATTAGGTTATCTTTTGCATAGTTCCTGTTTGTGTGTTTCATGGTGCTGGCAATAATTGTCTTATCAATATCTCTGCTTTTTGGATACCCTTTTGAACTTTCTAGTTGATTAATAACAATTCAATTTTAAAAAATGTTAATATGAATACCTTGATTGATCAATAATGCAGTTTTTTTCAAGAAGTCTTAGTAATTTGACGACATTATGTATATTAAGTAATTTTCTGGAAATCAAGTTTTGAGATTCCAGAAAGTCTTTTTTGATAGAGTGCACAATTATCAAACAGTACAAAAAAAAATTAAACCATCATTGACAACAGTGTTGTGCATTATGTCTTTTGTGAACTTGGGATAACTTTTAATCTAGCCACAAAAGTAATATCTATCTAATCTTGTTTAAACAAAATATCTCAATATGTCTGTCACTCCCTCCTCTCCCTTTAAAGTTATCTCGGTATATGGTGCTTCATAAATTATTCTGCATATATATATAACAGTTTATTAATCATTTGTTTTATTTAAATAAAAATTTCAATTATTTTTTGAAATATTAACCCTTCAACAAAAAAATTATTTGGGTGATAGAGGTGGAGTATGAATGAAAATAATTAGAAACTATGCTACAAATAAATAACTTGCAAAATTTGCTTTAAGATTTCATATATTATATAATGACATTTTAATCGGCCATTAAGTGAAATATTTCTTGTGAAATGTTATAGCTTATATGTAGCATAGCATCCAATTGACGTTGATGCTACATAACTAGTTATTGCCTTGTTTTTGACATTCTTATAACACACATACACATACAAGAAAACTTTTTTTTTACTTGTTTAAATAAAATACATATTAATTTATTATTACTAGTATATATTTTTAATATTTATAGCAGATGCTTATGCATTAATATACGTAATTGCGGCAAAAAAATGAAAACCTTGAAAGATGTCACCGTTTACATATTTCTGGGTTGTTGTTTTTTTATTGTGACGTTCTTGCAATTAAAAAAAAACTAGCTTCATATTTAATACCCGTCTTCTCTTCCCCTTACAATTCCAAGAATGTTTTTTTTTCCACTGCCTTTTTTTTTTTTTTTTAATTGTGTGTAATCTCAGTAGGTAAGAAGATTTCAGTTAACAGAAGGATTAACTTGCAAAGTTATTCCCTTCCCCTTCCTCGTCTCTCTCTTTTTGTAAGTAAAAAATCAAAAAATTATCTAAGAGATGAAAAAAAAATTAAGATTAACAAAAATAATTTTGGAGCCACTAAAAGCTGAAACTGCTCGTTTATTTCAAATTTAAATACGTATATATACTAGAAGATGTAAATTGATCATTTACAAATATATGCTGCAGACACACATATATATAATGATCACTTGTCTTTCTATGCATTTTTTGCAGAAACATATGTTTTTTAGAGATCACTAAATAAACATACATATGCTTACAGATAACTACTTATATATATTGATGTTTTTATGCATATCTTACTAATTTAAAAACTCATTACTTTAATTGCTATTTAAACATCAAAAAATGTAATCAGTGATAAATTGCTATCGGCTGTTTGTAACCGAAAAGAGAAGATCACTTGCCCTATCTTAGTAAGAGGCTTATATTTTGCAAAAAAATTATCCAACTAAGAACCTTAGAAATAAAATTTTTAATTGGGATCTGGTCACAATAAAGCGTAGGTACTTTATCCTTTTATTTATATGTGCCTGCGCATTTATGACAGCTAAATTTCTATTTTTAAAAAAATAAATTTTATTTTAGAAAACAATGTAAAAAAAAAAAAAAATTAAAAAAATACAAGATAAGCATTTAAAATGTTTTCTATAAATTAAATAAATGAACTATAAAAAAAAAAAAAAGTAAGCTAATCAAGTGGAAAAAATCCGAATTTTTGTGGTTTACAAATCACTATTGTGAAACTTTAAAAAACCTCATTGTTATGTTAGATAGTTTAAAAAAATTAAAGTAATTAAAGAAAATAAGATAGAAATATTTTATATACCACTCTGAAAAACCACTTGAATGTCAAAAATTGTGTACATAGATCTATTATAAAGTAGTCAAAGTATAAGAATGTGTTTGATGAATATTTGAATAATGACACACACACACACACACCCGTGATCTAATAAATATCATTCCTTTTGAGTTTTCAACCATTTGCATTTATTGTTTTTCTTAATCTTTTTTTTTTTGCAACTCTTTTAGTAAATTTTTATTTTTCACATTATTTAGAACTGCCATATTTCTAAGATTTAAATATAGGATTTTTGCAGCTAACAAGTTTTTTAATTTAAAATATTAACTAAAATGACAACATTGGTGGTCGAGAGTTAGCGACAGCTGCTTTACAAACAGTTGTCCCGGATTAGCGGGTTCGTTTCCCGGCTGATGCTATGACACATGAGAAAAAAAAAAGCAATTAAAATAATGTAGAGACACATAATTGTTTAGTAAACTATCGTAACAGAAATGATTTGGAAATGAAATCAGTTATCATTATTTTTAAGAATTTAAAATTGCCCAACAGCTATCAAGAATCGAATCATGAAAATTGTGAATTGTATAGAACAGGGGTGTCCAACAAGTCGATCGTGATCCACCGGTCGATCGCAAAGCTATTTTTGGTCGATCGCGAGGCCAATTTGGCAAGAGCTGTCGGGTAGAAACAAGTTAAGTGAAGATTTTTAAGTTGTTTTTTTTTTGTTATTTTTGTTTTTGTTCTAAATTTTTTTTTCAATTCTAGATAGTTGAAGTCCACTAAGCCGTATCATTATTGAAAATAATATTTTTAATCTTGATTTAATGTAGCTAATTTGAATTAATAAATATTGTTAATAATTGCTCATGTTGCTTTAATTCCCTGGACATGAGTTTTTTTGGTCCGTTAAATAATTATTTTTTACTAGGTAGATATATAAAAATTGTATGTATTTCACATCTCCCTCCACTTAGACTACGCCTATCGCAACACATTTAAAAAATAAAAAGTATATCGTATGAACACAAAAGTTGTCCATCCCTGGTATAGAATGTAATAAATTATCAAATGGTATCTGCTATATATATATCAATGAATTCAGAGGCAAAAGAATATAGGAGAGATCAAAACTGGTATGAATTCAAATGGCTGGTCATCTTACTTATAACTTTTCTTCCGCCTATTGTTCTTTGGTTATCTTCCCTCCCCAAATTATTTTTTTTTTATTAATGATTCATTATTTTTTCTTCTTTAGCATTATGAATCACAGTTTCTTGATAACAATAGTTTCTATGTCTATCTGACTTTTATAGTCTTTTTTTCTTCTACTTTAAGTCTTTTTTAGAGTCCGTTTATATTGATCATCCTCTTTTTATGCTTGATTTTTTCATTTGACTCTTGTAGATTCATTATTATATTGTTCATTTTTCAACATCATATCACTAATACATTTCTAATGTAAACATTTAAAATAAATTAGGTGAAACCAATGTGTAAATGAATTGTAATATTAATATGGATAAGTGCTGTTAATTATTTTATTATTTTCTGCCAATACTAGATTGTGTAATAACATTTGTCTAAATACTGCATCATATTTACTGATGTTACTATAAACTGTAATAAATTTTAAACTATTATTAAAATCTTTAACATGCATATGATCTTGATCAAAATCATGTAGACTGAGTAGTAGATTTAGTAAATAAAAAAGTACATATTTAAGCAGAATACTTGTTTATTATTGATAGTGCTTAATTATTTAGCATTATAAAGGATATACATATGTTTGAAATCATCTAGAAGAAATAAAAGTTAGAACAAGAAAACAATTAGCTATAGATATAATATATGTGTGTGTATAGTTTAGATTTCTCACATTTGAATAGCCTGGTGAGTATTTTTTTTTCTCAGATTCTCTGAAAGGATATGCTGCAGAGTTTTTTGCATTGAAATGGACTATTTAAAGGCTGGTTTACCATTACACACGCGCGCGCATATATATGCACATATGTGTGTACACACACACACTCCTATTTTGATTATCTTAAATGCAATTTTATTTATTACACTTTCTATTTAAAACATATTTAATTTAGAATAGCATGTGTAACATTTTAAATTGTTTGTATATAAAGATATATACAAAAAAAAAAGTTTATCAGGCTTTAAATAGACAATTGTCAAACAATGCCCTCTCCAATAGGCTTTTAAAGAAGAATAGTGAAAGAAAAGTCATTGTTCGCCAAACTTGTCATCTCCAGATAGTGAAGATTTTTTCTTCTTCTCGTTCTTGTTTTACTAATTAAGCAAAGCTTAAATACCTATTTACTGACAATTTTGAATGACTAGCTGGATTGATCATGAGCTAACTGCATGAAAGAAAAGGATTCTCAACTCTTATCTTGCCCAGATTTAAACCTCAGAATATGAGCAAAACCCCATAGTCGTAGATGATAGGTTCTTCTAATAAAGATATAAAGTGTATTACATTTTTAACATGATGAATGCCACTGAATGAAGTATTTTTTTAATATTATTGTCTATACATAAAACTCTAGAAGTATATTGCTGTGTGAACTAGGCTTCCAAAAGATATGTTTCATTTAAATTACACTGTGTGTAAATCATCTCATCACACTCTTCATAAATTTGCAGGTCTGTTTTCATTTCTCTTCCAAAACCATTACTTATGTGAATATGATGCTTCTTGTAAAGCTAACACTAAAAAAATACTTAAAAGACCTTATCATTATAGGTTTTAAATATTACCACCTCACAAGAAGGGTAAAACAATTTTACCATAAACTAAATTTCAATCCACTCAAAAGTTTCTCCTTCCTCATATTCCTTTGCTAACTAAAAATTTTATTAAAATCTTTTCTCCATCATTTCAATTAAGCTTTTGTATCTCCCCTTCAACCAATAGATTAATTAATAACCATAAAGAGAGGCTGGACTCTGATCAAACTCCTAACACCATATACAAAATTCTACTCAAACTGGTTGTCAAGCCTTGTACTATGGTTAATCTCATTGCATCCCTTTCTATGCGAATCTCTCAACATTGTTATCTAAACAGAAGAGCTTTTAATAAAGCCCAAACATAGTTCCATTTTTCTTGAGCACCAGAAGTCTACTGGCCATACTTTTCAATTTCCTTTACTACCATTGCATATATAGAATAACATGATTTCAAATGTAAGATCAAGGAGGCCTGATGCATAGCTAATAACATTTATACTATAAACCAAAAAGAATCATGCTTCCCCCTCTTCAAGAAATGGATTCTTTGATTCACAATTTGAATATTTTTGAATATCTTTTGCTTATATATTCCACCGTTTCCCAGACAACTCTTTAGTCATGTTTATGATGAGGATATAGAAATTTCTTGGAAGCGCTAAGTCATTTTAATATTTTAATATCATTTTAACTTCGCCTTTAACTGCATGTCAGTGCATATTGATATATTATACTTTGTTATAAATGCAAGTTTTGCCTTTGTTTTTAAATTTATAAGTAAGTCTTACTAAGTAATTACATAGTTTAACCAAATGTGTCAATAATCAAATTAGTAACAGAAAGTATATTTCAAATAAAAATGTTCACATTTGTAGATTTGTGGGAAACAAGCACTCAAATTATCATTAAACACCATTTTGTCTTTTTTAAAATGAGTTAATGCTCTGAACCATTACACTAAATTATAATTATTTGAAAAGTGGTGATTAATATATATATATATTCTAAACAAATAAATAATTGGGAAGATTTAATTATGAGATTATGAAACTAAATATTGAAGAAAAGAGCTCTGTAGGCAGATTTACCTGCAACATTTTAATATGATAAAAAAGGCATGTTTCTATTTTTTATTTTTAAACATGAAATGTATAACTTTAATTTTATATTACTTTCAGATGTATCCACCTGCTTTAACAATTTTTTTTTTTAAGATTTAATGTAAATTAAACAAAACATTTTATAAATAAATATGATAAATGTACAAAGGCAGTCATTTTTGTATTATGGTTAACTAATGGCAGAAATACTTCCTAGCTGGTCTCAAAGGCCATTGTTCCTGGCTTTGAGAAAGGCTGTCATTGCTTTAACACTTTTTTTAAAGATTTAATGTCAATTAAACAAAAGATTTTAATATTATATAAATAAATGTGATAAATATATCTGACCTTAAAGTCTATCATTTTTATATTATGGTTTATTAATGGCAGAATTACTTTTTTGTAATGGTTTTTTTAATCAATTGTTTTAATATTTTTTGTTGCTTTGCAGAATGCTTATAATCAAATTGAGTTTCTAAATTAAAATTGAAAATTTTAAATAAACCTGTTATATTTAATGTGTGAATTTGACATTGTTACAGACAACCAGCTTCATAATTTCTTGACACATGCTAGCTTTGCAGACAAACATTCACAGGAAATATGTCACTGCCTTACAGACAAACATTCACATGGATTTTATATATATATGGACTGATAGTTTTCTTTCAGACTGTTTATGAAAGACTAAATTCTTCAATTACAACTGTTTCTTTGAGACTTATAAATTGTGGAATAAAAATAATAATCGAATGGTTCATTACTCAGAAATTTATATAAAAATTCATATGAAGTTTGTGCACTGTAAGTGACAGATTGGTTGCAATCTAGGAATTTAGGTTTTAGAGTTCATCACTATATCACTGCTCTAAACCACACAGGGTAATATTGGAATCAATTTAAACTTGCTTTCCCTGTACTATAAAAACCTTATTTTCAAAAAGGATTTTTTGTTTTGTTTAATGTGTAAAACATTTATTATTAAATTATTGAGTATTTTTTTAAATGACTGTTATAATTAATTAATAAAGTAGTTTATATTTGCAGTCTTAAGAAGTTTTATTTCAAAAAATAAGACCAGAATATTATAATTTAAACAAAAGAAATGTATATTATTGTGTTCAACTGATCAGGATTGAATCCTATCTCTCAATTTTAATCATTCTTTTATCACTTACCCAATAGTTAAGTACTTTTAAAATTTGATGGTTTAGTGCTTTATATTTAAAATTCAGAAATCAAAGCTGAAATATATCACGTTTTAGTTTTATTATCTCTGCAAGCTGTTTAATGTTTTGAGATAATTGTTTCTATTTTAAATTGTTTGTCATATATAAATTTTATTTTGAAACATATTCCTTTTAACTATACATATAGAATTTTATATTTCATTGAAATATTATAGGTCTGCGATTAGTTTCCGGTTAATTGTTTATAAACATAAAACAGCCTTAGATAAGCTATTGTGGAGAAAAGGTAACTCAACAGCCCTCATAGAGAAGCAGTGAAAGCATTTATCATCAGACTTTCCAATTGCCAAGTGGTGAGGGTTTGAATAGTTTTTAATTTTCCTTTATTCTCTAGATAAGAATAGATAAATGTATTGATTATCTGAATGTCAGTCATCTAAACTAAGGTTATCTAACTTTAGGTAATATGAGAGTCACATAAAAAAAAAAGATTTATCTGAGGGCTACAATCAGAATAAATATAGCATATATATGTTAAATTATTTGGAGAGTTTTATCATAATTAAGTTTAGCAAACACACTAAAATTTTATAAGAAAAATCACAATGCTTATAAAAGTTATTTAGGCAACAAGATGAGATTATTATTTCATTTTAATGAGAAATCTAAGGTAGTTCAGCTTCATTTACTAGAGTAGCTATATCAATATAGTTTCCAATTATAATAACTTTGAAAGATATTTATTTGTTACTGAACATTTATACTTTGATTTCATCACTTTCAATGTTAATCTTTTTAATTTTATTATAATATTGTGAAAAAATACAATTTTGAGTTTGCATTTCAACTGTTCACACAATTTTAAATGATTTTCGAATAGAACCAAATTCTGCACAAAAATTTGCCATTGTGTTATTAAAGTCAATTACTAATTTATGTTTTTATTGTCATTTAATGTTGAAATTGTTCAAGTTGTTGGTAATATCAACTAAAAGTAGTAAATTCTTGCA
This sequence comes from Epiperipatus broadwayi, assembly GCA_028023455.1. Taxonomy (NCBI): domain Eukaryota; kingdom Metazoa; phylum Onychophora; class Udeonychophora; order Euonychophora; family Peripatidae; genus Epiperipatus; species Epiperipatus broadwayi. Next base: position 1,805,442 of record JAQFVV010012548.1, read on the forward strand.
TTCATGCTAGATCCTTCAAAATTGATACATCTTGATTACTGATTATATTATTTCTTCTGCAAGCAAAAAAAAGGTCTTTTAAGACATTGTTCAGGATAATAAACTTCTGTATAATAAGAAGTTCTTCAAATTAACATTAGTCAAGCGTTGTTAGCCGAGAGGTCACCTTGCAAGCAAGTAGTTTGTTGCAGACAGTTGTGGGTTCATGTTCCGGCCGATGTTATGACATATGAAAAAAAAAATTAAAACACTAAATCCTTAAGAAATTTTGAAAATTGGTGATAAGTAAGTCCTCTGGATTGAATGACTTTATAATTTCAATCATAGTCATAAGTATCTTGCCCATTTTTAATATTTTGAAACATCAAAGAACTTCTTGATAAATAATATAGTGGAATGACTTCAATTTTATTTTATTCAGGTAGATAGCTTTCAACTTTGCTGCCACTCTTGGCATGAATTGTTATATATCATTGATTTGGCAATGGCACTTATCATAATAATTAGCTGTCCAAAAGAAATTTGAATATCCCCAAAATCTTCCATTGTTTTTTTATGTTTTCATCACAAATACGATCACTGCAATTTGTGCAGCATCTTTTACATCTATACTTTCATTAATCACAATTAAAAAACAGAACTATTGTAGATACTTCTGTAGTTTATCACTCAGGTTTTCTATCATTTTACTTATTCTATCTGACAATGTATTTCTTGATAAAGATAAATCACTGAACAATTGCACTTTTTAGGCTGAAGAATTTAACAGCTTTTACTGTACATTCTTAGACTAATGAGCATTCTAAAAATATTTTTGAAATGTTTTACTAATAAATAATTATTTTCATAACTAGCTCTCACTATATCAATTCATTGCTTGTCATAAATTTTGTAAGCATTTTGAAATGTATTTGTCAAATTTTTTTCTTTTTCCTCTCTTAATTTACCTTTAAAGCATGAGTCTTTTTTCTTGTGACTTGTACCATAATGATGTTTAATACTATGCTTTTTGCTATATTATTTCATTTTATGTGATATACACAATCTCACTTTTCTCCAAATTTTTTCCTTCTTCATCGATTTTGTTTTCTTTATTGATTTTAAAATGAACATTTTCTTAATAAAAATAAAAATTGACTAAAATATTTATATAAATTTAAGTAATTGTTTAATAATTATGCTTTAATTAATTATATTTTTGCCAAAATATTTTATATATTGAACTACAAAAATAGAAAGGAGTAGTGTTTGATGAACAAAAAGTGATTTGAATGCTCTGCTTGTATTAATATTAACTGAAATCACTGTATCTACTAAAAACTGAGTCAAAATATTTATTTCCCCTGTAACTATATTAGTATTGCAACCATAATTTCATTACATAAAAATCCTTCAAATAAATAAATTGTGGCCACAAAAATTCACATAATGAGTTTCCAGTTAATAGCTCTGATATTTAATATGCTCACCAATTATAGACTTTCCAAAAAATTTGCCACTTTTGTTAAAATCATCAATATTAACAAATGTGTAGCAATGCATTTTCTGATGAAGTGGTTAAAAATGATAATAAATGCAATGCAACAAACTTCTGCATTTATATATCTTCCCATTTGTCATCTGATTATAATTTTCACTGTATAATCTAATAGCACTGTTGGATAAATTTGGATGCTTGTTTGTTATAATATTGTTATACTGTATCTGTATTTACAAGCATTTTAATTGAGAAATATTAACAGTTATATGCAAATAAAGAATTATTGCTTTCTAACCTGCATTGTTGTTATTGTTTTTTTTTGTTATGTTTGTTTACTTTTAAATATAGGCATAATATAAATAATTAAAAGCTAAAAATGAGAGATATTGTATTTGTCTGTCATGTTCACAATCTGGTATCTCAGCTAGGCATAACTCCAAGAGTTTTTTTTTTAGATTTTTGTCAGGCTTTTATCATTTTTTTCTCTTTAAGAAGCTAGCTTTTAGTATCCAGTATTGATGGATAAATAGATATTTATGGCTTTGCTAAGCATAAGACAAAGAAGGATATAACAAACAATGGTGATTATTGCCTTGCTTCCTGTGTGTCTCTATGAGGCACTGTTATAAAATCATTGATTGGCCTTGAGACTTTTAAACACTGTGTGGTGCTAATTTAGTACGCGATCTCCTCACCCATAAATTTATATTAATGTTATTTGTATATTTTGTTTGATTTTTCTTTTAATACATGTTAATAATTTAATTTGTTTATTAATTATATCAAGTTAAAGTATCATATGTATAAATGCAATGTGAATATTACCTTTTTTTTTTTTTTATTTAAAATGAAATGGATTAATTTTTATATACTTTAATAATGTGCGCCGAACCTTAGAAACTTCTTAATGATCTTTTTTTTTTTTAATTAAAAAAATATATATATTAGGCTGAAGAGAATCTCATAATTTTAATTAACTTGAGTTTGTAAATAATAAAAAAAGAAAAAGCAAAGGGAAGAGGGTTGAAACGATAAAAAAAAAAATTAATTATATTGTTTGACATTGCCGATTATAATTAATATTATTTGTTTATTTTTTTAAAAGAATAGAAGAAAAAAATTCATTGGAAGTTTCTAATTAAAAATATCAAGACTCTTGTTTTTGAGTTTTTAAAAACAATGTCTGAACTTATATATATATTTTAAAAAAGGAGATTGGGGGAAGTTATAATATATATTAAAAATAATATAAAAAAGAATCAATATATATGCGCTTATTTATTGTGTAAAAGGCAACGCATTAATGGTTGTAAATTTCTTAAAAGTAAATAAAACACTTTTTTCCTAGTTATATATTTATGGTAAAAGTTTAAAAAAATGAAAGCCATTATAATTTCTATTAATCCTTAATATAATTTACATGTGTTGTTGTTAATTATAAAAACATTACAGTAATAATTGAAAGTTATTTCGTCTTTTATACTTTGAAATAAAATAAATAATATATACTTAATATAAATAAGATCAAGCCCCTTCTAATTTATGTTAGTGATGATGATGCTTGGCGTAGTTGATGAAAAAGTTGTTGCCTTAAAATCGGTTCTGTTAACCTTATTATAAAACAGTTTATATTTTAATTAAATGCACTTATTCACAGTAAAATATAAAGATAGATAGATATTAATTATAAATCAAATATACTCTTAATCAAATGAAATCATTATAGCCATTTTAAAAAAATAAAACATTAAATTAGATTAATTTTAAGTTACAGATTAGTTAGATTTGCTGCGTTTTGTAATCATGTGCTGCAAATTTCATGCCTATTTATCGTAATAACAATGGTTACTAGTTAAAATCTTTTATATGTTGAAGACAAATTTATATTTACATTGTAGTTGTTGTTGTTTTTTTTTTGTATTTAATTGGTTAATGATCTTTATATATATATATATGTAATTCATTTATCATAATGTTTGAACAATCAAATGGCAAGTTGAGTATACATTATAAACTTTGATAAAATAATCAAAATAAGAGTCATAGATCACATGACCCTACCTCTTAAGCTTGTAAGTTATAAAACAATGAGGATTGCCAATTCCTCTACAAGCTTTGTGTTAAATGCTTAGCCAGAGCCAGCACTTAAAATATCTCTGTCAGGAACCCCTCCCCAAACCCCTGACCATGGTTTCGTGCTTTGGCACTCAGTTGCACATTTTTTTAGAATTTTACTAATGTTCTACCATATACATATTGCCTATGCACAAGATAATGACCTTTCAAACAAAAGTAGGTGCACCATATCACAAAAGTGAATAAAATTCATATTTATGCTGTGATTAAATAATTTTTCCTAATAAATGATCATTAAACTAATGAATATTCATATGGAATGGTTAAAAGGTCATCAATGGACTTTTCATTATAGAAAACTTGAAACTGTATTAAAATGGATATCAGTCAATTGCACCAAAAACATTCAAATGATCCGTGAGATAATAGTGGCAGATACATGGTTTCTCTCAGATCTTTTATGTATTATGTGTTATATTCTGATTAATATTTTAGAATACCCTAAATATTATTATATTGGGATATTAAGAGTATATATTGGGGGACGGGTGATTGAAATAAGTCTAAAAGAATTAGATTTAATACCTTAATCCACTATTTTAAACGGAATAATCCAAACTTTCTAAAACACTACTCCAATTCCAAAGAAAGCAAAGGTTTTTCTATATGCTGTTAAAGTTATGACTACATTTTTTTTTAAGTCCAAAAGAGTCTTGGAATTTTAAATAAGGGGTATGAGATAAAAAAATTTATCAACATCACTATCACATAACTGCCCTTGAATAAATAAATTTTATTAATAACCAGACACAATTATATTAAAAAATTGCTTAAATTATGTTTGAAAGTAATATAAAAAGTATAAGTTAAATCTTTATTAACAATAAAATACCATAGCATTATATAGATACATATTTAGTTGGAAAGTGTTGAACAGCAAGCAGATGATAGTAACATATATAGAATTTAAATGTTTGATTGAGTGAATCAAGTTATATTTGTGTTATTAAATACCATATATTATAATCAGTTAACTATGATGTTTCGATAACTGCAAAATAGATTGTTATGATTTAATTGGATTTAAATTATTTGGAGATCATTGTATAACTAATTTATTGTCATTTTGATCATCATATTTAAAATTCAATATTAGTAGCAATATTGGACATAATTATCCATGATAATAAATTAATAATTTTTTTCATGAGAAACTAATCCACATTTTTATTCAAGCATTATTTCTAGTTGGTGATTAAGCTAGATTACAACACATTTATTTTCATCTATTAAATTACAAGTGTTATTTTTTTCAAATTACAAATATTATATAGTTTAAATATCAATATAACTGACAAAATAAACTTAAACATTTATATTATAAACATTAAATACCCAAGAATATTGAAATATAATAGATGTTTGAAGTAAAAAGTGGGTTAAGATTTAATTTAATGTTAACATAATTTATAATGGAGTTATATTTAGAAAACTAGCAAATTCAACAATTAATGAATGAATTTGTCAAATATATTATTATTATTTTACTACTTTTGAAATTAAGATTTTTATTTTTAGTAAAATAATTAAATTTTCTAACAAACTTTAAATTTTTATGTTAGTCAGATTTTTTTTTTAAATTTCATGAAACAATTTCCCCTATTTTCTAAATTAATCAAGAGTAATATTAATTATTGCATTATATAATAGTATCATAATGACATTACGTGGCTGTTTCATTGATAAATTTCTCTCTCTATATATATATATGTAATAATATTATAAATAAATGTCTGTATTTCTCCAAAGCAATATACAGACTCTTATAATTAAATATTAGTAAATACAAATAATTTAATATAAAAAGTTTATTATAAGATATATAAAATATCTATATATACAACAAAAAACATGAAAATAACAAATTTTCAATAAAAAAGCTTTTTTCGATACATATAATTTGTATCCTTTTCAATATGTCTACTCACGATTATCGTAAAACATACATATAGCGACATCTATTTATAATACAACCAACAAAAAACAATTATTATCATCAATTATTTCATGAATACATACAATACAATACAAAAAACAAAAAATATAAAAATATATAAAATTATATTCCTTCATTAATTATAGTATATTCATATATACTCAAAAACATACAAAAAACACACAAAACATTAAAATATTAACATCCTTCTTATTTATCTATCCAATCATCTAATTTTAGCCAATTATTAGTCAAATTAATTGAACCCTTATAAATATTCATACAATTATTACTATTATTTTTAATATAACTAGTTTCATATACTTTTCGCCTATTAACATTTTTCAAGTAATTTAATGCTAGTATATTTTTAGTACAATCTATTTTATGACCATATTCTAAATAATGTATAAACAAAGCAGATTTATCATCTCTCCTATTTATTGCAGCGTTATGTTCTTTAGCTCTTATTTCTAATTGTTTACTTGTATGTCCATAGTATACTCTTTTACAAATTCCACATATAATTTTATAAACCATACCTTTCTTATATTTTAAATCATCTAATATTTTATAGTTACCTATTAATTTATCTAAATCTTTACTGTTTGCCCAACCTATATTTGTATCTTTTTTACTATTTACATAATTTTTTAATAATGCATTATATATTTTAGGATGATATGAAATTTTTTATCCATTTATTATCAGATTTGTTATTTCTATTATATTTATTTTTATAAAAAATATTATCTATACATTTACCTTTATAACCATACTTAATATATAAATTTTTAAATTGCTCTTTATGTAATTTAGCTATATTTCCATATGTATTATATTTGTCGTTTTTAATTGTGAAATTTTTAATAACTGCAGTTATTAAAAATTTCACAATTAAAAATGACAAATATAATACATATGGAAATATAGCTAAATTACATAAAGAGCAATTTAAAAATTTATATATTAAGTATGGTTATAAAGGTAAATGTATAGATAATATTTTTTATAAAAATAAATATAATAGAAATAACAAATCTGATAATAAATGGATAAAAAATTTCATATCATCCTAAAATATATAATGCATTATTAAAAAATTATGTAAATAGTAAAAAAGATACAAATATAGGTTGGGCAAACAGTAAAGATTTAGATAAATTAATAGGTAACTATAAAATATTAGATGATTTAAAATATAAGAAAGGTATGGTTTATAAAATTATATGTGGAATTTGTAAAAGAGTATACTATGGACATACAAGTAAACAATTAGAAATAAGAGCTAAAGAACATAACGCTGCAATAAATAGGAGAGATGATAAATCTGCTTTGTTTATACATTATTTAGAATATGGTCATAAAATAGATTGTACTAAAAATATACTAGCATTAAATTACTTGAAAAATGTTAATAGGCGAAAAGTATATGAAACTAGTTATATTAAAAATAATAGTAATAATTGTATGAACATTTATAAGGGTTCAATTAATTTGACTAATAATTGGCTAAAATTAGATGATTGGATAGATAAATAAGAAGGATGTTAATATTTTAATGTTTTGTGTGTTTTTTGTATGTTTTTGAGTATATATGAATATACTATAATTAATGAAGGAATATAATTTTATATATTTTTATATTTTTTGTTTTTTGTATTGTATTGTATGTATTCATGAAATAATTGATGATAATAATTGTTTTTTGTTGGTTGTATTATAAATAGATGTCGCTATATGTATGTTTTACGATAATCGTGAGTAGACATATTGAAAAGGATACAAATTATATGTATCGAAAAAAGCTTTTTTATTGAAAATTTGTTATTTTCATGTTTTTTGTTGTATATATAGATATTTTATATATCTTATAATAAACTTTTTATATTTTAAAATACAACATAAAGAAGTATTTTTATATTCTTTTTATATGAAATAATTTAATATATCAATCACACAGTTCTTCTTTCCAAAAATAGTTCATAAATATCCAATATAGAAATAAAACAAACAACTCCTTTTTAAAACTTGAAAAAGACTATATGAAATAGTCAAAATGATGGATTTCTTTATCATCATTATAGTCATATAAAAAGCAAGTTTTAAAAAGGAGTTAGTTTGTTTTATTTATATATTAGTAAATACATTAATCAAAAATTTTGAAAAATACAAAAAATATAATCGTCACTTAGGATCGCTTTAGATTCCTAAGTGATGATTATATTTTTTGTATTTTTCAAAATTTTTGATTACTGTATTTACTAAACGTACAAAAAATATAATCGTCACTTAGGTGATCCTAAGTGACGATTATATTTTTTGTACTTTTCAAACTTTTTGAGGTAATAGTATAAAAACTGAACCCTACCATCTGATGGCACTGTTTTTCCCAAAACGCACATCAATATACCATTTTAGTGACCCTAACTTATGGCTGACAGTACAAGAGGTGTTTTTGAGCCATAACAGGCCATATGAGGGTGATGTATTCTATGATTACATAATGAAATAGTACACCCATTGCATTGCAACAGTATTCATCAAATGAGCATTCTTGAACTCTTACTGTGGTCTGATTTGATGGTGGCCATATTTTAAAGAGATGAAACTGCAAAAATTCATTGTCAGAAATTTTTTAGCAAGCGTAGTGGAATTAGTATTCATATTAAGAATTGTCATGTCATCACACACAATTCCCTATGCTTTTGAACTGCACACAACTTGAAATGGTTCTTCTTTTCAGCAGAGTTTTTTTTTTCTATTTTGCAAGGCAAATGCCTGTTTATGCGCAAATCTGTGCGAGAACTATAAAATGTCTTCTGCAAGTTGTCCGAACTGGTTGAAGCTGAATGAATTGCCAGCCAGCCACACAAATGGATGCACAATATTGTGTTTTCCCAGAAAGAGAAACTCCTGCAAGCATACTTATGTAGGTCTGCATAAGGGAAGTTGTTGGTTCGAAGGCTCCAAAATCCCATTACTTACAGCTTTGGGGCTTCCCTGTTTTGGCTGCTGTTTTTATGCCCCTGTAAATGGTGGTGTGTTGTTGTTTTTTTTACTTGTTTTGCTTCACAAGTTGTCCAAAGTTTTTTTTTTTTTTTAATTCAATAAATTATTTTATGGGGAAACTTGTTGATTTTGTTGTTCCCATGATTAGAGTAGGTAGGTAATATTTGATAAGTTTCATTAACAGTTAAAGTAGGTAATATTTTATTATACCAAAAAAAAAAAAAAAAAGTGTTTAAGAGTTGATTCAAAAGGCCCCACCCAAAAAAATAAAATAATAATAAAGAACTGTGTGGCAACATAATAAAATGATCAAAAAGAAAATCCAAAAAGAAGTCAATAATTAAAAATCAAAACAAACCTTCCCCACCTCCCCTGGCTTAAAAAAAAAAGTGTTCTTTAAAAACGAATTATGTCTTTTTTTAAAATTAAAGGCCCAAAAAATTAAGGAAGAACTTTTCGCTATCATATAAAGCTTTCTGTAGCATAAAGATTTGAAACAAAAAAAAAGCCTCTTAATAAATTAACCAAAATAAAAAAAAAGACAACAATTCAAAATCAAAACAACCCCTCTCCCCTCCATCCTCTAAAAAACCAAGTGTTGGTTTATTCAAAAGTACCAAATTGTTGAAATCTTTCAGCAAATCAAAACATTAACCAAAAAAAAAAAGAAGATAAATTAAAAGCAAACAACCAACCCCCTCCCCTCCACCATCTAAAAACAACAAAGTGTTTGCTACCATATTTTTGTGTAAACAAACTGATGGAGTGTTAATCGATAATTTAAAAGCAAATCAACACCCCTATACCATCTAAAAACAAAGTTTTTGTTTCTTAAAAAAACGAACCAAAAAAAAACCGTATGAAAAAAAAATTGGTTTGCCGAAGTAATATTATGTAAAGAAACCTATGGACAGTTAGTCATTAATTTACAAACAAACCAACACCCCTAGACCATCTAAAAACAAAGTATTTGTTTATTAAAAACAAAAAAAAACCCGGCTGGAATAAAAAAAAAAATTTTGGTGGTTTACCATCGCCAATGGAAAAAAATTAAAAACCGGTTGACAAAAAAAAAAAAACTTTTACCGTAATATTATGTAATAAAAAAAACTTTTGTGTTTACCATCACCGACGAAAAAATAATAAAAACCAGTTGAAAAAAAATCTTTTACAGTAATATTATGTAAACAAACAGACCGCCCATGAATCGGTTGGTATATTGATGTGAATTGGGCGAAAAAGAGCGCCATCAGATGGTAGGGTTCAGTATTCATACTATTACCATATTTGATTATTGTATTTACTAATATTTAATTATAAGATTCCATATATATATAATTTTCAAGAGAAAGGAAGCTCATAATAACATAATCCTTCTTAACATCAAAGAAAGTTTGTAGTATTTATCACCATTAAATTATTTTTATTTACAATTTAATTATTAGCATTATATTCTTGATCTAGAATATTGTTTGGCATAGTTTGATGACTATATTTCATTTTTCTTTAATATTCCATTGCTCCTTTTATATATTTTTTTAATTTATTTTTTACTTCCGTATTTATTTTCTCGTTTCTCTATTTTTATTTACTTCATTGTTGATTTTCAATGTAATATATATTTTTAGTTGTTGTACTTGGACTTATTATATTGCTTACTTCTAGATCATTTAATACTTTCCCCCACATTTTGTATTATTAATATAATGGATTCATTTTTAGTAATATATTTTTATGATAGTTATATGCCATATTTATCTCTACATCATATTCTTTATTTTTATTCTTTTCATTATTATTTGTGTCTGAAATTCTTGGAATAAAGTACTTGTCATCTATGTTTTGTATGTATCATACTTTTTATTTTCACTTATCTTCTTTATATTATTCTATTCATAGTATCATCTGCTTTATTTCTTCTGGGATTAACAAATGTTACAAGTTAGTAGGAGTTATTTTTATTTTGATCTTTTATAATAAAATTACTTACAGCTGCTAAACTGAAATCTTGATATTCCTCTATCATTTTCTTTACTCTGTATTTCAATAGTGTTTACAGGATGACTACAATCTATATATTGATTGCTGTATTATTTTTACATTAATAGTGAAAATATAAATATTTTAATTTTTTTGATGTCTTGTTTTTTTACTAAAATAAATTCATTTAGATATTGAATTGCAGAATGCTGATACTTAAACGTCACTGTTATATTCTATATCATCTTTATTGTTATCTAACATTACCCAATTGTTTATAAATAAGGATCTATAAAGATATGTCTTATCTAGCTATGCTTCCATAATCATACATTTTTATGTAGGCAACATTTTTTATATATATGGAATAAAAGATAGATAATCTATTTATTTTTATGCAAACTTTCAAATTGTCATAATGGATTGAATATTTATATGAATTCCCATTTTACGATGTGCATTTTATAAATCTAAAAGTTTCTTAGTAAGAGTTATCTTTTTTATTGTTTATGAGCTGTTTTTTTATACACCTAAATGATTAAGAACTGGCATATTTTAATTATAATCTATAGTACCAATTTCCCTTTCATATTTTGACTTTTCATTTTAGCTTTAGCTCTTAGAATTTTTAGGATGACATGTCCTTTTTTTTTCAGTCTACTACTCTATTTATTCATTTTATTTTCAGGCATAGTCTTTAATATATATATAATGAATTTATATTTTTAATGGATATTTATTTTTAGTAAAAAAAATGTAAATGTAAACAGAAATAACTTTACCACTTTATGTTGCCAGGAAACTATCAATTACTCCTAATTGAAAATTCTCTATGTGACTAAATAAGTTTTCTCTATAATAGCTTCTTTGTTGGAGTTTATTGAAATAAAAGGGGACCATTTTCATTTCAAATCCAAGTTCTTATAAGGATTTAAACCCCAAAAGCCATTTTTTATAGATTTCAGAATGCAGAAGAATATCATCTTTCTTAATATTCTGCAAATAATAATTAACCTTCTCCAGAGAATTGTATATGTTGAATTTATATTTTTTCATGGTTGTTTAATTTTAGTAAAGAATGGTAATTAAGTGTTTATATCACACACACACACACACACATATATATATATATATATGGTGTAGCAAATGGGAGGCTGATGTTTAAATTGATTATTGTTTTTCTAAATACTTTTTTAGCTCTGATTTTGAAAATTCTAATGAGAGGTTATAGTGAGATGGTTATTTTTTAATTGACTATCTTTCTGGATCACTTGATTTGAGCAGATCTCTATCAAATGAAATAATCCATATGAGTTAATTTATAAACCATGGAATAAAAAATGTATAATGAAATAAAAATGTAGTACATTGTCTATGGTATGGCCTTTTAGCACATCTATAACATCCAAAGTATAATAAATTGTTGTCTATGAAATTAAATATTAGATAATAACTATAATGCATAAAATAGTGAGAGAAAAAGCATTGTGTGATATTTTATTTTAATGCATATTGAATGTGTGCTTTTAATTTTTTTAATGTCATATATGTTTAATCTTTCTTTTTAAATTAATTATGTATTTGAACATTGTTTATCATAATTTTTTTTTCATCCTTTTTAGGTATGTTCCAGATTCCACTCTCTGCAGTTGGCCCCACCCCAACAACACCAAGGCCCATCAATCTTTCTGCACATTCATCTCCTCAACCTATGATTACATTAGGTAACTCAAATTGGGCCCAAGGCAACTCACATATTACATCACGAGATCTCAGTGAAGCCTCTGCACCGGTAAGCTTTTTGTTTTATCAATTGAAGAGTTTTATATATATATTGTTTACTTAATTTATATTACAAATAGTCATTTATTCGGTTTTGATTAATTGAAATATTTTTCAAAAAATTAAGAGTGGTAAACCAGTGATCTTGTTTATAGAGAAGAACTTTCTTGTTCATTGTTTTTAATCCAGGGATCATCATACTTTTTGATACTTTATGTATTTTTCATGAATTTTAAGTATTATTTGTTATTTTAATTTCATCTTTTACAGTAACTGTGAAAAGTATCAGTATTGTATTTATATTAATGTTCATTAAGTTGTTGCATATCCAATAGTTCCTCTATATCCATGACTATTTGGTTTTAAATCCTTGATACTTAAAACCATAGATATTAGTAAATCCCATATAACATATATATTTAAGATATGCATAACTATGATACAATTTATTTTTTAAATTGCACACTTAAGACACCACAAAAAGTAACTAATACAAAAATAGAATAATTAGTTATGAAAAAGATGGTACAGTAAAGAAACTTGAAAGAAAGATTAAATGCAATACTGAGTTCTCAAGATAAGGTGATTTCTGACACCACTCAACTCATATGAGTGTATGCAACTGCAAAATTTATGAATTCAAATGTATGCATTTGTATTTTTTTTTACTGAAATTTTGTGTGATTCGTTCAGATATGAAGGTATACTGTACATATTGTGTTTATATGTGTGCATGCATTTGAAGATATAATGTCTCAAACCATAATATTTTGTGAAAAAATAAGCATTATTGGCAATTTATTTCCTCTGCACTTTTGATGCATTTCTTAACTTCGTTAAATTATAGATCTTTTGATTTTTTTAATTATTGCATCATTATCAATTTAAATCAAATTATAGCTCTGTTTTATAGAATGAAAGTGTAGAATAAATTTAAAAAAAAAACAACTGCTTGAAACAAATACCTTTTTTAAAAAGGGGTGAAATGACAGAATTTTTTAAAACAAAGATTTGAAAAGGAATATATTTATTACAAACTCATTCTTTTCCTCTATCATTTTGTTTAATCACTTTTTATGCATGATCAGCAAAACATAGAAATTCACATTTCCTCAATTTGAAGAAGCTCAGATATACAAAACAGCAATGTAAATATGTACAATTTAAATGTGGTAATTTAATTTCTAAAGGAGAATTGGTAGCAGTTCAATATAAAAGCAGAAAAATATCCACAAACTTAACAAAGAAACATGTTGTTGAAAAAGTTTCATAAAACTTTTACCAAATTTTTGACATTGTATTTATATAAAATTATTTTAGAAAAATCAAAGCAAAATAATTGAAATTTACTTTTGTTTTTATTCTAAGAGCACAGCAATTGATTGCAAAATGACATTGTCCACTTTTTGTCTTTTTTTGAGTATTTTAAAATTAACTTTCTAATTATAACAATTTTATTTATTGATTGATAATTAATTTTTTAATAATAACATATTTATTTTTTTATCAATTAACTGTTCTTATATTTTAAATATGTTCTTATGTACTTAATAATTCAGCTATACTAAAGTAGTTATGAAAGTGTGTGTGTGCGCGCATTTAATATGACATAAAATTTGGGATTATTTTTAGTTTAATTTTTTTTATTTAACATATATATATAAGTAAAGTCTTGGCCTTATATCTCCAATCTTTTGAATTTACAGAACTGAAACAAATCTAGTCCATGTTTTAATTTTTTTATAAAATTATTATGTATGTTTATGTCTTAGTAGTTGAATTGTTACATCTGTTGTCCTTAATATTGATTAGGTCTATTACACATTGTTTTTTTTTAAGGTCATTGATAGAAAATAAAGCCTCTTGGCCAAATTTCTAATAAAATATATGTTTTACTATATAGTTTCTGTGGAATCATTACTATGAGTCAGTTTGAAACATATATTATAAAATATTCCTTCTCTAGACCATAGAGTTTGTATTTTGTATATTATTAGATTTTTTTTTCCTCATCATTGGCATCTAATTAATCAATCACATCTTGCTGAAATCATTGCAAAATCTGAGATCTGACACTAATTAAATTCATCTATGGCCTGTGACAATATTACTAAAACCATATCCAAGGCTTTTAGTTATATATTCAGTGATCTATTATATTATCTTTATAATTTTATTTTGCTGTGATTTACAGTAAACAGGTCATTCAACAAACTATCTACTTAAACACTCTATTTTCATATAATGTAAACCTGAACTTCCACTATTTTCATCAAAATGTTTTGCAAAATTTTGATCATAAAATGTTTTCAATAATGTATTTTTGACCAAGTTAAATCCATAAATGACTTAATACAATTGTTTCACCATTTTGCAAAGTAAAAAAAAAAAATTCTTAATCAACTTATCAGCTAACAATCATTTTAAAATATCATTCAGCCTTTTGTAATACTCATTTCTATTTTTATGTAAATGTTATTCAATATTTATAGTATGCCATCCCTATCTTATTATATCTATTTTCACATATGGGTTCAAATGTCACAATATCCCAAACAACTAATCAAATAATTATTTTATACTTTTCAGTTACTAAATCAAAAAACTAAAACTGTTGCTTTTACAAATTATAATTAAACATTTTTATTTAGCATGTAGACTTTTGTTAGACAGTTAACTATTACCAAACACTATAATAGTTTCTGTAAGATTCTAACCAGACAATATATATTCTAATTTAAGGTGGATATGGTGTATTATAATATATATTCTAGTGGCTTTGTTATGCTTTTATAATGCATAAATTGAACAGTCATTGATTTGGTGATTTTTACCATCCAGTTTTCTAAGAAATGTTGGTTCTAGAAACTATTTGAGATTGTACTTTGATAGATGAAGAAAATAAATTAGATTATGGTCCAAGTTACTCTTTATGTAGCAAGATTAGGATTGTATTATAATTATTTTTGTTTTTTATTATGGAAGATTATTGATGAATATATTAAATTCATGTACAGCCTTAGTAAATATTACTTATGAAAAGAAGATAAATTTACAATGGCTTTATTAAGTCCTTAATTCTGTTATTGCATATGTAATCATTAACTGTGCAATTCATACATTTGTGTTTGTCATAACTACATAAGTCAGGAGCTGTAAGATTCTATTTCTAAACCAGAGGGACACAATGGCCTTGAATCTGTGGGTAAAACTCCAATATTGTTTAGGAAAGTCAAATCCAGATGGCTTTTGTATTTTATTTCGAATATATAAAAAAGAGAGATCTTGATCCTTTCTTATAGCATAATTCTTTAATTATTTTCAGAAAATTTTGGTTAAGAATTCAGAAAGAGATGTTCTTGATTTTAATATTGATTAAACTATAGGCAAAATTAGTGATAAGTCTAATCTTCTTAACCTATATATTTTCTTATTTTCTGATATCTAATGAAGTAATATGAGCTTGTATGAAAAATCACTGTGGGAGGGGGATTGTCTAAAATGTACTACAGTAATTTTTATAGTAATATTTAATTGTATGCATTTTTTTTTACATAGGAGCTATTTTTAAGAAAGTTGAGCATAGAACATTTGCATCACATTTCCAAATAGATCTAACCTGCTTTCTAAGAAAATTTCTCCTAGAAATTATTTTATGTTCAACCTTTGATAGATAAAGAATTAAATTACTTTCAAATAGTATGGGATAGGATTAAATTTGTCTTCGGAAAAAACTTTGAAACTGTTCATGCCTTTATTAAAATATAATTTGATTTCTTGGAGGGATTTCTTTTATGAAATCACTGTCATAAATATAAATGAGTTTCCTGCATTTTGTTTCTGGAAGAATACATTAAATAAAGTAGATAAGAGAACTGAATCCTATGGAAATCGTTTTATAAAATTTTGTATATATTTGATTATTAGGTTGTTTTATAATAGCATGTTGAAACCACCAGAGGGTGTTATTTCTATGATAGCGCACAGAAATATGCCGTTTAGGCGGCCTCCACTATAGAACCATTCTATTTCTAATGCGTGAGCCTAGAAATAGTCCATTGTACGGGGTGGCTGGGTCTATTTCTAAGCTAATGCACAGAAACATATTTAATCTGCCCCAGAAGCTATCGTGTCAGCTTACAGCTCAGATTTGGGGTAAGCATTTTTGATGTGCGATCACATTTCACTTTTGGCTACAGTATTGTGTGAGGGTGGCTGGAATTCCAATTGTCAAAACTATTTTAATATTGATTAAGATCACCCCCTCTATCTCCCATGGTTTAGGAATGTCTACTAACAATTATGAGCATAGTCTCATGCTTCCCTAGCCCACATTTCCTGCTCAAAAAAGTGGGCAAGTGTAGGTGCAAGCGCGATTCGGATCAAATCACACTCTAAGTCACGTTTCTGCGAGAACAACTGCAAGCTTAATCAAATGGCTGAAATAGGAAAGTTTCCAAATGTCAAAGAATTCTCTGACTGCTGGAAGGGTTATCAAGCAAAAGAGCTTGAAGCTGCATGCGTGCTGTTCCTGAAGAGCCCAAAAAGTTGGTTTTAATTGTCGTATATGTTTATGTTTTTAGTAATTACCATAAAAACTTTGTCAACCTTCGAGTTGCGTTCCGTTCTGTTATAAATTGTAAACACACACACTTCCATTCCCAAAGTTTGACTTTTGGTTATAAATGGAAATATATTTATTTGTAATTTATAAAAATAAAACAAACAACAAAAAAAGAAGCTGATTTCATAGAATACCAAACCGAAAATATAAGTAATGAGAAGAATAAAAAGTAACTACTTTTTAAAATTCATTTTTAATTTATGTATTTTTTTGGTTCAAAATTGATTTGATAGTACTTTTAAATGTGATAAACAAAAAACAAAAAAATACATAGAAAAAAACCCCTGGCCCGAAAATATAAGTAATGAAAATAATAAAACAAATTAAGTACTTTTTTAAATTCATTTTTTGATTTTTTTATGCATTTTTTTTGTGTTAAAAAATTTATTTGATATTACTTTTATAAATGTGATAAACAAACCAAACCAAAAAAAAAAAACCTGGCCTCGGCAACATTATATTTATTTTTTTTTACAAACAAACCACGCCCTCCAGCGCTTTCAACACGCTATTATAAAACAACTGATTATTATTTAATGATACTTTTTTGGTAAGAATTCTAAACACTTTTAAAAGGAAATAAACAAAATCAATCATTATCTGACTGAAATTAGATCATCAAAGTATCAAACAGTTTTTAGAATATTTTGAAAGCTTTTAAATGTGTCATTTAACATAAATTTAGTCTCAGTAATTTTAACCTCGTCTAAATCCAGTTTGTTCTTAAGGTAGATGGTTCTCAGTTTTTGACATAATTTTTATTAATATTATTCTTTTAAACAATTTGTAGAGAAATACATTGTAATGATATTGGACAATAATTTTCAGAATTATTAATAGATTACTAAATTGTTATACTTTTGCTTTCATGCAAAATTTTTGGAATAATTTCTGTATGAATAATATTTTTGAATAGGTTTCTACCTAGGCTTTGGAAACATGTTATATGTTATTAGAATTTTTCTAATCAAGGACAAGTTTATCAAAATGTATTAGATTGAGATTAAAGAGAAGCATATGCTTGTGCCCTAATAGTGCCTGTTCTGGTTCTATTTATCTTGTTATTAGAAGTCTAATGTATAAGACTGTCAGTATCAGAAGAAGTTTTTTTGAGAGATATTTCAACATTCACCAAGCTTATATATAATAGATCTTTTTTTCCTGCTATCTTCACTTTCAGAAATTTTCAGATTTTAGTGACAAATATTGATTGAAAAGAGAATTATTGATTTTGTTCCAACTTGCAATAAACTATTTTCATTATTTTTTAGGAAATTTTATAAATCTATCATAGCTAATGGGGTATATATGAAATTCTGTTAATATTTTTCCAAAATTTTCAATATATTCCAATTAGCTTTCTGTAAATTTCATCTCAAGATTGAGTGACTGCCAACTATGAGAATATGAATTTTATCACTTGGTTTATGATATGTATTGGGGAAAAATAAGTCCAGTACAGTTAATCATCAGACAATAGTGAATCATTTTTTGTTGATACAAAACTTAAATCCAAAGTTATCTTTGTATTTTATTTATCTCAATAGAAAGTTACTCCTTTGCTTAATTTAACTATTTCTTTATATAAATCAGTACTTGTTTACTGTATTTATATGTAATACAAGGCTATTAATATTGTTGCATATGAACAGCCATGCAACCATTCATCAGAACGGACATGAATATAACAGTACTTATATATATATATATATATGAATGCAAACAAGGATATTAATTATAGTATCCTTAGATTAGTTTATAACTTTTTTTTATTTTATCATTTCATATGGAAAATAAAGTTTAATAATAGTGATAATTTTTTTGTATATTAAATGCTTTTATTTACTTTGTGCTAAAAAGAAAAAAAAAAATGTTCCTTCAACTATAATTGGAGTTTTTAGATTTGACTTGAAATAAAATCATTAGGAGGGGAGTCCAGAAAT
This sequence comes from Epiperipatus broadwayi, assembly GCA_028023455.1. Taxonomy (NCBI): domain Eukaryota; kingdom Metazoa; phylum Onychophora; class Udeonychophora; order Euonychophora; family Peripatidae; genus Epiperipatus; species Epiperipatus broadwayi. Next base: position 1,824,335 of record JAQFVV010012548.1, read on the forward strand.
TAATTAAATCAATCTTAATTAATTTCTGGACCCACCTCTCCCTGTTTTTATTTCAAGTCGAATCTAAAACCCCAGTCATAGTTGAAAAAATAATTATTTTTTTCTTTTCAGTGCATTTAATATTTAAAAAAATATTGTCTGTATTATTTTTAAGTTTTTGGTATTAGCCACAGTAAATAAAAATTAAATTGTCTTGACATTTATAGTTGATATATATCATATTTAATGTGTATACATAACAATATATGTGTATATAAATAAAATATTCTTTTAAGTGAAAAGTGTTTAATATTTTTGCTTTTGATTGGAATTTTTTTTAAAAAAAAAAAAGCTTACCAAAATTATATTGTAAATGAACTTCACTTAATACACACAATTTTTTATTTTAAATCAAATTCATACATACAGTGTATATATATCACTAGATATTTCTGAAGTAAGTTAACCCTCCTATCTGTTGATCTAATTTTTTGAATGGTTTTTAGTAATTCGCCTCCTAGTGAGAATTTTCACAAGCTTTATATTAAAATATGTATATTTTTCTAATAATTATAATATAAAATTTTAGTTTGAAAAAATTCACTAGCTGGCAAGAAAATCAAAAATTCAGAAAACATAACAGGGATTTAATGCCATCTTGATAAGCAGTGCTTTTGTAATCTGACATTTGTTATCATCTCCATTTTTACAACATTATTTACAGATAATAGTTTGAATAACCAAAATATGTTTGTTTGTGAATTTATTACAATTCTAGATACTTTATATACAATAATTTATACAATATTTATTACAAATCAAGAATATAAATTGTTAATTTATTTTGAATGAAAGCTATTTACAAGCTTTCTACATTATCAGTCAAATTATAATAACAAGCATGAAAATATAATATTACAATAAATATTTTAAAAATTTTAAACTTTTAAAGCATAATTCATTAGATATAAGAGAAATAAATAAATATTCAGATTTTTTAAAAAAAGATAACAAAGATTTTATTGATTTTGGAAAATGAAAATCTTTCTAGAAATTATGATGTAAAAAGCTTTTTGTTTTCATTACAAATTTTTATATATATATATATTTTCAGAAATAAATGTAAATATTTAAAAATTATTTCAATAATAAACAAAAATATCCATCAAATGAAGTCAATTTTTTTTCCGATAAGTGATAATGGTTTGATCTTAAATTTAATGTTGAATGTTTACAGCAACTGAGAACAAAGCAAACCAACAATTTGCAAGAGGATTAATATGTATATTCTTTATGTATATATCATATTTAGTATGTGTATATGATTTAAGAAATCAGTAAATAACTTTTCTGTTTAACTATATTAAGATATTTGGTGCCATGTTGAATTTTTTAAAAAACTGACTTGAGACACAATTTTCACTATAATTTCAATTTTAATAATGTTAAGCAAAATGCTATATATTGATAGAAAATAAGAAAACCAAAGAAAACAATAAGGCTAAGATAGTGATTACCATTAAAAAAGTAAGGGAAAAAAGAAATTTCCACATCTGAAAAAATTATTACTATATTGTTTGTTCATAATTTCTAATTTATCATTAAATTTAAAATTACATCTTTCTCGATAATTTCTTTGTATTCTTCATAAAATTCTTATTCAACCCATATATAATACTTCTTACCTAGGATAATTCATAGCTTCAGAACATAAAAAAGTAGTAACATAAGAATTCTTCATTTTTATCTTGCACCACAAAGGTTAAAAAATCTCAAGGTATCTATACAAAAAAGATTCATCTTAATAAAAGATACAAAATAAATCATTTCCAGAAGGTGGATATGCATTTGTCATCATAGCAACTGGCTTCTTGTCTATCCAAAACTAGAAATTGAAGGTTACTGTCTGTATCAATGATAAAATTAGTTTCCTGCCCTTCCAACATGCACCTTTCTGTGTTACAAGTCGGGATACTGAATTCATTCAATCTTCCTGATGTGTAATAAAAATGGGACCAATGAGCCATGTCCTAAATTAATGTGAAATATGGAATAATCTACATTATTGTGCACTTAAAAGAATCAAGGAAGCAGACATTATATGTACAAATATCTCAAAGGCAATAAAGAGTGGTCTTTATGGTAAAATTACATTATCCACCTTTATAAATTTCACTATATGGATAGTGCAAAATAAGATTGTCTTTGACAGTGGATTGAACAATAGGCCAGAAGAGCTTTTTCTGAAGTTACTTGGTGAGGCCAAAAACCACGATTGGAAAATATGCCAACACCGGTTAGCCAGTCAGACAACTGAAAATTTAAAGATCAAAGACCCATAGGTGTTTATTGTACTATTATGGCAAGATTGACTAACTGGATATAAGGATTCCTATGCAGTCTAAAAGTTGTTACATTAATGTAATCCATGGTAAGTACAAATTGTGACATCAAATCAGAATTTCATAGATTCTCTAGTAAATTGTCATTGGCTACATTAGGGGGTTTCTAATAAGATTAATAAGCAGATGGCGGAAAGGGGACTATAGTGAAAACCTGCTTTGACGTGCGGAAAACTTTTACCTGAGATCACCTAGATAGCTACTGTAGTTCTGGTTTTTCCATTTGTTGTTATTTATTATTAAAACACTGAATTTGATGGTCAACTTGTTGACACAAATAATTCTTAAGTAGCTTATTTCAATGTAATCCTTTATAGATGTGTCAGGCAGATGGCCTCTCTTTTTTTACCATTTGGTTTTTTTTATTTATTGTTTTCATTGTAGAGCTGCTGGCCATTTGTAAGCATGTAACCTATAATAAGAAAGATGTAAAATGATATCCATATGTATCTTTTTAAGGTGTGAATAAAGTTGTTATTTGAATCTAGAGATATAACTTATTTCCATATAGCTCATTTGCTAACTATAGATTTGAAGATAATGTGATGCAAGATGTGGCAAAACTACTGACTCCACAGCATGAGTATATGCAAAATAAGGATTTGATTTTTTGCCTTTATACAATTCCATGTGGTATAAATAACCATTGTTACTATCACCACACACACCACTTGAAACCTCTCTTTATTGATGTTAAGACTGTGTTTTCACATGGTACTATGCCCAGTAAATTTTATGATTGCTTTATCAATTGCAATCTTTCTTTACATCTGATAATTAGTCTTAAAATTTACATTGCACTGCTCTATAAAATCATTACTTATTATATAAACATAGATATGTAAGCACAAACACACTAATACAAACATACTAATAAATTATTAAACTTTTGAGAATCATTATATCTATAAAATAAGATTGCCTCAGACTTGAATCAGAGCCCCAAAATTACATTGTGCATTAATCACTACTTTTGTTATATTTGAATTTGAATATAAGTATAATTTATTTTCTACAGAGACACACTAATACAAATGCAAACACGTTAATAAATTATACATTTATCATATAATAAAAAAAATTAAAATTGAATACTTACCTATATTAGTTTATTTTTGGGATGAAGGCTTTGAAATTGTAAATCATCAAAGAATATTGAATCCTTTTTATTAAGAAGTCTAAAAAAATTATGACTTTATCTTCTTCATGCAATCTAGTAAACTGATCAGAAAAAAAATTAAATGAACATATTAATAAAAAAAATCAAAATTTTGTCTGATTTTAACATGCCTTACGCCATTTTAAAAAGGAACCCAAGCAACAGAGAATGGTGGCATTTGTAAATACATCATTCTTTTAGTTTTTCTGAAATTTTAAAAAGACATCAAAAGAAATTTTAATTTTAATGAATCAATAGCAGTGACACTTACAACTTTAAACTCATTAAAATTGTTTGATTTTTTTTTTTATTTGGAAAAAAAAAATTTTGAGAAAAAAAAAGCTTATCAAAACTATATTATAAATAAACTTTCTTGTTACTTAAATGAAGCTTACAATTGCAACCAAAAAATTATGCGCAGTCACGTGTTTAAAATATTAATGTATTTTATCACTTTCATATAGATTTTTAAAAGATGTAGAAAATTTCAACAAAGAATATTGAACTTAACTCTATTAAATTTTGACTTTAAAATGTTATTAAATTGGAAAGGAAAAAATCTCTATAGCACCCTATCAGGAGTCTTACTTAAAACAAATGAAAGTTCTAAGAAGAATTTTTAAATTGGAAATATCAAACTATTCAATATTTTTCCACCCTCTGTTGCATATCTAAGAAACTAGGTGTTTTAGCAAAAAATTAGTGTCTCATATGGTTTATGTGGTATTAGTTAGTTATAAACAACTATTGAATTTAAATCTATTAAACCTCAATTTTAAAATTTTATTCTAACTACAAAAAGATCAAAAGTTTACAAACATACCAACCAACAAACTAATTTTCCAACTTCAAATAAAGCATTTAAAAATATTAATATTTTTATGATAAAAATCAATATGACTTCTAACAGAATAATAATATATTAATAATAATATATTAATTTTATCAAATCTTATAATGTACTTTTATCATTAAAGTAAGGTGTATGTTTAGTTACCAAATTGATGATAGCATTAATCTGACATCCTTATTTCTCCAATCTAATAATTATATTAGATTTAAAGATGTAATTTTATTGATATCTGACAAAAATGAACTGTAAAAACTTAAAAAAGTATTACAATATAGTAGTGTAATATTTAAATAAAAAGTAAATTTAAAATTATTTTTTATTTATATTTATAAAGAATGTTTTTTCTCTGTTATCTTTTTGTTTTATTGAGGCCAAATGATTTCAAACATTTTGATATTATAATAAGAGAGAAAGTAGATAATAATAATAATAATAATAATAATAATAATAATAATAATAATAATAATAATAATAATAATAACAATAACAATAATAATAATACTAATACTAATACTACTACTACTACAATACTACTACTACTACTACTACTACTACTACTACTACTACTACTACTACTACTACTACTACTACACATCTGAAACAACGTAACCAACAGATGAAGAATTTGAGACACAATATGAAGATGCATGGGAGCAACCATCAATAGCAAGTCTGAATTCTGAGGGTGAACATATACATAGCCTTAATGAAAATTAAGATTGCAGCAATCAATGTTAGAGGTTTAAATTCGACCTCAAAAATTAACAAACTAAGATACTGGATCAAAGATAATCGACCACACATAATGGGTTTGCTTGAGACAAAAATTTATGCTGCATCTCAGACTGACCCTGCTAAACATTTGTCTGGAGAGGGATTTTGTGCATGCTCAAGGGACTCTTCATCACCCTCAGCTGGAACTGGTCTCATAATTGCCAGAAATTCACCCTTCACAACATTTAAAATTATTCATATAGATATGAACTTGTTGATTGCAACTTTCAGTCATAAAAGCATAACAATTAATATAGTTTTTGTCTACATGCCCTTCCAAAACAACAAGATAGACACCATAATTGCAAACATAAATTTAAGGCTAGCTATCATAGCAAATCCATCTGTAGTAATTGGAGATTTCAATACAACATACCAAGATTTCACACAACATTGGCTTCATAAAATAGCCCACCATTAATAAGTGGCCAAGGATTTTTGCCAAATGATGCCATCTCTTTTCACAATGGTCATTTCTCTTCACTAATTGATCTTAGTTTTTATTCCCCAATACTCCACCACCTAATTACAATCAAATTAACTCCTGGAGCCTTCTCAGATCATTCAGAGCAAATAATTACAATCACTTGTGATCAGATCCAAACATCAACACATCCACTCACAAGAACAATATGAGTTCTACTCCCTATAGCAACCACGGAATTCATTTTTTTGAGATATATATAATGCTAAATAAAATTAAAGATATGAACCTTGACCCAGTACAACAATATCTTGCATTTATTGGTATACTGTCATTTAACATCAACCATTTAGCCATGAAGCAACCTCCACCATCAAAACTTCTATCTCTAGCAGACCAGTTACATCAGCTGATAATCAAGATAAACCCATCACACTACACACAGTAGTACATATTTAAGCTTACGCATGCATACAATAATGCTTGTGATGCACTTAAAAGCTATTTAAAAATATAAAAAAAGTAACTTCTCAAACCTCATACTTGAACCAGAGATTACATAGGGTGGGTGCTTGGAAACAAGCCAAATATAAAGGTGCCAATGGCAATAAATACAGATAATGCAACATATACAGGCCAAAATATGATAATGCCCATCTTTGAATTTTTCAAAAAAAGTTACAAACACAGGAATCACCTACAATAATGCATGATATGTTTGGCCCTCCTGAGACTGAAACCCCATTTGCTACAGATCTTTTCATGGCTAAACTCAATAGTATTCCAGATGCTTGTCACCCAGGAAGTCCTGGAATCCCACTATTTATATTAAAACATCTAAGCAAATTTACAGCAAAATATTTAAGTTGTTTAGCTAACTATTTAACACAGAAAATCATGACAATTGAGAGGGTCTACACACTTGCCATAGTGCCATTTAATAAAAAGAAAACAATCATTCCGTTAACTACTGACCTTAGACCAATATCTATGGGACAATTGCCTATCAAAATCATCGAAAAAATCATTAAAGATGAAATTGAACCATACATATTACCACTCATTTCTGAAGCACAGTATGCAAAGAAAGGCTCTTCAACAACAGAGGCAGCCTTGTTATTTAAAGCAATTCTAACAACAGTCAGACAGAGAAAAAAATATGCTCCCATTGTGGTACAACTTGATATTGAGGCTGCCTTTGATTCGGTAAACATATCTACACTATTAGAAATGCTTGAAAACACCCAAATCCCTAGAACACACTTATACCTAATAGCTAACCTACTTTTAAATAGAGAGATTCATGTAACACTAAATGGAAAAAACTCCCCATCATTCACCCCAACTCGGCCAATATCCCAAGGGTCCCCTCTTAGCTCATTGCTGTTTATATTATACATTAATATCCTCATTAATAGCATACAGCAGACTTTTGGTGGAATTGAGATACCTGGCACAGCACTGCAAACTGCATGCCTTGCATACATGGATGATGTCACTGTCTTCCTGACATACAAAAAACAAATACCACAGCTACAAAAGATACTGCAAGAATATTCACAAAAATACAAATTAAAGTTTAATCCCGAAAAAACTACTGCTTGGACGCTATTCACTGGAAAGCAATGTGAATCAAACTACAACTCAAAGCCAGTCCCTTTCCTTGGGTTCCCATTTCATATGGGAATCATGAGAATGAGATGTCACATTCAAAATAGGCTGAAAGAAGAAGCTGAAAGGATAGTAGACTCTATCCAAAACATATATGTCACTATATGCAAAAGTACAGTTAATTAATCAGCTTATTACAACAAAAATAGTTTATTATGTGCCAGTTGTTTCTTTCTCAAAAACATTTATAGCAAAAATTAAAAACATATATAATAAGCTACTCTGGTCTAAAAAAACTGTAGCGATCTCATCTAAAAAACTCAACAAACCCCTTATAAAAAATGGTCTTGGCTTGCATAACATTAACATCTTCCAATTACAAAAGCTGAGAAACCTAATAGTCACCACAATTGCAAAATTCCCTAGACTTAAATACTTGGTCGAGGTCACTCCAACAGATAGGCTGCCTCCAAAAAAATTATTCTTTGCTACTATTATCTATCAATACAAAACCACTGTACATCATCCAGATCAGTTTCTAAATAAATATTCATACTGGGAAATTTATGATTTAGTTAACACTCAAACTGATGTGAGTGATTCCCCTCCTATGTTAGAAATTAACAACAAAAAATTGCTCAAGGAATTTAAAAAATGGGCACTTGAGCCCAAATATTTTGACTTCATAATCAAAATGAATCTAGTTGCAATGCCAACAACACATTTTCTATATCATAAAAGACTATATCTATCCATTGATCCCTTCTGTGGACTGTGTCACTGAGCAGAGGAGACACTACACCACCTTATATACCAGTGTTTGGCTCTAAACCAAACAAGACAGATTATGTGTAATGCATACAGAAAGCCTGGTATCACGATTAATCAAATACTTGGTGCTTTCCGGGAGAGATCAATACCCAGCATTAGAGTGGCCACATTTATCTTATATGCATTCTGGTGCACCAGATGCACTTTCTTGATTGTAAAAAATACCAGATGCCACCCGTCTACATTTAAAAACAAATTAGCATGCATTCAAAATAGAGATAGGCTAATTACCTGTCCACTTTTATATGAAGCAACTTGGTCTCTGTTAAAACAGCCATCAATGTTGTAAGTATATTACACACTCAGTTAAACCAATATCAGTGAAATTCACAAACATTTTATCAATTTAATTAAAAAGAGAGACATTATAATGAACTATAGTGACATGCAAGAAAAAATGAGCAATCAATTAAAATTGGACCATGCACAATTACAGTGGTTTATAATTGGAAGAAACTGCACACAACATAAAGACAAAGACCTATGTTCTCACTTGAACTAACTAATAATGGGCAGTGTTTTTTCAATTGAAACATCCATTTCTGGAGCAAATTAATATATGTAAATAATTCAATGTAACACAATGTAAAACATGCAAACAATGTAAAGTTTCTTTGAGTTAATAAAGTGCCTTTTGAATAATAATAATAATAATAATAATAATAATAATAATAATAATAATAATAATAATAATAATAATAATAATAATAATAATAATAATAATAATAATAATAATAATAATTTTCAACTGCAAGGCCTTGGAGCAGACTAGATGCATTTTGCAGGCCAAATACAGGAAAAAAAATACTACAATGATGCAAATTATATCAAATTACAAAGGTAGGTCTATACCAGCCATAAGGGCCTCAACATTTGTTTTATATGCACTTTGGTGCACTAGGTGTGTATTCATATTGGGTAATAACCCCAGAAGGCATCCAGCCACATTTGAAAATAAGTTGAATAAAATTCAAGTTAGAGACAAGCAGATCACCAGCCCAGATATTTATGCAGCTACTTGGTCCCTGCTCAGGCAAATAGCAAAGCTATAAAAAAAAAATTAAAGAAAGCATGGTCCTGATTATGCTCCTGTTGGACAATAATATGATTAATTAACATTGATAAAGTGGATAGAATCATGTAAAATTACCCGTACAGATATGTACTTTTAAAAAAATGAATATTGTAGACTTGAAATTGAACTAACAATAATAAGATTCAACATGTATCTTGCTATGGCATTATAATGCTATGTAACTATTGGATCAATAAAGTTTACTATTGTTGAAACTTAATAATAATAATAATAATAATAATAATAATAATAATAATAATAATAATAATAATAATAATAATAATAATAATAATAATAATAATAATAATAATAATAATAATAATAATAATAATAATAATAATAATAATAATAATAATAATAATAATAATAATAATAATAATAATAATAATAATAATAATAATAATAATAATAATAATAATAATAATAATAATAATAATAATAATAATAATAATAATAATAATAATAATAATAATAATAATAATAATAATAATAATAATAATAATAATAATAATAATAATAATAATAATAATAATAATAATAATAATAATAATAATAATAATAATAATAATAATAATAATAATTCTTCAATTCATTTATTTAAGTGCTAAACAACAGCATAAAGCCAATTACAGTTTGCACATACAATAAAAGTGAAAATAAAACATGTAGCATAAAATGAAAATATAAATGTATACATAATAAAGTAAAATTTAAAAGACAAAATCAAACATAACATTTCAGTTTAATAAGATTACAAAATTTCTTATAATCAATGTCACACAGATTAAGGTTACTCCCAATCTGATTATATAAAGAGGGTAACCTAAATAAAGGAGAAAATTTAAGAATATTAGAATGACATGTTTGAATCTGATATACACAAGTAGACCTAGTATCATAACTCAAAGACCTAATTGAGATAGTTGAAACTATATCTGATAAAATAACTTGTTTATTAATAATTTTATAAAAATATTTCAAATCCCTATACTTTCATCTTGATGAAAGATTAATCATTTTACCCTCCCAAAAAACATATTTGAAAAACTTCTTTGAAATAGACTGCAACAAGTTACATCCTTGCAAAGAACTAGGGTTCCAAATTATTGAACCATATTCAATAATAGGAAGAACCAATGAAAAAAACAATTTCCATTTAGTATCATTACTGAACTGATAACCATGTCTAAGAATGGCACCCATAACCTTAAAAGCCTTACCAACAATCATTTCAAGATGAGGAGTAAAAGATCCATTACAAGAAAACATAATTCCAAGATCTTTTTGGCATTTAACTGAAATAATTTTATGAGAATTGATATAATAACAAAATTGTAAAACTTCAGATTTTTTGGAATAAGAAACAAAGGAGCATTTATCAAAATTAACTGCCATATTATTTGACTCACACCAAGCACTAAAGTTATCAATATCCTTCTGAAGGAGAACACAATCATTAACTGACATAATTCTTCTAAAAATCTTACAGTCATCAGCATAGCTTAACAGAAAAGAATATCTCAAGCAATCCTTAAGATCATTAACGTAAACATTAAACAGCATGGGTGCTAAAATACTACCCTGCGGAACACCTAAATTGCATTTAAATTTGAATGAAACTTTATTATTGAATTTAATATATGCTGTACGACTACACAGAAATGATTGAAACCAATATACAAGTTTATTAGAGAAACCTATTTTATGTAATTTATGAAGTAAGACACTGTGATCAACTTTATCAAAGGCTTTTGATAAATTAAAATAAATAACATCTAGTCTTTGATGATCTTCAATAGCATGAGCTATATGATCATAAATTGTCAGAAGATTACTATAAATTGATCTATTAGGAATAAAACCATGTTGAGAAGAAGAAATTATCTTACCCACATCTGAAATAATTTTATTATAAATACATCTCTCAAAAATTTGTGCAATGGTATGCAGAACAGAAATCGGTCTATAATTAGAAACACAATCCCGATCACCATTTTTGAAGATTGGAACCATTTTAGCACATTTCAAAACACTAGGAAAAGTACAAGAATTAAGAGACAGATTAAAAATAAAGGCAAGAGGTACTGCAATAAATTCGGCTAACCCCTTATAAATAAAAGAAGGAATATCATATCCTAAACTAGAGTGAGTCTTAAGCCTCCTAATAGCTACAATAACATCTTCCCTAGAGATATGATCAATTGTACATTTAGCACTAGACAAATTGCCAGGAAATGTAATTTTAGAATGAATCCCATGTTGTGAAAAGTATAACTCTGCAAAATGTTTAGAAAATTCATCTGCATTTAATGCAGAACCATGAGTCATTTGAACCTTTTTCTTACCCAAGCCTAAATTATTAACAAAATAATAATAATAGTAATAATAATAATAAGTAGTAGTAGTAGTAATAGTAGTAGTAGTAATAGTAGTAGTAATAGCAGTAGCAGCAGCAGCAGCAGCCGCCAGAGATTTTTCTCATTTAAACTATGTCTATGCATATCAAGTTCATTAAATAATGTTACTTTTGATCAGATCAAGACTTTTGAAAATCTTAATTTTAATAAATTGGGATTATTAATTAAAAAGCATATTACTATGTTGCATTAAGACACAAAATAGAAATCAGGCTTTAGAAGTAGAATTTATATTGCTGGGAAAAATAAACTTAATCCTAATTAATATACATTATTCATATGACTTAATTAAAGTTAATGTATTGCATATCTAATTTATGTTCTTTAATACAGAACTAAGTGATAAATTTTATTAAAGAGCTAGTAATTATTATTAACACATTAGGCTTAGAAATAGTATATTTAAAATTATAAAAATATCAAAAGCCAATTTTTCATATAACTTTTATAAAGTTTGTTAAGATTATTAATTCTCTTTTTCAGACACTGTCATTTCTCAGCATTGTACAAAAATCATTTTTTCATGATTTGATTGAGTATAGAATAATTATAATAATTATATAGCTAACTATTTTTGATAAAAAAAATTTAATGCAAATAGCATGTGATTTTTTAATATATTATTGTCACTTAACATTATATGTAAATTATTAACATTACATTTGTCATTTGTTTAAATAGCACAAGGTCAAAGTAATACTACTGTAACTTGTAAAACTTAAAACCATACTCTCTAAGAAAGTATACAATAAACTTTGTAAATTTATAAATATTTTATGAATTTTTTATTTTTATGAGTACTGATAATAGATAATTGTGGAAGGTGATAATCTGGATCCATTGATAAATACTGGTTCAGCACGAAATACATATGTTAATCATTTATTTTTTTCATATATATGTGCTCATGTGTAACGGTTATATTATAAGATGGAGTGGATAGCTGAAGGGAGCTTGACAGTCTGTATTCAAACCTCCTCTAATTATATGTAAAGTTCAGTATACACCTTATAAATGTATTCAAATATTTCTGAGAATCAGTAATTCACAAATTATATTATTGTGTATTAATTAGAAATATTAATATTGAAATACATATATATATATTTTAATATTTTGAAAACAAAAACAACCGTTTTTTTTTATATATTTTTAATCCTTATTTTATTATATTTTTTCCAATGCTTTAATGAACAGTGAGGCTAAGGGAAATTAAATAGCCTATAATCTTATCAATGAGTTTTCTGAAATGTAATAAAATGCGTATTTCATCTTTTAGAATGTTAAATATACTTGTAATAAATTATAAAATAGTTCTTACATTTATTATTATTTAAACATAAAATGTTTTGCGTAGTTAATGGTGGCAAATTTAAAGCAAAAGATTTTTGGATCAAAATTCCAACTCCATTTCTGATGCTTGAATGTCACATATTTTACTGAGCAATGAACTGTGTTCTTTGTATGTAAAATTGTTATAATGCATTTGCAGCTATAAAAATGCTCTCTAAAATTTAGCAGTTTCAAGAAGTAAAGCTTCCTAGATTGATTCCTTTCTGAGGGAAATTAAAAAGTGTTTGTTCAATTGAATGGAACTATTGCGCTCAAACTCAGATGATTTTCTGACCTAGTGGACACGTGATGATCTATCACTGGTTAAATATTGATTCTCATCCGAATCCTAATTTATCCATTCTTTTCAATATTTAGAAAATTATAAACTTTAATGACCTCATTAACCCATTAATATATAGCACTGATATTTGTATATAATTTGAATTTATTTTTATGAACTGTATTTATATATAATTTATGTTTATTATGTATAAATATGCTTTATTACATGGAAAAATCTATTTATGCAAAATATAGTCATAAAGTGAGAATTTTTCTTAAAACAGAACATCACCTGACAACAAATACAGTTCATCACAAAATAAATTTTGGAAATTTTTTTTTCTATTCCTTAAAAATTTCAAAAAAAAATATTGGCTCATCAAAGTTCATGTTGGATTTATAGTTTTCATTTGGAATTAGTCCAGGGTTTTAGTAAGCAATTCTATGTCTTCTGAACTAGCAGTTTTATATAACAATATTGTGATATATATATAATTAATCATGATATTGCATTAGAAATATTTCAAAAGAACATTTAAAAAGACCGTGTGTTACTAGTTGGATAATTTAAAAAAATAAAAGTGAAAAGAAAGTAAAGAATGTGAATATAGGAAATGGAGATAATATAATTAGAAACTTAATATGAAATCAAATAAAGTTAGACAAAATGAGTAGTAAGAGGGGAGAACAGAGAGTAGGTAACTTGAAAAAGAAGGAAGAGTATTCAACAAATTTTTATGACATAATAGATTATCTTTATGAAACAAACATTGGCATATAAATTGAAGATGATAAAAATGAAACGGATTGAGAAATATAATGGAAAAGGATAGGGTATTCAAAAAATTCAATAGAAATTATGATAACATTGAATAAAAAGATTTGAAGTGATTTATAAACAAGTTTATGACTCTTTTGATGGCTATTGATTCTTTTTTATAACAATTTGAATTGAACAAAATAAGAGAAAAGGAGATCCCTTAAGTATTTTTAAGTGTGTTACAGAAGATACTAAAAAAGAAAAGAGAAGTTACTCTCTCTATATATAAGCTTTATAGGTTCAAAAAAAATATATCAGAATATCACAAGCATGCTAAACTGTATATTAAAGTGAAGAGAGAATGATTAAAAGAAAAGCAGTAAAAATATAATTTATGAAGAAAACAAAAATTATTAAAATATTTTTTTGTAGAAGATAAACTTTAGATTTTTAGGTAGAAATGCAAAGCATTGTTATAATTATCTCCTTTCAGTTCTGTGTGTATATATATTATAAATATTCAATGAATGTTGATGTAAAAATTAGTTAAATTCAAATGGAATAAAGTTTTTAATGCATCAACTTTGCTGATTATTGACATTTTGTCAATACAAACATATATTTTTTTTCTTTTCATCAGAACCAACCAATAAGAGTTCAGGAATTAATCAGAAAATGTAAAGATATTAAATTGCAGTGATATATCACTATTACACTATTAAATAATACATTTTATTTATAGTTTTATTGTTGATCTCCAGTTTTGTTGGAAACAATAAATAAAATGAATCCACTACATCTGCAAAACTATCTATTTTTTGCTTCACTAAATCAATAATCCCATGAGAGAACTGTTTTGTTAGGAATCTCTGACTTTTGTTAATTGACACTGTAGTCTATATTTACAGTAGTGTTCTGCAAAGTATATTTATTAGTTATATGGTCTTCAATTATGGCTAAAGATATAGTAGTTATGATTGCATAAATTCAAAATAAGATACTGAATCATCCCTGACTATTTCATTTTAATTAGTGATTGTAATTGAATTTATGTAAGTTTGCTTTGCAATCTATAAAATTTCAAAAATGTTTTTTTTTTTGCTTCAGTTTACTCCTTATACTTACAAAATACTTTGAGGTGTTTAAACTCAACCATTAGTTGTTTTATGTGATTTTTAACTAGTATCTTTACACATTCTTTTATTAATCTACTATTTGTTCTAATTTTTATTTCACATATGTTACCTTAATCAGAAAAATCCTACATATTGCATCTACGTTTATCTTTTGATGCTATATAAGGAAAATCATTTCAAATTATTTAAAATTAATGAATGATCAAGTTAATATGATCCTAATTATTTTGCTAAGTTAAAATTCAAAACATCATGGGATTAAAAATATATATATTTATTGATTAGCTATCTTATTTGAAATGAGCAATATCGTTAATAAATAATCTTCAGTTAATAATCAATTTTATATTATAATATGAAAGAACATACATAAAATTAGAATTATGCAAAACATTATAATGGTCATTGGGGTGATTAGACCATTAAACCATTAAATAATTGTTATTCTTATATCTTATAAGCTACATTTTAGGGATCTTTTGTAAGGATCAAAATGATAATTTGTTGATAGTAGTAGTTATACTTACAGTATACTTTAAACATACATAGGTGAAGTTAATAAAAATTTTCACAAATAACATTTAGCTTAGCATTTTTGGAGTATGTTTACTCCATATTCATAGCCTTATTATGTGTAAATGTAATGAATGCAAATTTATGCAAATTATTATCCTGTCCATTTTTTCGATATTGTAAAGCAGGCATGCCTTCAATTGATGGCATTTGGATCGTTCACAATGAAATATGCTTTTATTTTTATTTTGGTGTCATTTTTTTATTTGCAAACAATTTTGGCACTAGTATGCAACTTGAGCAAAAGTATATGCAACTTATGATTCATTCCATCAAAGACCCAATAGCAAATAAGTTGTTTTAATGTAACCTGATATTTAAAATGTCAGTCAAAAATTTTTTAATTCGAGATTAGATCAAAATGCTACTTAAATATCAACTTCCTGAAAGTCATTGGCAATTTGTCATACACAGACTTTTCTTAGATCAACTTCAGGCTTGCTCTCACTAATAATTCAGGTGTAATTTATTTAAACAATTTCTAGAAGCACATGATCTTTCATTTAGTCTGAAATTCTAAAGAGAATTAGCGATTTTAATTTTTATATATAAAAAAATACAAATCATTTTGAAAAAAGTTTTCTTATTGAATGTTTACTATTTGATGCATATTTTAAAATCATTATAATGTGAGCAACTCTTTTCATGTAAGTTATGGATTTAATATTCTTTTTTGCTTTATATATTACAGTTTTTGAACATTAAAAATTGTACAATTTGAGTGTTTTTTATTTCAGATAGGACTTGTAAGTAGTTAGTTTATTATTAGCATAATTTTAAAGTAATTTGCATGTTCTTTTCAACCATCAATTTACTGAAATTAAGGTAAGTATTTTTGTTTTATGATTTATAATGTCTAATTATTAAAATATAAAGCAATACCTTTTTTGTTTTTGCAAATAAAATTTGAGTTATGTGCACATGTAATTGTGATGGTTAAATTAAAATTTATATTTTTAAACTTTGTTCCCAAATTTATTTATAAAGAAAATTATTTTACCTGAGAAGTGAAACTGTATTCAATTTTTGGACAAAAAAAATTTAATGGGTAGGAATTTATATTATATTATGGGCTCTGCAGCCTAAACCTTCAGTAGTGACTAAATTCAATCATCCCCCCCCCCCCCCTAAAAACTGATTATGATTTTTTTTATATAATGCACACAATACATTTTATTTTTTTATTAATTGGGTCAGAAAATTTACTATTCAATAAATAATTATGAATAGTTTTTATTTTTTCTATAGTTGCCTTGTTTCTGCTTAAAAGTTTTATTTTACCCATATTTAATTCTGAAATCATATATATTAGGATCTTATAACAGAGTTGCCAAAAGTGTTCACAATAAAATATTGTTTGTCTATGAGGAGAAATTCATGTTCTATTTTTTCTACATTACATAAGTCCTTATTATTTCATATAATATATCTTTTTTCTTTAACATATATTCAATTGTGCCAGAGCAAATTTATTGTTAAATAAATAATTGTTAATACTTTTTCAGAATACTGTATTTTCTTTGCTATAGATGCTTTTTTTTGCCAGATTTTTAATAAGTTGCTTGTATATATAAATGGTCATTTTAGTTGCTTATTAATAATTTACATTTGGTATTTTTAGTGAACTACATCATTTGATACTGCCTCCGTTTCACCTTATCATTATATATATTATATTTAATATTTTCATGGTTATATGATGTAAATAAATTATAACTTTTTGGGCTGTACCATGTATTGTTTTCCATTAAACACCGATATTTCAATGGACTAACAACCGCCATTATCAAGGTTAACTTTTGAAAGAAAATCCATTAGATCTTAAAAAATAACGTGACTGTGTGCGAGATAAGAAATGAGATTCCAGTTCAGCATTCACAATATGAGGCTTAGCAAAATATTTATTTCCCTCAGTATTTTTTCTATTAATTTTAAGTTAATATTAGATAAAATGAGAGGTTTCCACATAACTGGAATACATTGTGCTTCATCAGCCCTATTTAAACCAGTAGGTCTCTTTAATATTTCAATTGACTCTCTCGTGGTTCTTAAATCATATCTTTTCAAATTAGCAAGTATTTTTGTATTGTCAAAATTAGCTTTGTGACCAGTTTCTAAATAATGGGAAGTAAAAACTGATGTGCTAATTTTTTGATTAACAGCATTTCTATGTTCCTTAATTCTGACATTAATTCGTCTATTAGATTGACCCACAACAGCCTCTTGAGCACTGAAAACATGGAATTTCATAAACTCCTTAGTGTTCCAAAAATATTCTGTCTTTAGGTTTATACAAAAAATCACCAATTTTTTTGCCAGTAGAAAAAGTAGTCTTTATATTGAAACAAGATAGTCTTCTACTGATTTTATCAGTAACCCCCCTAATATAAGGCAAAATTACTCTATTAAAAGAGGAATTGTCAATTCTATCCTCTTTTTTCTTTTTAGTATTAATGTTATATAAAGCCCTACATATGATGTTTTTATTATAATTATTAGAGAAAAGAATACTTTTTGTAAGTTCTATTTCTTGAGAAAGATATTCTTTATCAGATAAAGTATAAGCTCTAGTGAAAAGATTTTTAGCTACAGAAAAAATTTGTGCAGGATGATGATGAGAATTAAAATCAAGATATCTCTTTGTATGAGTGGATTTTCTGTAAACTGATATTGACAATGTTTTATCACATTTTCTTGCAATTAAAACATCTAGAAAAGAAAGTGATCTGTTATTTTCCACTTCCATAGTAAATTTAATATTTGGATGCCAATTATTTATAAAAGCAAGAAAAGAATTTAAAGAATATATATATATATATGGGATAGATGTTAAAAATATACATTTTTCTCAAGTTTGGATATATGTATAAATGCATTGTGATTATTTTCAGTTCGTTTGTTTCAGTTTAGTAAACCGGCCCTTACAATGTTGTTTTGCAGAGTTGGTTATTTATCTTTTCAAAATGTACAGTATAGTACATTGCCCTCATATTTTTATTTAAATATTTTGAGGTTTGAAAGTTGGCTTTTTGTCTCATCTATATTATGCCCAAACTTTAATCATATTAGAAAGGTCCTCACTTTCTAGCATTCTTCTATGCAGTAATATAAATCTGGCTACAAACAGAAGATTAATAAAAAGTTATGCTTTAAAGTGTTAAAAGAAAATCTTCTAACTTTTACAATTAAAAAAAAAGTTATTGACACAGTAAGATTTTATGCCTTCAAATATGTAAATAACTTAATGCAATTTGATTGTAAATTTAATATAGATGCAAGTAAGAGATATTAAAATTTATATCGTATTAAAATGATGCCACATTTAAATATACTGATATATATTTGACAGCTTTTCTTATGATAAATTGCTAAAAGCAATTATTAAACATCTAATTAAAGATTGTTAAAATGTGGCCCTTTATAAAAATGAACAATATAGAAATTCATAAATTAATTCATATTTTTAATTTAAATTTTTGAAAAATTGGCAATAATGTTAGTTATTTGAGAAAATGTGTAAAATTACAAGAAATTACGCAATCATAAAATAATATTACTGATTTAAGAAATCATAACACTTCCAAAACTTAAAAATTCAAAACCATTTTCAATATAATAGCTATTAGTTCAGACAAAAGGAATCAATTTATTGTCTCAAATGTATCTATCTACTTTGATGACCATTAATGTGCATGGCCTTTCATTGAATTCATGAGACCAAATAATATACATGCAACTTTAGCTAAGAAATAATTTTGGTTTTCTCTATTATAATAATAACACAATCATTGAAAATCAGTATTTAATTTTTAAAAAAAAAATCTAGTTTTACCATAGATCATTGATATGACAAATGGTTGCTAAAAATTTGGGTTGTTTTCTCATCCTTGGTGTTCACCTCAAGATGTCGCTATTTCTAGATAAATTCCTAGAAATATACCATTTCACCAGCCTTCACCCAACAAAAGAGGAAATTTTCTACATTATAAATGCAGAAAAGTCCTCACATTATGTTGGATGGAGGAGGTGATGGCGACAGAAGCCAACACAAATGAGACTTCTTTCTACGATAAAACACAGAAAGAGTTCCCGATGGCTGCCGGTTATGGCTTTTTTCTATGCTAAAAGCAAAGAGAAAGAAATGCCTTAATTGGCTGCCATAGTAGTTGATTTTGTTCATCATTTTCTCCTAATAGTAGAACATCTATTTTCTCTGTAGTTTGGTGTGAGAGTGTGTGTATTTGAAGCAGTCGTAGTTTTTTAAACTTTGATAAGACATCTTTTTTTTAATGTGTTGTAACTTACTTTACTGTTGTAAGTTTAGTAATAATGTCCTGAAGATTCCATTATGAATGGGTAACCCTCAAAAATTGCTTTTAAGGGTGCGAAACGGAAAAAAAATTTAAGGATCACGCGAAAGTACCGTTTTCGCGAGAATTTGTCCGTGACAAGTTACTTTTGCTATATATACATATACACACAAACAAAAACAACCCAGTGTTTAATTATTAGGAATTACTTGTCCAAAAAAAGAAAATTAGTCGGGTATTATTATTATTATTATTTTGGTTTTTTTGTTACATTTATTATTTCAAAATAAGTTTAGTTTTTATATCTACACACTAACAAAAACAACCCAGTTCCTGCTTAATTACTGTCTTAAAAAAAAAAAAAAAGCACATTCAACGGGGTTTGGTTTTTTTCAATGGAGTATTTGAATTATGGTATTTATATATATATATATACACAAGATTTACCAAAAAAAGAAAAGAAACCCACTTTCTGATTAACTGTCAAAACAAACGCAAATTAGTCGGCTATCATTTTTAAATTTAGTATTTCAATAATGGTACCCTTTTTATATAGACAGAGTTAACAAAAATAACCCACTTTCTGATTCATTACTGTCCCCCCCCCCAAAAAAAAAAAAGAAAACGGAAATTAGTCGGGTATCATTTTTCAATTGAATCTTTCAATGACGGTCCTTACTAATAGTAGTCGGGTATCAATTCTAAATTGTAGTATATAAATGATGTTACTTTTGATAGATTTAGAATTACATATTGCTTTTTTAATAAAAATAATTGATTTTTACTCTTGACCAAAAATACCGTAACTTTAAAAAAAGACACATGTAAAGTCCAAAAAAAAATGAGAAAAAAACCCGTAACTTTAAAGACACACACCCAAACTCAAAAACAATCTAAGATTAATAAACATTGAATTATTACATCTTGCTTTTGAATCAAATGATTGATTTACTCTTGCAAAAAAAAAGTACCATAACTTTAAAAAGACACACATAAAGTCCCCAAAAAAAATATTAGAAAAAGCCCTGTAACTTTAAAGACACACACACAAATTCAAAAACAAGATAAGATTAATAAACATTTACTTATTACGTCTTGCTTTTGAATAAAAGTATTGATTTACTCTTGCAAAAAAAAAAACCCATAACTTTAAAAAGACACACATAAAGTCCAAAAAAAGTTAGAAAAACACTGTAACTTTAAAAAGACACACACACACACAAACTCAAAAACAAGATAAGATTAATAAATATTTACAAAAATGAAAAAAATTAACATCATATAATAGTATTAGTTAGTAGAATATTTTATTACAAATCTAAGAAATCAGATCTTTTTAGATCAAATCGATCATTTAGGTCGGGCCTCGGAATCATTATATGTATATGTTTTCGATTAGCATCAACACCATCTCTAGGTGAACACCAAGGATGAGAATACAACCAAAATTTGAAACAGTATTAGTGTATATGTAATACTTGCTGTTTCCCCAGATTATAATTTATCAGTACTTTAATAAGTCATAAATTTATGTTAAAGATAAATGTGTATTATTTATGATAGAAATGATATTTTTCTTCTATAATTTGTACATTGTTTTATTTATATTATTTTTCCACAAGTAATGCAAAAAATTAAAAAGAACTTATTTATAATTAAATCAATTTATCCAATTTGTGATGTCTTTTAAATGGAACCCTATATGTATATGTCTATCTGTAGGCAATATACTTATATATATATATATTAAAGCACTTGAACTCTGTGGTTTAATATATGTATATATGACATAATTCACATTATTTGGTAATATCTTTATGGAAGCTGAGTAATAAGAGTTAAGAGTATATTTTATTTATCAAATCTTTTCTCAACTTGTATTTGTTTGTTTTTTTTGTTTTTTTTTTTGGGGGGGGGGGATTACTGACCTTCCATTTATACTGCCTTTTTTGCTCTTATAGTAAATTTCTGTAAAACAAAACTCTTAAAAGTAATCAACACCCAAACAATATCAAGAATTTCAATCTCTTTGTTGTCAAGGCAACTTTGATAAAGGTGAATATCCATGTTTATCTATGGTCTAATATATTTTGTTTCGAAAAAAATCTATGGTCTAATATATTCATGTAGACATTAAAGATAATAAATTCATGTAGACATTAGAGATTGCTAATTGACTGTAAGAGATTGAAATTAATTGAAAGCAGTTTAACTAAATCGTATTGAACAGGCCACTATAATCCCTCTTTTTGAAAGCAGATTAACAAATTATCACTTTTAACTGTCTAGTATTCTAGAAAAAAAAGAATGTTGTAGTAATGACTCTTATTCTAAACTGCTATATAGAGGTGATCAGTATATAGAATTCATACATAGTAGTTTATCTTTTTAAATATGGAATAATATTTTAATGCACACAGATACTCATATGCATTTTAGTAATCTTAACTTTTTTTAAAACTGATTAATATTTTTATATTAACATGGTTTAGTTAAACATATTATATTGTAAAGATTATAAATTTTTATGTTTTCTATTTAAATAAATTATTAGTGCAGTATATTTCTTTTTCTTATGGATTCACAAAATCCAAGGATAATCATTGTCAATTATCCATCCACTGCAAGATAAAGGTCTCTCCAAATTCAATCCATATTTTCTTATCTCCAGACTCTCTTCTCCACATCACCCCCACACACCTCCTTATTTCATCTATCCATCTCACATGTGCTCTCTTTGTGGGTCTTTTATAATCTATTGTAATTCAGTTTAAAATTTCAACTGTCCATCTATTATCATCACTTCTAGCAATATATCAAGACCAAATCCATTTCAGCATCTTAATTCAACAATGTCAGTAACATCTGTTTGTTACTCCTAACATGCATCTCTCCATACTTCTTTGAGTAGTCTGAAGTATCTGTATTGCTCTTCTGTTAAGTGTCCAAGTCTCACATCCATAAATAAAAACTGGTAAAACACATTTATTAAAAACCTTCCTTTTCTAATACATTGACATATTTCCTTTTAGTAATAATTTATTTCTGCCAAAAGCACTCCAACCAAGTTTAATTCTATGATTTCATCTATTATGTTTTTATCTGTAGTAATAATCTGACCAAGGTATTTGTAATTGTTAACTTTTTCTAACTCATCATTATCATTCTTTATTTTTATCTTTTGAGCAAATCCATTGAATATTATCTTAGTCTTTTTAACATTTATCTTTAGTCCTACTTTCTTACTTTCATCTGATAACTCTTGCAACATTTCCTGAAGCTCCAAAGCATTATTTTCAAAAACAATTACATCATTTGCAAAATCTAAATCACTTAAACAATCTCCATTTACTTATACTCCTTTAGCTTGCCATTTTAATCCACAAAATACTTCTTGCAGCACTGCTATAAAAAGTTTTAGAGATATGGAATTACCCTGACTTAGATCCTTCTCAATGTTGCTGTTTCATTTTTATAAATATTCTTCAGAATTTGACAATATCCTGGGTTTATACCTTGATGATCTAATACTTTACTCACTGAAACAAAGCTTATAGAATCAAATGCCTTTTCATGATCCAAAGCATAATGGCAATTCATATTCATTAGTCCTTTCTTTAACTTCTCTCAATATTTGGATGTGATCCACTGTACTAAAGTCACTTTTAATTCCAGCTTGTTCTTTTGATGGGTTAAAATCCAAAGTTCTCTGTAGATGATTTATAATTATTTTGATAAAAATTTTGTATAAAAGACTGATAGGTCTGTAATTTCTAATATCTTCTTTATCACCTTTTTTAAATATTAATACTGCATTCTTCCCAATAATCTATTACATCTTTATCATTTAGACATTTGATATTTGAATTTCCCCCAAAAAATCTATTTCTTCACCTGCTTCTTTTAAGATATCAATTATAATTTTATTATCTGGAGCTTTTCACTTCTTCATAAATTTAATTGCATGTCTCACTTGTTCATTTAAAATTCTGGGAAATTTAGAAGATATAATAGTTGTAGGAGTTACTTGTTCTTTATTAGTATATAACTCTTGGTAGAATTCATCTACACATTTCATGATGTCATCTTTTTTTTTAGTAATAGTTCCATCTTTTTTTCTTATTGTAGATATAATTTTCCTACCAATACCAAAATGTTGTTTTACACTCTTGAGATTTTTATCCTCTTCTATATCTTTTCTTGCTAGTTTATAATTATATTTTCTTATATTATTAACAACTCTTTTTCACACCATTTTACAAAATTTGAGATATTCAATCTTTCTTAATGCAACATTTTTATATATCTTCATATTCCTCCTTCATAAATTTTCTAGTCTCAATAGAAATTTTATTAGTCAATTGCTGCTTTTTTATACCAGCTTTGTTGCAGTTTTTAAAAGGATATCAGTTATTTTTCTATTAATTTCATTCAAATCTGAATCATGTTCAAAATTTACTAATATTTGAAAACCATTTGTAAGTTGTAATTTAAATTCATTAGAATATTCCTGAAGATTAGGAATAGTAGCTGTGAATATTTTTTTTCATAATAATTTTGTCTCTAGTTTTGCATTATCATATATCTTGCATCTAACTAATTGATGATCACTTTCTTTGTTGAATTTATTGTCAATATGACAATCTTGAAATATGAACTTTATGTTAATCAAAATATAATCCAATTCTTCTGTACCTTCATTTGGATGCTTTCATGTCCATTTCCTTTTAAACATTTTTGTCAAAAAAAGAATTCATAATATAGTTTTTGTTTTTCTGCAAACTCCACAAGTCTATGTCCTCTCTCATTTTTATTACTATAATGAAAATTATCTTCAGCACTTTCATCTTTCAATTGATTACCAATTCTAGCATTAAAGTCTCCCATAACAATTTTAAAATTGTACATCCATATAAAAATTCTCTACTATTGCATCATTATGAGAACTTGTTATTGGGGCATAAACCTGAATTATCTGCATTTGGTATCTGCTATTAAGTTGAGTAACTTGCCACTCTGTCTGATATACCATCAATCTGCACTATGTTCTTCCATTTTTTGTTTATAATGAATCCTACTTCAGTCACAAAGTCCAATAATATTCCATTTAATATGAAACAGTTCTTCCAATTCTTGCAATCTTCCTTCATTTGAAAGTGATCTGTAGTTATAAGTACCTAAATAAATGGCCATCATCAAATGGCAGCCTGGGCCTGTAGTCAGGGGATTTTTAGCACCCTCTGCCTTTGGCCACCAACTGCTATATTGGTTGATGACTTTGCAGTTTCCTGGGGAATAAGGGCCATGATTTATTTTTGTCTGTCTTGATTGAAAATATCCATTAGAATTTTTTTTTTCATTTACACAACCAATCATTCTGCCCTCAAGAAAACTCATCTGATATTTCAATTAAGAGCTATCATACAACTGAAAAGAAAGACCATGTGTGTTTTTTGATGTTAAAACTTATGAGGTAGAAAGCTAGTAAACTCACCACACTTGTCATTGCAGTTATTACTATGTGATTATTTATATAGTATGCGAACTTGGATGGGCTGCTCACCAACATGCATTAACCAGTGTGGTGAGTTTTTGGCTTTTTTTTAAATCACGGATAATACCAAATGCTATATATATATATATGAACATCATAGCAGTTTTTGATATATATAATATGTATATTACTTATAGTACAATTTAATTTAAAAATTATATAAACATATTAAGATATCATGAAAAATAATTAACAAAACAAATAGAATATTCATTTTAAACATATATTTACAGTACACATGTTAAAATGTATATACAGTGAAGCTGCAAACTATGCTGTATCAAACTACATGACTTCAGTTATAAACTATCAAAAAAAAAATGTAAATAAACAAGCAAAAAAATTTTTTTAACTTCACAAGTTTAATACATTTTATGATCTTGAGCATGATCACATTTAAAAAAATTTTTTTATTTCATTAAGTTATTTCAACTGTCATTTTTTCATCTCAGAGTGGCATAAGCAATCACGTTCATTAATAAAAAAAAAAAATTTATGTTGAAAGCACATACATTTTATTCTTTACTTATTATTTTTTCAAAATTTGATGTGCAGTATTTCATATAATATTTTTTAAGTGTAATGTTAAAAGTTTTACAAAATTTTAGAACATAATTAAAGATAATATTTAAAAACAATTAGAGAGATTATAGTTTTTTGATAAAGAGACTGACCATTCTATTATTTTTTTAATAAGAGAAAAAGGTTATTTAAAAAAAGAATATCTCCCAGAGCATATTTATTTGCGATAAAAGTCAAATACTTTGCTGTTTACTTTATTTAAAAAATATAAATCTGGGTACAGTAATTTTTTTTCTTATTCTTATTTTTTTATTAGATGAAAAATATATGTAATATGTTCCCTCAATTTATTATTATAACTATATTTAAAAAATTTTATACTTCAATTTTAAATTATATATGCATATTATACATATAAAAAAGCATCTGTGTTATACTTATGTGCATATTGAAAAGTATTTTACACCAGCAGTTGAGTAATCAATGTCTTTTTTTTAATCAATATTTATCAACAAAACATGAGCTATTACTGCATACATTTGTTCATGAATGAAGCCTGGAACAAAATACCACATTAGATTGTAGTTCCATTGTAATACACACCTATAAATACAATTTAATTTTAAAAATATATAATTTAAGCAACAAAAATAATAATAATAAAAATTGAATCTCATGCAGTATACATTTTTAACACATCATTGTCATCATTTTCAACCATCATTGATCCACTGCAGAATGAAGATCTTTCCAAGTTCAACCCATCTTTTCTGTTCTCTAGTCTCTCTTTTCCACTTCATCCCCACAACTTCCTTATTTCACCCATCAATCTCACTTGTAGTTTCTTTTTAGGGTCTTTTACATTCTCTTGGAATCCAGTTTAAGATTTCAACTGTCCGTCTTTTTAATACATATGTACATATTTATATTTTTAACAAAAGATACGTATCTATGATACAAATATTTGGAAAATTACATAAGCATTTTAAGACATCAACAATTTTCCCTTCATTATTCTTGTGATGAAAATTGATGCTAATGAAATATAAAATGAGCATTTTCTAAATGATTTTAAATTTGTAAATTTTAAGAAGAAAATGTATTTATAATATATAAAATATTTGTAGTCATTATGATATTTTGTATTTGCAGTATCAAGCAATTGCATTGTGAATTAAAAATATAAAATTTAAAATATATTTTTTATTAATTTCTAATTATTATTATTATTATTATTTTTTAAACCATGGTTAAGAAAATCAATGGCTTTGAGATAGTGGATAGGGAAGATTTTACTGTACTATATATATATTTTACACAGTTATTCAATTAATTATACCTTTATAACTAAGCAACAGTCCTCATACATATCTCATTATATTCAGCTTAAACTAATTAATATAAATATTAGATTACAAAACAAAATGTGCATTACAATCAAAAAACGTAAATTTTTAGTCTTTTAATTATTGCAGTTTTTTTTTAATATTGCAAGTTTTGTTCAGATGAATTAATTGCAAAGTCAAAAAAGTTTTGCATAAACAATCATGCATATATTTATTTTATGTAATATTTGTTTCCACAATTAATTACTGTTCTGCTGTTTGGAATTCTAATACAAAATGTTATGAGGAAAGATTACAGAATATAATAAAATAAAAAGGTATTTTAAGTATCTAGATTTACAATTACTTGTGGGCAGTCAAACATGTCTTATAAAAAAAGAATGTTGAATGATGTAGTGTTTCTAAGAAAAATTGTTTTATATAAATATGATGTATCATAATTTATTTATAATATAAATTATAGAATTCTTAGTATAACTAGAAATAATACTTTATTTTATATTAAAAATATAATTTGTTATAGAAATTCTCCATGATTAGAATGCCCATGTTGTATAATAAGATATTTATGAATGTTGATATGTTTCATTTGAATTTTCATGATTCCTCAAGACAATATAAACTAATTCTTGAATTGTAAAAGCTGTATGATAATTAGTCTGTTATTGGTCTGTTGTTACATACTTAATAAAATGTAATTGAATTATCATTAGGACAAACACCTAATTAATATTGGAAACATTTTGACATCAAATGTATTGAAATATGAATGAAATTAAGAAATAATTAATTGATTTAAATTAGAAATACAAAGTTTTAATTTAGTATTATATACTAATAGAAATAATGTTATCAGTCATTTGGAAAGTCAATGATGTTTAGTACCAAAGTAACAAGCAGTCCACCCCACCCCCCCAATTAATCAATATGAGATTTTCTTTTTTCAGCTATAATTTTATCTAGGAATATTTAGCTCAAGTTTTTTTCACTCTCACCATTGCTTTAAATTTTGCAGAAATTTATTTTATTTGAGTAATAAATCATTCATTTGAAATCCAGTTTAAAAGAAAAGATGATTAAATGAATGCACTAATGTGTAAAATCAAATATTCTTTATATCCGAGTGTTCTGGATTAGTGATTTTCTGGATTAAAATTATTCAACAGTATATTTCTTACCTTTCCCTCATGTAAACTTCCCTATGCCATCAAAGCATTTATATGCTGTATTGAAACTTAAAAAAAAAATAAAAATAAGATAGAGTTTCCATTGTTATCTCATATGGAATTTAATACAAAATATCAATTTATTTCTTCACTATATATTGTTTATGCAAAGTGTAAGTCAGATATTATAATTCAAAACATTATACAACTATTATTTGCAGAATTGTATGTGTATAATTTGAATATCACACAAGTACATTTGTACACCCAATAATAATTTTGATTTTAATTTTTACAAATAATTAAATATTTATGAAAATATCTGGTTTTAAATTTTAAGAAAATTTAATTTAATTTTTTATTGGGGAAAATCATCGATTGATATTTTGTGCAATCTTTTAGCATTAAGTCAAATTACATAATTGATGTCTGAATTAAAATATTTTTATCTATTATGACTATATGGTATATTGTGAAGTAGCTTTCATTTTTTTTAGTAACCGATGAATCATGGCAAAGATGTGCTCAGTTTCAAGTTCACAATTTTCTAATTTTGATTAATAAGTAATTGTCTTGTAATAGGAATAAAAAAAATAATATAAATAAACTAGAATAATGGAAGAATGTGATGCAGAAGCACTTGCAATGAATTAAAACTTAAATATGAAAACTTATAACCGCTCTTGATCAGTCGTTATCTTCAATAATAATATTTCCTAATCATTACATAGAAAATGTGGAGAGTATGAAGTACTGTATGTTTTTAAATTAAATATATATACTCATGTACAAAATTTTGTGCTAAAACAGTGATTTGTCAATTGTAAATACCATAAAATAACAGTTTGAGTTTCAATGAAATAAAAAATAATAATATGTATTGTATTCCTATGGTATGGATCCTGGGCAAAGAAAATGGATAAAAGATATTTAATAACAGATAAAGATTTTATTTATATATATATAAAAATGAATATAAAAATTTATTGGTTAGTTAATATCCCCCTCCCCTCTTATTTTTTTTTTAAATTTAACAAATTAATTTAAAGTTGTAGCTAACTTTATATTGCAAATATTTTTAAGTGTTCTTATTCAGTAATATATTTTAGGAAAATGTAACTTTTTTTTTAATTAGGAAAAAAATAAAAACTAATTCAAAGAATAAAAAATGACACTCATGTCAGATTAATTAATTTACATATATTACTTAAATGTATTTTTTAAATTTTATTTTAAGGTATATATATCAATTTTCTTTCTGTACTATATCCATCATTTTGATAAAATAAATTATAATTTATGAAATATACCAAAATTTAATAATCATAAAAATTTATTTCTCATAGATAGTAAAAATTACAAAGCCGTAGGAAGTCAGATTAATAATAGTACTCTCCTATGTACTTTGAATAATATCTGATTATAAAAAATAAGTTCATTGAAACCTTAATATTAAAATATTATTTTTAGCAAATTTTGAATAATTACTTTGTCTTTTTTTAAGTCTAGATAATAATTAATTTATCATTTTTTAAATATTCAGGAAATCTTTATTTCTTATATTTGATTGATTGTAGAAATATTATGAGAAGATTAAATTTGAAAACAATGTGAATCAAATTCTTAAAGGTATAAAAATATTAACAATTAATTAATAGTGTGATATAATAAAATTGCAAGATTTATATATTGTTATAAAAGATTTTGCAGATGATGTAGTTGTTTTTGCAAATAATACTTTAGAGTTGCAGGAAATGTTGCAAGTGTTATCAGATGAAAGTAAGACTAAAGATAAATGTTAAAAAGACTAAAGTTAATGTTTAATGGATTTTCTCACAATATGAAAATAAAGATTGATTATGATGAGTTAGAAGAAATTAACAGTTACAAATACCTTGGACAGATTATTAATACAGATGGAAACATAATGGATGAAATTAATCATAGAATTAAACTTGGTTGGAGTGCTTTTGGTAGAAATAACTTGATACTAAAAGGAAATATGCCTATGCATTTGAAAATGGAAGATTTTTAATAAATGTGTTTTACCAGTTTTATTTATGGATCTGAAACTTGGAAAATTAATAGAAGAAAATACAGAGACTTCAGACCCTCAAAGAAGTATGAAGAAATGCATGTTGGGAATAACAAGAAGAGATTGAAAATGTAATATATGCGTAAGAGAACAAACAGGTGTTACTGACCTCATTGAAAAAATTAAAAGACTGTAGTGGAGTTGGGCTGGATATATTACTAGAAGAGATAAATGATAATAGATGGACAATTGAAATCTTAAACTGGATTCCAAGAGATTGTAAAAGACCCAGAAAGAGATGACATGTGAGATGGACGGATGAAATAAGAAAGTGTGCAAGGGTGATATGGAGGAGAGATGCTAGAGATCAGAGAAGATGGATTGAATTTGGAGAGACCTTCATCCTTCAGTGGATTGATAATGGTTGATGATGATGATTGTTATAAAGTAGCAATATGTAAATATTATGTTAAATTGTACATATATTTATTTTTGAAAGCATAAAGGCATGAATTTTAAAATTCAAAATTTAAAAATTACAAAGTTAATATTTACTTTCCCTTTTCACATTAACATTTTAAAAAAAGACGGCAATTTGTTTTCCCCATTTCTATTAATAATTTACCATAGAGGTTGTGCTTAAAAAATTCCAGCAGACATTTTTTTATATTTGAGAAACACATTCCTTTCTAATAACATTGTGAAATGCAAAAAAAAAAAAAAGAGAGAGAAAGAATGTAAAAGCAGTGCAAATTTGCCATTATTATAATGATTTTTATTAATTTTTATTTTCAGTCTAGAAATTATTAAATAAAGAAATGTAAAAATATGAAGAATAAAAAAATTTCTTTTCAGATAACAAAAACATGGACATTGCTTTTAAAATACAAAAAAAAAATGTCTTAAACATTAATTAATCATAATCTTTAATTGTTGGCTTTGCAAAACATTTGTAATAGTCATCACAAACAATGTTGCTATGCTTAAGGCATAAATACTTTTCACAATTATACCAACACTGACTTAGGAATTTCCAGTATTTCTGAGATACAATTCACTATTGAATATCATCATACAAAACTAATATGTTCAAGTTAATATGAAAAGGTAAATGTAATGCAATAACTCAATATGTACATATTTTAATGAGGCATTTAGTGTTAGCATTATGATTCTGATAGCAAGCTGCTTGCTGTAAGCTATCTCAGTGCTCTTGAGTTTTTTTGTTTTATATTTACCTTTTGTAGGATTACATATTTTATGAAAAGTATATAATTTTCAATATTTACATATTGAATATCATATAATCTTATGAAACACATGTTATAACTAAACTGATGACTTAGACATTATGGCTTAACATTAATCATTTACAAATGTCAGTAGTCTTGACTTTGAACATTTGTCCCAAATATATATAATAATATTTAAAAAAATAGTTGGTATCTTTCAAATTAATCATTTCCTCTGTAGAGTTTAAAACTTTTTTAAGAAAGTGAAGGATATCTCTTTTTTTTTTTTTGTTTACTAATTACCAAATAATCTGTAATGAAGCAATATTTTTTAGGATTTTCATATTATAAATTAAGAACTAAAACTATATTTAAATTAATCACTATGTGAATTATGTGATCATTTAATAAAACTGGATTTTTTTTTTTTGTTCTTATCAGTATTTAAAATTTGTTTGGAATGTAATCCCTTCAATGGCCAGAAGTTTGATCTATCTGGATAAACTTATTTTAAATTTGCATTTGCACTGTTATATATATAACTTTAAATGTAGTCTTTTGCTTTTTGATAGAATCCATTATTTCTCAACATATTTCTACTGGCAGTTTTATGTTTATATGTATTTTTAAATGGGAAGCAATATCTACCTTATGTTTATTTTTGATGAATTTTAATGTTACATTTGAGCCATAAACACATTTTTTTAAGTTTAAAAGCTATTGATGTCATAGTATTAAATAAAATGCATTGGATAATTATTATGATTTGTGTTAAAAATGGGCATGTATTTTTAAATCATTTACATTTTTTATATATATTGTGCAGTCAGAAAATATTTTATTTGTTAATCTGTGGTGCTTCTATTCCATGTGAAGTTTTATCTTGTTATTCTATAATTATTCAATCTTAATCATAAAGAATGAGATTATCCTATATTTTTCAAATGTTCAAATTAAGGTTTGACAATTGACATATATGAATTATAACTGCAGTCGATTGTTGTTGTTTTTTATTAAAGTGAATACTGTTAATTTTTGACACATTTGCAATTGATATTTATTACTTACATAAATTTGCTTTACATCTTTTGCTTGAATTAAAGCAATAATGAATTAGTTATCAGCAATTAAAAAATATTGATAATGGATGACAAATTAATAGTAGTAGGTGTAGATATGACTTTTTTTTAAAAAAAACTTAAATGTAATTAACTACTTATCAAGAGTAGAGTTTTACAGAAATTAACTGCTTTATCAATTAATTATTACAATTTTTTTTTAAATTATTTTTTTAATGATTAGATAAAAGAAACTAAAACTTCAAAGTTTATTTAGACTAAATGATTTTTTGAGAGGAGGGAGATATATTTAAATTTTTATAACTATAATTTTGTAATAGCTAAACAGCATTAAGCTGTTGCACATGCGCTTTGCAGATTTTAAATCTGCAAAGCGCATGTGCAACAGCTTAATGCTGTTTAGCTATTACAATTTACAAAACATCGCGCTATATAAAATAATTGATTTATAACTATAATTTTATTATGCTTAGTATTTGTAATTTTAAAACCATTTAATGAGGTTGGGGGTTAATTGCTTTTGACTTATCTAATTATCAAATACAAGCCATGAATCATATATTTAATAATTGTCAAATCTATGGATATTGTGGCAGAATTGAAGTATCTTCTAAATAAAGCTATCAGAGAATCTATCTTCTCATTGAAATCTCTATAGATTCTTCTATGATATTTTGTGAATAATTAAATTGTCAAAAAAAATATTTTTTTTAATGCTAAATAAAGAAATATTTTAGTTAAATGAGATTGTTTAATATATTTATCACACTACCAAGGCATTTGACTCATGTTCAGTTATATACTTCAATTTCTATCTTAGGAAAGTACCCTTGTGATTTAATCTGGTGATAGAATAATGGATTCAAAAGCTTGTGTTTTTATTTGATTCTCGGCTAAGTAAAATAAATAAAAAAACATCACATGATATCGCATGCAACTAACAAACATTTATTTCAATTGTGGGAAGCAAAAAAAAACTATTTTGTTTAGTCTAAAGTAGTGGTGCTTGAATGTCATTGACCTCCACAGCAACTGACTATATTATTAATATCTAAAATTGTTTTATTAATAAAATCTTAAAGCAAAAAATAAATCATTTCATTTTGAATGTTATTAATTTATATAATAATATTGTAAATTTAATTAAAGTTTCTGGAGATTAGAAACATAGTTAGTTGACTATAAAATTTAATCTAATTTACCATGAGACTGTAAGTTATAAACGGCTTAAATAAAAATGTGCATATAAAATCAGTGATGGAATTTTAACTTTGTTTGGTATCTGTCTTTCAATAAATTTTTATGGAAACATGAACGGAATGAAAAATATTGATAGTTATAATTAACTGTTTGACATTTATTTGTTTCTTATTGTCTTAAAAACTTTATTGTTTCACATTGTTTTTAATCTGTCTGCCAGTTTTTAATTGTATATATAAAACATTTTAAAAGGTAGATGTTTTAATTTAAATTCAACTGTTATTAATCATCATTAGATTTAGTTTATTCACAAAAACAACTTGCAAGTAAATGTGTATACATTTATAATGTCTTTACGTTTCTTAGTTTAATATAACTTATTTAGCATCTTACTTTTTAATTGTATTACAATGGGATAAGATTCTATAAATATTAATAACATATATGATCAATTACTCTGGAAGTTAATTGATATTGAGTGCCTAAATGATAGACTGAAGCATAAAATTTTTCACTCCAGTAACTAAACAAGTTTTTCCCCCTTTTTTTTTTTATTTTCCCTGACTAAGAATTGATCCAGAAACCTTTGAATTTTATATCTATTATTACTTTACTATTGCTGCAAAGCAAATATTCCTATATATATACCAGACTGCACCCTGATATGTAAAGGCATGTTGTTGTTGTTTTTTAACTGGTTGCTTTAACAAATTTGAGATTTAATTTAAATTAAACAAAAGATTTTAATTTTATATATTAAATGTGAGAAATGTTAGCCACCCTGAAAGGCCTACGTTTTGATTTCAATTAGAACGAAAACTAAATGTAAATACGGTACTATTCATCTGTCTCCCCCCTCATTATATATCATATTACAAACATGAATTTATGTACTGTAATCATATTTTCTTTGCGATTTAAATACTATACTTCTGTACCATGTTTATTTCCTAATGGTTTTTTAATGGCAGAGACCATCGTTTTTGTAATGATTGGTTGCTTGAACAAATTTATTTAAAGATTTAATGTGAATTAAACAAAACATTTAAATATTATATAAATAAATTTCAAATTTTAATAAAGCTGAATTAAAATTTACAATTTTAAATATACCTGTTATGCGATGCACTGTAGCTTCTCCTTTTTCAAAGTCAGGAATGTCTCAGCCACTCTGCCCAGAGAGACCTTTTAGCCACCTTCCCTTTCCATTCTCCACCCTAAATTTTTCCCACACCCTTCTCTATCCTATTCCATCCCATTTCCACAACATTGTCTTTGCCCACTCTGTGTTCTTTATATCTAAATCCCCCTTATCTTTTTCGAAACCCAAAAAACAAGAACGTACTTTCTGTATAATCATTTGATTATATTTACTCACCCACAACTTCATTATTGGCATCCTTTCTGCTTGTTAGCATTTACATTCAATTAACAGATAACTAATATTTTTCTATGCCTTCCTTACATTCTTGTAGACTAAATCACTCTCATTTCTCCATTTATATCTATATTCCTTGTTGCTAATAATCCTGTTCCCAATTACTTTCCTTACTATTATCATAAATTAACTTGCACTCAATATTCTGTTTATTTCTATATATATTTAAACTCTTTTTACTCTTCATACTAGTTCACCATCTTTCCAACTCCCTATTTTTTATTAATGCATCTACTCTTCTATCCCATTCCTTGCCACTATAACCCTCAACAATTCTTCCAACACAATCATCCCACATTTTGTATAAGAATACTGACTAAAGTCTTTATCCAAATCTACATACCATACTACCTTTTTCACCATCCTTTACTCATAACCCAATTAAATACTATTTTGACTATTCTCTTATTATCCATAAAATGCAATCTACCAAACATTTTCATTTTGCTTTTTGTATTTTTCATATAAAAACTTGATTATCCCATTTCTCCTTGAATTGCTTCCTTTGCCATCCACACATCTGCATCTAATGCACATCTTCCTACTTCTTCTTTGTACTTTTTCTAAGTAATCTAACATCCCTTTACTAATACATAACGTATCTTTACTCTATGTTAACCCCGCTACTGCCACTCCCTTCCATACAATTCTAGCTACATCATATTTATTATATGAAAATGCTATTAATTTCTTTATCGGTCCCTTTCTTTTCTTCACTTCCATTTATCAATTTTTTCTCCCATTTATCCAAGCAATTTCTCTGATTACATAAGATAATTCCCAAATAGTTATATCTATTCACCACATTTAACTTTATATCCCCCAATAAAAATTCTTTCTTTTCTCTTTTCCCAGTATTTATCATCATTACTTTTGATTTTACTTCACTAAATTAATCCCCATATTCTTACCCATTCTTGTGCATGTCTTCAGCATAACTTCCTTAACTTTCCTTTTTTCTGTAAGCAAGAACATATCAGCAAATGAAAGATCTGATATCATATACATTCCCTTGCCATCTATTAATGGTATCTCTATCCCTCTTTCTAATCTTTCTATTGCTCTCTCCATTTCTCTCAAATATAACAAAAACAAAATAGGTGACATAGGCATCCTTGCCTTAGTCCCATCCCACTTTTAACTCTAATTCTATAT
Source organism: Epiperipatus broadwayi (assembly GCA_028023455.1). NCBI lineage: Eukaryota > Metazoa > Onychophora > Udeonychophora > Euonychophora > Peripatidae > Epiperipatus > Epiperipatus broadwayi. The sequence continues at coordinate 1,860,983 of JAQFVV010012548.1, forward strand.
TTCTTCATTGATAAATATAGTAATTATTTTCATACAATCTCTTAATAAGATCCACTGAAGTTTCATTCATTGCCAAATTTATTAAACTTATTCATAATCTATTTCTATTTACTCAATCATATATCTTCTTTATATCTATAAAGACCATATATAACTGTTTACGTATATTCCTATTCATATCTATAAGTTGTGTGACTACAATAAACTATCTCCTATATGCCTACCCAATGTTATATATGATGTTTATTGGAGCACCCTCTGAATATTTTTTTTTTTTTTTTGCAATACCGTTTGACTAATTGTAAGCTTTTTTTTAGTTTTATTAACAGTTTCTATTTACTAATGTTGGAATACAAAAAACCCTAACATTTTTGTAATATTTTTTTAGCAATTTTATGATTTAATATAAATATGTTTTTTTTTATTAAACATTGCTAATTTATAAAAGTTTGTTACATATTAAATTAACATTAAGTATGTCATTCATCTGAATTATATTAGGGGATTGTGAGACCATGAAAGCATGGAACAACTTAACATTGAATTATCTAATCAGCATTTGCAGTGTTTTCTGCAGCTGGATGGGAACCTTTACTTTGAAATATGTACTATAATTCTGTAATTAAAAGCACTCATACTGACTTTTTCAGTGTTTTTTTATTTAATGGTTGAATTACTTCTTTTGCATAAATATAATGGTTGTGATGTCATCAGACATACATTCATTTACCAATCAGACAATAAAGAAATTATGAATTGTATATATAAGATGCTTACTGCAAATTAAGTACTTAACCAACATTTGACTACAAATTATTGTTACTGTCTTTTTTTTTATCACAAAAAAGTGTTTCATTTTATTTTCACCTTTATTTATTTTTGTTTGTTTGTTTCTCTTCCATTCTCTTTTTCTCTTTTGGAGAAATTTATTGCTATATGAATTAGAGATTAAATAATGTTTCTGTAGTATAAATTTCACTATATCATTCTCATGCAATGTAGGGGACTGGTTTTTATCCACTTTTAACATCTTGTAGAGGGATGAAATATAAACATATGACCAAAGACATGATCCATTTCATGCTGAATCACTCATCATTTGAACCAGACCACCATCTCATACACATATCTTTATATAATTGTTCAGTATATATAGATAGCAAACTGCTATAGTTTTATCAATAAGTGTCAAACTTGCTGCCCTAAAAATTTTGACACAAACCATTTAATGGGAATATAATAATAATTTTTAGTAGTCATTCATTTGACTAGAAATTATCCAATAATGGATCTCTAGTCTGATGAATGACTAATAAAAATTATCAATATACTTTCATTAAATAGTTTGTGTTAAAGTTGTGAGGGCAGCAAGTTAGTAGTTTGATATATATATATTAAACAATGATATAAAGATATATATATATTAAACAATGATATAAAGATATGTATATGAGACTGTGATCCAAGCTAACTGATGAATGCTAGTTCAGCATGAAATGTGCATCTTGGGGATCACAGATCTTTTCCACATGTCTTTAGTTATATGTTTATGATTACATCCCTTTACAAGGTGTTATAAGTGGATAGAAATCAGTCTCTACTTTGCATGAAAGTGGTATAGCGAAAATTACACTGCAGAATATTATTCATTATTGGATAATCTCTAGTCTTATAAATGACTAATAAAAATTGTTAATACAGAAATTAAATAGTTCTAATAAAGTAGTTTTGTTTCAAAAAAGTCAATTTTATAAAGGTTATTTGAATGGTGGCTACTTTGATAAATTTGTTAAAAGTATTTTATTTAATAGTAATTATAGTGGGGTTAATAATTGTAATAATGTGAAGAGTAAAGTAAAATATTTTATTGCTTTACCTTTTAAATTATATTACAGAATTGTAAATAAAAATATTAATTTGTGTGGAAAAAAAATTGCTTGGAAGAGGAGTATTGCATTAAATCATTTATTAAATAATACAAAGAAAAATTTTGATAGGAAGACAGTATATATTATCTCTTGTTTTTGTAAAAAGTTATATATAGGTTAGAGTAGTCTGAGCTTAAATGAAAGAATAAAAGTACATAGAAGTAGAATTAGAAATAAAAATCTTAGTTCTGCTTTAAATATCCATGAATGAAATACCACATTCTTAGTTTTGATGATGCTAAGGTTGCCTTCTTTGAAATAAATGAAATAAAAAGAAAAATAATCTTTATTATCAAAAATTTGTGATTTTGAAGCAAGTAAGTTGTTTAAAAGTTATTTGGTAATAGGTAGTATATATTTGTTGATTTGTTTTACATCTTTGCACTTGAAGTCTGCTTGTAGCAGTGAAACCATTGATTGTGTTTAGAGTTTAGTTTTTTGGCTAGTCTGTTTTATTTTTGAATTTGGGATAATTTTAATTATTTTGACTAATTTAGCTTTAGGCTTTTAATGTTTATATTCCTATATGTATGTTAAGTTCATTATTTCAAGGCAGATTGAGTGGTAGGTTCTCATTGTTTTACAGTGTAATATGAAGCTTTTAGTTACATAGAGAAAAAATAATAAATAGGGTACAATAAAATAGTTTTTTTTCCCTTTTAGCTTTTGATTACTTACATTCAAATAAAGAATAATACTGAAATAAATTTATAAAAAAATACTTATCAATATCTGACATTCATAATATGAGTTACGGATTGATAAATTATTATGATATTTAACAGATATCACATTTGTTAAAAATGGTAGTATGATAAATATGATGTAAAATAAGTAAAATTTACATATATATATTATTTTTTAAAATTAGTATTTTTAATAACTTTTTGTTCTTTGGCTGCAAAAAGTCTAAGAAAACATTCAAATAGGTTCGCATATGTTTATATGTAATGAATTTTATTTACCTACCGACTTGGGGGGGGGGGGTATTTCATTTTTAAAAAAATTTAAATATATATCAGAAGTTTATATGCAATACATATATTATAAATTTTTGATTGTGAAATGTAGAAAAAGCAATGTAAAATATGTCAAAAAATAGAATTCTTAGAATTTGAATAACCTTTAAGATATTGGAGAGCTAATTGATTATGAAAATAATAAATTTTAATTAAGGTTATTTTTAATTTTATTATGTTTAAATACAAATCAGTAATTGTGTCACTGCGTTAAAGAATTGTCAAATTGAAACTACTCTAATATCTTAAATGACTATTTTATAAATCTTTTTAATCTTAAGCCCATTATGCATACAGCTCAAAATTAAAAAAATTAGTTTTTATTACATCTACACTAAAAATAAAAAATAAAGTGATAAGGGTGCATAATAAGTTCTGCATTCATAGTACAATCATTTTTATTTTCCATTTAATTCTTAATAAAAATTATTAAGATAGGTTGAGACAATATTTCTAATATTATAGAAGTGCAAATGCAAATCCAATTCAAAACATTAAAGTTGTAATCATGTAATACATGAATGATATATTTAATAAACTAATATTCATTGGCTCATCAAACTAAGCAATGTTAGGTCAGATAATAATTAGATAAGTGACTCCTGAGAATTCTAAATGCCGACCTATCAATTTTTTGTGTTCTTTATATAAAGTGAATGAATATTAACAGGTTTTTTAAAAAAGTATTCTAAGGTGACATAGAACATAGTTTTCATGGCAAATATAGATCTCAATTATTATTTTTTTTTATATAGGAAGATGTATGTTTATTTATAGATTTGTTTGTACAGCTTCACAAAATTCACTTTTTGGACTATTTCTGTATTTTTTTCTATAGTTAGAAAAACAATATATTTCTTTGCTAATGACTACTAATGATGTTGATATTAATAAATACAATAACTATCAAATAATTTAATTCTTTGAGCTGTAAATATTATGATACATATTAAGTTAGTCATCAAATTTCATCCACATTTATGACTAATATCATTCGAGAATCAGCACAACTTTCTTGATTCATAAGTACATTTTTCATATTGCTTATACCGTAACTAACCATAGATCAAATCTGAAATATCTGTGATTACATTGTATGATTAGCATAGTGTTCATCTTAGCTAACTATAATATATATATAAAAAATTTGGAGTTATCATTTTCTAATATGATAGATATTCTGAAATGAATACAACGAAGTACTTACCTGTATAATCAAATCAAACTTAAATAAGTTATCTTAAAAATTAATGCTCATTTATATGGTTGAATAATAATAGATAGATAGATCTAATATGATTATTTGTACACAATATATTTATGGAATAAGGAATGATATGAAGAATATAATTACAAACTCATTTGTTATTTGACAAACAGTAGTAGAAAGTGTTTTTCTGAAGGTTTGTGATGATGGTGTTCTAGCTGTATTTTTATATTGGACTATTTCCATCATCTAATATGTGTGTTGAATGTCTTTAGAAAAGTTTTAATTTTTAGTTAAATATTCCAAATGCATTCAACTGTTAGTAATATCACAGCAAACAGGTTAGTATATGCAGCAACTGTTAGTAATATCACAGCAAACAAATGTTAATAATATCACAGCAAGTATATGAAATTACTACATACTGTTGCCTTTGGCAGGATGGCTCAGTTGGTTAGAGCGTTACCTTAAATTTCAATAATCAAGAATCTAAGGACCCAGGTTCAAATCCCATGCTAGTACTGTCACTGGTCAGGCCAGCAACACCTGAAGAAGAGGGGAGAAAAATACCTCTCGAAACGTTGTGCGTATACTAACCTGTTTGCTGTGATATTACTAACAGTTAGTGCATATACTAACCTGTTTGCTGTGATATTATTAACATTTGTTTGCTGTGATATTACTAACAGTTGGTGCATATACTAACCTGTTTGCTGTGATATTACTAACAGTTGAATGCATTTGGAATATTTAACTAAAAATTAAAACTTTTCTAAAAACCTTCAACACACATATTAGATGATGGAAATAGTCCAATATAAAAATACAGTAGTAGAAAGTCTATCATTTTTATTGAATTAATCTTATATATGTATGAAAAATCTTTTAACTTTATGGTTAATATATCTGCCTGCTATTGTTACAACCTGGAGTTCAAATGCAAGTGCAATAAAACTGAATTTTTTTGTTGTTGTTGTTTTTAATCAGATTTATTTTATTGAGATTGTCAATTCATATGCATTCCAGATGATCATCCAATAGATATTATCTAGTTTTAGCTAGAAGATATAATAAAAATAAAAAGCCTTTCAAATTCTTATTGTCTGATTATAATTATTTTTTCTTCACTGCTTCTCTGTATAGTGTGTTGTTGGAGAGATCCTTGCTGTATAGGCTGTTTTGTTTTTTTATTCTCCGAGTATAAATTAGGTCATGTGACATCTGACTTTATTTTTTTTATTTTGTAAGTATACAGCTATAATATTTTTTAAATGAATTGATTATTTTAATGTGAATTTTTTTCATTCACTTTTTTTTGTTTTTAAGTGAATAAGGTACAATTTACACATGTTTAAAATAGATACAAATTTTGAATCTTGCTTATCTGTTTGAAGCCGAGACACGTAACAGTTCAGTGCATTATTTTTTATGCAAAGGAAAAAAAAAATAAAAAAATACTAAGAAGCTTTGTAATATATAGGGTATATGATCACAGACTTTCAGACGACCCATCACTCTCCACTCTATCTAATAACACTGATACACTCAAGCACATATATGCTGAAAAGATAAATAATCACCAATATACGTGTTTCATGCTAAACCAGCAATCATCAGTTGGTCCAGATTATCATCTCCCACATATATATAGTATAAGTGCTCAGATATATATTAACATAGACAATATTCATACTTTAATGGACAGGCTCCAATCTGCTACACACTCCAACTCTTCAACCATCCATCCAATTGAAAATCTGATGATGGAATGCTCGAAGGCCACCCTGAGGTTTCAGTTATTACATTGTAGAGATGTCTGCCCATCCTTGCATATGTATTAAATGGATTATGTCCTGTACATGTGGGGTTTAGATTGACCTTAGGTCAACATGGGTGTGACAAGAATCTCGGCCTCAGGGTGGCCTTCGAGCATTCAATCATCAGATTTTCAATTGGATGGATGGTTGAAGAGTTGGAGTGTGTAGCAGATTGGAGCCTGTCCATTAAAGTATGAATATTGTCTATGTTAATATATATCTGAGCACTTATACTATATATGTGTGGGAGATGATAATCTGGACCAACTGATGATTGCTGGTTTAGCATGAAATACGTATATTGGTGATTATTTATCTTTTCAGCATTTATGTGCTTGAGTGTATCAGTGTTATTAGATAGAGTGGAGAGTGATGGGTCATCTGAAAGTCTGTGCTTATATACCCTATATATTACATATATAGACACATGTATATAATAAGTCTGTGTTTCAGTTAAGAAGCTTTGTATAAATTTATTGATTAATTTTTAAAAAAGTTATGAAAGAAGTTTTTGTAATATTTAAAATTTAATTAATAGTAAATAAACTTAAATAGCATTTATTATCATTCATTCCCTTTTCCCCGTTCTTATTTGTAAATGGATAGATTCTTTTTTTTTTTATTTAGTCAATCTCTGTTAAAATGGAATAGCCAATTAGAAAATAAATAAAAATGCCAAAATCTTTTTTAAAGTTCAATTTCTTTGAAGCATTTAGCTTTTTTTCTATAATCTTTCTAATCAAATTAACCAATTTTACAATAAGTCATATTAGTTGTGTTTATTATAATTTGATTTGATTAATAGTAAGTCAATAATAATAATTGAATATCTTTAGTTAGATTGATCAGTGATATTTTAATTGATTGAATTTATATATATATATAAGTAATGTCATATTGCAAACAATTAGAATGATCAGATTTTTAAACAAATCAAATGAATTAATAGTTGGCCAATTTGTCACATCTATAGATACATTTTTAAAGATGACTAAAAATAAATAAATAAATAACGTTATTTATTTGTAAACAAATTGTATATTATTATAAAAGAAATTATTTGTTGTTAATAGAATTTTTTTCAGAAGAATTATAAAGAACTAGCATTAGTAAATGGGAAAATTTACTTTTTTATGAAAGTTAATATTTATTTCTTATTTATGTAATAAATAAATATTTCATTGGAAGAAGACATATATTCTTGATATATTGCTGTAGTTAGCGAAAGATAAAAGCCCTCTTCGGTTTATTATTTGCTTTATATTTGGAATTTGAAATATATAAAACATTTTTTGAACATAATTCTCGTGTCAATTAAGAACTCACTATATGATATTTACTTTAGAGATAAATTAAGAATTTAAATTCATTTTTGCTTAGTTTACCAAAATTATTTTTAAATGATTTAGAAATGCCTTTCTTTTGAAATATACATTTTAAAATTAAAAATAGTCTTATTATCGTGAGTTTAAAAAAAAAAAAGATATTGACTTCATATGACTTTTCATTTATATAGGGAGTACATAAATATTGCATCACTGTACCCCCAGAATTCATCATTTATAACTATTTATGTAAAAAAAATATATACAGAAAATATATCTTTAAATGTTTTTCGTTTAAAGTATTAAATTATCTTTAGTTTTTATTTGTTTCAATCTACATATGGAGGCTAGATAATTTAATATTTTTTACAGGGCAGGTTTTATATACCATATGGGAATGCTACAGACACACACGGAGTAGATAAGGTAACTAACTGTTTTACTTATTGTATGTCTTTCTTTTTTTTTAATGTTATTTGTTTATTTTGTTGAGTTTATTATTTTTTATTAAAAATATGTTTATATTTGTATATACACATGTATATGTATAGTTTATATAATCATAGATTATAATCATTCTTGTTTGGGGGTGGGGATGAAATAACTTCAAGCAATTGAAGTTAAAATGTAAGTATTTAATAAATTATTAAAATAAGTAAATATTTTTTCGTTTTATAAATACATTTTTTTAATTTAAAAAATTAACTTTTCATCCCCAAAATATTTAAAAATCAAAGGCAAGTGTCTATAATATAAAATGTTTTTAATGGTAAGTAAAATAATGATATGAATAGATTTTTGATATTTTTGTTGATGTTTTACTGTTTAGGTATTATAGTAAAAAAAAAAAGTAAAAGCTTTTTTACCTTAGTATTATGTATAGAAACTGGTGGCTTGTGAACCGATATATTGATATTTATTGGGCAAAAAGCAGCGCCATCAAGTGGTGGGTGCAGTATATATACTGTTAACATTTAAAAACATGCATAGCACTATTAATTTGAACAAACATTCATTTAGTAAAGCCTATTTAAATATGCAAGTTCATTTTATCACTGAATAGCAAAATCAACACAACTCAAAATATTTATTTGTAATATAAATTAATAACTAATTCGTTAGTTACTCATGAAGTCATGTAACATTTGAGCACCAGAAGTGAACATTTAAGTTGTGATTGAATCTTTGTTCTCTCATGTCCACCATTCTACCATTAAGTTAAAATATAAGTGCATAATTGTCATATTTTAGTTTCTCAAAAAAATTGATTTCAAATATCTTAAGTTACTTTTTGGAAAACATTTTTTTTTTTTTTAACTATTACACAATTTGAGTCACATGATCAAGAAATAACAAAAAAAGTTTGCTTTGCATCAAAATTTTTTTCAGGTGCAATTTTTCAATTTATTTAGAATGTTCTAACCAAAAAAACACTCATTCATTGGAATAAAAAAAAAGAGAATAAATTTATTGAACATTTTGGTTCAGACCATTATTTTGCATAATTTGAGTTTAAAATGTCCCATTAAAATTTTATAAATAGATATTTCAGCCATTATTAAGTAAATGTTTATATGATTCTAGTATGTTTGATTTGTTTTACTTTATTGTCTAATTTAGTCTTTGTTCTGATATACTGTATTTCTTTAATAGAGTATACATTTGTATGAATACTAATTTAGATTGATTAAGTTATGGTTAATGAAAAATATTTGCCTAATTATTCATATGATGCCATAGTATCATACCCGTAGATTATTCATATGTGAAATTGTGAGGGAATAATTTGTTTTATATATGTGTGTGTTAAATTAATGTTTTATGATTAATGATATAATTAACAGTTAAAATAGCAAACTTCAATGAAAATAAATATACTGGAAACTATAGCTAGTTGCCATGAAGTATAGACCAAGAAATGAAGTTAATAATTGATATTGTGATCCAAAATCAATTATACAAAAGAAAAGTATTAACTTAGTTTAAAGGTAGAAATAAAAGTAAATTATGAAGTCATTGTTCATAGGAAAATTACCAGGTGGAAAATTATATTAGCCTTTTTTTAATGTTCTGCGCATTGTCATTCACCTGACCAACATGGATTAACATACAAGTTTTATCCTGCAGCTAATAATAACTTGTTTCAGATATGGTATGATTTTAAAAAATACTATGTTTGCTTTAAAAATTTCAGTTTTTCATGTTATGGATATAGAAGATTGATGCATTAACCCTATACTGTGATTAAAATTTAACTAAAATAAGAATATCATGTTAACCAATACAATGTTGATTATTTTAACTATTCAGATGAAGGAGGTGACCTTGTGTGCAGAGGAAATAGAAAATGGAAAGTTGAAATGGAAATTTATAAAATTTATATACAAGATTATTAAAATGTATGGTAATACTTTAAGGAAATATTTGTCAAGATACTGCCCCATTTTTAAGACAACTATAGATGTAAATCCCAAAATGAAGAAAAATTTTATCAGTATTACCAAAAATCTTAAAAATACTTATTTTAATTTTCTTTGGTACAAAAGCATTAGATTTACTTACAAAAGAAATCATTGTAAGAAATCATATAACATAATAAAATAAAGATTCTTAAAAGGACTAAAAGTTGAATTAGTAGGTGGGATGCATGAAAAAGATCTGTTTAATTATAACCAAGCTAGAGAGGCTATATTCTTTGTAAAATGAATAACAAAAATATAAATTGAAATGAAATTTTTTCATAATAGAATAAGATTTGAATGTATGCTGCCACAAATATGGATACTAAAATACATCCTATAGGTATTAAATTTAGAAAGAAAGATGAGAATTAGCATAAAATGCCATTTGTGTGATGAAAATTGCCATAAACATGGAGAATACTAAGATGAGAAATCTTTAGATGTGGTTGAGGTCAAAATTTAGAATATATGGTCAGTAGATAACTCTATATATAGCATCAGAAGAGGACATATTTGTATGATTATAGTATTAAATAGAAGAAACTATCAGCAGTACAAAAACAAGTATAGCAAAACTTAAATGGTATTTTAATGTCAATATAATAAAGACTATTGACAAAAATGATTAAAATAAATGATAGGATTACGATCTCATATTAAGTCAAGAATTGTGATAAGTACATTGAGGAGAGTTTAAGTAATTTAAACAAGGAATACTGCTCTAGCATATGCATACAAATATTGATTATAAAATAACAATTAAAAGCCAAAAATATCAATAGCTATTTGAGATGTTTGGTTTTGAAGGATTAAAGGTCACATAAATTGTAAAGGTGATTTACACAGTAAGTATCAAATGCTAAAGATATTAAAATGGTAAGGATAATCAGATGTTATATTAAGAAAGAATGTCACCCTTCTATGTGAACGCATGGGAAGAGTTACATTCCACACTTCTCACTAAAAAAAAAATGGTTAAAGAATATTGTGTGTGAAGTTTTACATGCCTGAAATTGAAGTAAACTTTTATGGAGGTAATACATAAGCAGTCACCTATCATATACTGAACAGTATCTATCCCATTTATTGTTAGTGATACACTGAAGAATTGCATGTCAAACATTGTATAGGTGAGATTATAGGAACCACAAAATTCTTGCATAATATTTTGCATATGTGTGTGTGTAAAAAAAAGAACCTGATATAATTGAATATATTAAACTTTGATATTAGGAAAATGACTGCAGTTACTAAACTCAGTAGTGATATTAAGCTCTAATATGTAAAATTAAACAGCACTGGATAACATATTTAAACCTAAGTCACTTCAATTATATTTTCTTCTGAACTGCTGACAGTATTTTGAAAAGCAGTCATATTTGGAGCATAGATGGCTCAAGGTATCAGTAACAGTCTTTATTTTTTTTAAAATATGGGAAGGATTTGAAGGGAAATGATCAGAATTAAATTTTATTACTTAAATGCTGATTTAATATAAGGTAGTATAAAAAAATTTGAAAAATCAATTAAATTTTGTGTTAAATCAAATAAATATTATTTTAAATATTATCCTTACAATCTTGAAAACAGCATAGAAAAAATAGTCCCAATTGTACAGACTTTAATAATATGATTGTTATATGATATCTTATATACATCAGTGCAAAAATTTTGTGTTATGTTCTTCTGAACTTAATTCTTCTATCAAGGGAGTAGGAACCAAATTGATACACATTCTTGGATTTATCATATTGCATAGTAAGGTCATAATATACTGCAGTTGTACATAATCAGGAGTAAACCTGAGGTGATGAAAAAATGATCATCATCAATTGGAGTTAATATAAAATTTAAATATTAAATATAAAAGGAATAATAATGAATATGAAGAATGTGAGAGATCAGCACAGAACTAACTATAAGTTCTCCCAGATTTACAGATGAATAATAATCAGTCATCATCATAAATGATCAAAAAAAGTAAATCAATAGTCAATCTTATGACTCAATTTGAAAGTGATCCATTATAGATCAGACCAATTATTTAGCCCTTGCCAGCTTGGGGCAGATTATTTAAACAATAATTTGGATGCACAAACTTAAATGCTAACCCATAAGAATATAACAATTAAAAAAGTAATGCTGGGATACTAAAACCTGCTAATCATCATCAATGCTCTGGACACCTAGTACCATTAATGTACTAGACAATTATAAGCTTAATTTCTAAAATAATTAAAATTGAATGAAGTGCATGGACTTTAAAAGATATTCTCTTTGAGTCATCCAGTATAGAGAAATAATGAAATCATCATCAACTGGATGTCCATAAACACTGAATATAACCTGCTTTTTTATAACAGACCGTTATGCATGAATCTAGCTCAGTGAACAAAAGCCTATAACTGTTACTGTGAGCAAGAGATATAATACAAACATATAATATTTTAAAACTATTTTTGGATTGAATAAATTCACTGGAATAATTTAAACAATGAAATATAAATTTATTAATAACAGTTAAAATGAAATTAAGGTCAGTAGACTATGGCTATAAATATAAATTAAGCATTCTGATTTTGATTAATACAAAAAGAAATAAGCTATAACATTGTGATTTACAAATATCTCAATAGGTTTTCACAAAATACCTATATATTATCATACAGATGTGCCTGTATAAAAAAATTACATATCAGAATTGTGATAAACTAATTATAAAATTCAATAATTTTATTTTAATAATTCATAAAATATGATTAATTTTAACATATTTGTGTCTACATGACACTCATCTACATAAGCATAGATGTGCTGTATAAACTAAAATTACATATTAAAATTGTGATAAACTAATAATAAAATTCAGTTAGTTTTTTAATAATACATAAATACACACCTATGTATGTATTTACAAAATATAGATAATCTGAATCAAAGCTATCAATTAACCCCTTATTTTTTATGGTAAGTAAAAGTTTTTCTTTTAAAAAAATAGGCTATTATCATTTGGAATGTTTTATTTAAAATTCAGATCTTTGTGGTCTCATTTTCAATATTATAAAACATCCTTGTAGTTTTCCTCTCTTTTTTCTTCCTCAACAATACCAGGAACAAATAGTCTTCTAGATATAAATGCTATTTATTATTTTCCTTTTTTTGTTTTATTTTTAGTTGACAAAAGTGATTTACTTTTAAAATGTGTTAATTAGAAATTGTAATTGTCATTTTCAATAAATTATTTAAAGTAATATTGTTCTCAATATATTGCATATTCTACTCACCAGCTGTTCTTTATATATATTCATCATAGTATCTTTATCTGTGCTTCTCTGTATATAGATAAAACAGTATACATATAAACTACTTTGGCAAGGTGATGGAATTTCTGGATAAGTTTGTCCATTCTAAAACAGTAGACTGGCTTATTGTCATCTTTGGGAAAGTTATAATCTGGTAACTGTTGGCGTACATACAGTCAGCTCTATTTAATATACAATTTGATAGACTTTAGGCATACCAAATAGTACACAATATATATATATGGAATAATGAACCACAGAAAATCTGACCCTGGCCTCCATGTGAATCAAAACTCCTCTATCATAGCACTAGTAGCAGTATCCAAATACCCTTCTTTTGCCTTCAGTTATAACTTCATAGTCACAATGCTGTCATAATCTGTAAGAACTCTCTTCTAATCTTATAGTCAGGATGGAATTTAAAAAACAACAATTAAAAGTAAGTTTTTTTATCTTGATTGAAAAAAGTGAATGACTCTTTTCAATTCACCTTAATGCTTTCAAAAAGAATTTTGTAGGATTTTTATCAAAATATGTTATATAAGGTTTGATTAATTTTTTATAAAATCTAATCAAAATAGATAATGGAATTTTAACTATTTATATATCTGTTGTAACATAAAAACATGCTTGGTTTAACTTTAAAATCACAATTAATAAAATATTAATTAGACATTTTTAAATGTTTAATTTATAATATTTTTTTAAATTCAAAATTATTTAATCTTTAACTGTTATTCCAGTATAATATAGAAAATATACAAAAAAAAATTATTTGTGTTTATTTCTACTTTTCCTTTCAACTTATATATATATACATACACACACATTACTATGTTGTATAAGCAGGTGTATCAAAAGTTGCTACATGTCTATCTTTTGTAAGTATTTTTTCAATAATTGTAAATAATAAATTTAAATTAGTGAGGGGGGGAGGGGTGATTTCTGTTTTTGCAATTTGTATTTTACTTATTTTTGAGCAATTTTTAAATTTGTATTTTACTTATTTTTGAGCCATTTCTTCATTTGGGGATGAGTGGTTTTTTTTTAACTTAAAAAATAATGGTGTTATTGCTGTTTTTGGTGTGTGTGTGTGTGTGTGTGTGTACTTTTTTAAAATTTATGAATTTTTGTAAAATAATAATTTTTTAATTTGTATTTTACTTATTTTTGAGCCATTTCTTTATTCGGAGATGGGGTGGGTTTTTTTTACTTAAAAAATATGGCATTATTGCTGTTTTTGATGTGTGTGTGTACTTTTTTAAAGTTTATGAATTTTTGTAAAATAATAATTTTTTAATTTGTATTTTACTTATTTTTGAGCCATTTCAATTAATTGCTTGGGGGAGGGTATTTTATGTATTTCACTGTTGTGTATGTATGTGTAATTTTTTAAAATTTACATATTTTGAGTGATTTCTTCAAAAGAAATTTATCGATTGCTTCTTGACGGGCATTGAAGCGCTGTCTACTGGCACAGTACAGCACACCCAACAGTATCCCATCTCAATACATTACATTCTTAATGTAGCTCAACAAAAAATGTCTATAAGTGTCAGATATTTTGGTTTCCTGGACAACCTATTTAACACTAAAGAAAATGAGTACTTGGATATTGGTGTTTTCATGATAGAAATGCAGTAATATATTTTGATGAAAAAGAGTTTGTATTAATACTCTCTAACTGTATCCTTTATCATTATTCCAGTATATTAATATAGAATATCCCAGAAAAAAATTAATTCTATGTGGGAAAAGTAAAACACATTGGTGTGCATTGCACATTAGCTACATGTAAATCTATGGATTCTTATGTTTCAAATGTTCAGTTATTATTTTGTGTGAGATTTGATGATGAACTATGAAATCAATCCATTAAGATTACAATTAAGGCAATTTCAAAATTATCCCAATTTTCTATAGTGGCACAATAAATTATATGATGATTGAAATTATATAAATTATATGATGATGAAATTTCATTCATCTGAATGAAACTTATTTTCATTTAATTTTTTTTTAAAATTTCAATACCATTCTTTTATAATAGTATAAGTTAGAAATCATTGGAAAAATTTGCAAGTGGCCTTTGTTCAGTTGTTAAAATTTTATGGTTTTAACAATGACAGTCTGCTAAAGATTCTTATGGCTATTAGAAAATTAGAAATTTGTTTATTAGATGAGTTAAATGATATTCTGGACTTTTTCCCGTTATGTATTTAAATATAGTGGAAATATTAAAATTAATATTACATATATTTTAAAAACAAGTATTTAAAAAATGCATAATATTTAAACTCTTTATAAGTATTATTTTACATTAATATCTTGAATAACAGAGTATGAAAATGTAATTACATATAAGATTTCTATAGATGTAAAAATTATTACATTTTTAATTATTGGTAAAAAAAAAAAAATATTTTATAAAATTATTTCAGATGGAAGAATAAATTAATTTGACATACACACGCCTCTCCCACTTCACATCATTCATTTTTGAACCATATGAACTTTTTTTTTCTCCTTTCACTCATTATTAATTGAACTTTTTATTAATTATAAACTTCTTAGTCATAGATATTAAATTTATTTTAAGTTGTATTAGCGGAGAATTGAGATTTTATGTAATATAGCTTTTTAAAAACTTAAAATATCTTTATTTGTGCATCTTAAATATCCATTAATATAATAAGTTCTGCAATACATTTTAGTAATGAAGAGAAAGAAGGGAGGGGCCCATAACAGGAAAAATAATAGTTTTATTTTGATATGAAAATTTTATTTTATATTCAAACCTATTTAATAATTGAAATGCATTCTTATATAAATGTGAAACTTTTTAAAATATTTTTTCTTTAAATGGTTACATTTTTTATTAAATCAACTTCTAAGCTTCTCGTTATATTAATAAACGGTTTTAAACAAAGTAGCATCTTTCTGTATGTACAGATATATATATCCGTGTAAAGCAATTATTAAATAATCATAGAGCCACTTATTAGGAATGTCATGAAACATTCAAATGTTCAAATTCTCTTCACTTGATCAAATCAAAAATTTTCCCTTCTCTTCCACAGCTGTGCATTAATCAAGAAGATTCTACATATGAGACTCTCACACAATCATTGTTATAAACTATATAGAGCACTCATTAAATGTTAGATGGGGGGGGGGTACTAAGTAAGGGTAAATTATCACTGACAATGACCAAGTATTATCATTTGATCAAAATAATCTATAGCTAGCCTAATTTTGTAACAACTTTTAAATAACACATGCATTATGTGCGCATATGAGACCATATATATATGCACATACATTTATGTATTTTTTTTAAATGGATAAAGGTAAAAATAGATAAAACAACTTTAAATAGCTCACTGCATGAAGTCTTAACACTTATCAAATAACGAGGGTTTGAATTTTCTGATAATCTTGTTTATTTTCTGAATAAAAATAGCTAGAAATAAATGGATAGAAGCTAGACAATTATTGTAAGATTTTAATTTATTATAGGATATTATCATGTAATACGTTGTAACTTGCATTATTAATAAGTATTGTACATAATTTAAATAGAAAAATCATAGATATTTTTATCTCTAACTATAGCAATTAATTTTTTTCGTTATAAATAGTAGGTGCTATTTTTACTAAAAGAGTAGCACCATAATCTCCCCCTTGCACTATTGAAAATAATAAAAAAGGGAATTGTATATATACAGTATATTTATTAATCTTAGCAGCTAGTTATCATCCTTATTACAGATATTATAATCTTATGGTTGCTATTCAATCATCTAATGTTAGATTAAGTATTTAATAGTTGCATACAATTAGTTTGAACCTTTTTTTTATGTTACTCAGATGAGAATCAATTTAGAATCTTTAGCTCTGGATCCCAGTGGGGCCCAGGGCATTGTTCTTAATGAAAACAATGAAATTAAGTAGAAGGAACAAATCAATTTACCTATTGTTTTATCATTGTAATGTCTTTCTAATTTTATATTTTTATTTCTTGTTTTGTTTTTACTGTTGTTGTTTTTTTTTTTTTTAGAAATAAGTTGATTTTAAAATATATATATATATATATTAATGTGTATATTATTTTTATTATGATTATATTAATGTAAATGTATACTATATATATATTTAAACATATAAAAAAAATACGTTTAGCATATATAATGATAAGGAGGGGATAGATGCAGAGATAAATGTTCCTGGATTGATTCTCATTGAAGTAATATAAAAACAATTTGACTTAACTGAATAGAATTGTTAAATGCACTTAAGTTATTTAACCTCCTAAGCGATTTATCGTATGATTATTTAGTTTTTTTGTGTTGTGGTTTTAAATAATAGAATAAATAAATTATGATTATTTTTTTCATAAAATAAATTAACTATTTTTATGTTTAGTTTATTCTCTATATATTATCTTTCCTCCTGAATTAGCTTTCTCTTTCTGGAAAATATTGGCATCATACCCTTTAAATAAGAAGACTTTCTAGAGAAATAAAATAATCTTCCATCTGAACATATTACTATAGTAAATTTTTATATTGCTTGATAAAAAATGAGTTAATGTACGTATATATATAAAATTATATTTTAGTCTTAGACTGTAATATATTTAAAATATGAATCAGTATGTGTAATCATGACCGCCTATTAAAGTTTTATTTTTTCTGATAACCACCTATGGACAAGTAAATTAATTCCTTCTCTCTTTTTCCTCTTGTGATAGCTTTTAATGCTGTGATAAATCTGCTGTTTTTTGTCCTACTTTTGGTTTTATGAATTCATTAATATTAATGGCTCACTAGCTTTATGTCTTATTTTGTTAGGTCACCAACCTTATCCCCACCTGTTTACTATTGGGTGGGAAAACAAAAACAGGATGTCAAAACAAATCAGAAATGGTTATAATTATTTCTGCTTGGAATTTTCTCTTTCTCTCTTGTCTATATATATACACCCACATGTAGTACTGCTTTCTGTCTAAATTCAAAAGAACTACATGTCATGAGTCGATTTGTTGTGAATGATGCAAATGATTGGCAACATAAAAAAAAATCATATAAACTTATAGTAATAAAATTTTATATATCTCCTAATAAGTTTTAAGAAACTACTATGAATATAATTTAGGCAAACTATTTTTTTTACTTAGTGTAGATTTAATATATAAGTATGGAATTTATGTTTATAGTTTTGGTCTTTTTTTAAATCTATGCTTTTTATTTGATTTTGTATAGCACTTATATATTAACTTTTTAACGGAATATATTTGCTTGGCAAATAGATAGATCATGAGAGTTATAGTGAGTTTAGTAATAATGCTTAAGTAAACAGTTTTCCCGATACTTCCTTCTTTTATTAAAGATATGTCCAAAATTCATGAATCATCTCCACCAAAACTAAATTTTAAACCACTTTCTTTTACTATCCACCATGCAATTCTGGATATTGCTTTGGATACTGAACTTTGATGTAGTCATTTTTTTTAATATAGATTTGTTCAGACTGCTTAGAAAGTTCTGGGCAATTAAATAAAGGTATCCTCCCCTCTTATGACCCTTTACATGACAAACTAATGAATTTACATCTTTTGAATTATTTTTTTACTGAAAATAATTTCAGGAACTACCAGATGACATTAAATGGCTTTTGCAAAATAAGAAATCATTAAACAAACTTTAATATTAATAAGCTAATGCACATGCGCTTTGTAGATTTAACTATATAAATAAATACTTTCACTTTCTAAACACAAGATAAAGTTTTTGTGAAAAGATAGATGGATTCATTCTATCTTTTCACAAAGACTTTATCTTGTGTTTGGAAAGTGAGAGTATTCATTTATATAGTTAAATCTACAAAGCGCATGTGCATTAGCTTATTTGCTTATTAATATTACAGTTTATAAAAACATAGTGCTATATAAAATAAATGTCTTGAACAAACTTTATCAAAATCTAGTCAATGATTTTTTTGTTTACTTAAATAGGTACTCTGAGTTGAATTTTTTTAGATCATGATTAACATTTTGTGAAGTTAAGCACTTTGGGAACTCTTCCCATTTTGTGTAATTTTTTGCATAGTATAGACCTGGTTTGAAACTTAAGAGATACTACCAGTCATCTTTTGATTTGCTTCAAAATAATAAAAAAATAGATTATTTTAAAATGAAATCAAAATGTACATACACACAAAAAAATGAAATTAATTAAATATAATTAGGGTAGATATAACTTGCAATAATGGTCTGATTCTCAAGAGGTCATGTAACATTCAAATACTTAAATACCATGCTGGATGTAACAGTTCCACTTCATTTGCATTTTATTTTCCTCAGTTGGAAATCTTACTTGAATCTTATTCTCCTTGCTAAATGGTAAAAAGAAAAAAAAAAGTGTGGTCAATTGCATATGAGGTTAAGTGACATACAAATACGAAAATGGAAGATTGAGCATTATAGTTCCATTCATTTGACCAAATAAAGGTGTTTTTTTTTATCTGTGGATCTATCCAGGAACTTTATTACTTGATTCTACCCTTATGCCATTGCACTAAACTATGCAAGTCATAATTTGCAATAGATATTAACTAAAAATGAATGTTTGGAATACTTTTCTTAGAGTTATTATGCTTTATCATGTATAACTTGATAACGTTAAAAATATTTGTGTAATGAGCCTCTTTTTTTTTTTTTTTGCAAATATGATTTTATTACTTTGTATTATTAAGTATTTACAGAAATTGTTTTAAAATGTAGAAAAAATTTCAAAGTACTGAAAAGCATTGATAAACAAAATTGTTAAAAAAATACACCTTTGTAAACACTTTTAGAAAATAACTAAAAACAGTAAGAAAATATTATATATATAAAGAATGCAATATATACTAATTAATTGAAAGCAAATGAATAAAAATAATTTTTCATATTACAAAGAAAGTCTTGAAGAGTGTTTAATGTAAACATAGCTTATTAGTAGTAATATTTGAATAGTTAGATGATAGGGAGATAATTTTCATGTTTGAATACTAGAAGGGATGAGTTGAACTTTAATTTGGGATCCTTAAGCTATTGAATCCTCACTAATTATAAGGGTTAGTTGCTTGTGAGATGATTGAGCACCAGAAATGACAGTTTAATATAAGTACCTTTACTCTCAATTTTTCATGCTACCACTCTGCCTAGCTGCACAGAGTAATAATTGAAACATTACTAGCTTAGGAGGGCATATGATACTCAAGCATCAGAAGTGACAGGTTAACCCTTGATATAGGAATCTTTAGTTTTCAAGTCTGACACTACCATTGTATTAAACTCAAAGCCTAACTAACTTCAATTTGTTTTTTTTAAATAATCTTTTTAAGCAATTTTCTTTAATAAATTGCCACTTATTTTACATTTAATTAATGACAATGTAAAGCTCATTTGAATTTATGATGTATTTCTGAAACTGACATGCAACCAATGGCTAATTACCACTGGTAATGGCCAAGTGTTCTTTTTGGTCTTAGCATGCCCTTTTTTTTTTCAGAGATTAGTATTATTAAACTTAACATTATCGTTAAATCTGTGTTTAATATATATATATATTGTTTATTTTTGAAACATGATATATATATATGCTTACATAAACTTGTTTTTGATTGTTTTTAAAATATATATTTTTTTGACCTAGTTTTGATTTTTAAATTTTGGAAGTGAAAAAAAGCTAATGGACACCATTTATCAACACATTGGTATGACTGATTATTGACTGAGACTAGTAAACTTAATATTATTGTAATTTGTAAATTAATTATATTAATTGATAAACTTTTCCTAAACGAATTGTAATTAAGTTCTAAGTGCTGGAACATTATAAGAAAAGCTTAATAGTAGACATATCTTAAATTGAACTAAGCACTTTCAATATCTTGGTTATGATATCATATCCATGGCCATAAATAATGACAAGGATGTCCATATTGAAACTTTTCTTATCTTTGAGCACTTAGAATTTAATTATAATTGGTAAATTATAAAAAGGTATTTGAACTCTATAAACATTTTCAATTGTGATTTAAGCTTCGAAATATTAAGACATCACATTCTGAAAAGTATTTACCAAAATGCAATAGTAGTTATTATAAAACATGATGACAATAAAGTTGCATAACAGTATGATTCTACCCCATCAGAACTTTTTAGAGTAATTTTAGTGAAAATATTTTGTAGACTAAAATGGGTGGTGAAAGGAATAAAAATAAATGGAGATGCCTTATGTCATCTAGATTTTGTGAATATGTTTATTTTTGTGAATAAATTATTCAGATCTATAGGAAATGTTACAAGAGCTCTCAAATGAAAATAAGAAAGCAGAGTATAAATTTAAATACTAAAATGACTCAAGAAATGTTCATTGAATTTTTAAAAAAGGAAAAAATAAATATTGATAGTAATGAATTAGAAATAACTGCAAATAATTTACCTTGATTAGATTATTAATACCAATGAAAACATGGTGTGTATGAAATTAATCATTGAATTAAGTTTGGAATGTTTTTGTGGGAATAACTTAAAAGAAATATGTCTATATGCTTGAGTTATAAGTTATTAATAAATGTATTTTACCAGTGCTTTCTTAGGGATTTGAGACTTGGATACTTTCTGGGAAACTGTATAGAGACTTCAGACATAGCAAAATATGAAAATATATAATGGGAGTAACAAAGAGATGTCAAAAGTGAAATATTTGAGTAAGAAAACTGGTATTGTTAACATAATTGAAAGTCAAGAGGCTGAAGTGAAATTGAAATGAATATGTTGATTAAAAAAAAACAACTTATAAGCAATTCAAGTGTTAAACTGGATACTAAAAGATTGAAAAATGTTTGGGAAGAATCCTCACATGAGATGAATGGAAGAGTTAAGGAGAAAAATTACAAATCGGAGCATAAAAATAAATCTTCATTCTGCATTACAATAATAATGGTTAAAAATCATGATAATGGTGAATTTATTATTTTTAAAATTACATTTTTTTTTTTAAAAATATAGCATCCTCTAATTGCAATAATTTGTAATAATGAACTAAGCTCTTATCGATATATTTCTAAAAAAAAAAACCGGCTTATTGTAATAAATTTTAGTATTTTGAAAATGATAGTTTCCTTTTTCTTCTGTCTGAAATATTTTTAGTAAAAAAAAATAATTGAACGATTTATTGCTCAGGAGTATATGAGGAGACTAGACTAGGCTTGGCTCTGATTCTTGGATTTTGAGCTCCCGAGTTGGCCGCTGTATCATTATTCTACTATTTCTGTAATGTCAGAAATATTTATGGAGAATAAAAATGTTTAATTTAATATAAGATAAATTATGGAGTCTAAATAGCTGCTAAATGTTTATAAATATTGATAATTTTACTATTTGTTATTATCTTAGTCTGTTCATTCTGCTAAAATTTAATGAGTGTGTGTGATTTTTATATCAACTTTGGTTGCATGTTTAGTTATTATTTATATAAATTCTTAAAATTTCTTCACTTTAGTCTAGCTTCATAAACTTACATTTGATATATCATTATTGTGGGTTTAAGTTTTTTTTGTTTATGAGCAATGGAGTTTTCAGCTTAGATGATAAATTGTCATATCTTATTCACTTGACCTGGGGGGAGTCATCAATGATAGTAATTTTTTAAAAATATTTTTGTGTCATTTTTAGAAGTTTTTACATTGAATTTTAAATTTATATATATAAGTAATTGAACGATTTATTGCTAGGGAGGTCATAAGAATTTTGAGAATGGAAGTGACAGCACAGAGCCACCATTCATGGATTTTGGATTATTTTATAACTCAAAGAAAGTGTAGCAAACATTGTAATGTTGGTATATTATATGTGATATGTTGGACTATTTCCATCATCTATGAGAGAATGTTGAATGTATAGAAAATTTTAACTTTATTTAAACTTTCCAAATACAAACAACTTGTTAGTAATAACACACAAATAGACAACACAAGTTAGTAATTACACAATGTTTCAAGTAGTATTATTCTCTACTCTTCTTCAGGTATTGCTGGCCTATATGCACAGTGACAATATTCACTTAGAAGTAGAACTCACAGCTTTAGATTCTTGAATATCAATTTTAAGGCAAATGCCTGTATTGTCTATTTAATAGAAGAGCAATACAGAGACTTCAGACCACTTAAAGAAGTATGGAAAGATGCATGCTGGGAGTTACAAGAAGAGATCGAAAACACAATGTATGAGTAAGAAAACAAACAGGTGTTACTGACTTCATTGAAAGAATTAAAAGATTGAAGTGGAGTTGGGCTGGATATATTGCTAGAAGAGATGATAATAGCTGGACAATTGAAATCTTAAACTGGTTTCCAAGAGATTGTAAAAGATCCAGAAAGAGACCACATGTGAGATGGATGGATGAAATAAGAAAGTGTGCAGGGGTGATGTGGAGATGAGAAACTAAAGATCAGAGAAGATGGATTAAACTTGGAGAGACTTTTATCCTGCAATGGATTGATAATGGTTGATGATGATGATTGTCTATTTGTGTGTTATTACTAACAAGTTGTTTGTATTTGGAAAGTTTAAATAAAGTTTAAATTTTTCTATACATTCATAGATGATGGAAATAGTCCAACATATCACATGTAATAAACATTAACTGTTTTTCTTACTTTATAATATCCTTTCTGAGTTATTAATTTATTACAAATCTAAAAAAAGCTTTAAGATAATAATCAGTGAGAACAATTTTTTTACAAAATGATAATAGCTTGTATTACTAAATATTTGGCATATTTGATATCTACTGCACACACACACACACACACACAAATTGGATGAAGTAATTTACAAGTTAATATGTTTTGGCAAAAATGAAATAATTTCAATGCAAGAAGCAGCATAGAATATTTTTTGACTCAAATGATGAAAGAAGTTCATATTCTTGGAAAGAAATTCTTGAATGGCTCTTAAAATATTATATATACATAAAACAGGTAACCTTACATATAAATGTAGATATTTCTATGTATTATATTCTATATTTAGGAGATTTTTATGGTTAATGAGATTCTATTCCATCTTATAAACTGACATTTTGTTTGCTTATTTTGGTTCTAGTTTTTAAAATCATGAAATACAGTAAAAGTATTTTTTGTGTATTTTTGCTATTAGGCATAAATACTTTATTTATGTTTTGTGATTAATCTCCTTTTTAAAAAAATATTTCATGTATTAACAAAGTGTGTTTCTGCTTGTTCATATACATATATATTTATTGAAGTTATTGAATAAATATAATATCTTATAAAATTTACCAATTCTATTTTAAACAATAATTGAACTGCCCTCTCGCTGTCATATCCAATAACTTTTTACAGTAAGAAAATGGATCACTTCTTACTTTATTTTAGATCTTTTTATTTAGAATTATCTAGAACAATAATAGCCAGAGAGCAAACTTGTGTAAATCAGCCTATATATTTTAATGTAAATTGATTTTTAAATAACTGGTCTCTGGCTGTTATTATTCTAGATAACTCTAAATAAAAAGATCTAAAATATGATAAAAAGTGGTCCATTTTCTTACTGTAAAAAGTTATTGGATATGACAGCTAGATGGCAGTTCAATTATTGTTTAAAATAGACTTGGTGAATTTCACATGATATTATTTTTATTCAAATATTATTTATCATTACATATTGAATTATTATATATATTGAAATCTGATAATTTTAAATCTGATCCAGAATCATAAAATATAATTTTTAAATTCTAATAGAATATTATGTAAAAGAATATATATATTTTTTTTTATTGAGGTGTTATAGTAAATGTGTCAGCGAGAAAAAAAAACAACAACTATATTTTATCATAAAAAGAAAAATATATTTTAAATGGTGGTTATTTTCAATTTAAATATATTAACAATAAAAGTTGCAATAATTACCTTAGATGAAAATTGCTATTATATAATTGACTTCCTGACATTTACTCATTATGGTCCTGATTCTTTATCACTTTATGTATATATATTAATAATATATGATAGTGTTGTTGTTTTTGATTTGTTTGTTTGTTGTTGTGCAGAAAAATCACTAAACATTAGATGCCAAAGTTAATTCTGTAGAAACAAATATAGAAGCTTGATAGTTCAATATTAAACAAATTTATAATATCTACAATAATTAGTTTATGCTTAAATAGTTATTTACACTATATGGTTTGTAATATTATAATATATTGCTAGAAGATATCAAGGTAATAGTAGTATAAATGATATTCTTATAAGTGATATATGAATGTGATTGAAACAGGTAAAACTCTCCATACAGTAGTGCCACTCAGTGCAAGTCAGGATATGCATAAGCCTTTTGACATCCATTGATTATTCTGGTTTGCACTGAGTGGCACTACTGTATGGAGGGTTTTGCCTGTTTTAATAATTGTTATGAGCAAGCATAAGAAATGGTGATCATGTGATGTTTAGTGGTTTAATACGATTGAAAGTTGTTGTTTTTTTTACTTTAATAGTTAGAAACTTTTAAAATCATATCTAGAAAATATTTGTAAACTTTGTACATCATTTCTGAATAATGTTATCACCATTTAAATAGTTAAAATGGCTAGTGTACTTAGCTACTAATGAATGAACAAGTAACAAAAAATATATTAATTAATCTCTTTTTTAAAAAAAAAATAACATGTTAAGTGCTAAAGATAAATTTGTAACATATTCAATTTATTGTGTATAAATTGTGTATAATAAAATAAACTCATTTTTGAAATAAAAATAATAAATTTGCAAGATTTCATTATGAAAGGTGATTTAAACTGTTAAAATATTTTTATAGTAAAACAACCGGCCACGTTTTAGTGACATATAAATAATTTTCTTAACAGTAACTTAATTAAAAAATAATTTTGTTGTAATCTCTCTCTTTCTTTGTTTTTTTTTTTTTAATAAATCAATTTAAAATTTATTGTTTATATAAAATTGTGAAATTCATTTTTTAATTTATATTATGACAGTATCATTTTGCAATTATTATTTTAACTTGCTTTGTTTAATATGTTTTTATTTGTAAATAAAATGTTCTATCTATATCATAAATTTATTATCCATAGCACAAATTGGCCTGGAGTTTTGAAAATATGACATTTGTGTTTTAAAAAAAGGATTTGTTATTTTTTGTCTTGAATTTCATTAACAATATAAGTAGCTTTTATTGCTGTTTTATTGAGGGGGTAAAATGTGAGTATAATATGTGGTTTGGAAAAGAAGTTAACATAAATTATTTAAACTGAATAAGAAAAATTTGCTTTGAAATAATTTTTTTAATTAAAAGTATAAATTATATTGTATTCTGGAAGCAGGTTTGTTTCAGATTTGTGATTTGTATGATATTACATGTTTAAAAATATATATTAAAAATCAAATGACATTTTATTTATTTTAATTAAACTTTTTTATTTTGCCACATATCAATAGGATATTACTTATTAATTTTTCTGTTAGTTAAAGAATAGATTTATTCACTCTAAATCATCATTGTTTTTTTCACAATCTGAATTCACATCTGAGCTGAGTGAAATTTTTTTCAAGAATTTTAGATTTTTTTTTTTTTCAGTTAGAAAATCCTGATCTGACATAGGTTAGTAAATGAGTGCATAGCTATTCTTAACTAGAAGACTAAACAAGAATAGAAAATCACTTAAATTCTTTTCCAGCAATTGACAAAACTTGTGAGTACTATCTTTTCCTTTATTATTCCTCTATGAGAGATGTTGAAAGGCCTTTGCTTTGCAATGAACTATTTTTAAAAAAAAAAAAATTTTTGGCTTTGTATATATGCAAACACCAGCATATAATGAGTATCAAAACATATATGAAAAAATATTACATGTACATTAGGCAAAATAAGTTTAGTAGCTATGGCAACCATATCTACATCAAAATAACCTCAGGATTGCAGACACATTTCTTTAATATGATATTACTGTTGTTTTCTTTTTTTAACTTCACCATTGTTATATCTACTTATATGCATTTTATATTATGGCCTATTCAATTTGTTTTTGTAGAAATTATACTCATAATTAATTGTTATTGCAGTATTGTTAGAGCAATTATGAATTGAAACTGTTATAAGTATCAGTTAAATAATTTTGATTTTTGTTACCAGGGTCATTTTGGTAAAACTGCATTTTCTTTTAGAAATACTTTTAGTAATAGTTTTAACAAGGCTGTAAACCTTAGCAATGAGCGTCTGAAAAAATCGTCACTAGGGACCTCTGTAGGTCTTTAAAACACATGCTTACGCTATGAAGAAAAGAGAGACTATAATTAGTTGCTTATGAGGTCATGTGATGCTTAAAGAACAAATTGATCAAAAATGAAATATTTTTTAAATTTAATTGAGAATCAAAATCCAAGCGCTTTTACTCTAGAATTCACCATTTTATCATTGTAAGCTTCTGATTTTTTGATAAAATATTAGTGATTATAAACATCATGATGTTCTGGAAAACATGTTTTGTTTCTGTACTTGATTATTTTTATCATTTAAAATAATTCTTCATATGTTTCAAAACATTTTATAATACTTTAATGATAATGATTTAAAATAAGAATGTAATAGTGTTAACATTTTAAAATACCATGTGTTTTTAAACAAGAAGAAAAGCAGTGAATAGTATTATAAAATAATTTGTATTATATTACTTGCAAAAATTATGCCTATAAGATATCATTATCATAAATTTTCTTTTTTTAATCTTAATATTATTTTTCAAAATATTAATTGCTCTTAGGGTTCTTTTTACTTTCTCATTTCTTGTTTCTTTTTTCATTGTGTTTATTTTGTTGTTAATATTTCAAGATTATAATTTATTTTCCCAATTTCTTTAGAAATTTTCATTTAAATTCTTTTGGAGTATGTTTTTTTATTATTATTATTATTTCGGTTAATCTTTCTGTAATGTCATCACTACTTAATTAAATCCCCCTTTTTTTTTTAATTTAGCCCCATTAAATAAAAAGACAATTCTTTTAAATTTATTTAATTTTTAAAAAAATAAATAAACTCGATTTTTCATTTTACATAATTCTCAAGTCAGTTTTTTTTTTATATTTTTTTTGTAACTAACAGAAAGTCTCAGCTGAAAATGGGAAAGATAAAGAGCCTAAATGGAAATTGTCTGTATCAAATGGGAATTCACATCAAGATCATTCACCCACCAGCTGATAGCAACTGCGAGCGTTTTTCTTTTCACGTCTTTCTAGTACTGATCTGTGATCTTTTGTGTATATTTTTATATTTTTTCTTTATTTATTAAATAAACTAAAAATATTTAACTTTTTCGAGTCGTGTTTTTTTTACCCCCTCTTCCTTTATTCGTAACTAGTCATTTGAATTAGTAATCTTATTATAAGTGATGACATACCAATAAAATATCTTTTATTTAGGAACTTTTTGTCCTTGTTTTTTTCATTTGATTTTTAAAAATTATTTGGCCAGATGTAATTTGCCACTTTTCTATTGAAATCTTAAATAAATAAAAAATGCAAGTCAGATTAAAAAAAAGAAGCAAACTATTATAATCAGGGTTTAATTTTTAAAATTTAAGTTATAGAAGCTTTTATGACTTTTTTTAAAAAAAATATTGTATGGTTCAAGGTTAAAGTCCTAAAAAAAAAATAATAATTGAAAAAGCAAATAAATACTAAAATAGTTTTATGTTTAAATTTTAATTATAATTTCCTTATTTTAATAGATTAAAAAATTAAACTTCCACAAGTAAAATTTTGAAAGTTGGTGATTTGTTTGAGTTTTATTCATGTTACTTGTAATCATAAATCATCTTCTGTATTCAGTCTATTTATATATTTATTTTTGTTGTGAAATATAGTAGTTATAGAAGAATACTCCATAAATTATTCAATGTAAAATTCATTGCTATATCTATTTGCTGTTTTCTTTCTTTCCAGGAAAAATTATTTAATGCCAACAAATGGATTTTTTAATCCAAAATTAGCTTTCATTTTCAGCTTTTGCACAATTGAATCCTTTATTTCATAGCATAAAGAAATTTCATTTAATACAAAAAAAAACTACTAGGGTTTTAAAATATTCCATATCATTATTAGATATATGGTTACATCTTATCTTACACAGAGACATTTTGCATTGCAAGATTGAATTCATTTAGGTACATGAATGTATCAAAAAGATATCAATTTTTTCAATCCCATCAAAGAAATTTCAAAAGAATGTATGTATAGAAAGACATCAACTTTTTTTTTGCAATTTGGAAAAACATGACAATATTTACATAAGATAAGCCATACACTTCAGTATGTAGCAATAAATTTGCTGGCAGACTTTATATTCTTTCACATAATAAATTGAAGGTTTTTGCATTCAGTGGTCTTTTATTTTTAAAATTCTTATTTTTACATCATCTTACTACTAATGTTAGATCTTGGGACATACATTTCACTTCTAATCTTTGACAATTAATAGAACAATGGATACTTTTAACATTCAGGTGTTTCTTTTTTATTAGTGGAAAAGAACTGGAAATTTTCCCCATCATATCTGCAAATGCTTAAACAATGCTCCCTTGGAATTGTTCTTCCATAAATAAATCAATTAAATTCAACATTGCTTCACCATAGTGTGATTTTTTAAAGTTTTGCAAATTAATAAACCTTCTTCAGTGCTATTTCCATAAATAAAATGCATTATCACAAGAAAAACAGCCATGTTTATTGATTCATCCATCTGAAAAGATAATGTCAAACTTATGTGAGCTCATTTTATTAGCTCACATGCATAAAATCTGACATTTCATGATTATATTTTGAAACCATGTCATTGAACTTTTGAAAATGAACCTGCTATAAGCTCAAACTGAAAAACATCTCTTTCATTTAAGTGCTTGAATTTGGCCTATTAGCATTCAATTTATTATTGCTTTTCAAGTTCAATCATTTATTCAATAGGGTTGAAAATAGTATGTTGATTTGTAGATAAAAAGAATTTTAAAAGTCACTCAAACAAACAGTGTAAGATTACCAATTAATTCCAATATTTGAAGAATCTTTAAAAAGCATATGTAATTCACATTTATTATTGCCAAAGCTGAAAACTCATGTGCAAGAAAATTAATACATAATATTAACTTGTGTTAGCAAATATCTCAGTATTATACTATGTGTGTGCAAAATGTATATTATTATTCAAAAGTGAAATACTTAATATTTTCTAAAAAAAAAAAAAAAAAAAGTACTGTAAAAATGATAAATAAAACAATCTTTTACATTCTAGATTTCATTCTAGATGTAAACATTAAATCTAATGATATTAACTTTATATGACCAGATATTTCACCTTTTTTTTTTTTTTACAAATATTCCCTATAAAATGTAGTAAATAATAGTTTTGTTTCTTCATGAATCTATCCATGTTACTCATGAAAGTACTTTTTCATAAGTTAACAAACAGCTTATATGTCCAGTAATGTTACTTTTTTATACACATTTCAAATAGAATGACATCATATTATTTTAAAGATCATTATTAAGAACAGAAGGACTATTATATTTGCTTTTATATATATATAACACAATAATACAATAAATGTCTGCTAATAAAAATATTATAATAAAATGTATATTACTCCATTTTGAAATTAAATCAGTTTAGTTGGAAATGATTATGAATATAATTGAAAATACTATTACTGATTAAAGTTTGTTTATATTGGAATTTATTTTGTGATTTACCTTTATTTAGAATATAATGATATTTTAATATATATATATAATTATTTAACTTTGGCTCTCTTAATGAAAATCAATGAATGATAGTATATCAAAGAGAGGTTTGAAAAAATAAAGGAGACAGTAATAAATTAAATTCATTGTTTGTTTTGCATATATACCTTTTTGTTTTATGTTTTTTTATATCAAATTTGAAAGAAGTTTTCTTAGAAAGATAGTAATGAAATGCAGTGAGAATAAAATTTGGAATTTTTAATTATGGTTTTTAAAACTCCAAATATAAGCAGTTTATTTTTCAGAAAATGGCCATGGAACTAATAATAGCTCATGTGGAAGGAAAACCCTGGATTCCATGGAATCCAGTTTGAGAAAGCTCTATTGGATAATACTGTATCAAAATTAGTTGTACTTGTATGTTGGATTATTTCTATTATCTAGCATTAAATCATAAATGTATAAAAAAAATTTTAAACTTCCTCCGACATATAAGTACAACTAAAATGACAGCATCACATACATTCAGGCAAACAGTATCAAAATTAGTTACCAAAGTAATTTACAATAAACAGTTGTAAAAGAAAAAGATAACAAATAGTTCATTATAAAATTATTCTGAAAAAGTGATACAATTTTTACAAACAAAATGGACATTTATTGCACTCTTTGTTTTTGTTTTAACTTTATCTAAAAATAGTTTTAAAATGTATCAGTTTATTTTTTTAAAAACAAATAAAGCAAAACATATATATATACCAAAGCCAGAGAATCACGGTTATATTCCCCATTTATACAGTAAGTATAAAAAACAAAATTGTCATTAATTTTTGACATTTGTTAAAGAGTGAAAACAATTGAAGCACTACAAAACAAATTCTTGCATTTAACAAGTAAATAACTTATGAAAATTGTATTGGCAGAATATTCAAATGTATGTGAAAAGAGGTTTTTATTCCAACTCACTACAGAATGTTAGCCATCATATCATGTCTGACTTTTTTAAAAAAATAACTTAATACTGGGGCTGAGCTCTAATATTTTAGAGATATGCAAAGCTCACTTCCTGAGAATCCCAATTGAAATTAAACAATAATAGTACAAACAAACTATTTAATGTATAGTTTATAATGTTATAATCTTAATTTACATTTATTTTAATGAAAAGAAATAAGCTTTAAGCCAATTTCAAAGTTATCACCTTTTTTTCATTTCATAAATATTTTATATGTTATAGTGAGTTTTGAAAGAGTATTATATTTAAATATAAGTGACAACTTTTTATCGTTAAAAAATGACACTATTGTTGCTTAACTATATGTAGAAATTAAATTTTATCTACTCAGAATGCATAATTAATGTAAAATAACTGGTTTGTTTGATAAATTGAAATATTTTATTCTTTATAACTATTTATTAATTTGAAAAAATAATAGAAAACTGATAAGAATTTGAAGATTGAAGTAATAAATGCATATAGATTATAGTATATATCATTCCATTTGATTATAACTGCCACATTAGTCTCTAAATAATATCAAGTATTGTAAATTTTATTACAATGTTAAAATCTTTTAAATTATAATATCTAAGTATATACATTAAGTTCTCTACCCAAAGGCAGATAGAGTTTATAAGTATAAAGTATTAATTAACCAAGCAGTGACATTTGTTTATTATCAGCAGTAGTTTAACAATATATGCCATCCTCATAAGGCAATTGATTTTAGCATCTCAATTTTACAGTTTTATCATAAACATTGGGGAACGTATATGTGCATGTGTTAAACTAAATATAGTATGCATGTGTATTCACCATCCCCCACCATATGTAATTAAGCAAAGGAGTCTGTTGTTCATTCTATTAAAATTGGACGAAGGAACTTATGATTATATAAATATATATTTAATTGGAAATATAAAAATAATATATATTAATTTATATTAATAATATATATATATATATATATATATATGCATATAAACTTATAAACTATTTTGGGCTTATAATCATAAGTGCAACAGTAAATGTCTTAAGAATATTACTCATTTAATTTTTCATCTAGGCATCAATCATATAGAAGATAAACTCAAGTAATCCGTTAACAAGTAATATTTTTTGTAGTGTAATTTTTACTGCACTACTCACACAAGGTAGGGACTAATTTATTTTGGCTTTTAACATCTTGTGGAGGGATGTAATTATAAACATATGACCAGAAGATATATGAAAAAGATCCCTATATTGCATGAGAGTGGTGTAGTGAAAATTATACTACAGAAATATTATTCATTATTGAATAATCTCTAGTCTAATGAGTGACTAATAAAAATTATTAATATACTTTCAAGCAATCCATATGTTATATGCATTTCTATCAATGTTTGTTGTTGTAATTTGGGAGATGTTCCTATAACATACAGCCTGGAAAACTAGTTTTATAAAAAGATAGAGATGAAATAATTATTATAGAACGAAAGGAAACGTGGTACACTTCTCTCTAACACTTTTTAAAAAATTTAAGTTAATTCACTTTCTCTGAATATTTTTCTTTATCTAATTTTTATATTCATGCTTAGAGGAAAGAACTCAAATTTATAATTTGAGATTACTAAAATGATGTATTATGATTTTAAATCCTTATCTTAATTCATTGCAAGTACATCTGGGTATTTATATAAAAATAAAAAGGGAGGAAAATCAGTGTACCGATAATTTTTACAAAATCTAGTTTTAGCAACCATAATCTACTAAATCTGTGTGTATCTCACTTTATATATAGATTGAAATAATCAGTCTTATTTATAATCTTAAGTTATCACATAGAATCTAAATTAACAGTTTTAAAGAAAGAGAATTATAATATTTTGTTTTTGATTTATTCATATATAAGTCTATCTATTTTACTTACAAGTTGAGATTCAAGTCCAGGTTGAGAGAATTTTTTTCAAGAAGTTTAGAACTTTTTTCCTCATGTAGCTATCTATAGCCGACCAGTTATTCATCCAATATTGATTGTTAAATAGGTATTTAGTTATTTCTAGCTGGAGATAAAACAAAGATGGAAAACCATTTAAATTGTCACTACTTGCCACGTGTAAAATCTGATGAGTAGGACTGTTAAAGGGATCTTTGACTTCCAGTGGTCTATTTATTTAAAAAATCTGTTCTTTTATCTTCCTATCATTATAATATATGTTTTATTTCTAATCATAATGGATTGGATCATCTTTTAAATCACTAAAACATCACATTATTATGCCTTATGCTATTATTTTTCATCTTTTAACAAAAAATGAAAATTCATAAGTTTTTCTGTTTGTTTGGGTTTTTTTTACTTTTTTCAAAAATATACCATAATTGAAAAGTTTTAATTCAATTAGAACTGCAATTATGGCATAAGCTATATTTCATAAACTGTAAAGAATCTTAAGTAACATGTTTACTTTTCAGTTAATCTTTAATTTATAATAATTCATTTCACTATTAAATGAATATATCCTTTCTAATACTGGGGGGGGGGGGAGATGACAGAAAGAACAAAAAATTAAAAGTGAATTTTGTAATAACTATATAACTCAACACATAATTCACAAATACATTTGTGTATTATCACATGCTGGTTTTTCTAATCTTTAGATTGTTACTAAGATAATATTTATAGTATAACTCATCCCATGAAAGTCATTCTCAATTATCACAGTAAAATACTTTTTAGAAAATATATTATTCTTCATCTACATCACATATTAAACCTCTGTCTTACAGTAGCAGGTAAAATATAATAATTAGCAAATTGAAGAACATACTAATTGCTTTTATGATTTTGCTTTCATAATTTTAGAATATTGCAAAGCATTCTTAAATGAAATTATTTAAATTTGTTTAAATAACATCTCTATGTATAATTCTTTTACTTGAAATAATTATAATGAAATGTAAAACAGTAGATGTATTATATTTTCAGCAATATAAAAAGAACAATAAAATGTAATGAAAATGTGATATATTTATTCTTTTTCTATCCTAATCATTATTATTTCATCGTAGAAATTTGACTTAATATAATTTTTAAAAAAGGAAAATATAAAACAAAAAAACATTACATGACTTCCAGTTTTTCAAGACTGACTGTTCATTTCACTTCAATTTTGCAATTATTGTCGACTTAAAAATAATCAATGTATGCTAGGTATTGTAGCGATGTGAGGCCACAAAGTATATTAAAGGTGAATATTAAATATAAAAGCTAATAATTAACAGCTTGTTAATTAGTGAAATCCTCAGTTGGTAAAGAATTAAACAATCTAATGCTAATTAAGAACGATTTAATTCTAAAATCTCACTACATAAAGTGTTTATTCCAGTGCTGTGTGTGTGGGTTTATTTGCATTTTCTCTCAAATATTTCTATACAAAAAAAGATTTTGTTGACTGATTATAAAACTTAGTTACGAAAAAAGAGAGAAAGAAAGAGAAAAGTTTCATTAATGTAGAATTTTAACTAACTCTGAGTTTAAAAATGCGATGGTTCAAAATGAATACATTTTTTCAGCTAACAACGCAAGACAAAATGAATACATTTATAATGCTAAAACAGTAAAAAATATTTTTTATCTCCAATTATGATGAATCATCATAATTGTTTTTTCTATGTATTTATCAAAAAACAGACTTCGATAATAGTTATAAAGGGGATTTTTTTTTTAATTAACCTATTTATTGAGTCTGTAAAATGTAAAAAGGCTGTCATAAGATCAGTAATCAGTCCTGTCAGGATAGTCTACAGTTTGAGAGAATATGAGCACAGACTTGCATATACACACAGAAAAGTAAAAAAGTGCATGATTTAAATCAACTATGCAATGGTTTTTTATGGACATACAATAAATATTAAACCAATAGTTTGCTAGAAATGTAAGCAGTTCATTCTTCGACTATACTGTTTCCATGGAAGAAGAAGAAGAAATGTCTAGCTGAATAATGTAGCATGGAAAAAGAAACTTATTTACTCTCATTATACCTCTGTCACATATAAATAGTTAAACATGCCTTACCTAGGGAAAAAACAATTGACAGAGAATGACCAACTAACCACAGATTGATCATTAGAAATACCACATCCACTTTATTAAACTTTGCAGAATTCACATTTCTTTTAAAAGAAGAGAAAACCCACTTGTATAAATTTGAGTGAGTATAATCTTTATAGGAATAAATAGTGAAAGAAGAATTCATTTTTAAATTGTGATTATAGGAGAAATGTACTTCAATAATCCATGGAAGGAAACAAAATAAAAGTTATAGCAAGGAATATTATAAATGGACAAAGTGTTAATTGTCTTATATGAATAACTGTGTTTTTTTTTGTATTAATAAAGGACCAGATTCAAATACTAATGGACTAAATATAACTAAAATAAGATAAACTATTTAGTTTTCATTAGATTTATAAATGAGTATATAAAAATTTTCTTTCTCTAAATTGTGAATTATCCACTGTACTAATTTATGTGTATACATTACATAGGTAGTTACTTTATAATTAGATGTGTGTGTGCATTATATAAATTGTTTTTTAATAATATGATTGTTGTAATACAAATTGTTTGAGTGGGTATAAATATCACTCACACATTGATATTGAAATAAACTATTATTGTTATCGTTATAACTGTTCTTTTGCCTTTGTTCACTTTTCATTTGTGCATTTCACCAAGTCTTTTAAGTAATTCAACATTACTATTGAGTTTTTAAAAAATCCCAAGAGCTATGATTTAGAGTTGTCACGATCTCTTCAAAGAGTATAGATTTAAACCTAGGTTATTAGTAGTGCCGTTTAATAATAGGTTATGCCAGAATTAATAAATATTCTAGTATAGTTAAGTAATGTGACTTTATACCTATATGATGAGCAGGAAATATTACTGTGTGGAATTAATAATATCCCTTAGTATGATCATCATAGTTAATGATTGGGCCAGTAAATCAGTTGCAGTCATGACCAAGGGTGACCTGATCATAATATCATATATATGCCACTAAATGTCAATATGTGATTGAAGAGGTTGTGGTATATTTTGCTACCATGTTATAGGCTTAGATGTCCATGTACTAGATTCAAGTCCATCTATGATGTCCAGATCCAAGTTCATAATTGTTAGTGTTATAGTATACTGCTCTTTAAATCAATTTTTCATTGACTAAGACAATAAACCAGAATCAACACTGGGGATATGGTTGGAAAAGCACTGATTAGGCATTTAATAAGTACTCTATATAGGATATATTGATTGTTCAAATTAAAAATACCTTGCAGAACTGGAATGGAATAATAAATAGCTTTGGCAAAGAGATTTGTCCTAAAATTTTATTTTAAAAAATATACAATGCAATATAATTATGAAATTGAGTTTGGAAAAAAAAAATTAAATCCAAGTTTTTTCAGTGAGTTAAAACAATTTGAGTTTTAAATGTGTTTTGACATATATCCTTTAATTTTTATTAATATTAAAAAAAAAGTGAATAATTTACTTTTTTTCAGTGCTTAAATGAATCGCAGAGTATAAAATAATAGCAGTGTTTTATTCATTTAAATATTATTGTTTTTAATAATTACATTTTGGGATCTTAGACACTGTAATAAGATCAATTTTTTATGGTTCAAAAAATTAATTTAAATTTTTTTTTTTAATATTATATAAAAGAAAAATGGAGTTAAATAATAGCTTTTTAATTAAAGTTACTTTATCAAAATATTGCTTTTAGATGTAAGTAATGGCATGAAATAATGCAAATTTTCATAGAATGAACCTGTTGTGCCCATGACCTCAGATTCAAACTCAGACAGAATGAATTTTGCAAATTTTTTCAGACCCTAAACTGATCATACAATTTTTTATAGGTAGCTAGATCCCAGCCAATTTAGTTATCCTTCCGATATTGGTTTGTTAATGGATATTTAGTTAATGTCAGCTACAAAGTAAAATATTCAAGGTAATATGGACTGATCATATGAGTGTTAATTCTATGGTTATAAAAATAAAGAAAACAATTGTTAAGTGATTTATCTTTCATCACTGATGGAATTGTTGTACTATTATGGCACTAAGCCCATGATTTATCTTGGGTTTTTTTTTTTATTATCTCTTTCTGCCTGAGTTAAAAAATATTCAGTCAAGTTTTCTATGATTTTCAGTGATGCTTGTCCTAGAGTTTGAGGGGGGGGGGAATCTGCAAAATAATAAATTCAATTATCATAATTTACAGTTTTACATTATTTATGTTTAGCAAACCATATTGTGAGATTAAATAATCTTTTATAAAAGTTTTTCAATATTTTTTTAAAAATTAATTGTAACTTAGAAAAACAAAGAAAAATATTCTATTACATCTGTAAATACATAACACACAATTTGGTGATAAAACATGAAAAGGTGTTATTAATAAATATGAAAAATATTAGTTTATAAATAAAGTACTATTGGGTAAATATAAAAATACAGGCATTTTCAAAACCATTTTTTTATAAAATTATGTTTTTGTAGCATTTTGTAACTCTTCCCATTGATTTCTAACATAAATTTTCTATAAGAATGATATGATTTTTAAAATACATTCAAAAAGTGTTTAATTCATTCAGTTTTACAAAAATGTGGAAGTTCCTCAACATGGGACTTGAGGCACCAGCCCTAGAGCTATGTATGGTACTAATAATTTTTGTTAATTTTTGTTATTGTTACTTATATAATATATATATATATTATGTATATTAAGTATTCAGATAATGAATATTCCGGTTATTTATAATACTAGATCAACAAATAAAAAAAAGGAAAAACAAATGATTGTTATATATAATAAAACTGCAGGGAATATTTATGAATGCAATAACATATAAATTACAATACATAAATATTTTATGTCAAAAATTTAAATATATATTTAATTTATTCATAAATTCAGTAAATCTAATTATTATATTTTAAAAAATGTAAGGAAAAATATAGCTAGTAAAAAACTAAATATTTACATATAATTAACATTTTTTATTTTTACTGAAAAACACTAGGCAAAAAAAAATGTTAAATTAGGTAAAATATTATAAAGTTTTATTTACTCAGATGTTTCTATAATGTCTCATTTGAAAGAGCGAAAAGAACTATGAGTTATAGCTGTACACAAATGAGTAGACTTATGAATATTGAAGAATGTTAACTCTGTCATTGAAATGTAATAAATTAAAGGTAATACTAACATTACTTTATGCATGGAGAATATATTGAAAACTTTAAATATAACCTTAATGCAGTTTTTAGTGCTAAGAGCCTTTGTCAAAGAAAATTGTTATACAGTTGGCTTTGATAAGGGTGCTTAGCATTGAAAATATATTAAGGTTATATTTAATGTTTTCAATAATTTCTCTATTGTATAAAGCAGTATTAGTATTATTATCTTTAATTTATTATTCATATTAGTATAGAATTACATTAATTTTTGTTCTTCTGAAAGAGCTTACAACTAAAAAATACATTAAAATTATTATTATTTTCAGATAACTTTTTTTAGTAAACAAACGTTTTTAAATAAATATGCACTTAAATTTTGATTTTTTTGCATTTGTATACTGTAACAAAAATTATATGTTTATATTGTATTCATTTTTTTAAATTCATGCTAATCCTGAAGTAAAATTTTATAGCCAACTACAGTAAAAAAAAGTATGTGCATAATGTAGATAGATTTATTAAAATTATTATGTCACTTTGAAAAATATTTTTACAATTATATTACAAACAATTGCAAATGAATTATAGAAGGTAGTCTTAGGTAATTTTTTTAAATGCAGTTTTTTTAAATATTGTTCATTTGGTATAACTAAATAAATAGAAAATTAGATTTTTTCCATTCTAATTTAAGCTTAGCTAATTTTGTTTTTGAACAATTGTTTAATGAATTAATCTATGCAGTTTTTTGAACAGAGTGAATGGTTTATGAAAAAATGGTAAGAAAAAACACTAACCTTAAAGTTATGTTTATTGTTTGTTTTGTTTGTAAACTTCTTTTTCAAGTAATTTGTCTGGAAATATCTAAATTGGAAATTTTGCATTGCATTTGTGAGTGATTGTTTTCCCTTTTTCCTGACAAATCAAAATTATTCTTTTGAAAATTTTAATGTTTTTTTTAAAATACAGCATTTCTGAAATTAATATTGTCATTTTCATTCTTGATTAAAAATTATTTACTATTATAAAAATGGGATTATTTTTAGAATCTACAAAGTCTGCTAATTCAAGATGTTGCATTGATATGTAGAACTGACCCAAAACTTTATTCTTTTTAGTAAAAGTATGGAATTTAAATGGAAGTCACCATGTATTTTTATCAAATTATAAATTTGATCTTTTTTTTCAAGTCACTGAGAATTCCAAGAATTTACAAGATTTGTTGTTTGTAAATAATGCCAATCATTTGTGAAATATTCTGTGTGCAAATCTTTCACACTGCACTTGGTACTTTAATACTATACAGTAATGCAGAAATAATTGCAAATTTTTAAATAAAAATAAATTTACGTAGTAATTTTTAACTATTAGCAATCGATTGCAGAATGAAAATCATTAGAAAATTAATTCAATTTTTTAGTTTGTAGCTTCTCTGCATCACTTCAAATTCCATCAAAGAAACTTTTACACTATGAAGACTGGATATTGCAACAAATAATTTTGTTGCATTTGAAAAATTAAATTAAAATGTAATTGTTAAGGTACTAATTTATACACAATTTACAGTATGTAAACAGATTAAGAATTGTGGGAAATATTTTTGAAAAACATGTTCTTGAACAAAAAAAATCAATAATTTAGTTTTAAATTAATTTTTATTGATACAGAAATGATCCACATTGGATAAATAATATTAATTTGCAAAATAGAATAAAATATAAACACAGGAACAATATTCATTTTGAAATAAAATATATTGCGTAGAGTATACAGTATTGAGATAACAAATTAAATATAAATCTTTTAAATTAAACATAACTCAATAATATGTAAACAAAGGGAGTAAATCAACTTTCCCCTGGCTATGACTTAAAAGCAGTCTAAATGTTGAATAAAAGAATATTGATTTCTGTTTTTGCTATCTACAAAGTAATGTCGATAGTGAACAAAAATCAACCATTTAGCATTATTGTTTATAGTGATTCTGAATATTCAGGAATTAAATTTGCCCCTATTAGAGTGTGGGGTAATGGCAGAAGGGAGGGGCTAGGGCTTTAGCCTTTATTTTGATTTTTAATAAAAGAGATTATAATATACTAGAGAAGAAATTGAAGCAGAAATGGTGCTTTTAGCACAACAGAGAGTTAAGATTAGGCTACTATTTCTTATGTTGTTGATAAGGAGAAAATTTGTACTTAATACAACAATCTTATAATCTAGTAAAAATGAGATCTCATCAAAATACAAATAGTTGATCTAAAAATGTCTTCTCAATAAATTCTTTTAGAGGTCTGAGAAGCTCCAATAAAGACATGAGTGATAACAAAAATATCAAGATAAAAATAACTTATAAATCAGGGCGAGGACATCATTTTTGAAATGTTCTTTACTAAAAATGTTATTTTACAACTATAAATTAAAACAGATCTTAACAGTTTATCAGTATTGTATACATTTTTTACTAAAGAGATCAATATCCTGTTCTTGACCTAATGATAACGTTTAAGTCTTTAGAGAAACATTATAGAAGAAACCTTAAAAAGTTATGTGAAAGCTTTTTTTAAAAAAAAAATGGAAGCCATTTATTTGAAAAATAGAATAATATACAAAATACTATATAAACTAAGAATTTTATTTTATTATTTTCCCTCTTCTTTAATGCATATTTAGTACTTTATAATTTATATTTTCTAATAATAAATTTAAAAGCACAATTATTCCATCAGATAATAAAAACAGCAAGCAGTAACAGGAAAATCTGCTCTGTCAGAGTGATGGACAAGCTTTTCTATGAGGGAGAAGTCTTAATGACAGGTAAGATAGGTGGATAATGATAATGTGACATTTTTTCCCACATCTATCCCGAAGGAATCACTTGAACTTAAATAAAATTTGATACAAACAATTTAGGCTATTATGGAAATGTTTTATTAATTATGTAAAAATAATTTTAAAATTTCAGTTTTTTTTTTTTTTTATCTTATGATATTCATTTTTATATACTGAAAATTATCTTTGTTATACTGCTTTTATATATATTGAAGCATATATTCAGGGGGAAAAATATATCCTATTGCACATATATTTATACACTCTTCTTCTCTCACTGGAATAAAAATGTTCCCACACTCTAATACAAAACACACACATATATTATAATCACATGATCACCATATTTATGCTTACACATGCTGTTTACACAGAAGCAAAACTCTCCTTACAGTAGCACTAATCAGTGCAAACCAGAGTAATCAATGGATATATATATATATTGTATATTTTTATAACTTGTTTACTATATTTTTTGCCGAAAGTATTTTTGGAATTATCAAACATGTTTTTCAATAAATTCATTAATATACAAATGTAGCATGTATCTCAAGAATTTTGAGAAATTTTGAAATTCTTTTCAGTTAATGCAATACATTATTTCATTCACCATGTATAAATATCTACACTTGTATTATGGAAGTAAATATGTTTTAATGAATCATGATTCATAACTTCATTACTTTGCACAGTGCAACAACATTTTATCCTCCTTCCCTCCTATTTATAATCTTTAAATTTTCTATTCTTAACTTATCTGAGCTTTCACTTTTCTATTTTGAAATTAATAACTGATGATATTGAATCAAGAGATAATATAAAACTAAAGCAGTTGTGTTACTCATTTCTCCAATGTTACATTCTATATGTCATATAGTCGAAATAAAGAAAATAGATTACAGCCAATTTCCGAGTTTCATCGCCTAGTCTAGTTAAATGGATGACATTGTAAGATGAAAACTAAAGAGTATGTGTTTAAAATTTACTCTAATCATTTAAAAAAACATTCAACTCATCTACTTAATGTTGGTGATATTAGTGAATTTCTCATATCTGTACAATAGTTATCAGTGAAACTGAAGTCCTGTGAAATATGTGTTAGCTATTTCTTAGGTCAGCAACTATATATTGTAGTGATCTCAATTGTATGCCAACCATAGACTCTTTTGACTTTCCCAGTTTGTCATCTGTATTGAGGGAAACCATATATAGCTATACAAACAAAATGACTTGGGGATTAACATCTTAGGTTTTTTGAAACTTTCAATTCATTAATTTGGAAATAAAAAAGTTAAAGATTACTACTGAATCCTTATGTGCAACTCAGTATTCCTCTCTGATGAAGGCTAATATTGAGAAACTAGTCTGGTGATTACATCTTGGGTCCTTACTGTAGATGGCATGAGAATAGAGTGATAAGTAAACTACTGATCTGAATGCAAATGTCAAATGTCATTTGGGAAATTTGTGTTATGCTCAATTTGCTATGAACTGTAAATAAATGACTTTAAAACACAATCTTAAAAAAAATGAAATGGCTGATACTGAAATAGAAAATACTCAACATAAAAAAAAATTATAATTGAAATTAAAGATCAAGAAATTACTAAAACTTTGAATGAAATGTTGAAGATAATGATCTGAAAAATTCTAACAAAATTAATGCATTTCATTGATCTTATTGCAACATCTCAAGTATGAATGTTCTAAAAATGGTAAATAATTCAACAAAATCTAAAGATTGTCTAACAGGCATGTATTAAGATGTTAACATTTTAAAATGGTTTCTATTAAAAAATTTATATGAATTTTATTTGTTTCTTTTCATTTTAATTTTGTAAAGAACTCATTGAAATTTATAATTTCACTCTGAATATCCAGAATTTTGTTGAAAGAATAGAGAACAATGATGAAACAGGCAGAGAATTCATCATAATACATTTGGTTTAATTGAATTTATATCACATTATTACAACTTAAAAAAAGAATTTATTATAAACTGCATTAGATATTGGTGATCTTTTGCTTCATCATCAGTTATTTATACAAATCTTCTGGTCTCCATTGGCTAAATTAATATTTATTTTAATAACCATGAAAAATTAAATCACTTTCCATCATATTTAACAAAAAAAAAATAATTTTATTTCATAAATAAGAGATATTAATGCTGAAAGTCGTCTTACATAATACTTGTATGAAGTATTTATAAAATAAAAACTCTAAAATATAAAAGAAACAAATAATTAAATTTTGAAATGTGGACAAAGATAAGACTGATGTTAAAAGTTCTGTGATAATAAGAAATTTACAAAATTCCGATTGTCATAGAGATTGTGAGAAATGTTTGGGAAGAAAATGTAAGAAAAATAAATATGTGAGAGAAGAAGTTATTAGAAGATCATAAAAAAGAAATAACTTGTAATGATTTGAAGTGCTGAACAGCAGTCCATTATGATCTCGGAACGCTCTTCTAAGTTTATGAATATGATACTGATTTTTATTTTTATGCCTGTTTAATTAAAGCAAGATTAGAAGAAAATGTAATTTAATTTTTATTCTTCTTCCATTTTTGTGAGTTATAATTC
Source organism: Epiperipatus broadwayi (assembly GCA_028023455.1). Taxonomy (NCBI): domain Eukaryota; kingdom Metazoa; phylum Onychophora; class Udeonychophora; order Euonychophora; family Peripatidae; genus Epiperipatus; species Epiperipatus broadwayi. Next base: position 1,905,505 of record JAQFVV010012548.1, read on the forward strand.
ATTTATAAATATATAACTGTTTTTTTTTATTTATAAATAGCAATATTAATATATTTAGAAAAAATGATTATTATTCCACAATATATAAAATAATGTTTTGTAATTCTCTTATCTATGTGGTTGCGTAGGACTAAGCATCAATATTTTGACCTGCCATCGAGTGAATAGTACTCACAGTACAGTAGTCATTGCTATTGTTTAAAACACTAGTAATAGGAAAAGACTGATTATCACTTACTACTCTGAAATTTCGAAGAGTCTAATCAAAAAGGGAAAGGATGAATAAATTATTAATATGAAGTTTTGTTTTTGGTAAATGTTCAGCATTTTTTTCTTTTAGATGAGATGGATTTTTTTTTCATCACATGTATTAATGAGATACGGTCTTTTTAAAATCTCTTTACGCCACTCTTGTGTATGTCACATCTGACAAAAAATGTAGTATTAACAATATATATATATATTGTGGATACTTTGAGATTGTGTGAAAAGAATGCTGTATTGATGATAATCTTTGTATTCGTTAATATATTAATCTCTTCTAGAAATGTTGCAGTTATATCTTCTTAAAAAGTTTATAAATCCTATAAACTTCTCAAATGATTTCATAGATGTCATGGAACCTTCCTAGGGTTTTGATCTAATTTTCTTAACTTTTGTTTAGTGACAAATATTTCTCATTTTATTAATTATTTATTTTTGTCAGAAAAAACAACTTTTAATTGTTGATGGCTTATATTTTTTTAGGAAAGACGTCATCAAAATAAGAACTGTTCTTGCAAAACCTGAGTAATATGCATTTTATATTTTCCTGTAATTTGTTGAATAATTAATCTGTCTGATTTACCATTACCTTCTGCAGTGTTGTTTTTCCATTTATTTTAATAATGAATTACACTCTATTGAATTTTAAATAAATGTGCACTTTATATAAAACTGCATGTCTAGTTTCAAATCAATCATTCTCTCTGTTTGGTATTCTTGCTTCATAAAATCTGATTCTTTAATTTCATATAGAATAATTCTTATAATTCATACAATCTTACTTTATTTGAAAGTAACTTACAGTTACAAATGCCAATAAAAGTCATAATTAAGATGCAATCTGTATTATCAAATATTCTTACCCCATGACTTTACAACTTCCAAAAAAATGAGGGCTTTTTTTATTATTACTTGTCATAAATCTATATATTTAAAAACTAAATATGAATTTTATATTAAAATGAAATAAAATAACCATGAAATTTTGGATGACTAGAAAATATTAATATAGTATTTTATTACTTCAGTTAAAGATAAATTATCTTTCCTAGAGGTGAAATAAAAAGTCTTTAGTTTTATTACTTCTCTGTTTTCTTAATTATATTATATATTTTAATATTAGTTTAGAATGTTAAATTATGGGCAAATAAATTATATGTCAAACATATGTATTATAGTTTTTTTTTTTTTGTAAGATAATCTATTTGAATATAACTATTTACTAAACCCATATAAGCACACTCTCTTACAAACATAAATAAAATCATAGTGAAGCTAAGAGATTAATTTAGAAGGGTTTTTTTAATTTTTGTTTCTTGTAGTTCTCCCTATCCATAACATGGCAATTTTTTCTATCTGAGTAGTCTGAAATCATAAATTTATTTTATTATAATAAAAGTTTTGGCTAAGTAAGTTCATTATATTTGTGTTGCAATTCCTCTTTGTTTGTTGCTTATCGATTATGATTTTTTTTTTTACTTATTATTTGGCAACTTAGTTTATTGTGCTAGTTTAAAATGCTTTTATGAAACAGATAATGAAAGTTAAGAGATAGTGATCTAATATAACTGATTTTTAGATTTTGTATCATCTTATTGAAATATCTATTAAATAAAAAAAAAAATAGACAATATTTCTATTGTACACTTCTTATAATTATCTTTTGTATAAGAAGTTCATCGATTCATGTATTAATTTATAAATATAGTAAATGGCTTTTGCTTTAACTTTTTTCTTTTATAATGCACCAGCAAAATGACCATTTCTCTATCAAATGTCCTTTCAAGACCATTAGAATAAATATTAACCTGTCTAGTCTCTTAAAAATGTATTCAATCTTAGTCACAAGTGGAATTGAGCTAATTGTAAGGCAATATTGTAAGATGATGGTTAAATGATCAAACATATGATATATGTTTGAGACTGGATTTGTAGTGTATGCATTGGTTTGTACAGTCATTTCAAAACTTATCTCTAATTTTTATTCTTTATCTTTCTATTTTTTTTTTTTCTGAAGTTAGACTGATCCTACTCATTTATAAGTGATTAGTAATGATAGTCTTAAATTCTCACATTTTATTCTTTAGTGAAATTGTAATTGTTGAAATGAAATCTATTGACCATTCTCATAAGTAATAAATTACTACACTACAAACATCTATTACATTTCCTCAGATCATTTTTTTTCCAAGGTAATTTAACTAGGAGGTTGATATTTTCTTGTGCTATCAGTTTTAATATCAGTTTTATAATTTCTTTCTTCATTATCAATTACAATCTATTTTATTTTTATCTACTGGATTTTTTTTCATGTAATCTATACAGATGAAGGCTTATAATTTCTATCATACAAATGTCATACATTGTTCCTATCTTTTCATTGCATTATTTTTTTTACTACTAATTTAGCATTTTTATCTTTATTTACTGCTTCATTCTTGTAATGCTATTTTTTTTCTGCATTCAAGTTCTGTATATAACAAATCAAATCTATTCTTTCTAGTAATTTATCTACTTTTTTACATTCTATTTTTAATGACTGTCTCCAAATTTTATCTATTTCACAACTTAATTTGCCATTAATCCTTCTAATTCAGTTTCTTGAATAATTATCATCTTTTATATGAATTTACTTTATCAATCAGTTTATTGTTATTTATTTTTATTTATCTTTTTAACAAGTTTGAACATTTTTATCATATTTATAATTTTATTATCACAAAGACTGATTTGAATCTATATCTATTCCAGGATATGCATACAAACTCTTAATATAGTTTGTGAATCTAATTTAATCAAAATGTGATTTAATTGAGTGTATTGTTATTATAGAGACTTTGAATGTATAAATTTGTGTCTTGTGATTTTTAAAGCAGATGATCATTATTAACATATTATTTTCTCCATAAAGCTATCAGCCTTTCATTTTTCTCACGTCTTAACCCAATTCTTAATCTCAAATAATTTTATCATCTCTCTCTGATCCTATTATAGCATTCTGATTAATGTTATTATACCAAATATTTTTGTAATTTTTTTAATGATCCTCTATATTTCTTTATATATATTTTCTATTTTATTACATTACGATTACTGACTGCCATTTGTTTTTATCTTTATTATCTTTATATCTGAATAACAATAGATCTTTTGAAAATGTTTTCACTCTAGCTACAATCTGTCTAACATTTATTGAAGTGTTACTTATAAAATTCTATTTTTGTCTTAAATCTAAAATAATACCTACAATTTTATATTAATTTCTACTTCTCCATAATCTATCTACCATATCCTCACAGGATCATATGATATCTATCCATTTTTTTTATATCTCAGATAACAAATTTAGTTATTTTCTGGCTTGTTGCTGAACTTAGATTAGCAACTACCTCTTTTTATGTAGATGATTTTATAAAAAAAACAGCAACTAGGATTTTAAATAAAATGAAATAATATATATAACTTCTGCAAATAATAATAGTAAAACTTTATTATTTTATTTGCTCTGAGTTTCAAATACTAGTGGTGAACATTGCAATTCTTAAAAGCTGGTCATTACCAGCAGAGGGAAAGGTAGGAAGGTGGGGGAATCAACTTGGTTAGATAAATAGAACTACTATGTTCGGCCTATTATTTCGGTGCGCAAATGTCGCACAATGATCTCTAAGCATCTGATCATAGTTATATTTTTCATTTGTATAAAAGTTAAAATGAGTCCTGTTGAATGCTCAAATTTTTAAGAACTTATTCTAAGTATTAATTGGACTGGTGTATATGTGAGTAAATTATAACCATCCTAAAAATAGAGTAAATAATTTA